>CM060691.1:85169554-85859554 GCA_030686995.1 Artemisia argyi | reverse complement strand
ATAAGTACATGAGTTTGTAAATCCTTTTTATACTTTTAAGGTCAAGGCTGTCAAAAATTTTATAACTTGTACATCTTAGAAAATCCGTTACTATTAAACCGTATGTCAAAAAATTAAGTTTCTTATATCCTCGGAAAGGTATTTGTCTGTACTAACAAGTTTTGTGCGTCCCACTAGACCAAAAATTACTTAACAGTAGAAAAATAATCCATTTACCCATAGTATTCAGCCCAACAGTTTTCAATATCACAACAGTCCCACGAAAAATGCAATATCTAGAGTTCTACAAGTCCAATTAATTCCCCGTTTGCGGCCATGTTTAAGTTAAGATGTTACCTACATTTCATAAAACTGGGCTAAGTAGTGAAAATGAACATATCACTGAGATTTTTACCATTTAAATCTGTAACTCAGAATCTGGCATGTTTCACGAAAATATTTCTATTTTAATCATCGTAATGAGTTATTCGATGAAATACCCGTCAAAATGACCACAAGACACAGGGCTACAACTAGATATTTTTAGTTTAGGTCCAATGTTTACTGATTAAATCAGTTTATTCCATTTTTACCCCTGAATCAGATTCACAGTTGCATGTCTAGTCCTTTAGTGTTTTTATTGTTTTCTAAGTTATGTACCAAGCCTAATTAAGCATAATAATTTATATAATGCTTAAATACATCAAGATATAATACTTTTACAGTAATGAAAATAAAAATAAAATGAAAATTGAGTAGAGAGTTTCCTTACAAAAGATGAAGAACAAGAAAAATACAAGACCAAGGAACACTAATCCTATATTAACCAACAACACTTGCACCTTTTCTTTAACCTATATCAACCAAGTTTTTAACCACCAAAACCCTTTGTAAGAACTTGAAAATCACAGCCTCTTGACCCTTGAAAATCTTTAGAAAAATCACCAATAGAAACCCTTTGAGGATGAAGACTTTGAGGAAGAAAAGAACCAAGAATTAACTAGAACACATGGACCTTCAATCTTGCACCAACTCTTTAATAAAGATCAAAACACAAATGGGTGTTTTTGTTGTTGAAACTCACGACCAAGAGGGAAAGAAAACAGATTTTTGAGTAAAATATAGTTGGTGATACAAACAAGGATTAGTTTTTGAGTTTATATATGGTAGGAACAAAAGTGGAAGACATGTGGTGTCACCAATTTAAAAGATATAATTTAGCCAAGACACTTGGTGTCTTGGTTGCTCAAAATCTGTCACAAGGGGTGGAGCAAAAGGGTGAGTGGAGCTTATTTGATTTAATTTGAGTATTGAGTGTTATAGATGTAGTTTTGATCCCCGATAGTTAAAATGTGGAGTTTTTAAGACGTGTAATGTAAAACCGGGTAGTAATAATTTATAAAACTTTAAAATATATTAAAACTTGTTTTCACAATGTATTTTAGTAATTTAGATGAGTGGTAAATTCTTTGGAGGGTTTAAACTTTGTTAAAACCGAAACCGTGAGTTAAAAACGCGTTTGGTGAAACCGGTTCTTGATAAAAGTGATGTAGACTATATAAAAAAAAAAAGATGAAACGACAAGTATAACACTCACTTGTAATCATAAAAATAGGTTAAAATGCATAAAATATATAAAATCATAATAGTCTAGGGTTGGTCCATGTTGTTAAAACCATAAAACGTAAATTTAAATCACGTAAAACTTAAAAGGTGCAAGGTTTACGTAAAATTAGAAAAATTAAATTAGGACTTTTAAAATAGGATTGTAAGGAACCAAAAGTGCATAAAAATTGTAGAATGGACATAGTATAGTAGTGGTTGAATAAATTGAACGAATCATGACGTACGCGGATAACTTCCGACGAAGTTAATTTAAAAAAATAGTTAAATAATAGAATATTAAAATTAGTGACATGAAATTTTTGAAATGTCACAGTACGTACCCCTTAAGAGAGCGACGTCCCGGCGCTCAACTCGCTTTATCTCTAGACGGTTCACTTGTGAAAGAAAAAAAAAATGAGGATACTCATAAGGAATGAATTCTAGAATAACTAACGACGCGGTTGGATTCTCATTGTCTAGAAATACGGTGCAGAGTAAGGTTGACTATAAGCGATAAAGATAGAGTGAGGATTTGTTTAGTTGATGTGCTCGATCGTACGAATACCAATGAACTGTTATACTCACATAAAAAAAATTTGTGATTCTCAAAGATCAAGTAGAAGATCAATTAGACATAACCCAGATATAACTATTCTCAGTATTTGAAAAATCTAAGTCGAACATAGGTAGTCAGACTATGTTCCACTGTCCCAAGGTTAAATATAGGTGACTAGACTATATTTAATCGAGGTTCGATAAAATTTTCAAATACTTAACTTAGTTATACTCATGATATGTACATTGTTGGACAAGCTTGGAGTTTTCATAAATATCTTATATAGAAAGAGTGATATAAGTTTGTACATACGAAAGAATCAATCATAAGTAAGTAGTATGAGTGTATAACATGAGCGAATAAGGCAAATACACGCAGAAAAAGAAGTTTTAAGCAGTTCTAAATCAGTCCACATCGGGCCAGAATCACGGATCTTTAACAATGAAGGATTCAAAAGAGAACTTGATGAATGTAGAGAAAGTTACTGAACTTCAGCTTTTGTATGATGAATCCGTTTATAAGAATTATAGAAGAATGAATAATGATAACATAATAACAAAATAGTTATGATTTGTAAGAAGATGTCAAATTGATTTATAGGGTGGTGAAAATTTTGGTATAAGGTAAATGACAGAGCGATTTGTAAGATGATAACAAATAGTTTATTCGGAACTAGTCAAAACAGTTTATGTAACGGTAGTAAATTAGTGATTTAGTTTATAAGATGGTGGTGATGTAGTTTGTAAGGGAGTGACAAAATGATTGATGGATGGTGACAAACATTGCAAATTATTTTAGCGAAATGATTTATAAAGCGGTAGTAAAATAGTTAAGTTAACGGCAAAATCATTTGTAAGGTGCTTAAAATAGTTTATATGAGACTAACAAAGGTGTTCATAAGTTGATAGTAAGTATGGTTATACGCTATACAAGGTATTTGTAAGGTAGTTCTTGGAGAGTAGTAAATACGTTTAATAATATCGTGAAATAAAGTTTATATGGTAATAACGAAGTCGTTTATAAAATGGTAGTGAATTTCCAAGGTAAATAAATAGAATGTGATGGGTTTCATATAAGACACCATTGTTTAAGGTCATGAAAAGATTTTTAAAGATCATAACATTACTCATGATTTATTTTATTTTTTTATTTTATTTTTTTGAGAAAATAAATGAGACCACTATGTCACCCACAACGTACGAGAAAGTTTTTAGAGGATCATCAAAATGAATAAATATGTATTTAATAGTTTAGGAATTTAATGAAACATATATATACTTGGGACTGTTAGGGTTTGACTCGATGTGTAAAGAATCGGATAAAACATTTATAAAAATAACCTCTATACAAATAAGAAGTAATGCTTTCATGGGTATAAATAGTTGAGAGAAAATCAAATGTATATAGATAGCATTAATTCGGAAAGGGAGAAGAAATGTTCAGAAAACATAAGTTTACGGGGAGTAAAGCAATCGAGAGGAATTGATAAATCGTAACGAGTTTCGCCATCAGATGTAATGATAGTACATAAAGTTATGAAAGGGTATATAGACCATTGTAATCACCTACAACGTCTGATAAATAAGAGAAACCATTGTGCAACTCACAATGTTAATGAAGTAAGCGAGACCATTGTGTAACCCACAATGTCATAATAATGAATGAGACCATTGTAATCACCTACAATGTCTAAGAGAGACCATCGTAAAACTCACAATGGTTAGAAGAGTTTAGTATTCATGTGAGAACATTATATAGAAATATATCGATGTTTCAGGATCAAGCAAGATAGTCGAGAGAGAAAAGAAAAAAAAAATATCTTAAGTACATATAGTAATATTCACTATATGTATACATATAGTAACGGTGCACTTGAAGATGTATATAAATTTACATATGGAAGTTTATAATGTTCATGAATAGCATAAAATACAACAAGCAAGTTTAGTGCATAAAAGGGTATTTATATAAGAGTGTTATTTTCGCGTATTATCGGATGAGTTAAGAAATAATTATAGTACTCCTATAATTATCCCTAATATAGTATGATTAAGATATATATACGAGGGAGAAATAGGAAGCTCAGGAGTAGGCGCGCATGGATATCAGACAAGATGATGGAAGCTCATGATTTTGAAAAAAAAAATAAATGATTATAGTCTAGGTTTTTAAAAACAAAAAGACCTAGTTCACTATAATTTGTGCTCTGGTACCATTCTATAACACCCCCATCTTAAGATCGCAGCGGAAAGGGACATGGGGTGCTATATACTAGTCACATTGTACAAGTATATTAAACAACTTTAAAACAAAGTCGTTTTTAAAACCTCACATTCGATAATTTATCAGAGTTAACAAAGTCCCAAAAGTTTTTAACATAGTTAAAAGATACATAAGTTTTGAAAGTTTAGAACATTATCGAATGAAACTTTTATTTAAACATGAGCCATCATGTAGATATCCATTTCTTGCGCCGCCCATCCAAGCCGAAAGTCACTTACGGATCTGAGATAAAACATGCTAAAAGTCAACACAAAGTTTGAGTGAATTCATAGAGTTAATAAGAAATCAGTTGAATACAAGATAAATCAGTTTAAAATACGATGGGCTACGTTGTTATACGCCCATAATTAAGTTGACATGTAACAAATACATGTTGGGAAAAAAAAAGATTTACAGCATTGAGCTCACGAAACCGAACCTTGACTATGTCTAAATGATGCCCCGTATAAGGGTAATCTTGCCAATTACCCTAAATTCTTAATATTATATGTCCGTTTGACCCACAGATGTCAAATGAGCGCTACTCACCCGGACAGGCTTGTCAAGCCAAATATGCATATTTATAATACTAGCGTTCACACAAAATTAACGGTTCATGATGGGGACTTAAGCAAGAATACTCAATGTCAGATGTCCATAAATCATATAATCGGGTTTAGCATACCAAAAGCTACTTGTATTCAATTTGTAAAACTAGCATGTATCCCCCTCGCGAGGTTTATAAAACATTTAAATGAGTAAAGGCGAGACTATGAACTCACCGTGAACAAAGGAGGTAATATGAAACGAGCAAGTGATGAAAAGTAGCCGCAAAGCTTCTACGATGAACCTAAATAGATATACGCTTGTCTTAGGTTTTTGAAAATAAACATTGATGCAACTTTGCTATATATAAAAATTATTATCTTACTTACGCTTGGTACATAATTCCCTAGTACATCACAAGTTTTAGTTCGGTATTTTAAAAGTTATTTATATGTATGAACTTTATATCTTATGAAGTTTTAAAGAAAATTTTCTTATGTTTGTCTCTAAGTCCCACTAGATATATAAAGATTTTAAATATATCAAGTGTTTGATAATAAAGTTTGAAGGATATAAGTACATGAGTTTGTAAATCCTTTTTATACTTTTAAGGTCAAGGCTGTCAAAAATTTTATAACTTGTACATCTTAGAAAATCCGTTACTATTAAACCGTATGTCGAAAAATTAAGTTTCTTATATCCTCGGAAAGGTATTTGTCTGTACTAACAAGTTTTGTGGGTCCCACTAGACCAAAAATTACTTAACAGTAGAAAAATAATCCATTTACCCATAGTATTCAGCCCAACAGTTTTCAATATCACAACAGTCCCACGAAAAATGCAATATCTAGAGTTCTACAAGTCCAATTAATTCCCCGTTTGCGGCCATGTTTAAGTTAAGATGTTACCTACATTTCATAAAACTGGGCCAAGTAGTGAAAATGAACATATCACTGAGATTTTTACCATTTAAATCTGTAACTCAGAATCTGGCATGTTTCACGAAAATATTTCTATTTTAATCATCGTAATGAGTTATTCGATGAAATACCCGTCAAAATGACCACAAGACACAGGGCTACAACTAGATATTTTTAGTTTAGGTCCAATGTTTACTGATTAAATCAGTTTATTCCATTTTTACCCCTGAATCAGATTCACAGTTGCATGTCTAGTCCTTTAGTGTTTTTATTGTTTTCTAAGTTATGTACCAAGCCTAATTAAGCATAATAATTTATATAATGCTTAAATACATCAAGATATAATACTTTTACAGTAATGAAAATAAAAATAAAATGAAAATTGAGTAGAGAGTTTCCTTACAAAAGATGAAGAACAAGAAAAATACAAGACCAAGGAACACTAATCCTATATTAACCAACAACACTTGCACCTTTTCTTTAACCTATATCAACCAAGTTTTTAACCACCAAAACCCTTTGTAAGAACTTGAAAATCACAGCCTCTTGACCCTTGAAAATCTTTAGAAAAATCACCAATAGAAACCCTTTGAGGATGAAGACTTTGAGGAAGAAAAGAACCAAGAATTAACTAGAACACATGGACCTTCAATCTTGCACCAACTCTTTAATAAAGATCAAAACACAAATGGGTGTTTTTGTTGTTGAAACTCACGACCAAGAGGGAAAGAAAACAGATTTTTGAGTAAAATATAGTTGGTGATACAAACAAGGATTAGTTTTTGAGTTTATATATGGTAGGAACAAAAGTGGAAGACATGTGGTGTCACCAATTTAAAAGATATAATTTAGCCAAGACACTTGGTGTCTTGGTTGCTCAAAATCTGTCACAAGGGGTGGAGCAAAAGGGTGAGTGGAGCTTATTTGATTTAATTTGAGTATTGAGTGTTATAGATGTAGTTTTGATCCCCGATAGTTAAAATGTGGAGTTTTTAAGACGTGTAATGTAAAACCGGGTAGTAATAATTTATAAAACTTTAAAATATATTAAAACTTGTTTTCACAATGTATTTTAGTAATTTAGATGAGTGGTAAATTCTTTGGAGGGTTTAAACTTTGTTAAAACCGAAACCGTGAGTTAAAAACGCGTTTGGTGAAACCGGTTCTTGATAAAAGTGATGTAGACTATATAAAAAAAAAAAAGATGAAACGACAAGTATAACACTCACTTGTAATCATAAAAATAGGTTAAAATGCATAAAATATATAAAATCATAATAGTCTAGGGTTGGTCCATGTTGTTAAAACCATAAAACGTAAATTTAAATCACGTAAAACTTAAAAGGTGCAAGGTTTACGTAAAATTAGAAAAATTAAATTAGGACTTTTAAAATAGGATTGTAAGGAACCAAAAGTGCATAAAAATTGTAGAATGGACATAGTATAGTAGTGGTTGAATAAATTGAACGAATCATGACGTACGCGGATAACTTCCGACGAAGTTAATTTAAAAAAAAAATAGTTAAATAATAGAATATTAAAATTAGTGACATGAAATTTTTGAAATGTCACAGCTGACGACGTCACGTTCTACAAGGTGACGCCGTCACTTGATGATTGGAGCTAGAAAATAATTAACAAACGTTGCTTCAGAAAAACTTTGAAGAATTACAACCAGACGGCGTCAGGTGTATTTTGGAGTAGGGAGTTACGTTTTAAGATTACAAGAGACGGTTCAGAGAGTTTATAAAGGGACGGCGTCAGACTGAAGCTGATGGCGTTAGAGGATAAGGCATGACGGCGTCAGAGCGGCGACTTGCACAAGACGAAACCCTAAACACGACGAGCTGACGACGTCATGATCCATAACCTGACACCGTCACAAGTGTAAATCTATATATAGTTTTCGTTTTATTTTCATTAAGGGTGACATTTTGTGGTACAAAACGCTAAACGATTTTCAAAGATTTTGTAAGGCTTTTTTAGCCTTTTTCATCTATGTTTTATTGAAGATAAGTTATAATTTTAATCATTCAGTATATCTATGTGTTGTTTGTTTATTTGTTTATCTTTTCTTTGCTTCAACATGCTAGCTTAAGCTTATTTGTGTTTGCTTAGATCTAATAAAACCTAGTTGTTGATCATTGATTTGTTGTCTATTGTTTAGTTGATTGCTTCACGTTAGACTAAGAAACCTTAAGAAAACTGGCTGGTTTCTTTTATGCAACATGAACGTATTAGAAAACGTAACCGTAGAGTGCGCTATTGGTTTTTCTCGTTGTATTTATTGCATGAGTTGAGGTTAATGATCCTATAAATTCTTAATGTATTTATTGCATGAGTTGGAGAATGTAGCACACCCCCACGACTGTTATTAACGAATAGAACGCTTTAACTAAAACAAGGAGGTGACAATTCAATAAATCAATAGGAGATAACCAGGGTGTAGTGAAATCTAAATAAACACGTTTGTCTCACCCATAAGAGTTCATCATTTTACTTTTCTTGTTATTTTAATTTTTATTATTATAAAAATAATTTTTTGTTAGTTGGATAACAACTAATTCCGTACATCAATTTTGATTTAACACAAAAGAATCATCCCTAACCCATTGAATTGGAGGAGTTATGGGTGTTGAAAAAAAATTTCTTACAAATAAACCCTTGATCCGAATCCAAAGCAACAAAACCCCTCCGGTCCTCCACCCCACCATCACTTCCCCCAAAACAAAATGGACACACTCCAAGCATTACTAAACCGAACAAAATTACCACAACCATCACTCCAGAAACAAGCAGTCATCTCCATCTTCACCAACCTCCGTTCACTCACCCGACCCGAACTCGAATCCGACCCGGTCACAACCACACTCACTCAATGCCTGACCTCAAATTCACCCGCAGTTATCGATCAATCAGTTAGAGAGATTTGTTTACTTGTTAAAGAGTCTAAATTAGATGTCAATAGAGGCTTGTTGGAGCTTCAGTCAGGTTTAGAAGGGTGCGAGGCGCGGTTTGTTAGTTTATTTGTTAAGGCGTTAGCTTTTGTTGTTCAGTTAGGGTTTCAGAGTGAGGATGTTGCGGTTAGAGCTCGGTTTGAGTCGAGTGAGGCGCATCCTTTCGTTAAGGTACATTTCGTATTTGTTTATGCTCGTTTGTTAAGTCGGTTAATTAACGTAATGTGTGACGTATTGGATTCGTAGTATAGATGATATTGACTTTGTGCGTGTTTATTAGTTTAAGTATGGAAATAAACGCAATCACTCGCTGCCTAACCTCAAATTCACCTTCAGATCAATCAGTTAGAGAAAATTGTATACGTAGTACTTGTTAAGGAGAGTAATTAGATTTTAATAGAGGCTTGTTGGAGCTTCAGTCAGGTTTAGAAGGATGCAAGGCTCGGTTTGTTAGTTAGTTTGTTAAGGCGTTAGGGTTTTGGAACCACGATGTTGCGGTTAGAGGTCGATCGTGATTTGAGTCAAGTGAGGCTCATCCGTTTGTTAAGGTGGTTATGTTTATATTTTATTTTGTTAGTGTTTGTTTATGCTAGTTTGTTGAGACGCTTAATTAACTTAATGAGTGACATATAAAATTCGTTTTATAAATGATATTGATTTTGTGCGTGTTCATTAGTTTAAAGTGTACCTGCAGTTGTTGATCAATCAGTTCGAGAAGTTTGTTTACTTAAGGAGTGCCAATTAGATGTCAATAGAGGCTTCTTGGAGTTATTGTCTGGTTTAGAAGGATGTGAGGCTCGGTTTGTTAGTTAGTTTGTTAAGGGCTTAAGGCATTAGGGTTTGTTGTTTAGTTAAGGTTTGAGAGTGAGGATGTTGCGGTTAGGGCTCGGTTTGAGTCGAGTGAGGTGCATTGGCTTGTTAAGGTAGTTATGTTTATATTTCATTTCGTGTTTGTTCATTTGATTAGAAAGTGAGGGTATAGTGTTTATTTGTTAAGACGCTTTATTAACGTAATGAGTGATGTACTAGATTCGTAGTATCGATGATATTGAGTTTGTTCGTTATCATTAGTTCAAGTATGGCTATTTTACTATAAGAAGTTAATATATTGATATGATATAAAATTTGTAAATAAACAAACAAATATACGTTGATGAGCATTAATGTAACTTCAACAAACGGATAACCAAACGTTCATGAACGTAAATGGATGAGCGAGATTTTTGTTTGTGCTTTTTCATGTAATTAAATGAAGATAAATTCTTTTTTATGTTCATTTGTTTTATAAATAAAGGAACTTCCCACAAACAGTATGTTGACATTGGGTTTGCTTACAGCTCTAGTTAAAGGTTATAATTTGTTATTAACTTATTATTGTTAATGATTATTACAGTTTGTGAGAGTATGACAAATGTTTGTTATTATTTACTTTTGAACTGTAACTGATGATGTTGATGTGTTAATGGTTGGTAGATTGTTTCTTGCCGAACGGAGGTTCAATCTGAGCTGGTACAACAGGTGCTTATATTTATTACACGGAATAGGCATATGGGAATGGAGGAAGTTTGTGATTTCTTAAGGCTCTTTTTGAACTTTGTGGTCATACAAATGTCATCTTCGGCGACAATGTCTTTGTTTGCTAGGAACCTTTTATCATCCGTAGCATCGTTGTGCTGTTCATTTCCTAAGGATTCACTTCCTGTTTTCAAGATGTTGATGAGATGCTGTAAATTTATACGTTGCAACAGTGCAGAAGTAAGTGAATATGGAAGCTTGTAGTAAACTTTACTTTTTGGTTTATTTATTGGCTCATTGCACATACCAACTTCTCCTATGATCATCTTTTTCCTAGGACGTGACTTACGTTTCTTGTCTCATGGAGACTATCGTGGATGCATTTGTTGCGGTGTTGAGCCACTTGGCTGTTAATGGTGTGGTATGTCAGCAAAACTGTGTTTGGATTGATTGTATTTTGATGTTGGACTGGCATTATTATGTAAGAGGGATTATCGAGTCTGAATACCCATGAAAAATCTGTATTTTCAGCTGATTCACGAGGCACAGTTATGTGGAGCAGAGCTTTTAGAGATGGTTTTTTCGATGTGCACATATATTTACAAATATTCTAGTGGAGAAGAGTGTATCTTTGACATGTCAAGGCGCTTAATAGTAGTGCAGGCAGAGCTTGGTTTGAAATATATACCTGAAGCATCAACTGTGATGTTGTCATTGTTTGTTACCCTTAACCAGTCAGAGTTGGAACACATACAGTTATCGATACTAAAATTGGTACTCGATCTTATAAAATGGAAAAGTAGAAATGGTAAATTTGCTCAGCTCTATTTGACTTACTCTCGGTTTATTTTTTTAATTGTCACCCTTGCATCATATTGTAGCTTCATTACCTCATTTCTTTGTAACAGTCTTCATTTTTTACGTCAACTTGGTTTGAAGTGTATTTTCTCCAGCTTTTGTGGTTGCCTGAGATACTTATCCTTTAAATGTGTAGAATATATACCTAAATTGCCATATAACATAGTGTGCTCTTGGAGGTTGTGATATGATGTCTTATTTCATCTATCCTCATGCTGCAACTTTTATATGTGGAAACTTCTTTTGCTTGTTGCTTTCTTAGAATATTGTAGATCTGAGACACTGGGAGACTCTTTATAGGCTCTAGTTGACAGTAGAAAAACAACCTGTCCTTTCTATCTCCCATTCTGTTATGTAGACATCGCTCATGTAGGAACAGGTGAAAGTATTCCTGACACCTTTTGACAGCTATTTGGCATTCAATTTTTTTTTTTTTTTTTTTTTTTTTTTTTTTTTTTTTTTTTTTTTTTTTTTTTTTTTGGCGAAAGGAAATAGTCAAACATAGCAGGCTTGATCACTCGATTATTTGATATTTGATGTGTTATTTATCACAAAACGTGTAGAAGTAACCAGGAAATAGTCAAACATAGCGGGCTTGATCACTCGATTATTTGATATTTGATGTGTTATTGATCACTCGATTATTTGATGTGTTATTTATCACAAAACATAGCGGGCCATTCTTTAACTCAATAAGTTGAAGTCATAATGACATAAGTGCCTGTAAGCATGAGAATTTTAAGCTTACACAAGTTAAATTATATGCACAGAATGGAATAATAAATGGTTCTTGTCATACCCATATCTGATCTTTTTGGCTTTCCCTGACCCTAGCCTCATGATACATTTACTTCGACAAGTTGTGTTGGCTGATATATGCATTTACACTTGCAGAGGCCATTGTTGATGTGCATGAAGAGATTTTATTTGTGTTTCCTGCCATCAGCCTCATGTCATCTCCTTCAAAGTATGTTAAAGAAGCAGCATCTGAGTTACTTATTATCTTAGGAAAGCTCTCTGCAAGTTTCTTAGTTGCTCCCACAAATGAATTGCTCTTGGAAGAGAGATATCCACATATAAGCAAATTGGAAGACATCATATACAGGCTCTTCCGTCATTTATGGTTTCAGGTGCACTTTCAAATATATTACTGCTCAAAATCACTCCCCACTTCAGTTTCGCTCCATTTTACTGGCATGCGTCAAACATGCGAGATATGTGACCATGGACATTTATTTGCAGGATCAAACTTCTGTTTCTGGCTCTTTGTATCTACATTGGGTATCCAATGGCAGTAAACAGGCAGAAGAAAAGGAGAATCCACTGAAAAACTGGACATCGTCAATAATAGAATACTGTCAAAGGATGGTTGAAATTCAAAAGTCATCTCTTCCCAGGTCTCAGTCAGAGGAGACATTTCTACGTGGTAACAATCTCGTATTTCCCTGGTGTTTGATAGTTATTTGTAAAGGTGGCAAAAGGCTGGCCCATGTAACATTTCAAAATGGGGTTGGATCGAAAATAGGCCTTTTTACTATGGCTCGGGCTGAACCACAAACATTTTTATTACTCCATATCTTTAATCAACAATTAAAGCGTTCATTACGATTATAGAAGTGATGAATAGTCTGAAGCTGTTGATTGAAATCAAAGTAAACTTTAGGCAGCTTTTAAAGCATTTCCTGCTTGAGATTAGTCAATCGAAATTTTCTAATTCATAAGTAAACGAGTTCTAAGAATGAATGGGTCGAAATTGCTACCTATAGATATTTGTAAATGATGGATTTTTTTTTCAAAGGCATCAAACATGTTGAATTACATTTCATCTTCTGTCAAGTAACATATAAAATATTCTCTGCTGTAGAAATTCCGCCATTACTTGGTGCAATCGCCAGTGTTCTCATTGTGCATCCTACATTGGGTAACTCTGCAGTAGATCTTCTAGGTATTGCTGGCAATATGGACCCCAAACTTGGTGTTCCATTGTTTCTAGTAGTTTTATTCTACAATAACATACTCTCTCGTAAATCTCAAGAAATTGACTTCCAGGACATATTGGTAAGCCTACAAGCCTTATAAGGTCTAGATATTAACCAATGTTGCAAAAATCGTGAATCGGTAGTCGGGCGGTCGACCACCCTGCAGCCTGTAATCGGTCAAAGCGGTGATTAATCGGTTTGGCATTTCCTGCATGTTTTGCGAATTTCTGGAGAGCAAACTAAAGATCTTAACTGATTCCAAACCTTCTAAGTTTGCAAACCTCAATAAAAGGATTCAATTCTGATTATGAGGCCCATTGTACGTTATAAGTGAAATAAACGATCCCCAAATTAAGTAAAATGCCTAAATTTCTATTTTTTTAAAATTGACCGATTCGGCCGATTTTTTACCGATTCGGCTGATTTTTGGCCGATTCGGCCGATTTTTGGCCGATTCGGCCGATTTTTTACCGATTCGGCCGATTTTTGACCGATTTTTTCTTATTTTTTTGCCTAGGCCGATTTTTTCACCGATTTTCGAAAATCGACAAGGTGCATCACCGATTAGCGATTAATCGGCCGATTCGGCCGATTTTTGCAACATTGATATTAACTTTCCTCCTTTAAGCTCCACTTTTCTTGCTATTAATATCATAGTAATTGCTGCAGCTGAAACTTCTAAGAATGCTCCCCTCTCTTGTGTCACATTCTGCTATGATACCACTGGTAGTCCAAACAATCATACCGATGCTTCAAAAGGATGCAAATCCGTACGTATCTATAATAATGGTTTTACTTTTGTTCTATTTTCATCCATGAAATTACATGATTGTTTTTACTTTTGTTCTGTATCATAAATTCACCATCACACTCCAGAGTTTAGAAATCCATACGCTTGTTGTTTGTTCTAACGAGTATTTTCTTTGGCTTGTTGTGTTCTAGAGTGCTATACGCTACTGCTTTACGTCTTCTTTGTAAGGCGTGGGAGATCAATGACCGCATTTTTGGAAGTTTACAGGTATGGATCTTGTTGTACTTTTCACTACCTCTTGTGATGTTACTTTTAAGGGGGAGAGGGGATGCTCTTACGTCTTATTTCTTCCCACCAATCGTTATCTATACTCAAAGTAATTTGTATACTTGTTTATTGATTTTGCTGATGATATATTAAAGCTAAGTTATGCATGTAACCCTGAAACGAAAAATCAGTGTTGGTTGAAGTATATTGTTTGTGGAGAGGACTGATAAAGTTAAGCCAAAATAACAACATACTCAACAGTGTATTCTAAGATCCACGGTACATGGTGACCCTTGAAGATTGATTTAATATCACAATAGGTCTCCAAGAATATTTTATTGTGCATTAACAACTGAATTTGGACTCTAAGGCCAGTAAAAGCATGAAAACAAAACTGAGCCATCACTGGTCAAGCAAACTATAAAGTCTGTCAAACATTATGAACTTGACATAACCCTGCCAACACCTATAGAGCATAGGTTTCTTCTCTACAGTCTATACAACATTTTGATTACAGTTTTCGGGTCTTCTCACTTTACTATTTATGTTATTTTCTTGTAAGGGGTTATTACTTCCAGAAGCATTCATCCAATTCAAAAGGGAGAGAAGTATTTGCATAAGCATGGCTGTTACTATTAGGGATGTTTGTCAAAAACATCCTGACAGGGGTGTAGATATTATCCTGTCTGTTGAGGTAGGGGTTTGCTTGTAATTAATTTCTCCCCTGTTTATCAAAATTTTCCAAGTATGCTCTCTAAACTCTTCTCTTAACTTAAAGGCATGCATCGAGAGTACAGAGGCTATAATTCAAGCTCTTGGTGTTCAAAGCCTTGCCCTTCTTTGTGAAGCTGATGTGATTGGTAAGACTGTTGGTCTATGACCCAAAATTTTGCATGTATACCAGTGATGATGCACCTTTTCCCCCATAAATATGCAATGCGAATACTGTTGCAGATAACAGCAGTGTTATTGTTTCCAGAATTATTTTTTAATTACGTCAACTGATTTGCTGAAAATTATGTCAAAATGTTATTCAGATTTCTATACTGCTTGGGGAGTTATATCAAAGTATGTCATGAGCTACACCAATGACCCAGTTATTGCAAATAGGTAAGATATAGGATTTTTTTTGTCTTGACCTGCTCTCCCTGACCCAGTTTGTTGCTAATAGGTAAGTTCCAACCACTTTGTCTTCATGTGTTTTTACACTCTTTTTAACCATCAGTTTTTGAACTAGCATCTTCTAGAAATTTCAAACTTGAACATGGGATAAAAATCATGACGGTTCTCACTCATGTAAAGCATACATTCTAAAAAAGTGTTAAAAGTAACACATATTCTTGATATAAGTGACGCTACCACATATTCTTGATATAATTATTTTTATTTGTTCTTTTCTGCATAAATATCACCTGTCTCAGAAATTTGGTACAACTACCCTTGTAATACTATAAAGCTGTTCTAATATTTCTTAATATTAATCTCTGGGCAGCATATGTCTGCTTTTAAGATGGGGTGCAATGGATGCCGAATCATATCCAGAAAATGCAACTGGCGTTTTGCAGATACTATGGGAAGTAGCCACATCAAGACATCCTTATCATAGCTCTTCATGGGCAAATGCTAGAGAATCTGCTTTCGACGCATTAACTTGCTATGAGGTATAAGTTTATCTGGTCTAATAAGAAATCAATGATCTACTTTATATGCCAGAATATATCTGTTAATTTATTTGATCGCATCTCAAGGATAGACCAGTTAAGCGCAACTCTAGATGTGGTGTTTTCTGAGCTATTGTTTTGTCTTTGAACCATGTGCGATATTTTAGGTACCTCATTTCCAACAATTCATTCCAGATTTCAGGGAAAAGAACTTAGAGATGCTAATTTCTGAGACTGACTCACGAGTTCTTGAGGCCATGGAGAGATTTGAAGTGAAGATTATAACACACGAACACATGTTAAGAGATATATTCATTGAGCTTTCTTTACACACTGTCCGTCACTCTGTATCATGTTTTTGAGATTGCTCCTTGTGTGGTTTATTTTCAGAACGAGACGAAGACTAGTTAAGGAGAAAAGGGTGCCCGTCAACAAGATTGAGAAATTACTGGATGCCTTTCCTCGGGTTATTGGCCTTTCAGGTATAACTGTTTAGTTCGATGCTCATATTCATGACGTAATAACGGCTTCCTTGTATTTTCTCTTACATAGCTGGCTCTTTAAGCGCTTAATGCCTCACGCTAAGTTGTGATTTTGATTCTGTTATTATACATAGAGGTCCACACGTTGCACAAATAGATACATCCTATGTTCAGAGTAGTGTGTATTTATGTTGAATTTATTATAAGAGAGTTGTCCTGAAAATAGGTTTTCAGTGTGTCCATATTGGATTTATATTTTCCTTATTGTAAAACGGAAGATTATGTTTCTTTAACTATCTAAAACATGATCTAATTTCTTTTTAACACCAATTAAATTTGAGCTGTTGCATCTAAGGCGGTGAACGAGCCAAGTCAAGCTTTGATTTCGTGATGCAAGACTAAAAAATTCGAGTTTTAAAATTAAGATATTTAACCATGCTTAAATACGAAAGTTACATTAAGCAAGCTCAATCCAAGAGCTCAACATAGTTCAAATCGAATGAGCTTTATTTCAAGATTTATTAACTTGATAAAAGTTCGACTTGTTTACAGCTCTATTATATAAGTACTTACATATTACATGTGGTGTGTAAACAGTTTGGTTCAAGTTCTTGTTAGCTGAAACTTGGCTCAATTCCCCAAGCTCATTTTTTTTACTCGGCTTGAGCTAAAACTCGATAAAAGCTCGATGCTTATGACCTCGAGCTTGAATAACACAATAAGTCTCGATTAGTTTGCAGCTCTAGCTGCATTTATGCTATTTATTTCTTGCATCTTTGATTGTTATTTTCTATTGAATAATATTCCCGTATCTAATGCCCTGTTGAAGAGTCCATGTGGGGCCCACTTGTTTATTATATTTCTGCATAAGATAAGCATACCGTTTAGGCGTATATATATGCACCCTACATGCTTAAGCTGTATTAATTTTTCTTATTATTATTATTTTTTATTTTTATTTTCATTTTTATTTTTATTATATTTAATTTTATTTTATTTTTTTGTCAGGAAATAATAGTAAAGCAAGAGAACTACCAGGTGCAGCTCTATTTTATCTTGCTTTCAGCATGAAAGATGACTATAACAAAGGAGGGTCAAAGGTAAGCATGTAGTACGCTTCTTTATGTTCTCATCATAATCGCTTTGCCATGCTGTTAAATCTGCAATATTTTGCTTTCAGGTTTTGCATGAATTACATGCCAAATATGAGAGCATATTAGTGGATACAGCTGCATCACTACAGCTTTCAAGAAACATGATAGTCGCAATTCTTTCACTGCAATCATGGCAACCGTTCCTGCAACGTTGGCTGCGGGCTTGCGAAGCAGCTGATGATATTTTGAAGGTTCAGTATCTATTTTATTTTGTTTATTTATGGAGATTCCTTACCAAAATTTCCGAATTGTTATTTTTGTATTGGATAATGTCATTGATAACAATTTTCATGCAGTCTATGAGAAGATTGGCTGAGAAATCTATCCCTAGGTCTGCTGAGAATATTGGGCTGGCTATTGGGGCACTTTGTCTGGTAATTATTTTGAAGTACAATGCTTTTGCTGAGAATTTCAGATCCCACTTTCTTTTTAATCTACTATTCAAGGCTGTCAAAAAATGTATCAATACTGAAATGTAAGGACATACCAAGAAATTATGAGGCATCCATAGCTGACAACCAACCTGATTGTGCCTGTGACTGGAACTACAATACCATACCAAGAAATTATGAAGCCAGTCATCTGTTGAAATTTGAGTGCAACCTTATATAGCACTCTACCTACTTTAGATATAGCAAGTAAAGAAAACATAAAAAACCTTGGCTTACTACCAAACATAAAACATAGTTGATATCTCTGTACCAGGCAATTCTCAACTAGCATATAATTACTGTTGATGATTGTTCGGTACTGTGACTTGCCAGGTCCTTACCCCGTCTGCTCATGCTACAAAAGCAAGTGCCTCCAAGTTTCTGCTGAGTTGGTTATATCAGCATGAACATGAATATCGTCAATGGTCGGCTGCAATTTCTCTTGGAGTCATCTCAAGTTGCTTGCATGTGACTGATTACAAACAAAAATTTGAAAACATCAATGCACTTCTTGAGGTACTAAAACTCTCATTTATTTTGATTTATGACCGTCGAATAATATATCCCCTGTTTGATATATTTGGGATGACCCAATACAGTTCAGGCCATATAACATGCTTGTTCAGCTTAGAGTGCACCTGCAACTATGTTTATAGAAATAACTAAGCCTTAATTTGCATCCCTTTTTAACAATAACCACACACACAAGCACAAAAGAAATCTCTTTTTTTCTTTACTTGGATAAAATACAGCTACTGTTCCACAGGCATACACATGTGTTATTATTGCATGCTTTGTGCTGGTATATTATTGCATGCATACCTGAAATCTGGTAAAAGGTTAAGGTCTTTACGGCGCTAGAGTGGCCTCTTTATGTATACTAATTCTCTAGTCTTGGATATACACGCTGTCTGTCTGGGTGAAAGTTGACTAATGAAACCAGTCTTATTGAAGCTAGAACTCAATATTAGAAGTGAATTTCCATCTCAGTCAATGATTTTCAAGTTCTTATTTTGTTACAATAAAAAATTTTGAATGATAACTATCAACTCAAATGTATATTGCCAAAATGTGTATAGAAAAAGTGATAGCAAGCACCACATGTTATTGGCTGCATTTCTGACCTGATTTTCTTTTTTAGGTTGCATGTTCAAGTAAAAGCACTCTGGTAAGAGGGGCTTGTGGGGTTGCTTTAGGTTATTCATGTCAAGATCTTCTTACACGTTTTGAAGTTCATAAAATCCAGGAGACCGAATTACTTGGAAAGATTATTAGAATCTTATGTCTGCTAATAGATCAACACACTCAATCTTCAACTACGGCACTCCATAGCCTATCTGAATGTTTTCCACAGCTAGCAAATTCTACTGAGTCAAATATTACTCGTAGCTTTTCTGGCCAAACTTCTGATTATTTTGAGGAAGATATATGGGGTGTTTCAGGACTTGTCATTGGTTTGGGAAGTTCTGTTACTGCAATATACAGATCTGGGTGTCTTGATGCGGTTAAAAAGATTAAAGACCTATTAATATCATGGATTCATCTTGAGAACCCCTTGGACCGACACTCTACCATGAACGAGAAGTTGGAACCACTTTTATCGATGGGGGCTTGTCTTGTGATTCCATTTGTAGTTTCTTTTTTCCAAAAAGTAGAGCTAATTGATGGTTCTGAACTGGTATATATTGCGAGTGGTTATAGAGAGCTCATCAGTGAACTGCTATCTACAAAAAGTTCTGGGGCACTCCGCCAGAGCTTGTTGATGGCATCTTGTGTTGGAGCAGGGGATTTTCTTGGATCTGTATTAAATGAAGGGGTCCATTCATTGGATGTCAAGTGTGTAAAAGATTTTTTAGATATGTTCAAAACTATATACTCCAATCCTCAACCCCCTCTTATGCATTTGGGTGCAATGCTTGGAGTTGTAAACGCCTTAGGAGCAGGAGCTGGGACTCTGTTTCTACGCCCCTTATCCCTTTCTCGGTCAAGTTCTGAACAAACGGTATCACTATCTATTTTTTACGTGTATTTAATGCATTAATCATGATTATGTTTTCAGAAAATGCGGTTTAGCATTTTGTATGCGTTAAGATTTAACATTTGGGCAATATTCTTTCCTTTAACTTAGATTTCTTCATTTCACCCTACGCATCATTGACCCTACAGAGATAAAACATAACCCAAATTTATGTAACTGGGTCGGAATTGCCACCTTTAGAAAATCAGACTCTTCATTGCTTATCCACTGGTGCATTAATTTGCATGTACATAGTTCTCTAATAGCTGAACTTTATTGTTAATTTGTTTCCCAACAGGAATCTTCTTTTATTACTGGTCCTTTATTCTCAAATGCTGCTATGAAGCTAAATATAACATCAGTAGTTCAAGATATCTTTCTTGTTGCTCGATCTTCTGATGACCACCAACTGCAACACTATGCAGCTTGGGCAGTTTCATTTCTTAGAGATTACATCTGGTCTAGTAATCTTCACAATGATGACAGAGGACCAAATTCTGCATCCCAAAGCGTTCCTGATGATAGCATCGTCATGAAACTGAGCCTGTGGCTAATGAATTTACACTACTCTGAGGTGCGTAACTTAACACTGTTATACTTTCAAGCATCTCATTGTTTCCTAAAGTATTTGTTGTATTGTGACCTGGTAAGTGAGCATGATTAATAGACCCACTAAACATATCTCATTCATAACTTTTTTTCTTTCTGTATTTTGCATTTTTGGGACCTTGAGGCTTGTATTAAGCGGTTGTCTCACTTTTCGCAACTGATGATATCCAGTTTTTAATGTTTGTATGGACATTCTCTGCTTTTGTTTTGTAAGGGGTCGAAAAATCGTTTTTGGATAATCAAAATTTCATACCAGCTGACACAAAATATATTACTGAAAGGAAAATTAAGTTTTACCTTTGTACCCCCACTTAAAACGTAATTTGAGACTTTATCCTCATTTTACTAGACATCTTATCTTTTCACATATTTGTTTTTAGATATTTTATCAATTAAATCATAAATAATTAGAATATGTGACATCTGATTATTATCTGCTAATTATTCAAACACCATAAGCACATAAAAAAGTACCTCCAACACCCTGTTTTACTATAGCTGACTATTTAATATCACATTATATACATGGAAATGCACATCTAACATCTTTCATTGTTCATTGTCAGACTGCTATCAGTCCACACGTTAACACAATTGCGACTGTTTTCCGATGCCTCACCATTGCTCCAAAGCTGCCACAGCTGGATTGGGGGCCAATTATTAGAAGGTGCATGAGATACGAGGATCAAGTTGCTGAAATGTTACAACAAGATTCTGCTCCTAAAAAAGGAAAACTAAGGGAAGAATGTGTAATATTCTCATTGGTTCATGGCAGCAACTTCAATGCTTTGCTCACCTTCCTTGATGAGCTGTTTGATCTCTCAAGGTTCAAGATGCTTGAAATGTATCTGCAGTTATGCATACTTTCTCACCTTCCACATACATTAAAGACATTCTCTGGTTCTAGGCTTGAAAAGCTATTTGATGATGTTGCCAGCTTCATACAATCACCATTTTCAGCTGACCAAATTTATACTTCAGAACAAAAGAGCCTACTAAGAACATCATGCTGGAAGGGTCTACGTATGTGTTTTGAAGAAGCCTCTCTTGATTCTGAAAAACTTTTGCCCAGCTTTGAAAATTGCATGGAGGTGCTCTTTTCTTTGTTGCCAGAAGGTTCTTTGTTAAGGTCTTTAGAAATGAGCAGGAATCATGAAGGGGAGGAGTGGTCTGAAGCAATAAGATGTTTGGGGAAGGCTCGTTGGGACTGGTTATCACATTGTCTGCAGGTAATGAATCGTTCTATCTTGTGGATTTGCCTTTATAATTGTTACTGGTGCTATTCTTTTTTCTTTCTTTTCTTCTTATTATTTATTATTATTATTTTTTTTTTTGCTAAAAGTTCTGTATGTTTAAATTGAGGGCAATTGCATATATACCCACTAAAACTTGCATATTTGCATATATACCCAAAACATGGTTAACTTGCATTGTACATCATGCATTGAAAACTTGTATTTTGGGGAAATATGCAAGTTTTTGAGTTTTAGTGGGTATATATGCAATTCTCCCTTTAAATTGGAAATGAAACTGCTCAACTTATACATTTCCTCTGGGGGTGGCAAGATTAGTGCCCCCGTGGGCTGGTAACGGTCAAAACAGGTCAGTGTTTGTACGGGTTGAAACAAGCCGAATTTGGCCGGCATGCAAACACTTTTACTTTTCTTAAATATTTTATAAGTTACGTGTTAATTATGATTACCAAATCAGCAATATTACAATAGACTTTGGAAATAGACTTTGTATGCATTATAACGTTGTGTGATTTTGAATGCATTAGAAATAGACTTTTGGATGGCTTTCATCCTGCTTTACCCCAATCAACCTAATTGAATCTGTCAACCCGGTTGACTCGCCCCCCTCTAGCTAACTGTTTCGACCCGTTTGAAAGTGCCACCTTCAGCAGTGATGGATTATTAGTTATCATCTTTTGTTTAAAACTAGAAAGGTGCCCGCGCGATGCGAGGGCGGATTGTTAGGGTGAAGAGGAGGGAGGTGGGGTGGTGAAAAGTGGTTGTTGCGGTGGTTGTTGCGGTTGTTATAAATTGTTGGGGTGGTTGTTGAGGTGGTTATAAATTGTTGGGGGTGATTGTTAGGGGTGGTTGTTTCCATAATTAGTAAGCAAAAGTCTGAATTTTTAAGCCTTTCTAATTATAGAATAGTCCCAAATACATTATATAGTAGTATAGATAACAGTATAACACAGTGGGTCTTGTTATCGGTACTCTTACTTAAATTATCACATATGTAAAAGCTTTGGTATCCTAATTTTTTCAGTGACTGACCCTCTACAGATTCCTCAGATAAGTTCCATTCAGGAAGGTCCTCAGCTTTTTGAAGCAAAGAAAAGGATGATAGCTAGAACGCGACTGGTGAAGATTGGTTCTATTCCATTGACTGAATTGTCAAAACTAAAATCTTACGCGTTGAACACCAGATCCGATGGTCAGTTTGCGAACACTTGCCATTTTGATATGTGTGTAGCTGTTACGTACGTATTTACAGGTGTATATATTGTGTGCATATGTGCCTGTGATATAATTTTTGGAATCCCACATGATCGATTATGCTTGTGGCTGCATTCTCTCCTAGCGCCCACTATATTAGCTATGAGCCTCTAGAGAGAGTAATCTTCCTTGCAATAAGTCATCTTTTCCATAAAATTGCAGGTGTATGGGACGTTCTTGTGGAGTTAGTGATGGCTTTGCAGCATGCTGAAGGCAGTGTTAAAAGTCAGTGGCTTGTTGATGCAGCTGAAATTAGCTGTGTGACAAGTTACCCTACTACAGTAAGTACTATTTCCGTTATTATTAGCACTTTGATAACAGATTTTATTTTTTAAAAAAAAGAAAAACTTAGATCCAAGATTTATGAGTATATTACATTCTTTTGTTGTCTTGGGTACAAACGTCATAACATAGTTCAGGACATTTGTTGATCTTAGATTTTAAGAGATCAAATAAATCCAAAAAGTTGTGTAGATGAGACTAGTCAGTTACAAACAGACATGTACTTTTTTCTACTCTTGTGTCTGGATCTTTATTCCTAAAGGGTGGCAAAGTGAGCCTGGCTGGTTAATGGGTCAAGACAGGTTCACCTGCATACACTTCCTTTATTTCACTGATAAATCTATCTTGAAATAAAATGTGATTTAAGAGGTTTCCCTTTAGCTAATTTTTTTAAATTTACCTACTTAACCTGTTAAAGACCAAGTATAACCTGAACTGAGGTTTACCCATAAATGAATTTGAATTGCCATCACAACAACGTGTAGACTCCCCGTGTAGTTTACCCATAGATTTCTGAGACCCTTGGTTTGGGGATAAGTGATTTACCCCCCCCCCCCTGTTAGCTGCGGGCTGGTAGTGGGGGCTCGTGGTGTTTGCCCTACTTCATGTATAGAGCATGCCTTTCCTACATCCTGACATATTTATCTGCATTCTTTTGTAGGCCATACAGTTTATTAGTTTGTTGAGTGGGAGCTTCTCAAAATATATGCCTTTTCTGACTGTGAACCCGCATACTGTGTTGAGTGACCTACCTTTGACTCTCAGCTCTTTACTGTTAGATGACAGTAATTGGGGGTTAGTGGCTGAATCAGTGGTTTTGATTATGTGGACTTCGACCAAGCGTATATATGATTGGGTTACCAATGCAAACAACTTTTCAAGCCATGGGTCAGTTGATGAATCAGAGAAAGACATGGGTAAGTTTCTGTTGAAAGTGATGCATCATACTTGTGTTGCTTTGAAAGATCATCTGCCTCCTGAGAAGCGGCTCATGCTTGCCAACATGAATGTCCTCTGAACTTGCACTGCTAGACTGAAGCTCGTTAGTCCATCCATCCGATACAGCTGTCCATGTACTTTTAGACAAACTGGCAGCTACTCTGACCCAAATTTGTATCTTTTGGTGATAGGAAAATCTGCTTCTTTCTTGCAAGGGAAACGGTCAGGGAATTGTATACGTACTGTAATTGATAGATGTAGAGGTTAACTGATGGTGTAATTGATAGATGTAGAGAAGAGGTTAACTGATGGTGTACTATATAAATGAGTTTGGTAGCGTGGATCATTTTGATATGAGATTAATACAACAGGTACTTTGTTTTACAATAGTTTTTAATGCTCACTGCTTTTTTACTTGCGTTTTTAACAATACATTATCAAACAATCTGGAAGAAAAATTCCAAGTTAGAGTTCTCCCGACCAAATTTGGAGATAAATTATGAGCAAGGCTGTAATCGAACAAAAACAAAGGCCAAAAAAACACCTACCAACCTGGCTCATGAATCATAGATCAAATTCCAAATTTTGAAATAGAAGTCTTTGAAACTTTGAATCATGAATTGTAAATGTGGTCCAAATCTTGTGACATGAGTCTAATAACCAAATCATGACGCACCAGTCACTAGCATGGAGAATCGAGAATTGATATATTAGATCAACTTGTCCAACAATTCCCTGAATGATAATCTTCCAACGTCCACTTTATAAACCGACATCAATTGGCCAAACTTTGCAGAGAATTGTAAATATAAAGTACGAGTAATGAAGGGTAAAGAGACACATTTACATGCTATCCGTCACTGTTGGGGGACGTCAACATCACGTGTAAAACAAGTCCTGGGTTTACGGGCCCAATGCTGATAACATCTATATGCCAGTGACTTAAGTCCATAACCAAAGCTTAAAAGTAGGAGGCTCATTGTAAATGATGATTGTAAGAAACCAAATGAATAATGGTATAAATTATCTATATGGATGCTAGTTTTTATTTTATTTTTTCCTGAAAGACCTGGTAAATAAATATCAAGAGATAGTGTAAAACGTAGAAGCTTAAAGGATAAAACAAACTCCTAATGGTACATGCTTAGAAAAGAAGTTACACAAACGGTTTCATTTTCATGAACTTTATCTTGGTTGCAGTCAAAATTTGTGGATAAGGTGACAACGGATGAGTTATTAGCCTACGAGAATATGGACAAAAACTGATCCTCTGTTGCAGGAACTATGTAGAATTGTCTCTAAGGAAAGGTCATTTGTATTTTGTAAGGTCAAAAATATATTCAGCTATTTTTGTTTTTTGTTTTTTTAATAAACTAGGAAAGCCAAAAAAAAAACCTTAAACGAGCGATAGAAAGACCTAACAAATAGATTCACACAGCTAACCCAACAAATTATCCCAACAGGCAGTTACAAATTCCCTTTACAAACTGCAAGCACGAGATAAGAACAAAATTGAGTAACTACTACGGCAACTAAAAACTTATATTGAAAAACCTGATATACCACTTACCTTGCTGTACACTGTCATCATTAACCCAAACTGATCCAAGTTTACTCGTCAAGGAGGCAATTAATGCAATGACTTTCATCTGATTATGTATGTTCTTTGACAACTTCTGCTCCTTCAGTTTTTTCAGATTCTCCATCTCCGGATATAGACGGCTCCTGGGATATACTTTTAGTAGTTTCGACCCCAGGATCTGTTGAGGAAACCGAGCTCCCATTAGAAGTTGGTGAAAATGCTTCTTTGGTAACGTGATCTTCTTTGGTGTTGCTCAAATTTAGCCATACAAATTTCAAGTTGCGACCTTTCCAGGATTTACTGCTCAAAAATGCCTTCTCAGCAGCATGACGGGTTGTGAAATATATACAAGCTGAAACTTTGGATGTTTTGGGGTCAGCATCACCTTCAATCGACTCTACATCATCTAACTGAACCTTCGAAAGATCTCCATATGGTGAAAAGTGTTCCTTCAACTTGGAAACCTGCACAACCAAGGTCACAAATTTTGCCCACCGTAGAGAAGATTGAAATCACATGTTCAGAACAGTGAATATAAGCGATCTGATGTATGCTATTTGTCCACACATCAAATGGGAGCAAACTACATTTCTCATATACATGTAAACATGAGTCTTCTTGTCTTATTTCTAGTAAATCCGATAGGTGAAAAATAAAAAATAGCTAAAAAAGAAGTTTCAAACAACTTAAAGTTCACCAAAGGGAACCAAGCCACCACTGCTACAACCTCCTAGAAGAATTTCTTTTATTTTAACTGACATTATTTTAATCATAGTTTTTGTACTCATGTTTAATAATCTAGTTATTTGCTAGTATGTTACCGGCGCTAGGCTGTAGTACTAGCAATGAAGTGCCGAAACGGTGGTGGTCGGCAGTAGCAAGGAGGTGTTCATTTCCACTATTAAGGTTATCATTTTCTATGAGGTTATTCTATTCGTGATCAATTTAATGTGTTCTACAACATTTTATGCATGGTCAAAAAGCCGACATACATAGGTATAAACCCTGACCTTAAGTAATAAACAATGGCAATCTAGTCGGCAGTGCCACCCCAATATGTGCGATAACACCCACTTAAACCGAATCAACAAAATCTCACTATCGACTAACTCTATCATCGTCACCAGGGCCCAATTTCTACTCGCATCCTAGAGATTTATGGAATTTTGCTATCATCGGCCCCAGGGTCCCTAGGCACAAATACCGATTGTAGTATGACCTATGCAAAAATATACTACACCAATTTAAGTAACCTATTATAGGCTATTTCCAAGAGTTCTGAAGTACTAATATTGATACAAATCTTTTGCAAAAGAAAGACCAGTGGCACACATGTCACAGGAAAAAAATGGATAAGAAAGAAGAAAACAAGAGTAATAACTTATCCAACAAGCACTACTTTATTACCATGAGAAATCAAATGCATCCAATTCGTTGACTGTCTAGTCAACAAGCTCGACCTAAACATGACAATATATGTATGGCCATAACAAGCCAACTTTACTATGCCTAACAATATTTCTATTGCCATTACGAACAACACACACACACAAAAACTGCAAAAAGAAAATGAAGGAACTGAACAGAAGCTTACATCAATGAGACCATCTGGTAATGGTGGGACAATCTTAAATGCAGTTGGACGATTATCCAGTTTGAACCGATTGTTGACAACAGGTGACCCAACATTGACCAATGGAAATGGAGATGAATTAAAGATGGACAATTCATGAAGGGCTACTGCATGGGCTGTTCTAGAGATTTTCAGCACAGAGGGAACCACCGATTTGCTACTAGTAGCTACCACTGCATCTTGTGCTGATGGCAAAATACTATCATGATCACCAGCACCCGGGGTTGCAGCCTTCGCTAAAGCCCCCAATCTCTGCTTTTTAGCAACCTGTTCAAGTGCTACTTCACCTTTTAGCCCTGTAGCCTGTGAAAAGAGGATTTCTTTGTACATTAATAGGTTATATAACATGGTTTATGAATTCTAAAACTTATACAAGAGAGGTTCCGTTCAATCGGTTGAGGGATTCTGAAATTAGAGTCTACCAACCGACATTAACTATACTTTTGTCTCGGGACGAAGATGTCAAGTCTAATAAAATATAAAAGTTTAACTTGATGCAGAGAAACAAAAACGAGGGGAAGTAGACATATACTTGTTTTGCAAGTTTATCCAGCTTGCATCGAAAATCACTCCTTTTCTGGTCAAGCATTTCCTGTTTTTTGCGGATTTCCTCCTTCAAAACCTCTAAACTCTCCAGCTTCTTTTGCAAAGGCGGAGGTACTTTTGCATTAACCACGGGCTTTAGGTGATTAGAAGCAGGGGAAGGAGCAATAACACCCTTATGTGAAATTAATCCGGGATCATCCTTTCTTTTGTTTCCAACAGGAATACAGTGTGAAATTGAAGAAGCTGCCGATCCATGAGGACGTGCAGACATGTTATTGCCACTAAATGTCTTAGTATCCTGTACGTTGTCACGGTTAGCCCACCATAGCTTAATAAAGCGATTACCCATTACAGCATCAGGTGCCAAAAGAGCAGCTTTGGCTTCTTCTGTTTTAGAGAACTGAACAAAAGCGTGCTCACTATTTGATGGAATATTAATAGCAATAACCTCCCCAAATTTTTTAAAATGTGAAAGTAGGGACTCCCTTTTATTATTTTGCTGAGGAATGCCACTAACAAATAATGTTAGTTGTGCCTTTTGTGAAGGCTTACAGAGCATACGTCCATTTCTGCGCTGCATTTTTAGAGATGAATCTACATTTCGCCGCTTATGATGATAGGGGGGATCCCGAGTACTAATTGATGCAACTGGAGAGTCCATTGTCTCACTGTGCATGAAGCTTGAAGGCGTTGCTCTGAGAATCATATTCTCTCTCATGTCCATTCTTTTTCTTATACTGGTACTACTACCCGATGATCTTGTATTTGAAAACCCTACACCAGGCACACTATTGCTTAAACCTTCATTATCAGAATCATCGGATGAGCCAGGATCCAACAAAGAGTCGTTTTTCCCAATATTTGGCTGACCAATAGATCGAAGTCCAGTTGATGTAAGAGAATCATTGCCCAATAGAGGTTGATCAGGATCATAAAAGTCGGAATCAGCAGCAGAATCAATAGAAGTACCACTTACATCCAATCCATTGTCACCCATTCCATAATTGATATTTTTACCATGTGGACCTTCACTATTTAATAACGTGTTTTCCATAGTCGTAGATGCAGGTGAAGGTCCTGTCCCAACTGGTGCAATAGATACACTTTCACTGGCAAGGGATACAGGGAGAATAAACTGTGAGAGGCTCTGTAAGTAAAAAAAAAAAAAAACCAATAAAATTACTATAGGTAACATATATGACTGCTCATAACCAGGGAAATCGTAAAGTATGAAATTTCTAAGGAACAATCTGCATAATAAAAGATAAACGCCCATACATATCATGCAATGAATATATCAAGGGTTTGATTGATCCTACAAATAGGGTTTCAGTTGTATGTTTTATACATGTAGACATAACTATGTAGTATATATGCAATGATAAGATAAACTAACAATAAGTTATATGAAAAAGGTAATCATGAATAAATATTACAAAGAAAGATAGATATACTTAGAGATACAAAGGCTATAATCAGTGTTACAAGAATTTCAGGTACAGTTAAAAGTTTACCAGAAAAGGACTAGTTTAGCCAATAAAAAGATTCTGATTGTGGCAAATAAAGTAAGCTGGAAAAGTTCAGCTGATGAAGAAGAAAAAATAGATTATAACCCGTGAACTACTTTATACCCAATGTCCTCATTAAGGACCTAGCAGTGAATAGCTACTACCTGATTATACATCCGCAATCTAATTCATCAAAGAAGTTTATAACATTAACATCCAAAACACAATCACAAAACTTGCATTCTGCGGCGTATGAAAGGAGATAAAATAACTTACCTGAACATCCTCTACAACAATACGATTCAGGCCATGCTCCATTGGGCACATGTCACCTCTTAGGCAAAACCCTTGATCCTCAAAGTCCCTACACCACTGTCGTGGAAGTCCCATGTTAAGAGATGGATCAATAGCCGGTCTAAATCTGCCTTGCGATCCAAGAGGATGGTGCATATCCAGACCACTGTTTTGTAATTCTGGAACCGATCCATATGGACTCCAGGATGGATCATAAGAATCTGAAAAAGTTGGTAAACCCCTCTCAGCAAAAAGACTATGAGGTACAGATCCTGGTTGAACCATCTCCGAGGAGCTGAATCTACGATCATGTTGACTCCAAAGACCAGAGTCCCTTCCTCTACTCCTTACTATACCAGGGTCGCCAGAAAATGGTTGGTTCACCCTGTTTTTCTGGTTCAAAAATGAAGGTCCTCGAGAAAATGGAGTAAATCCAGGAGGACGTCTTTGGTCAAACTTCACGGCGATATTATTCTCCAGCGGGTTAAACCTATACTTTTTCCATGTTTCATTGACCTGAGAACCAGTTTCCTCATAAATATGCCCATTTTGAAAAGGTTTATTTCTCTTTCTATATGGCTTTGTAAATACTTGTCCCATAAGATCATCCTCCGACGATTGAGACCCTGCATCCTCTTTTCTACGATGCTTATGGTTGCGATCATCATCATCACTGATTTGTTTATCATCATAGTCACTTCCATATACAAAGGGCGACAAGCCTGCTACTTTGGTTGGTACTCTAAGCTCCATTGAGTGTTTCTGAATCAGGATAGTCAAGAAAGACGAACATAAAAGTTGGTAACACTGGAAAAAATTATTAACAGTATACACAGTTAATAGTAGGAGATAAAAATAGAACATCAAATAAGTTCCACAATTGCAGGCTGATAAAAGACGCACTAAACACTCAATAATTCGATATCACACGAATATGGTAACAAATCTTGCTTTAGTACATACTTCCAATCTGTTACAGTACTATCTCAAACATCAAATAGCTACCACAACTATGTCGCGATAGGATGTGTATTTTTTATACTATAAGTAATAACCCCATAAAAAACTGATGAGTGGTGAGTGGCGTACCCATTATTTATGCATATTCAACTTACAAAGTGTATTTTTTGCAACACAGGTTCACTAGTCGTGACAAATTCTAGCCATAGAAGCTCTTAGTTCATAGACAACCCATTTGTGGAACTAAAACAACTGGGGAAAGTCAGAAGATTATGGCGGTAGAATCAGTGATGGACAACCTACCCTTTGATGTAAAAGCGATATCATTAAAAAACGCTTCCAAGCCCACAAATGATCAGTTTAACCCACATAAGTTGTTCTGGTATTATTGCGGCCCTACAATCGTTCATCTATCCCATTTTTTGGTCTATCTTAGCATCTGTACAAGCAACATTAGAGACAACTTCATGTTTACAACCCTTAAATTCTCCTAGGCCTAATCACTAAACTGAATAAACTTCACGACCACTATATCAAATTGTTAACTATTAACTATTTCCCCATCATGTCACTGTTTATATTCTTTTATAGCCTCTATTTTGTTTCTTAGGCGTTGGTTGTTATGTTTTGAGTATGTGCAAATCATATTGTTTTGAGTTTAGGGTGGCTCATCACCATTCTTTTTTGTACCGAACCTTTTTCTTTCTTAATAAATTCACCGGGTATAAACCTTTTACCCAAAAAACTATTTCCCCATCATTATTTATATTTACACTCGTCCAAAAATGTATCCAACTTGGCACTTATTCTTTTGTTGTGTGCTGAACTATTTTTTTCCTATATAATATACGAACTTTTAGGGTGCGTTTAGTTGAAAGAAAACACCTTTGCTTTCTATAAGATGTTTTGTACAAAACAAGAAAAATAGAGATTGCGTTTCAAAACACATTTTTTGTGATTTCTTTGTTCCCTTGTAACTCCCCTTCTTTTCTTTCAAATAGAAAACAATGCCGCCACATGAATGCGTTTTCTACGTTTTGTGGAAAATTTATTCCCCTCCTTTTTTACAAAAACTGTAAAAATTAAGGATTTTTTCTCCAACTAAACACACTCTTAATTTTTCATGTTTTGTGTATCATCCCGGATATACATTTTTAGATGATTATTCGTTCAAATGAATCGAACTTTACCCGTGCAATAGAATAAATTTAAAGTTTATACATTCAATAGTAAAAAAAAAAAAAAAAAAAAAAAAAAAAAAAAAAAAAAATTAATACACACGGACATAATAAGTCAGACCATTATTTATGACTTATTTAGAAGTCAAAATCCACATAGACAATAATTAAGTGATGATACAAAAATAAACAACTTCATACTACGGAGTATTATATAAACCCTGAAGCCAAAACCACAAAGACGATAATAACAGAGTATAATATATATTCACATTTATAAAGTAGCATTAAATTAAACGATCATATAACTAATAAAAATTTATAATGAGAAACTAACCTGTGGTGAATGTAAATAAGCAAACTTTATAAGTTGCTTTGTGTTAAAAATGGCGGAAGGAACTTGCACACGTTTAAGTTGTGCGTGTTTTTGAACGTGTATGGCTTTTTGTAACTACTTTTCCTATTTTTGAGGGAAGACTAAAAGGTCTTAGAATGAAATGATGATGTTGATATATGTGAAATATGGGTTGTTAGGAATCTGTTACAATTTTAGCCCTTGTACTTTTAATACTTCTCAATTTCTCAATAGTTCAATACTATTAAGTATTAATTGAAAGAGAGTTCTGGTGAGGTGACTTCAAGATGAGCAAAAGGACCAAAGAACCGGATCAGACTGAGAATCGGACCGGAACCACGAAGAACCGAATTGGAGCTAAAACCGAATGTTCCAGTTCCGGTTCTTGCTTTTGAGATTTTTCGGTTCGATTTGGTTCTACCGGTTCTTGGTTCCGGAACCAAATACCCAATAATATATAAAAACATTTATTTATTTATTTATTTATTTTATTTTATTTTTTACTTCTCATACTCAAAGTCTCAAATTATACATACTAATGCCATAAAAAATCCTACTAGCCTACTTTCAGTAAATCAAGTTAATCACTCCAAACCCAAATCTTTAATTCATTGAAACATCCACAAATCAATAATTAATCTAAACTATTAATACAAATAAACTGTAAAAACGTTTATTTATATCTTACGATCTTTCTATGTTTTGTTAATAACAATCGTAAAATCATTTTCATGAAATAAATAAAATACGTAAGTTTTAAGCCAATAAGTTTTTCTAACTTACTTTGTCAAAATTGCTAAACACATTTTTATAAAACACTTAAGTAACTTTACTTACACTTTATAAAAAATACATATAACTTGACTTGGACTATCCATGACCCATAAACTATGTCCAAAGCCCATAATCCATGACCCATTGCATGACATCATGCATGACATAAATAAGAAGTAAAACCTATGACCCGTTACCCAAATTCCATAACCCATGACCCAAGTTGTCTTTAACATAATTCATGACATCACTTAACCCATAGACCTTAACCAATAACCCAAAACCCGGAATTGTAACCCAGAATCCAGACTGGTACTACCAGATACCCGGATCCCTTGCTTTACACTGGCCGGATCCCTTTGGGAAGAGATCCGTTGTCACACCTCGCCAAGGCGAAAACGCGAGTGTAACTTCATGATATCATCACAACACATGGTGTCTATATAGAGAATTACTATATGCAAATAAATAGAGCAATGTACAGACACAAGGTGTCGTAACAATACCCCAAACAAAATAACCAAAAACAATACTCCAAAAGTAACTTCAATAAAACATAAAGTGATAGTCGAAAGACTTTAAGGTATCACAATGAAAATCAAACAAATCCATAATTCAAACATAAAGATAATCCATAATCCAAATGCAACTAAGTCTCGTCTAGTCGCTCCCTTCTACCTTAGCCTTAGAAAGCTCACCTAAAAATGATGCTTAAAAACGTCAACATAATGTTAGTGAGATTCATAGGTTTAAGACACACAATATCATTCAAGGAAACCAGTTCGTTGTGATTATAAAACATGGCAGGACATTAAGTATAGTTACCATATAAGCTAGCATGCAATCACAAAACCAACTAATGGGACGGAACGTGCCCGTCGATCCAAATACTATATCCAACATCAATTAGGACGGAACTTGCCCACCGATCCAAATACACAATATTGGGTAATCAATACCCTCCAATTGGATCGTACGAACAAGCAATAGGATAAGCATCCCTCCAATTTGACCACACAGAATAACCACACCACAATATCATAACATGTAGCATACACACGTTAACCACTTACAAGTCCATGCATTTGTTAAACACATAATCACAGTAACTTAAAACATAATTTAACACAAGCATCATTCCTATCCCAAGTTTAAAACAAAGTAAAAATGGGACTATGAAACTCACCTCAGTCTTTGTGTCACACCCCCAAAATCGGGTCCAGCGGAAGCATACATGTAGCTGGGGTGTAACTCAATTGGTATTACAACACAAGTTCAAAAATGGTTTTCACTTGAATCATTTAGAATAAAATAGTTAAGTCAAAAATATTGTCTTTACATTGTTAAAAGTAGTGCGGAAGTAGGCCCTTAAAATAGTTTAAAACGGTCCCCATATAAATAATCAGAGTCTTCTATGACCATGCCATGTCCTGCCAAAACCTCCAGTAGTGTGCCATTGGTTAAAACCTGAAAATACATGCTAAAGTGTCAACACGAGGTTGGTGAGTTCATAGAGTTTGTTTAACAAATAAAGTTTATAGAAAAATGATCACACAGCAAAGACATCGTAAATCCACTCAGTTACAAGTCCCGCCATAAGAGACTTGCAACCTGTGTGTTCACAACCCACTGCTAAAATATAGTTTAGGTCTAGTAGTCAAGCACCCGTGGTCAATAATAAGTCAAGGCCGCTCCGAACAAGGGAGACTTTATAATGTTGCTCCGAACATGGGAGACTTGAAGTCACTCCGCCACCTAGGTAAAGAATTATTAGTCACTCCACCAACTTGGTGAAGAATTATTAGTCACTCCACCATGGCGAGAATTATTAAGGATGCTCTGAACAGGAGAGACTTAGCACGCTCCACCAATAAGGCGAGACTTTAGATCAAGAACGCTCCACCAAAAATGGCGAGACTTGGCACGCTCCACCAAAAATGGCGAGACTTTGGGTCATAGTACGTACGGTACATTAGGGTCAAAAGTTTAAGTCAAGTTCAAAAGTCAAGTCAAGTTCAATAGTTCAAAACAAGTTATAAGGTCAAATGAGTTCATAATAGTTCAAGGTTCAAAACAATGTTCAAAGAGTCAAGTAGTAATTCATGTAAAAACGAGCATGTATTCTCCCCCAAAAAGTTAACAAAACAATTTAAAAGAGTAGGGGCTATGACTCACCTGGTACGATAGTTACGAAGACAAAAGTGGTTACACAGAAATGAGGTTCGATCTCTAACCGCGACCTATAATGAACGAATGATACGATCTACTTAAATTATGAGGGGATGCGATGAATGTACATGCACATGAAGCCTATACCACTCGTAGTTTGAAAATAAGCGTTGGCGTTGATTTATAGTGTTTCCATAACTTAAGAGAATATGTGCTATTAGAAGTTGTCAAATATATATATAGTTCGCCTAGTTTCAAAAGTGTATATCTTGGTCGTTTTATGCTCGTTTTCTATGTTCTTTACATTCCCGGAATCGTGGGACAACATACTAACATATTTTTGATAAGTCGGGATGGCTAAATCAAGTTTTATGCCCCAAACAGCCCGTGACAACTGTTCATCAGCAAGCAGTTTTTCAGAAAACTAGTTTTCGTCGTTAAACTCGGAAAATCATATCTCCTTCGTTATTAACTCGTTTTAATCCGTTCTTTCGCCCACGGCTTCGTTTTTGAAAGTATTTTCTAAATCTTTGGTCAAAAATTACCCATCATCTACTGATTTTCCCACGTTTTAAAAATAGCAACAGTAGGTATATCTATTGTTTCAAAAATCATTTTCCTAGTTTCAAACTTGTTTCAACTTCAACCAAATCACTTTCAATCACCACAAATCTAGTCTAATCTTACCATACACCTTCTTAGGGTGTCATGGGTTCCTAAACATCATAAATCAAGTGGATCTAACAAGGATCTAACAATAATCTATTTCTAGAGTTCAAAAGTTAGATATATATATAAATGAGTGGTATATACTAACATATGCATGTAGATCTTGAATGGAAATCATATGATCATAAAAATAACATGAAGAAATTATGAACAAGAGTTTGACAACTTACAAAGAAAGATTATAGAGCTTGGATGAGTAAAACCTAAGAAACCTTGAGTTTTTATTACAAAACTCAAACAAGGACAACAAAAGGAACTAGATTAACACTTGATCTTGGAAAAATTATGGTTTCTTCTTGGTTGTTGTTCTTGGCCGATTATGGTAGAGAGGAGGAAGGGATGAGAACAAATTTTTTCTAGTTGTTTAGATGTGTAAATGAAGAAATGTGGTGAAATGTGATCAAGTAAGCTATAAATATTAATGAAATGGGACAAGATCCACATTTTTGGGGCTAGGGGGCATGAATTAGGGGAGGAAGGTGGGAGGTTGTTGGCTATTAAATGATCTTGTCCAAAGAGTGCAAGTATTAGTTAGTTTTGGTTGTGTATTGGGTGTTATCGGGTACCGAGTTAACTAAAAATAAATTTTACCGAGGTGAAATAAAATACGAAGAAGTTGTAAAAGTTGTAAAATATTATTCCTGATAAAAATCGGATGTTAAAATAATTATCGGGTTGAAATATGGCAAACCGACGGAGTTATAAGCTTCGACCGGAAAACGTAACAGTTGATTTAAAAACACCGGGCAATTTAATAATAAAATTTTTATATTATCATTATGAGTATAAAAATGTGTTAGGACCATAGTTGGGATTGTCGGATCAATTATTCAAAATAATAGCTCATAAGCAATGTTGCAAAAATCGGCCGAATCGGCCGATTAATCGCTAATCGGTGATGCACCTTGTCGATTTTCGAAAATCGGTGAAAAAATCGGTCTAGGCAAAAAAATCAGAAAAAATCGGTAAAAAATCGGCCGAATCGGCCAAAAATCGGCCGAATCGGCAAAAAATCGGTCGAATCGGCCGAATCGGTCAATTTAAAAAAATAGAAATTTAGGCATTTTACTTAATTTGGGGATCATTTATTTCACTTATAACGTACAATGGGCCTCATAATCAGAATTGAAGCCTTTTATTGAGGTTTGTAAACATTGAAGGCTTGGAATCAGTTAAGATCTTTAGTTTGCTCTCCAGAAATTCCCAAAACATGCAGGAAATGCCAAACCGATTAATCACCGATTAATCACCGCCTTGACCGATTACAGGCTGCAGGGTGGTCGACCGCCCGACTACCGATTCACGATTTTTGCAACATTGCTCATAAGATAACGTTTATTAGGTAGATAACCGTACGTATACAGAAATGACGCAACTCACGTATAAATGACAAATTTTCTCCGGAGGTGAATAGTGTTTTATGAATAGTAAAATTTTTGAACGCTTCTCAGAATCACAAACTGACTCCGAAAAAGATGAATAGTGAAATTATGAATAGTGATCGATGAATAGTAACCAATGAATAGTAAATGTTGAAAGTTCGGGAAAAGACCAGAATTTACGAGTTGTGACAGTCTCTACCCCTTAAGGGAACTTCGTCCCGAAGTTCAGTTAACGTTGGTCTCCGAAGTGTTATAAAGGTGAAGATTCAATCCAGACAGAATTTTATTATAACCATTCTCAGTGTTGCAAAATTCACTTCTGAGTCAGACATAGGTGGTCAGCCTATATCTCACTATCCCGGGTTGAATATAGATGACCAGTCTATCTTCCACCGAGGTTCCATGAATTTTGAAATACTCAGCTTAGTTATACTAATACTATGTCCTTCACAAATACCAAGACGTTCAGAAAGACTAAGGCAGGTGACCAAACTCGAGGTCAAATGATGTAACTATGCAAGGAGAAACATAACAGGGTGACATATATGATACATGAACATGCTTATATGAAAGACAATGATAGAAACCAACTAGAATAAGTGAGTATAATATACCAGATAATGAGACACAAATCTCATCACCTAAGTCAGCAACAAACCACAAGTGAGGCTTCAGCTTGCCAGGAAGGCACGTGACGGTCATAGGGTTAAGTTTTTCGTAAAAGTAGCTATAGTCTAGGTTTTAAAAACACTTAGTTCGCTATAGCCAAAGCTCTGATACCAATCTGTCACACCCCCAAAATCGGGTCCAGCGGAAGCATACATGTAGCTGGGGTGTAACTCAATTGGTATTACAACACAAGTTCAAAAATGGTTTTCACTTGAATCATTTAGAATAAAATAGTTAAGTCAAAAATATTGTTTTTACATTGTTAAAAGTAGTGCGGAAGTAGGCCCTTAAAATAGTTTAAAACGGTCCCCATATAAATAATCAGAGTCTTCTATGACCATGCCATGTCCTGCCAAAACCTCCAGTAGTGTGCCATTGGTTAAAACCTGAAAATACATGCTAAAGTGTCAACACGAGGTTGGTGAGTTCATAGAGTTTGTTTAACAAATAAAATGATCACACAGCAAAGGCATCGTAAATCCACTCAGTTACAAGTCCCGCCATAAGAGACTTGCAACCTGTGTGTTCACAACCCACTACTAAAATATAGTTTAGGTCTAGTAGTCAAGCACCCGTGGTCAATAATAAGTCAAGGCCGCTCCGAACAAGGGAGACTTTATAATGTTGCTCCGAACATGGGAGACTTGAAGTCACTCCGCCACCTAGGCAAAGAATTATTAGTCACTCCACCAACTTGGTGAAGAATTATTAGTCACTCCACCATGGCGAGAATTATTAAGGATGCTCTGAACAGGAGAGACTTAGCACGCTCCACCAATAAGGCGAGACTTTAGATCAAGAACGCTCCACCAAAAATGGCGAGACTTGGCACGCTCCACCAAAAATAGCGAGACTTTGGGTCATAGTACGTACGGTACATTAGGGTCAAAAGTTTAAGTCAAGTTCAAAAGTCAAGTCAAGTTCAATAGTTCAAAACAAGTTATAAGGTCAAATGAGTTCATAATAGTTCAAGGTTCAAAACAATGTTCAAAGAGTCAAGTAGTAATTCATGTAAAAACGAGCATGTATTCTCCCCCAAAAAGTTAACAAAACAATTTAAAAGAGTAGGGGCTATGACTCACCTGGTACGATAGTTACGAAGACAAAAGTGGTTACACAGAAATGAGGTTCGATCTCTAACCGCGACCTATAATGAACGAATGATACGATCTACTTAAATTATGAGGGGATGCGATGAATGTACATGCACATGAAGCCTATACCACTCGTAGTTTGAAAATAAGCGTTGGCGTTGATTTATAGTGTTTCCATAACTTAAGAGAATATGTGCTATTAGAAGTTGTCAAATATATATATAGTTCGCCTAGTTTCAAAAGTGTATATCTTGGTCGTTTTATGCTCGTTTTCTATGTTCTTTACATTCCCGGAATCGTGGGACAACATACTAACATATTTTTGATAATTCGGGACGGCTAAATCAAGTTTTATGCCCAAAACAGCCCGTGACAACTGTTCATCAGCAAGCAGTTTTTCAAAAAACTAGTTTTCGTCGTTAAATTCGGAAAATCATATCTCCTTCGTTATTAACTCGTTTTAATCCGTTCTTTCGCCCACGGCTTCGTTTTTGAAAGTATTTTCTAAATCTTTGGTCAAAAATTACCCATCATCTACTGATTTTCCCACGTTTTAAAAATAGCAACAGTAGGTATATCTATTGTTTCAAAAATCATTTTCCTAGTTTCAAACTTGTTTCAACTTCAACCAAATCACTTTCAATCACCACAAATCTAGTCTAATCTTACCATACACCTTCTTAGGGTGTCATGGGTTCCTAAACATCATAAATCAAGTGGATCTAACAAGGATCTAACAATAATCTATTTCTAGAGTTCAAAAGTTAGATATATATATAAATGAGTGGTATATACTAACATATGCATGTAGATCTTGAATGGAAATCATATGATCATAAAAATAACATGAAGAAATTATGAACAAGAGTTTGACAACTTACAAAGAAAGATTATAGAGCTTGGATGAGTAAAACCTAAGAAACCTTAAGTTTTTATTACAAAACTCAAACAAGGACAACAAAAGGAACTAGATTAACACTTGATCTTGGAAAAATTATGGTTTCTTCTTGGTTGTTGTTCTTGGCCGATTATGGTAGAGAGGAGGAAGGGATGAGAACAAATTTTTTCTAGTTGTTTAGATGTGTAAATGAAGAAATGTGGTGAAATGTGATCAAGTAAGCTATAAATATTAATGAAATGGGACAAGATCCACATTTTTGGGGCTAGGGGGCATGAATTAGGGGAGGAAGGTGGGAGGTTGTTGGCTATTAAATGATCTTGTCCAAAGAGTGCAAGTATTAGTTAGTTTTGGTTGTGTATTGGGTATTATCGGGTACCGAGTTAACTAAAAATAAATTTTACCGAGGTGAAATAAAATACGAAGAAGTTGTAAAAGTTGTAAAATATTATTCCTGATAAAAATCGGATGTTAAAATAATTATCGGGTTGAAATATCGCAAACCGACGGAGTTATAAGCTTCGACCGGAAAACGTAACAGTTGATTTGAAAACACCGGGCAATTTAATAATAAAATTTTTATATTATCATTATGAGTATAAAAATGTGTTAGGACCATAGTTGGGATTGTCGGATCAATTATTCAAAATAATAGCTAATAAGATAACGTTTATTAGGTAGATAACCGTACGTATACAGAAATGACGCAACTCACGTATAAATGACAAATTTTCTCCGGAGGTGAATAGTGTTTTATGAATAGTAAAAATTTTGAACGCTTCTCAGAATCACAAACTGACTCCGAAAAAGATGAATAGTGAAATGATGAATAGTGATCGATGAATAGTAAATGTTGAAAGTTCGGGAAAAGACCAGAATTTACGAGTTGTGACACTTTGCAGCTTCCAAATTAATAATCACAAATCTAAACAACAAAATAAATACACGTTACACGCGACCAAGCTAAAAGCTATAGTCCATGTAACACACATATGATAGATGTCTAAAGGTCATATAAACCACTATGGTTCACCTAGCTGACTTCATACCAAACACTACCAATCACTTACACTCACTAAATCCCTTGCATACACCTTTTTCAGAATACGCAGATTTTTGGGGTACTGTAACACCCCCTAGTTCGTGGTGTGGCAGCGGAATAGTAATTAGGATGTTATGGTGAGGATCGAAGTCATAATGATAGAAAACGGCTCGAAAGAGACGTTTTGAAAACATAAGTTCATTAATAAAGATTCAAATACAGGAGGTCACATTCAGAGTATTATAATACTAAAAGTCTTGATGTTTTAAACTAAATCAAACATCTTTATTTTACACCATTATTTAAAGAAAGTAGATAAGTTTTGAAGTTTCCGCCCGTTCCATGCTTGCTTCCTCTGCTAAATACCTGAGATAACATGTTTAAAAGTCAAAAAAAATGTTAAGTGATATCATAGAGTTTGAATTTGGTAATCATTTTGATACACAAGTAAGATTGTATTAGGAATACAATCAGTTAAAAATTGATATTGCAGTATATATTGCTCTAAGTCTCATGACACGCAAAACGTTAACAAATACCGTAAATACGGAGGTGTTATCAAATCAATGATAATATTGCCCTCATGTAATAGGTGATTTGCCAATTCCTATTTTTACTCAAATATATTATATAACGACTAATACGACTAACCACATGCATAATGGCATTCCGTCAAGTATTAATGGGATAGGCTGTTAAACCTTATATAGATCTATTCATTATATTCGCGCTCACATAACAGTGATTAATGGCTCATGATCAAGGGTCTTTTGGCAATAGGTGACTTAGGCATAAATCAAGTCAGGTAGCATACAGAAAATTACTTGTGATCTGTTTATAACATGTATCCCCCTCACGGAGTTTGAAATAAGTAAATGTGAGGCTATGACTCACCTTGATTGATACTGAAATGAAGAAAAGTAAATCCGGACGAAACTATGATAACGGCTTCGAAATACAACCTGATAAATAGATTTATCTGAAAATTTGACCAAATACCATTTGGTAAATACGAAACGAATAATGAATAATAATTATTCGTTATGATGAATAGATGATGTGCAGTGAAATTCTTATGTTATGTATGATATGACAAAATACGTGATATAAGTTATTCTCCGAAGTTTTACCTTTTTAAATCAAAAGTAATATTATTTAGTTTGAAATATCGTTATATATGTTATAAACGTTACGTTATAATATATATATATATATATATATATATATATATATATATATATATATATATATATATATATATATATATATATATATATAGAACTGAAAGTTTAAATGCATATGACGAGATAAATTTACGAAAATAGAAAATAACTAAGAATGTTAAATAGAATATGTTTAGTCCTTGTCCTTTTCCAATTTTACCATTTTTACTCTAACGACGTTTGCGTTACACCGTTAGTCCTTTTTATATATAAATTACAATTATAGTCCTCTAATTGTCCAATACTCAATCATAGGCTTAGAATATTAACTATTATCAATTTTTACCCTTATGATTCTGTTTTTACTGTTTCAGTCCTCACTTTTCACTATTTACAATTTTAGTCCTTCTAGCTGTCGTCGCGTTACATTTTTAGTCCAAAGTTACAAAAATGATTAGAAAAATTATCTAAAATTTTCCGAGGCTTATTTAGTTAATATTAAGCTTATTTTATAAAAAGAGCTTATTTTCAATAAGTGGGCTTTTAACGAGTTGAAAAAGTGGTCCATTAACGTTTTAAAATCCGTACTTTGTGAGACGAGTTGAGCTCATCAAAAATATAATTTTTCCTGTTCTAATTTCATATCAAAAGGTTTAGATAAGCTAGCTTATCATAAGAGCTTATTTTCAGCTTATTGGGCTTTTAGGCCCAACACGTTAAATTAGTTTGTTTTCAAAGGTGTTTAATGCGATTCACTTTGGTGAAATTTAAGCGTCGAGACTAACTTATTTCTACATGTTTTATATATGAAATTGTTTGTTAGTTAGGTGGTCTAATAGATCGTATAATAATATGGTACGCTTGTTACGTGATATTTAAAGATAATCGATGGTTCCTTGGGTCATATGGCACGTTTCATATATATGTAAAAACTTAGTATATTTTTCTAAGTGTTTATAGTTTTCATCCGATTAAGCATGGTTCTAAAATAAGTTGATATGATGCATGTAAAGTAATACTAACGTGAAATATGTGTGTCGTGACTCCTAGGCCTTCCAAGATAGAGGCTAGTCACATGTCGTGTACTATATATAAATATATACGTAAGAAATATATATGAAGCTTAAATACGTTCGACATAACATAAACATGATGCATGTAACATATTAAATGTGTGATATGAATTGAAATGAGATTGAAACAACTTACTACACCTCTAGGGTGGTAGAGAGTCGAGAGTGGAAGAAGGAAACACAAGAACTAGGTACGTATGGTTTCTACCCAAATAACAAACGTATATATCAAACCCGATTCTTCTTTCTTGCTTCTAAACTTACGTATGATTATTGTTGGACTTTCAAAAGTGAGTTTAAGGAAGAAATGAAGCTTGTTTCGTGTATGGTGAATGAGAGAAACGTATGAATGAATAAGGAGTATATATAGTGATATTTTGTAACACGTAAGTGTAATAATTTGTTAGGAATTAAATATTCCATAGATTTAACAGATTTGATGATCATAAACAAGAAGAATGAAACATGAAGAATACTGAAAAGATAAGCAAAATACGCTAAGTGCAATCCTGCTGAAGAGTGTTTCCACTGATAGATTCTGTCCTCATCACTTCTAGGTGTGTTAACTCCTATGAGAGGTGATTCAATGGACATTTTTGACTTATGGTCCATCATTTGATGGTTTTTAAAGTCATCTTTTGAAAATCCTTTTAAGAAACTTTTGCCTTAGCAGTATGTATATGATTTTATTATGAAAAATCATACTGCTTACAACCATTTTGAAAGGATTAAGAGTGTAACAGACACTCAATCAAAATTTCGGTTTAAAGCAACCTCTGGTTGTGTGAGAACCAATGTTTTCAGTTATAAATAACCGCCTGTGTATAGATAAACCTATTCAAAAGGCTTTCTTTACAGGGTTTCCAGCTCGTGGCATTTGTTACCTCTAACACAAGTGTTAGATTCACTTTTGCTCGCTGTTCTTTCTATCAGATATCCGTAGATTAGTCACATTATACTTGAGAGTATAAAATGATAGAAAGTGAGTTGTATCAGTTATTATCTGATCAACTAATTTATCAATTCAATGTGAAACATCATAATCAGATTTCAAGAAAGAAGTTTTAAGGAGTTTTGAAGTCCCAAACTTTTTCTATCATGAACCTATTATATCAGCAGCAATGATCAGCTTTCAGCAGCAATGATCAGCAGCTTTGATCAGCAAATTTCACTTGAAATAGCTTTTCAGCTCAAACATTCATACCTGAAACTGTTAGTCTAAAACCAAATAAACAAAGTACAAAGTACTTGTCTTGAATTAGAATAATCATAGAACTAACTGTATGAATAACTTCAAATATTGTTAATAGTAGACTTAGATAACAAAGTTAGATGCATTAACAAAATCTATATACAAAAACACATTATATTGAAAAATTTAAAGATTAAGCATTCCAATACTTGCTACCAAGTACTGAAATCTTCCAACATCAAAAGCTTTGGTAAGAAGATCTGCAAAGTTTTGTTCTGAAGCAATTTTCATTACTTGAATTAACCTTTTCTCATTGCAATCTCTTATAAAATGATGTCTTATTTCAATGTGTTTTGTTTTAGAATGTTGCACTGGATTTTTAATAATGCAAATTGTACTACTATTATCAATATGTATAATGGTATGTAAGAAATTGTACCCATAATCAAGAAGTTGGTTTTGAAGCCATAGAACTTGACCACAGCAACTTGCAGCAGCTACATATTCAGCTTCAGTTGTTGAATTTGCCACAATTGTTTGCTTCTTACACTGCCATGAGATAAGTCTGCATCCAAGGAATTGACATCCTCCGGTTGTTGACTTTCTGTCCAAGCTAGCACCAGCATAGTCACTGTCTGAGAATGCTATCAAGTCAAATGGTGATTCTCTAGAGTACCATAAACCCAACCTTGGTTGACCTTTTAGATATCTAAAAATTCTTTTGACTGCTGTTAAATGAGAAACCTTTGGAGTTACTTGAAATCTTGCACAAACACAAACAGAGAACATGATATCAGGTCTTGATGATGTAAGATACATCAAAGAACCTATCATAGATCTGTATGTATGTACATCCACATTTTCTCCATCTGCATCTTTAAGAAGAGGCTTCTCAGGATCTATTGGGGTGCTTGCTATTTTTGAATCAGCAAATTGAAATTTTCTAAGTATCTCTGCAACATATTTGTCTTGACTAATAAATATGCCTTCAGATGATTTCTTAACTTGCAGACCCAAAAAGAATGTAAGTTCTCCCATAGAACTCATCTGAAACTTATCTTTCATAAGTTTTTCAAAGTCTAAACACATCTCCTTCCTTGTAGATCCAAAGATAATGTCATCCACATACACCTGTACTAACAGAAGATCTTTCTTGTGTTGTTTGATGAAAAGTGTCTGATCAATCTTTCCTCTTTGAAATCCATTTTCTAATAAATAGGAAGCTAGTGTTGCATACCAAGCTCTTGGTGCCTGATGTAGGCCATATAGAGCTTTAACTACCTTGTACACTTTGTCTGGATGGTCAGGGTCAGTGAAGCCTGGAGGTTGTGTAACATACACCTCTTCTTCAATTGAACCATATAAAAATGCACTCTTGACATCCATTTGATAAACTGTGAAGTTCATAAATGAAGCATAAGCTAAGAAAAGCCTAATTGCCTCAATTCTAGCTACTGGAGCATAAACCTCATCATAGTCTATCCCTTCTTCTTGTGTGTACCCTTGTGCTACTAATCTAGCCTTATTCTTAATCACTATGCCTCTTTCATCCCTTTTATTTCTAAAAACCCATCTAGTGCCAATTACCCTTACACCACTAGGTAAATCAACTAGCACCCAGACCTTTTGAATCTTGAACTGAAGAAGCTCCTCTTGCATAGCCTCTAACCAGCTTGAATTCTCTAGGGCTTTATGAATATTCTTTGGTTCATCTTGTGAGAGAAAACATACAAACAAACAGGAGTTTGAAAACTCATGCTGCTTTGAAGCATAAAGGGCATCAAGAATCCCTTTTTGATCTGAAGACATCAATTGTTGTCTTGTCTTCACACCAGATTGTACATCTCCAATCACATTTTCTAGGGAGTGGACTTTGTGAATTCGTGTTTGTGGAGTGGAAGGAACTTGATAATCAGATGGAATATTGCTTAAATCCACCTCATCTTCTGAAAAGTCTGCTTTTGTTTCTTCTGAAGAAATATCAGCAGAAACAATTTGCTTATCAGCAGGAACTGTTTGATCATCAGCGGGAACATTTTGCTCATCAGCAGGAACATTTTGCTGTTCTTCTGTTCTTCCTTCTCTGATTTTATCTTCAACATCTTCTTTAGCTTTGCCAGAAGAAGATTCTCCATTGGTTGAAGTTGATTCCACATTGGTATTTGACCATATTGGCATCATCACATAATCTTGATGTGTCTTCTTGTCTAACCTTGCCTCATCTGTTGCTTGTGAACCTGAAAAATCATTAGTTTCTGCAATAACAGGCACATAATTCATTGAATGGGTTAGAGTTTCAAGATCAAATAGCCATTTTGGTCCTTGACCTTCTACATTAGACTTGTTCTCTAAGAACTCTATATGTAGACTCTCTTATACTCTCTTAGTTCTTATGTTGTATACTCTAAAAGCTTTGCTATTGAGAGAATATCCAACAAAGAAACCTTCATCTGCTTTACCATCAAATTTTCTCAAATGGTCTAAGGTATTCAGAATTGTCACATGACATCCAAAAGGTCTAAGAAATCCTATTGCAGGATTTCTACCTCTAAAAAGCTCATATGATGTCTTATTGTGAGGCTGTACTATTAAAACTCTGTTCTGAACATAACAAGCAGTGTTGACTGCTTCAGCCCAAAAAGTTATAGGCAACTTTGAATCAGCTAACATAGTTCTAGCAGCTTCTATTAGTGTTCTATTCTTTCTTTCAGCTACTCCATTCTGTTGAGGAGTTCTAGCAACACTAAATTCTCTTTTAATACCTTTTTCTTTGCAGAAATTATCCATAACTCTATTTTTGAATTCTGTTCCATTATCACATCTAATGACTTTTACTCTTTTGCTTACTAGGTTTTCTATCTCTGTAATGAAGGTCTTAAGGATGCTAGAAGTCTCATCCTTAGTTCCTAAAAAGAATACCCATGTAAATCTACTATAGTCATCAGTAACAACTAGACAAAATCTCTTATGCATTATACTACTTACTGAAACAGGTCCAAATAAGTCCATATGAAGCATAAACAATGATTGATTGATAGAGTTAAAAATCTTGGGCTTACAAGAGACTTTGTGTTGTTTGCCTTTAAGACAAGCAATGCATGTTTGATCATTTTCAAAACGTTTTTGAGGTAAACCTCTTACCAAACCATTCTTAACAATTTTATTTATGGTTTTGAAGTTAATATGACCAAGTCTCCTATGCCATAACATAGATTCATCTAATGTGGCTTTTGCAACAAGGCAAGTTAAAGCATCTTTAGAAACAATGTTATTCATATCAACACTGTACATATTGCCCTTCCTAGGAATTTTAAGAAGCACTTGACTTTCATCAGGCATCTTAAAATCAGGAGAAAGTACAAGACATTCAGTCTCAGTAAAAAGAACATTATTCTTTCTATCACACATTTGTGAGACACTAAAGAGATTATACTTAAGCTCTTGCACATAAAACACATCTTCAAAATCTAATTTACTGGTTTTGATAGTACCTTTACCAGTAATCTTTCCACCAATTCCTCCTCCAAAGGTAACATAGCCTCCATCTATTGATTGGAAATCTGAGAGATAAGACTTGTTGCCTGTCATGTGCCTTGAACATCCACTATCTGAATATCCTTGATCTTCATGATCTGTTGGTGAATGTCCCTGCACAAAATAAAAGAATTAGTTTTCTTTGGGGATCCAAGCCAACACTGACTTGGATCTGCCTCTTGCATCAATGAAATGTAATCTCTTGAGGACTGTTGATGCAACATTGGATTTAAGAATCCAACATGTTGAGGCCTTAACAGCATTTACCCTGTTACCCTTAGCAGCAGTATGCTTAGCAGAAGATACTGCTAGCTTTGTAGTTGTACCCTTTGGTCTCCAAACTTGTTTTTGGACCACTGCTTTCGTTTGAATGGGCCTTTGAACAATATTAGATGCATGTTTGAAAGTTGTTTTTGCACCCTTAATTGTTGATTTTGGGTAAACAATCATATATGGTTTTTCAGCAGAAACCATTTTCCTTTCAGCAGGAACAGTTTTTGCTCTATCAGCAGGAACTGCTTTTGTGACTGTTTTGGGTTTTAATCTTTTAGAATTAGAGTGAAAATGAGATTTAGGTGTTTGCCTTTTGTAGTTCACTCTATTACTTTCATACCCAGATACCCATTGGTTGCAGAAAGCTGCAAGATGGTCAAAACTACCACAAATGAAACAAGCTTTATTGTGAAAAGCAAAGTCATCACCTAGTTGGTAAGACTTGAGGTTATTCCAATTTCTTTGGTTACCTCTGGGCTTGTTTGTGGTTCTATATTGTTCACAATATCTAACTGGTTGCCTAACATGTTTTTCATTAGTCTTAGGCCTATCAGTATTGTGTTTGACTATCTTAGGAACTCTTGTTCTTGCTTTCTTAACCACTTCAGGTTTAGACATAACCTGTTTATTTACAAAGGACACCTTGTCCTGAAAAAGTAATGTTTTACATGAACATTTACTTTCTTTCTTAGGCTCATCAGCTACTATGTTAGAATTTGGTTGAACTCCATATTGTAACTCAGGTAGCTGAAATTCAGGCAATCCTGAATGTTCTAGGTCGATCCTTGGGGGTTTTGGGATACCTCTATAAGGGGGTGGGGCTGCATTATATCCTAATCCTGACTTAACTTTATTATTCACTTGACTGTCTATTATTTTGTTTACATTTTTAGAAGCATGTTCAAGCTTCTCTTTAGTCAATTGAATGTTTTCTTTCTCAGTCTTAACCCTATCCAATGCTTCTTTTAAGGCCTCAATAATTTGATCTTTAAATTGATTATCATTTTCAAGTAAAGTTTTAGCATCAGTAAAGGTAAGTTCATTCCTTTTATAGTGTAGGATTTGCCTCTCTGCAGATTCTAAACCACTTTTATAATTGAAACAATCTAGATCAGATTTGGCGTATCGAACCTTTTGGTCATCATACTGTTTAATTAAGATTTTTAAGTCTTTAAGAGCAGTACACGTATTTGAACAGGTTTTATGATCATGTACCTCAGGTGCAGTAAATGCCATAAGAGCCATCTGTGAAGAACCCATTTCTTCATCATCCATGAAGCTCCAATCAAAACCTAACCCATCAATTGCTACCATAGCCTTTGGTTCAGACATCTCCCCTGTATTGGATTTTCTTCCAACATCTCTATTTCTGCTATCTTGCTGTCTTGGCCTTCTACATTCTCTTGAGAAGTGTCCCATCTTGTGACAGTTGTAGCATTCTATCTTTGACTTGTCATAACCAGCAGGATCATTGCTACTGATTGTGATCTTCTTCCCCGTCCTTTGATAGAATTTCTTAGCTCTCATGCTAAGAAGAGAAATTTGCCATTTTAGATCCATTTCCTCCAGATCATCATCATTGATCTCTTGAAGGTCTTCATGAGTTAACATGGATCCATTATGTTTGCTTGTGAAGAAAGCACAACATGTTTTCTCATCTAAAATTCCAAAAGTACTGCTTGATGGACTTGCAGCACTTAAACCATCATGAACTTTTTCATTAGTAACTGGAACTGAATTACTAGGAGATGACATAAATGCCATGTTCCCAGTGCTTGAACTAGTACCTCCAGTTTTCTTCAAATCTTGCTCAACAATCTTAAAGTTGCTATACAGATCCATAAGATCCATGGTGTCAATGTCTGACTTGTTCTTCCAGACAACAACATGCATAGCCCATTCTTCAGGTAAGCTTCTCAGAAATTTTGAGTTTAAATCTTCTTGAGGTATTTCAACTCCAAGAATAGCAAGTTGACTCACAATATTCTGTAGCCTGTTGAACATATGGTCTAAAGATTCATGGTTGGTTGATGTGAAATTTTCAAACTCTTGCTTAAGAAGAGTCTTCTGGGTCTTCTTGGTGGCTTCATTCCCACCATACCTTGCAATAATGGCCTCAAATAGTGACTTTGCATCTTTGAATTTGCTGAAGTTTATAAGTTTATCATTTGGAATGGTCATCATCAGCATGCTTCTGGCCTTTAGGTCATTCTTCTTCTTAATTCTGTCTTCTGCAGTTTGTGGCTTGGTTTGCAGCTTATCAACTTCTTTACCATCAACTGTTGATGTAGTGGTTGTAGGCTTGTAAGAATCTCCATCTTCAATGATTTCCCACAGTGCATAATCTTGCACTTGAAAATATTGTTCTATTCTTAACCTCCACATCTCAAACTCATTCTGTTTGAGCATTGGTAACTTAGCAGCAACATTTGTTTGAATAGACTCAACATCCATTTCTAACTTCTTCTTCTAAAACAAAAATATCAACCTGACGCTCTTCCAGACAATGGTGTCAATGTCTGACTTGTCACACTTATCTACATTTCTCACCATGGTGTCAATGTCTGACTTGTTCTTCCAGACAACAACATGCATAGCCCATTCTTCAGGTAAGCTTCTCAGAAATTTTGAGTTTAAATCTTCTTGAGGTATTTCAACTCCAAGAATAGCAAGTTGACTCACAATATTCTGTAGCCTGTTGAACATATGGTCTAAAGATTCATGGTTGGTTGATGTGAAATTTTCAAACTCTTGCTTAAGAAGAGTCTTCTGGGTCTTCTTGGTGGCTTCATTCCCACCATACCTTGCAATAATGGCCTCAAATAGTGACTTTGCATCTTTGAATTTGCTGAAGTTTATAAGTTGATCATTTGGAATGGTCATCATCAGCATGCTTCTGGCCTTTAGGTCATTCTTCTTCTTAATTCTGTCTTCTGCAGTTTGTGGCTTGGTTTGCAGCTTATCAACTTCTTTACCATCAACTGTTGATGTAGTGGTTGTAGGCTTGTAAGAATCTCCATCTTCAATGATTTCCCACAGTGCATAATCTTGCACTTGAAAATATTGTTCTATTCTTAACCTCCACATCTCAAACTCATTCTGTTTGAGCATTGGTAACTTAGCAGCAACATTTGTTTGAATAGACTCAACATCCATTTCTAACTTCTTCTTCTAAAACAAAAATATCAACCTGACGCTCTGATACCACTTGTTGAGGGTCGTTTACACGGTAAGGTGGTTAAACCTTCGTTCTTTGTGTATGAGATATGTTTGTGTGAATATGATTAAGTATGCGGAATCTACTTAACCACACTTAGAAGATTTATGTTTATTGTTATGGAAATGGAATAGTTAACACCAAACGATTCAATATTATTCAAAAATAATACGAGTGATCTTTAGCTTATCACTAGGGTTACAAAGACCTTGAATCTTATGTTTGTTCTTTCTATTGTCTGTATATGAGAGTTGTGTATGGCATTGTCACACTTATCTACATATCTAAGATTTTCCTTTTATAGTCCAAGGAAAAATCTTTTACAAACTATATGACTCAACAAATAACTAGCTTATGACTAATCACTATTCTAGCTTAGTCATACAAGATACATCATGTATCTAGGATAAACAACTCTCTTGGAGTGTTCAATTTGATGACTAGAACTAAGATATTATCTTCTTATGCAAGTGTTGAATAAGTCATTCTTATCTACACAGCTGTTTGTTTATGAGTCATAGCTGCTGATTCATAGCAGCAGCAGAATCAAGCAGTAGTATTCATTAGCAGTAAGATTCATCAGCAGAATCACCTTCAGTGGAAATAGTCTTCAGCAGAATCTCCTTCAGTGGAAACTCGCTTTGTGCTTTATCAGCAGAATCATACTTGTCGTATTTCCATTAAACCTTTATGCTGAATCTTCTGATTCTTGTGCTTATTTAATTCCTAACAATCCTCCCCTAAACATGTGAATCACATTCAAACATGTTTTTCTGAATTAAATGAGGACTTTGTGAAGATCTTTCAAACACTTCATTGTCAGATTTGGTTGATCTGAACTTTCTTCTCTTCTGAGTGAATGAACTTATCTTTCTTTGGAACTTATCTGCTTTCTGATCTTTCAACAAGTGATGAACAAACGTAGTGAACTGAAATTGAATCTTTTCAACTTTTTGACCTAGATAGAACTTTCTCCTTTGAAATGCTTCATCCTTTCTGAATACAACATTTAAGAATGTTCTTGTCATTTTCAACCTCTATGTCATCATCTTGTATGATCTTGTCTTTTCTTTTGGTTAATCTTCCTTAAACTGGGCTTGAATTTCCTCCCCTGAGATTCAAATATCATCTTATATTGATATCCTCCCCTTGTTTGAAAGATTTTCTCACAGTCATAACATCATCATCTGATCTAGCATTTTTCCATGTTTTCAGACAATTTGTACATGAAGCCATCAATTCCTTAAGAGTTTAAGATTCCTCATCAGCAGAATCTATCAGTGGAAACACTCTTCAGCAGGATTGCACTTAGCGTATTTTGCTTATCTTTTCAGTATTCTTCATGTTTCATTCTTCTTGTTTATGATCATCAAATCTGTTAAATCTATGGAATATTTAATTCCTAACAGTTGCTGTGGTGAGAATATACCTTGATATATATAGAATCTCCATAAAAAATTTCAGCCCGATCCAACGGTTAACGAAGGATTTATCGCCCTTTGAAAACAGCCCTGCAGTGAGTTACGAAAATATGAAGCAGTTTCGAATTTTTCTTGTTTTTCTGCATTCTTCGACAAACCAAAACCTTTTAATATCCTATATCGAGAGCCCCCCGCTCTGATACCAACTGTGAAAAAGCTTATTCTAAATATCCTTTGAGTATTTAATAAGCTTTTGTGAGACCGTTTATGGGCTCTAGGATGTTAAGCCTTTGATATAGGATTTTGGCTATGAAAAGCACAATGATAATATTGACGGAATATTCTATGAAAGAAACAATACTATCACAACAAGGTTTTGCTAACGTTTCACCGTTTGTTATTCCAACTAGCCCCAATACTACTTGATCATTAGTAGTACGTGTTATCTACACTATAACAAGGAATCAAAGATCCTTGAGGCTAAACAAACCTAACAACATTAAACCCATGTCTAATGTTCATCATACCCCTCGTATGATGTTCCTACACACACTCTTTTTAGATGCTTTACATTTTAACACACTTGGTGTTATTGTAATTTCTAAGTACGAAGCACCATGGAGGTGACGTTCACTTTGTTTCACTGTGAATCATGCACTCACCACCACTTATCTAAAGGGGTGTGATCTTCCTTTTATAACATAAGGAGATCATTACAATTTTGATAAGTCTTTGTCATCTACTATCTAGCTTATGACTAGGATGTCAAGTCATCTAAGATACACACGTATCTATGTTTACAACTCACTTGGAGTGTACAATTTGATGACTGATGAAAGATATTATCTAAAAGATATACTTGACTTTTATGCACATAAATATCTTCTTTCATTCTTTTCCATTTGGTAGTATGACTCATTGTTTAGCAGCAGTGTCAATCAGCAGAATCCATCAGCAGAATCACTTTTCAGTAGAAACGTTCTTCAGCAGAATCTTTTTGCTCTTCAGCAGAATCTTTTTGCTCATCAGCAGAATCTATCAGTGGAAACACTCTTCAGCAGGATTGCACTTAGCGTATTTTGCTTATCTTTTCAGTATTCTTCATGTTTCATTCTTCTTGTTTATGATCATCAAATCTGTTAAATCTATGGAATATTTAATTCCTAACATAATTTTCAAGGAAACCAAATACACTATACATGTCAGTAACTATAGGTTCTTAGGCTGAATTTTCACATATAATAACCTTTGTGAGAGCTTGAAATAAGGTGCATGTTGCTTGTGAGTCACATAGATGTCGACTACCCTTTTAATACATATACGATTTGAGAAATCGTGTATCAATTGGTTATAGCTGATCATACTTAACATTTAAATATTAAATCATGTTAGAAACGTTACTAGGAACTCTTAGAAACAATCGGGAATCAAAACGATTAAGAAATGAATTTATTATATAACGATCGGGTTGAATTTTTGTTAATCACTTTGCCTTTTAAAAACATATCAAAACTCGACCTATGGATCTGAGATTCGACATACTAATAGTTGGCTAGGTGAGAAACGAGGTGGTGAAATAATATATATGTGTCGTGTGAAAGAATAGAGAATACGAGAGTCGTTTTTGGAGCATGTTACTAATCGATATATGTGAAATATTATGGATTTGGAGTTGGGCTTGAAATCTTGGGCTGATGAATAGTAATGGATCGAGTGAAATGTTGGGCTGAGAAAAGATTAAGGGCCCGGTTGGATTTTTAATTAAGGTTTAGGAATAAAATTAGTATAAATGAAATGTTTAGGTTTCGAGTAACGTGTCGAGGATTGGTTCCGTCATTTCGTGAATTATATTATGTCGTGATAACGACAAAATAATATAATAAGAAAAATTTCAAATTTTTCTGAAATAATGGGAATCAGTAACGGTAACGAAAGATTATTTATTTATTAACGATATAATTACAAGGAATTTTTACAAGGTTCTACAGTACCCACTTGTCATTCTGAATTTCGTCCCGAAATTCGATTTTAAGAAATCTAACAAGTGTGATCTATGAAAATAAATGTGGATATTTCTCACGGAATCTATCTTCTCGTTCTCATGTGTAAGTTGGTCCTCGCTTTGAGTCCCATCTAACCTTTACAATGGGGATACGATTCTGTTTGAGTTGTTTCACTTCTCTATCCATTATTTCCACAGGCTCTTCTATGAACACTAGATTGTCGTCCAATCTGATCTCCTTCAGTGGAATGACGAGAGTTTTGTCAAACAAACATTTCTTGAGTTGTGATACGTGAAACGTAGGATGTACCCTACTAAGTTCTTCCGGAAGTTCTAACTTATAAGCAACTGGACCAATTCTCTCTAGAATTTTGAAAGGTCCAATGTACCTTGGATTTAACTTTCCACATCTTCCAAAATGGATCATTCCCTTCCAGGGAGAAACTTTTAACATGACTCTGTCTCCTACTTGAAATTCCATAGGCTTTCTCCTGACATCAACATAACTCTTCTGTCTGTCACGAGCAGCTTGTAAGCGTTGCTTGATTTGGAATATCTTCTCGGTCGTGTCATGTATTAGCTCTGGTCCGGTGAGTTGCAGATCACCAACTTCTGTCCAACAGACTGGTGATCTGCACTTTCTTCCGTAAAGTGCTTCGAAAGGTGCAGCTTTTATGCTGGCATGATAGCTGTTATTGTAAGAGAATTCAACTAATGGTAAGTGTTTATCCCAACCTTTTCCGAAATCAATTACACATGCTCGGAGCATATCTTCCAAGGTTTGGATTGTTCTTTCACTTTGTCCATCGGTTTGCGGATGATAAGCGGTGCTCATATCTAAACGAGTACCAAGAGATTTCTGTAGAGATTCCCAAAATCTTGAGGTGAATCGATTATCTCTATCAGAAATAATGGATATCAGAACTCCATGTCTAATCAAAATTTCCTTAAAATACAACTGAGCGAGTGTTTCCATCTCGTCAGTCTCCTTGATAGGTAGAAAATGTGCAGACTTGGTTAATTGATCGATGATAACCCAGATTGTGTCTAATCCGGTCGAAGTCCTTGGTAATTTGGTAATAAAATCCATGGTGATTCGTTCCCATTTCCAGACTGGTATTTCTGGTTGCACGAGTAATCCTGATGGTTTATGAGTCTTTGCCTTTATTCTAGAACCTGCTAAACATTTACCAACATACTATGCGATATCAGCTTTCATATTTGGCCACAAATAAATCTTCTTAAGATCTTGATACATCTTATTGGAACCGGGATGAATAGAATATTTGGATTTATGAGATTCATGCATGATAAGGTCTTGAATACCTCAAAAGAGAGGAATCCAATATCTTTCCTTAAAACATAACATTCCATCATCTCTTCTTACAAATGCTTTTTCATTATTTGGCATTCTGTCAATCTGCTCTTCATTGTTTGACCTTCTGTCAATCTTCTCATATTGCCGGTTTTCTTCTTGGAGAGCTCCTGTTTGAGCTTTGATGATTTGAGCTGGAAGTGGCGAATGAATTATCATTCCTAGAGATCAAACTCTAAGAGGTTTAATTCTGTCTTTTCTGCTCAATGTGTCGGCTACGACATTCGCTTTACCAGGGTGGTAACGAATTTCACAGTCGTAGTTGTTGAGTAATTCCAACCATCTGCGTTGTCTCATTTTCAGCTCCTTCTGATCCAGTATATGTTGAAGACTCTTGTGATCGATGAAAACCGTACACTTTGTACTATATAGGTAATGTCTCCATATCTTAAGAGCAAAAACTACTGCTCCTAATTCTAGATCATGGGTGGTATAATTTTCTTCATTCTTCTTGAGCTGTCGTGAAGCATAAGCTATGACCTTGTCTCTTTGCATTAGTACCCCACCTAAACCATTATGAGATGCGTCACAATACATAACAAAGTCATCATTTCCTTCCGGTAATGCTAATATTGGTGCTTCACAAAGCTTCTGTTTTAAAAGTTGGAATGCTGACTCTTGCTTCTCTCCCCAGATATACTTCTTGTTTTTCTGGGTGAGTTCCGTCAATGGTTTTGCAATCTTTGAGAAACCTTCTATAAACCTCCGATAGTAACCCGCGAGACCTAAAAATTGAAGAATTTCGGTTGGAGTGGTGGGTGATGTCCAACCTTTAACTGCTTCTATCTTCATGGGATCTACATGGATACCTTGGCTGTTGATGATATGGCCTAAAAATTGAACGGTAGAAATCCAAAAATCACATTTGGAAAACTTGGCGTACAACTTTTCTTTCTTAAATAACTCTAAAATAATTCTTAAGTGTTCAGCATGCTCTTCTTTGTTGCGCGAGTAGATTAAGATGTCATCAATGAACACAATAACGAATTTATCCAAGTATGGCTTGCATACTCGGTTCATTAAATCCATGAACACTGCTGGTGCGTTGGTAAGACCAAATGGCATTACTTGAAATTCATAATGTCCGTACCGTGTTCGAAAAGTTGTCTTGGGAATATCTTCTTCCCTGACTCTTAATTGATGATATCCTGATCTTAGATTGATTTTTGAGTAAACACTAGATCCTTGTAACTGGTCAAATAGATCATCGATCCTTGGTAATGGATATCGATTCTTCACGGTGAGTTTGTTCAACTCTCTGTAATCGATACACATTCGGAACGTTCCATCTTTCTTTTTGACAAATAGAATTGGTGCTCCCCAAGGGGATGAGCTTGGTTGGATGAATCCTTTATCTGATAGTTCTTTCAACTGTTCAGATAATTCTTTCATTTCTGAGGGTGCTAATCGATATGGTGCTTTTGCAACTGGTGCTACTCCAGGTACTAAATCGATGTGAAATTCTACTTGTTGGGTTGGTGGAATTCCAGGCAAGTCTTCAGGGAATACTTCAGAAAATTCTTTTACAACTGGCACTTCATCAAGTTGTTTCTTCTTTTCTTTTGTTTCTCCTCCCGTTACTTGAATTTGGAATACATGGCATCCTTTGCTTATGTATTTCATAGTCTTGGTGTACGAGATAATATTGAACGATGTTTTAGGTTTATCACCTTGGATGATTAAGGTTTCACCGTTGAGTAGAATTTGAATGACTTTCTCTAGTCACAAATTATTCTGGCACGGTGTTTTGATAACCAATCCATGCCAATGATGACATCAAAACTTACCAGTTGGATGGGCATGAGATCAATGGGGAAAGATTTACTTAGAAAAGTTAAGGTGCAATTTTTGATTAGGGTATTGGTACTTAGGATATTTCCATTTGCTATTTCTATTTCGTAAGTAGTATCTAGTTCTAAGGGAGTAATATTTAGAATTGAGGCAAACGAAGTAGACATAAAACTTTTATCTGCTCCAGGATCAAATAATATCTTAGCATCGTGTTGATTTAATAGGAACGTACCCGTAACAACATCAGGATTCTGAGTTGTGTTTCCATCACCGAGTACATATGCTCTTCCCCGGGCAACATTATTGGTGTTCTTCGGACAGTGAGTTCTGTAATGTACAAATTCACCACAACCATGGCACTTTACTGCTATCGGTTGTGTGTTGGCTCCAGTTGCTCGACAGTCCTTAGTCATGTGTCCAATTCTTCGGCAGTTGCCACAAGTAGCCTTACATGATCCGGTATGATGCATGTTACACTTGTTACACGGGGGTAGAGTTCCACCATAACCTTTACTTTCTGTAGGCACTGCTGCATAAGCTCTGGCAGCTTCTTGTCGACGATTCTGCTGCTGATGATGGTTATTGTGGTTCCGTTGTTGATCTCGGTTACGGTTGTTGCTTTGATTGTTGTTGTTGTAGCTCCTGTTACCATTGTAGTTGTTGTTGTAGTTTCGGTTGTTGCTATTGTTGTTTCCACGGTTATCAGCACTCCTTTTATGTTCATTGATCGTGGAGGTAGAACCTCTTTTGATCACTCGGGTCAACAATCTCTGTGCAAGTCCCATTGTTTCTTCTACCGTCTGTGGGTTCGATGCGATGACATCCCCTTCAATAGTTGGTGGTAGTCCTTCCACATATTTCTCCAATGCTTTTTCAATATCTGGTACTATCGTTGGGCATAACACCGATAATTCCAGAAACTTTCTGTCATATGTCCTCAGATCATTGTACTTCACTACTAGTTGATGAAATTCATCCTCTAGTTTTCTGATCTCTGTCCTGGGACAATACTTCTTAAGCATCTTATTCTTTAACTCATTCCAGGAGAGTTTAAAAGCTTCATCCTGACCCATAGCATTTGCGGTAGTATTCCACCACGATAGTGCTTCTCCCTGAAGAGCTCCTGTAGCAAATGTAACTTTGCTATCTTCAGAACAACCGCTCCTCTTGAAGACTGTTTCAGTATGCTCAAACCAATGGGCCATTTCTGTAACTCCTTCTATTCCTTTGAAATTAGTTGGCTTGCAAGTCAGGAAGTCTTTGTAAGTACATTTACAATGAGTAGATGTATTAGCTTCATTGTTTGCTCCATTGATGTTATTCAAGCGATCAGCTTCACGAGCTACAGATATACCCTCGGCAATCATTCTCTGGACATCAGTAGGTGTCATGATCACTTTAGGGTTGGAATTTTCACTACTTGCATGCTCCATATTGCTATTGATAACACCAAAAATATAGCTTTAGAATTTAAACAATAATTTTGTTTAGATGATCTTGAGAAGTAGGGAAATGAATATTTATGAGTTCTAAAAATAATTCGGCACCATATGTAGTTTTTTTATTTTGATACAACAATCATAATTATTCCGATATGTTAGATGCATTATAAATACACATGAACAACCATAAGCATAAATTAACATTTGTATATAGTAATATCATAACCAACAACATAACATTAATAACTTGATCAGTTGAGTTTTCATAACAAAACGATACAAGATTCTTTATTAATTGCCACATGCGGCAGGCTTAGATGCCTCATTACTTATACAAATACTAACTGCCTCTAATGGTTAGGTCCGTCCACATGTCCTCTCATCTCTAAAATCTGAGTTCGGAGATCCTGCATCTCGGTATTGTGTTGAATATGCATATCTCCCACTAGGTTCTCCAATGTATCTGCTCTTCGATGTGCTAGCTGGGCTTCCTAAGTATAGTTTTGTCCCTCTCTTCGCAATGATATCGCGAAAGAGCGTGTCTCTGAGATATCTGAATGTATCTGAGCCAAACCCTGCTGCAACTCTATCCTATTAGCTATAAGATTATGTAAGGTATTGCTGATAGTATCTGAATGGTCAAATGATGAATAGTCAATCATCTGAAGAAGCGTGTCTATCTGCTCTTCGTGATGCTCCAAATGCGTCACTACTACAGAAGGTGAAAGAGTAGGGATAATTTCCATCCTAGCACTCTCGTCAGTTTTATAGATATGAGCTGGGGGAGTGAAACCAGGAGGATATGGTAATGATGGTGAAAGTGGATGAGTAGAGTCGGAAATACGAAGTCAGCTGGATGCGGGTATATCTTCTTCAGGAATTTGTTCTCTATGGTGAAAAGTATATGGATAAGTTTGGCTAAAAAGATCAAATAGGTGATCGGGTGCTTGAGATGGTAAAGCATGATGGTGCATCGGGGATATATCATCTGTAGGTAGGAACTGCTGGTTCTCCATATAGGCATCATCAATTGGTGGAATATAGACGGGTGCATATGAATCAAATTCATGATGCGGTAATGGCATATGTGCTGGTAAAGCCAATACATCGGGATTTTCAGGTGTTGCTACAACTTCATCTTGCTCGAATGGTTCTGTCTCATGAGAAACAGCGTCAGGTACTAAGGTATGACGAAAGACATGCGACGTAACAGATGCGACGGAAATCTCAGAGTCTGCGTCTGATATACTCATATTGAAACAATACTGTAATGATTCGTGAATAGTGAAGAATAAGAATTTATTATCGTCAAAGAATGTAAAATTTTAATATACCAAGATTATCATAAACTTAATGATTAACTTACTGAGTATCGTAGCAAGTAGGCACGGCGGGCGAAAAATAGTATGGTGTAAATTTACTTTATTCGAAAGCGTGGTTATAGTTCAATGTTTGAAAACATTTGGTTCTCTATAACTATGTCTTTGATGCCAATCTGTAACACCCCCTAATTCGTGGTGTGGCAGCGGAATAGTAATTAGGGTGTTACGGTGAGGATCGAAGTCATAATGATAGAAAACGGCTCGAAAGAGACGTTTTGAAAACATAAGTTCATTAATAAAGATTCAAATACAGGAGGTCACATTCAGAGTATTATAATACTAAAAGTCTTGATGTTTTAAACTAAATCAAACATCTTTATTTTACACCATTATTTAAAGAAAGTAGATAAGTTTTGAAGTTTCCGCCCGTTCCATGCTTGCTTCCTCTGCTAAATACCTGAGATAACATGTTTAAAAGTCAAAAAAAATGTTAAGTGATATCATAGAGTTTGAATTTGGTAATCATTTTGATACACAAGTAAGATTGTATTAGGAATACAATCAGTTAAAAATTGATATTGCAGTATATATTGCTCTAAGTCTCATGACACGCAAAACATTAACAAATACCGTAAATACGGTGGTGTTATCAAATCAATGATAATATTGCCCTCATGTAATAGGTGATTTGCCAATTCCTATTTTTACTCAAATATAATATATAAAGACTAATACGACTAACCACATGCATAATGGCATTCCGTCAAGTATTAATGGGATAGGCTGTCAAACCTTAAATAGATCTATTCATTATATTCGCGCTCACATAACTGTGATTAATGGCTCATGATCAAGGGTCTTTTGGCAATAGGTGACTTAGGCATATATCAAGTCAGGTAGCATACAGAAAATTACTTGTGATCTGTTTACAACATGTATCCCCCTCACGAAGTTTGAAATAAGTAAATGTGAGGCTATGACTCACCTTGATTGATACTGAAATGAAGAAAAGTAAAGTCGGACGAAATTATGATAATGGCTTCGAAATACAACCTGATAAATAGATTTATCTGAGAATTTGACCAAATACCATTTGGTAAATACGAAACGAATAATGAATAATAATTATTCGTTATGATGAATAGATGAGAAGCTTAGAACCCCCACCAGGCAGTGTACCTGATCGATGTAGTATAGTATAATGACAAGTACCGGGGGATTGATCGTTCAGCTAGGAATAATGTCGCTAGGATTAGAAAACCTAAAGACTAGGTCTAGAGATGAGGGATGATTCTGTTTGTATTTTTATATTTTTATAAAAGCAAGTAAAAATCTCAGTTTTGAAGGAGTTGGGCGGAATTAGTTGCTAGTCAACTAACCCAATTACTAAAGATGCAATCAAAATAAAATACTAAAAATGAAAATAAACTAAATTAAACTAGTGGTTTGAGCAATATATGGGAGAATTGTGTTTACTTAGGTTTCACTACTCCCTAGATATCTTTTACAGGTTAATTACTTGTTACAGTTGCGTGGATGACGGATTGTATTCCTTAATACCATTCATGTGGTGGCGTACTTACTTCCCCAATCCTATAAGCGCCTACTTCACTCCTATGTCGAGCCGGCTAAGAAGCTCCTAACATGGGATCACTAGAATTTGCTCATGCATTAAATACAATCATAAAAACCTAGTACACATCGGTTCATGTTTCTTAAGACGTTCAAGCATGTTACACAATGGAGATCTGCCAGTTTTCTTAAGCCTAACATTGAAATCATTCATCCATTACAACTATAAACAAGCAATCAACATATAATTAACATCTAGGTTTCATTACATCTAAGCAAACACATGATAGATCTAGCCTAGCATGTTAAAATCAAGACAAGCATAAGATATATTCAAACAACACATAGACATATTGAATGAATTGAAAGAGGACTTATCTTAATTGAACATGAAAGGTTTCAAGGGGTAAAAACCCTTGAAAATACAGTTACAAATGACCTAGGGTTTATTAGGTTCGACCCTAGACCTAGGGTTTATTAGGTTCAACCCTAGTATTCTCCACACAAGTTCCTCCCTTAATGAATGAAAAATAGAAAAGTATATATAGATTTTGTGAGGTGACGGCGTCAAGAGCAAATTTCTGACGCCGTCATCTCGCCGCCAAATAAATTCTCGGACTGCCTAGATCTGGGTTTGACGCCGTCATGTGTATTCCAATTGCAGGCTGTCACAAAGATTACTCTTGACGCCCTTCTCTTGACGCCTTCAGGTTTTCTCTGGGTCGTCATGGATTTTACTCCTGACGCCATCATAATTTTCCCCTTGACGCCGTCAGGTACTGTTCTCAGCATTGAAAATTAAGTCTTTGCCGTTTTCTTCACTTTTATGCTCCAAAAACGTCCAAAATGCTTCCTTTTCCAGAATTCACTCCCAAAGTACCTAAAATCACAAAAGGAACGATTTATGGCATATTTGATCAAATAAATTCAATTCCGAGCTTAAATGACCCCCTAAAAACGGTTCATTTTTCGCCTCATCGTATACCCTTACACTTGAGATTTGCTTGTCCTCAAGTATATGCGCTTTTATTCTAGTCAAAATACAAGTTAGGGGTCATTTAACACTAATATAAAAGTAATTACAACAAATTATCGTTCCACTAAATACCAAAGATAGGCACGGAGGTCATACACTAGCACCTCACAAATAGTATTTAGATACTCACATCTCTCGGAGGTAATAAAGTAATATCACAATATGGAAATGGAAAACATCTCTCACTACCTGTCATAGCAAAATAGATTACCATAGGATTGGGAAAGGATCAAACCTCCACCACATGGCGTAAGCACCTAGGATAAACTATCAAAGAGGTCTTTTAAAGGGTTGTAACGTTAGGTGTAGGGATATGGAATGCACGGTTTTGTTGGATATAGGCAGTCTTTACTAGTGGCGAGTTAGCAATCTTGGTTAATTACATGTACAATGTGGCGTTGCTAAGCCAAGACTAGACTCGACTTAAACTAATAAATGAAAAATAACAAAAACATAAAATAAACATAGAATAAAACGGGATGGTAGTCCGTATGTTTTTCTCTTTTTCTATTTTTCTATACTTTTCTTTTTTTTTTTTTTTTTTTTTTTTTTTTTTTTTTTTTTTTGCATACACTTTTACCCTACCATCCAAAATAATACATCATAGGGAATGAAAATTCCCTTACACTTGAATCTTTACATACTTTTACAATAAACTAATCTAATGACTCGAATCAAGAAAATCAAAACACTTGGAGTACGTTTAAGATTAACGCACATACGGGGGTAATATATTATGTTCTTCCCCATTACTCCATAAAATAAGTGCTTTACCCATGAGTCCCAATCGTCCCAAAACAATATGTACAAGGATATGACTCGACTTAGCAACCATGTAATCAATTAGATAATTAACTAAGGGTTTAACAAATAACAATAATGCACTAAAGATGAGTGCATACACGGAAGGCTAAGGCGATTTGGGTGTACATTTAAGTGGGGTGTAACAAATTCTTCCTTTAAGTAAGATGCTTAAAGTTAGAAATGAAAAGATAGGCTCGGAGGGGTGTACTAGGGGTTTCGTGTACTAAAAATGAGTACAACGCTAATGGTGTACGAAAAATTAGTTGACTTAACTAGCCAAGTAATATGACTTAAATGGTCAAGTAATTATGATACGGGTTTAACACAAGGGTGATCCTAATGCCTCTTATCATGTAGTAAATCCTACTACACGAATGTAGTCTCACTTGCGGTCTCGGGATGCATCACTAACGCAAGTTCTAGAATCTAAATGCTACCGGTACACTCATAAGCACTAATAGTAAATGCTTTTCCTATCAAATCTAAAGGCGAACCTCACATATTTGGGTGGAAAATTTTTCTGAATAGTACGGTTTTGTGCTAGTCATACAATCTCCTATCCATGAGACGCTTGCTATGGCTAAAGTTTCACTCCTAAATGTTGTAAAAAAATTTAAATTTGGCACTAAAATTGCACTAACAAGTATTTCTCATAGTTTTATTACACATCTACTATCAAACAAACAAACTCAAGCGAAAGTGTATCAGTAAGGTATCATCATTTTACCCTCCCCTTACACTTAGGATGAACATTGTCCCCAATGTTCAAGTAAAGAATGTAAAAGTGAAATAAGTAAAACGAATGAAATCAAATACTCCCCTGATTCGCTCGGTATGGATAATAAGGTAGCCAGGTTAGATCTTCCTCCAAGAAAATGAACAATCAAAGCTTCCCTTCCAGAATATAAATCATCTTCTTGTCATACATAACCTGTGAAAACCTGAGAAAACAGACAAGGCAACCTCGCATAAAATCGGTGGCAATCTATATATGCTAATAAAACCTAGAAAACAAAATAAGATATAATGCTTGTGGAATGATGTTTGCAGATTTCCTGGAGATTATAAAACTAATGATTCAACAAAAACTTTAAGACTCCGTTAGAAAAACAAAACTGGTAAAATTTCCAGAATTTTACACATGACGCCGTCAAGAGTAAACTCGTGACGCCGTCAGAAGTGACCTGCAGAAATTCATATGTTAAGTTTTCGGAAAATTTCTGGAAAAACTTCGTCCTACTTCCTGGAAAATCCTGCAAAGCATCATTATGACTCGATACAAGCATTTGACTCTAACAAATATGAATATACATGTTCACTTAATATTGTGGAGAATCATGATCGGTTTTGTTTCTTAAAAACATATTTGGGGTTTCCCCTTACACTTATCTTTTGCAAAATACCTTTGGATGAAGTTAAGACTAAGCCAAACAACAAAGTAAAGTATTTTCACTATTTTAGTTTTGAAACATGATCTACCAACAATAAAAATAAAGCTTGCATACGGAAGCAAATAACAAACAAACAAAAATAAAAATCACACAAAGCATGGGTTGCCTCCCAAGAAGCGCTTTTCTTTATTTACGAGTCTTGTAGCTAGACTCAAGGTCATGGGTTACTACGTGATATCATTGTTGGTTTCACTCTCTAGGTCATCTCCTATACCAGTCTTGTATTCCGGACCTAATTGCAAGCATTCTTTGTAGAAACCAAGCATCCTATTCTTCACATACTCTACTCCTCTACGTCTATCCTCATCATTCCTATAATAAGCCGCTTGTTTGTGTTCATTTTCTATATTAGACAGGAGGCGGTACTGCTCAATCTTATAGGGCATTTGGTAGGCAATCTCATCATTCTCCTCCTTGAACCTAACTATCCCTAAAGTCGGATCATAACTCATCTTAGTGGCCTCAACAAATGGTTTTCCGAACACTACTTGGCTTAGGCAATCATCTATCACCGGACGAGTATCCTCTACTATCATAAAATCGATCTCATAAGTGAAATTTCCCTCAATCACATGCAATCCTTTCACTCTTCCTACAAAATTACTTATCAAATTCTTATTGGGCATGATGTTTATAGGAGATCTAGGATCGATATAAGCTTTCCATATATGCATATGCCCGATGTTGCATGGTATGTTGATGTTAGAGGGGTCTCCCATTTTGATAAGGGGTGTGCCAAGGATATATGGTGTCTCGGGGCCATCGAATAAATCCTTATGATATTCCCGTTCTTCCTTGGTGGGCAACTTATCAAAGTACTCTTCTACGGTCTCTACTTCCTATAACTCTTCTCCCTTATTAACCTCAACTTTCCTAATTTCATCCCTAGTCTCGGTTTCTACTTCATCTTTGTCACTTTCTTCTATATCCTTATCTATTGGCTTAATGGTGACAACATTGACAAAGTGGACATGTTTGGATGATGAGGGGTCCTTAGTTTGGATTCCGTTATTGGCGTCCCTAGTGTCCTTCCTAGGTGTAGTTAATGCTTGGTTGTTGAGGGCTTTCAACAAGTTGTCAATCTTGTTGGTCATCTCCGTTTGTTGTTGGTTGAATTCGGTTTCAAACATAGCTATGCGAGCCTCTTAAGATTCCATAAACTTGGAAATCAATCCTTCAAGATTGTTGGTACTACCATAGTTGTTAGAAGGATTGTTGTTGAAAGTACGGTTGGAGGGTGGACCGTTTGGTTGGTAACGATTAGGCGGATTGGAAGAATTGGTTTGGTTTTGTTTCCACCTAAGGTTTGGGTGATTTTTCCAAGAGGGGTTGTAGGAATCACCATAAGGGTTTGGCTCGGGTTTGAAAGTGTACCACTTATCTCCCGCTTCGTCGGTACGCGAGGATGCGTAGTCCGCAAAAGCTGTTCCGGGGAGTTCCACACAATCACGAGTGTCATGGGGACCACTACATAATTCGCATGAAGAAGTGATTTTGTTCACTTGACTTGAAGGCTTAGGAGCTTCGTAAGATTTCATGAGAAACTTGACTTGGTCCTCAAGTTCCATGATCCTACGGTCGGGAGTGCTAGAATTGTTCGAAGGCAAAGATATTGCCTTGACCATTTTGTTCAATTCACGGGGATCATTCCAACTTTTGTTGTCATAGAGAGCAAGATCTTCTATGAGTTCCCATGATTGTTCCGCACTTAGATCGCGTAGCTTACCACCGGCCAATTGGTCAATGGCTCGCCTTGTGGAGAGATCGATATGGTCATAGAAGATTTGGACTTGGAGCTAAAGATCTATGCCATGATGAGGGACACTTTGGAGTAAGTCCTTGAATCGAGTCCATGCTTCATATAGAGTTTCACCTTGACGTTGTTGGAACATCAAGATATCATTTCTAAGCTTGGTAGTTCTCCCCGGTGGGAAAAATTGAGCAAGGAAACGAGTGGTGAGATCATCCCATGAGGTGATGGATCCCGCGGGTAAACGCTCAAGCCATTGACTAGCTTGATCACGTAGAGAGAATTGGAATAGGCGTAATCGGGTCGACTCTCTAGTTGTAGCATCAAGGTCTATAGAATCTACGATTTTAAGGAAGTCCTTGAGATGCTGATTTAGATCTTCGGAACGAAGTCCATGGAATGTACATCCGCTTTGCACCAATCGGATGGTGTCGGATCGCAAGGGAGACACATTGGCTCCTTGGGTGAGCTCAATGGTGTTTCGATAGCCTTGGTGGCTAGGTCGGGAATACTCTCCTAGGGTTCGGGGCCTAAGAGGTTGGTTAGCTAGTGGTGGGTTTTGTAGGTGGTCTTGTTGTGGTGGGATGATGGGTTCAAAGATGTTACCATCGTCCATGATGTCGGATGGCGAAGAGTTACGAATAAAAACACGAAGAAATAAGATAGACTAAAGAGAACCTAAAAAAATAAAAATAAAATCTTACTAGAAAGGAATCTAGCAAGTAGACCTAATAAAAAAGAAATCCTAAACTAGACAATAACTATTCCCTGGGCTGCGGCGCCAAAAACTTGGTAGCGTAGGGATTGCACCAGGCTTTACCTCTCGAGGGATCTCGAAAAGCTTACAACCCCCACCAGGGAGTGTACCTGATCGATGTAGTATAGTGATTGGCCTGAAACGGTAAGATAATTATTGGTCAAACACTTGTGAAAGGTCAACTATAATAGTCAAACAACTTAGGCCAATGCTTCCGTGGAATACAGTGTTTCCCCAGGTCGTAATGTCCCAACGAGGTTGTGATGGTATTAAAAACGAGTTTGTGATCGAGTGAATATGAACAGGAAAGGGTATAAGTGTGAGTGTGTGATTAAACTAGGGTTTTATAAAACAAAATAACTTAGATAAACTATTTTAACGATTACGTAAAAGCCAGGTATTTAAAAACGTTTAAAACCTAGAAACGCGTACGTTTAATTTAATCTACATAAACGTACGAAACAAAAACAATTTTAACTAAAGTACTAATTTTCATACCTTAGGGGCTTAAATGCAAATTAAATAAACTTAAAATATTTATTTTATAATTACTAATTTTTTAATTAATTATTATTATTTAATAACTATTTATAATTATCTAATAATTCACTAATAAATAAGAAAATGTAAAATAAGTCTAGAAAAATAAAATTAAAATTTCTAAAAGTCTAAAATATTATAAAACTTATTTTAAAAATAAAACTATATTTTTAAGACTATTTATCTAATTATTATTAATTATCAACTATTTAATTATTAATTAGCTAATTATATGATTTAAATTATTATAAATACTAAAAAGATTTAGATAATTAAGAAGATTTTTCTAAAACTAATTAACCATCACAGGAATCCTAAAAAATTATAAAAACTTTATTTTATGTATTTTTAAACTAGTTTACTAATTATTATTCTATTTATTAATTAATTACCAATTAAACTATTTAAATTATGAAAACTAGTAAATGAACAGTAAAAATTACAAGAAAATTTCTAAAATTATTTTATAACTTATAAAAGCTAGGAAAAATATAAAATCTAGGTGTTTCTTTATAAAAACTAATTATGCTATTTAAAACTTAATTATTGATTAATTATTAATAAAACTAATATTAAATCTAATAAATACTAAATGATAATATAAAAATCTAATAAAATTACTAAAAATACTTTAATATAAAAGGAAATTAATAAAAATATAAAAATACAAATTACTTAACAAAAATCTAAAAATTAAAATTAAAATTAAATTATAGTAAATAGAAACTATCACTTATTTTTATATTGGTTTTTCTAGATTTTTCTTTTACCAACCTATTTTATACCTAAAAATAACTAACTTTTATAAAAACAAATTTTTTATAACTTATTAATAAGCACTGTGAGAGCTTATTATCCTCACAGTTGACTTTATTTGACCAAACAAGGAATTGAGCTAAAATTGGCTTATGTGGGGTCCACAAGAGTAAAATCTAGTTCAGTTAAGTTAATTAAACATATATAAGCTAGAAAAAGCACAAGTGGTACACTGAATAAGCAAATAAGCACTTCCAAATACCAAATGCCATTCAGAATTGGAACAGAGTTTATATGCAATTCCAAGTGGGGTCCACAATGAATCAGGTCAAAATATTGGTCAATTTATGATCCTTGGTAGGAGGGGAGTCCAATGAGCCAAGGATGGAGGTGTGGGGCCCACTGTGGTGGTCAGAAATCACCACCAAAGTGGTGGTGATGGATGTGATGTTGCTGATGCAGGGGAGGCTTTCCTCCCTGCAGTTGTGTTTGGTATTGTGTGGGGCCCAGCAGAAAATTCCTAAAAATATGACAACTATGGGAAACTAAAGTAGAGGTGGGAGACTATGATCCCAAGAAAATTCAGAACCTAAAACCTAATACACAATTCTACAAAAATCCCACAAGATTTGAATTTTTCTGTCAAAACACAATTTGACTTTTATGATTTTGCTCCTAGTTTGACTTTTATGAAGTTCTAATCATCACTACTGATTTAATAAGTTGTATTAAGCTAAAATAAAGCTAAATTAATCTAAACCTATAACTAATAACCTGTTTTGAGGGTTTGTGGGATTCAAATCCCTCACAGTCAACTGTGAGGGGGTCTAGGGTATGATTTTGACTTTAACACAAACAAGCCCTGGATTTTATGCTTTATTAGACTGAATAAGACCTAAAATGAGTTGACTAAACAAACAGTAACAACAACCCTTGTAATGCAGTGAAAACAGCTTATCCAAACACCCCCTTACAAACTAATTTTTGTGATTTTCGAAACAACTCAATGATTTAGACTCCAACTCAGTCTCCAAATTCTATATTATCATTAAACTAGAGCTTTTGAATATGAAACAACAACAATAACATCAAGATACTATGAAATGAAAAATATGATGATTTAACTGTGAGATTTAAGATTTATATCAACCATCAATTCCAACAAACAACAAGGTTATTTTAATTGATAAATCTACTTAAACTTATCATAGGAACATAAGAAAACAAAGATTTAAACAAGAGAACACTTTTATATTAAAATGAAAATTATGGTACAATGAGCTTACCAAAATGGATTGAGCTGGAAACACAGAACCAATGACAAGGATCAAGCCTATAGGTTTACCACTAAACCACTAACCCAAGGGCAATCCAAAATACCCCTTGCTCTAGCTTTTCTTGATTAGAACTATGAATTTTGAATATTAAGTTATTTTTTGTATTTTCTTTGTATTTTTGAATTTCCAATCTAACTGACTTTTAAGGTATCTAATAGCTTAAAAAAACTTTGTCAGAGCTTATATGAGCATAAGATTCCAATAACAACAACAACTAACAATGTTAAGTGAAATTGTCAATTTTACTTGAAATTGCTAGATACGAATTTGATGAATAAGAATGCAATTAAAGGTTCAAGAAAGCTTGTATTACACTAAAGTAACTTGATACAACTGATTAAAATGAAAATTACAACTGAATTGGTAAATTATACTACCTACGATTAAATTATACTAAAGCTACACTAACTACTTCTCCTCTCTGCATCTCTTTCCTTTATAAAGTCTTTTTAGGGTTCCCATATGATCTCTGAATCAATCCCACTTCATCTGAGCCATTGGTTTGGTCAAATTAATCCTTACCGTTCAAAATGACTTTTTTGCGCGAAAAAGTCTTGGGGCAGCTGTGGTTGCGTGTGAGGGAATTCAGGGGCAATTAAGGATGTTTGGGAGTATGTGTGAGGTGGAGGGACAGGTGGGAGAGCTAGGGTGTTGAGGTTGAGGTGAAACAGTGGGTGTGGAGGTGGTTTTGGTATTACAGTGGTGAGGTGGAGGAGATGAGAGGGAAGGGGTGTGAGTTAACTGGGTTTGACCTTGGTATTAAATACCAGGGTGGGGTTTGGGCTTGTGTTGCATTGGGCCTAGGATTGGATCACAAAAATAAAAAGGGTGGGCTGGGTAGTGTTTAGTTTGGATTGGGTTTGGTTTTTAATAATAACATAGGGTCCGTTTGGTTTTAGTAACATAAGGACCAATTTTGTAATTTGGAAAAAATATAGGGACTGAAAATGTAAATTCCCATAAGTAATCATAAGGACCTATGTTGCCATAAATGAATAGTACAAGGGTATTTTTTATATTTTTCATTTTTTAAATACCCGGAGACTATTTTTGCCAAACTATGAAACTTCAGGGACCAAATGTGTAACTTTTTCAAAACTTTCACCCAGGAATCAAATTTGACAACTTGTGACTTTCCAAGGACAAAAGTTGACTTTTTATCCAAAATATTTCACCAGGGACCAATTCTGCCATTATTTGAAAGTCCAGGGACCAAACATGTAATTTTGTGAAACTTTACACCAATCCTGTAATTACTCCAAACTTTTCACCCAAGGACCATTCCTGCAAAAGATTAGTAGCACAAGGACCAAAATTGATTTTCTCAAAGTTTTTAACATCCTAGGGACCATTTATGTCAATTTTCAAAGTATAGGGACTAAACTTGTAATTTTGTAAAATTTTGCACCAAAGGACTAAATATGTAACTTTATGATTAAAAAGGACCTTTGGTGACTTTTTCATGTTTTTAGAATAAACAGGGACTAGTTTTGACAACTTTTGAAACTTGAGGGACTGAAACTGCCAATTATGCAAACTTTGTACGTTTTTCATCTGTTTTTGATTATTTTGCATTTGAAACATATAAAACACACTTCTAAGATATTTTAAGTATTTTGATGCATATTTGAGTGTTTTTGGATATTTTGGCAGCTCAGATTAGTATAAAATAATGAGTATTTAGACACTCATCATATAGTATAATGACAAGTACCGGGGGATTGATCATTCAGCTAGGAATAGTGTCGCTAGGATTAGAAAACCTAAAGACTAGGTCTAGAGATAAGGGATGATTCTTTTTGTATTTTTATATTTTTATAAAAGCAAGTAAAAATCTCGGTTTTGAAGGAGTTGGGCGGAATTAGTTGCTATTCAACTAACCCAATTACTAAAGATGTAATCAAAATAAAATACTAAAAATGAAAATAAACTAAATTAAACTAGTGGTGTGAGCAATATATGGGAGAATTGTGTTTACTTAGGTTTCACTACTCCCTAGATATCTTTTACAGGTTAATTACTTGTTACAGTTGCGTGGATGACGGATTGTATTCCTTAATACCATTCATGGGGTGGCGTACTTACTTCCCCAATCCTATAAGCGCCTACTTCACTCCTATGTCGAGTCGGCTAAGAAGCTCCTAACATGGGATCACTAGAATTTGCTCATGCATTAAATACAATCATAAAAACCTAGTACACATCGGTTCATGTTTCTTAAGACGTTCAAGCATGTTACACAATGGAGATCTGCCAGTTTTCTTAAGCCTAACATTGAAATCATTCATCCATTACAACCATAAACAAGCAATCAACCTATAATTAACATCTATGTTTCATTACATCTAAGCAAACACATGATAGATCTAGCCTAGCATGTTAAAATCAAGACAAGCATAAGATATATTCAAACAACACATAGACATATTGAATGAATTGAAAGAGGACTTATCTTAATTGAACATGAAAGGTTTCAAGGGGTAAAAACCCTTGAAAATACAGTTACAAACGACCTAGGGTTTATTAGGTTCGACCCTAGTATTCTCCACACAAGTTCCTCCCTTAATGAATGAAAAATAGAAAAGTATATATAGATTTTGTGAGGTGACGGCGTCAAGAGCAAATTTCTGACGCCATCATCTCGCCGCCAAATAAATTCTCGGACTGCCTAGATCTGGGTTTGACGCCGTTATGTGTATTCCAATTGCAGGCCGTCACAAAGATTACTCTTGACGCCCTTCTCTTGACGCCTTCAGGTTTTCTCTGGGTCTTCATGGATTTTACTCCTGACGCCGTCATAATTTTCCTCTTGACGCCGTCAGGTGCTGTTCTCAGCATGGAAAATTAAGACTTTGCCGTTTTCTTCACTTTTATGCTCAAAAATCGTCCAAAATGCTTCATTTTCCAGAATTCACTCCTAAAGTACCTAAAATCACAAAAGGAACAATTTAGGGCAATATTTGATCAAATAAATTCAATTTCGGGCTTAAATAACCCCCTAAAAACGGTTTATTTTCCGCCTCATCATGTGCAGTGAAATTCTTATGTTATGTATGATATGACAAAATACGTGATATAAGTTATTCTCCGAAGTTTTACCTTTTTAAATCAAAAGTAATATTATTTAGTTTGAAATATCGTTATATATATTATAAACGTTACGTTATATAATATATATATAGAAATGAAAGTTTAAATGCATATGATGAGATAAATTTACGAAAATAGAAAATAACTAAGAATGTTAAATAGAATATGTTTAGTCCTTGTCCTTTTCCAATTTTACCATTTTTACTCTAACGATGTTTGCGTTACACCGTTAGTCCTTTTTATATATAAATTACAATTATAGTCCTCTAATTGTCCAATACTCAATCCTAGGCTTAGAATATTAACTATTATCAATTTTTACCCTTATGATTCTATTTTTACTATTTCAGTCCTCACTTTTCAATATTTACAGTTTTAGTCCTTCTAGGTGTCGTCGCGTTACATTTTTAGTCCAAAGTTACAAAAATGATTAGAAAAATTATCTAAAATTTTCCGAGGCTTATTTAGTTAACATTAAGCTTATTTTAACAGCTTATTTGATAAAAAGATCTTATTTTCAATAAGTGGGCTTTTAACTAGTTGAAAAAGTGGTCTGATAACGTTTTAAAATCCGTACTTCGTGAGACAAGTTGAGCTCATCAAAAATATCATTTTTCCTATTCTAATTTCATATCAAAAGGTTTAGATAAGCTAGCTTATCATAAGAGCTTATTTTCAGCTTATTGGGCTTTTAGGCCCAAACACGTTAAATTAGTTTGTTTTCAAAGGTGTTTAATGCGATTCACTTTGGTGAAATTTAAGCGTCGAGACTAACTTATTTCTACATGTTTTATATACGAAATTGTTTGTTAGTTAGGTGGTCTAATAGATCGTATAATAATATGGTACGCTTGTTACGTGATAGTTAAAGATAATCGATGGTTCCTTGGGTCATATGGCACGTTTCATATATATGTAAAAACTTAGTATATTTTTCTAAGTGTTTATAGTTTTCATCCGATTAAGCATGGTTCTAAAATAAGTTGATATGATGCATGTAAAGTAATACTAACGTGAAATATGTGTGTGTCGTGACTCCTAGGCCTTCCAAGATAGAGGCTAGTCACTTGTCATGTACTATATATAAATATATACGTAAGAAATATATATGAAGCTTAAATACGTTCGACATAACATAAACATGATGCATGGAACATATTAAACGTGTGATATGAATTGAAATGAGATTGAAACAACTTACTACACCTCTAGGGTGGTAGAGAGTCGAGAGTGGAAGAAGGAAACACAAGAACTAGGTACGTATGGTTTCTACCCAAATAACAAACGTATATATCAAACCCGATTCTTCTTTCTTGCTTCTAAACTTGCGTATGATTATTGCTGGACTTTCAAAAGTGAGTTTAAGGAAGAAATGAAGCTTGTTTCGTGTATGGTGAATGAGAGAAACGTATGAATGAATAAGGAGTATATATAGTGATATTTTGTAACACGTAAGTGTAATAATTTTCAAGGAAACCAAATACACTATACATGTCAGTAACTATAGGTTCTTAGGCTGAATTTTCACATATAATAACCTTTGTGAGAGCTTGAAATAAGGTGCATGTTGCTTGTGAGTCACATAGATGTCGACTACCCTTTTAATACATATACGATTTGAGAAATCGTGTATCAATTGGTTATAGCTGATCATACTTAACATTTAAACATGAAATCATGTTAGAAATGATAGTGCGTTTTTGAGTGCGTATCAAAAATATATAAGGTAGACGTGAGTGGAATTCACTAATCAACCTTTAGGGAAAGGAAGACTTGCGAAAACTCGTGAATACAATATATATATGTGATACCGGGTAAGTGATTACCCGGGTCATGTCCCAACGAGGTGTGAATTGACAATATCGTGTGAGGTTCGAGATTAAAATGCTTGTAAGGAATGGTTTAGAGATTATTTGGTATTGTGAACTACGGGAAATTACAAATAACGTACGAAAAATAAAATAAACGAAACTAAAACATACACACAAACAAGGTAATGGAAATTAGAACTTAAAATCTACTTAAAATCCTACGGGAATGATAATAATGAAAAGTGGAAACCTAAAACGTAATCTACAATTTAAAACGCGAAAGTTATTTTAAATAAAACGCGAGTGCGCAAAATAAAACGTAAAATTAAAGTTACACTAGTCCTACGGGTGTAAAAATGATTTTCCTACGTACTAAATGACAAAAGAAAATTTTGTAAAAAAGAAAATTAACTTTTTAACAAAAATTCTATTTAGTATAAATTTAATAATGTTTAACACTAATTAAATTATAATAAATATTAAAACTAATCTAAAAATTCTGAAATTTTTTTTTGGAAATTACATAAACTTAAGACTAACCTAAGAAAAATATTAGGGGGGGAAGAACAGTAGTAATAAGCAGAAGAAAAAGCTAAATAGAAGTTGATAGGTAATTAAGCAAAACACAAAGTAGCACTTTAAATCATAAATAAAAGAAACAATAACAATTAACTACTCCTAGCACAGTTGGTGATTGTGTATCAGTTTGAGTATCCAGGAGGTCACAGGTTCGAACCTGTGCACCTCAACTTTTTGGAAAACATTTTTTTTTTCAAATTTTCTTTTTGCCAACTACTTAAAAATAGATTTTGAGTAACTTTTACAAAAGGAATGTTTTTGCAAGCTTTTTAAGAAGCTCACAGAAGCTAAAAGTCAAAACAGATTGAGTTCTATATATATAAAAAAAAGAAACTAAAAGTTAAGCAACTAATTTACAAACTAACGAAGGCAAGGACTACACAAGCTCAGAAGTTGGGCACGTATGCTGAATGTAGGCCAGTGTGGGGCGTTTTTGCAACCCACACATAAGCTTGCAATCAACTGATTTCAAACAATAAGCTGACACAAACAAGCTTCTAACAACAAGCTAGCTCAGATCAATCAAGCTCAAACAATCCACAGATATGGTCAACAATATAAATAAGCTAAAAAAAAACTGAAAACAAAATCAGATGAATGCATGAAAAAGAAGAGCAAAAGGCTGCAAAAAGGGAAACGCAACCAGATGGTTTAATAACAACCCAAGTAAGCAGTGGGCTAATGATCAGCTATCAAAAGGACTTCAAACACAAAAATAAGCTTAAACTAGTGAAGCATACCCTAAAAATGACTAATACAACCAGATTTACAACTTAAATCTTACTTAATCTCAGCTAAATTCAAGATAAAAGAAAGCTATTGGAGTTCTGAGGGCTGCAATTGCAGCAGACTAAACGAGTACAAAGGGCTGCTAAACAACAACAAAGTCTCAAAATTAACTCAACTATATTAAGTCTAACTAACTACTTGTATGATTACAATTGAAACCTAAATCCTATGCTTTTACTAAACTAAATCTTGAATTGCAAACGGCGAGTTGAGACAGATTTTGAGACAGCAGTTGGGGCGGTGTAATTGCGAGTGGTAAGACAGGCCAAAGTGGGGAATGAGTAGGCCACAACTTAAACCAATAAACACTCTTAAATGCAGAAACAAATCGAGAAAATCCTACTCTAACCTATCTAATATTCAAGATACAAGGGGAAGTTTGGGACCTGTTGTAACAGCAGACCTAGGAGTGTATTTAGGCAATGAAAAGCTATCCAATTAAGCTCCTAAATCAACTATAATCTCAGATTTGTAAAACCTACACTCTCAATTACTTGCAAACCTAAATACAACGCCTAATTCCTACTTTAACCACCTTAAACTTGATGCAAAAAAAGGGTGGTTTGGGACTGCTAACTGCTGATGTAGCAGGGGTTCAAAGTGGGTCGAATGGGTGACTAATGAGAATATGGGTGGATGGAACAAGTTAAATGCTTCAAATTAAAAAAAAAAAAAACGATAAGGCAATAAGCTGTTATTAACTTAAATAAGCATGGTTTAGCTATGATTAAGAATCTAATATAATAGGCAACTTAATTGAATAACATAAGAAGTAAAATGAGTAGTAATACAAAAGACTTGGATTTTTTTTTTTGATTCACTGAAAAAAAGTTACAATTCTAGATTGAAAATTTAAATAAACTAAAACATAAACTACCAATTCTACACTAAAAATTACATACTTACTACCTAACTGCCTTCAAAATGGCATACAATATGCCTATTTATAAAAAAAATAAAACTAGGGTTTCCTTTCCTTGTCCTTTTTTTCTTTTCTGTTGTGCTTCTTGGCTTCAATCTCAGCCATTGAACTTTTCATGGAGTAATCCCAGCCTTTAATTACATTTGACACCTAATATTGGAGTTGTGGATTAGTGACATGGAGGGGATACCCGTGATGCTTCCTTGGAGGAGGTGAGGAGGATGCTTTTGAGGTGCTTGGAGGCGTGTAGCAGGGTATATGGCGTGGAGGTGGGGGATTGTTTGGCGGGTATTAGCAGGGAGCAGGGGAAAAGAGGGTGTGCTGGGTAAAAACGTGGATGGGGAGGAGATAAGGGTTTGACCCTGTGTTGACCTGGTTTAATATTAAACGAGGGGGTGGGTTTGGTTTGTGTTATGGGCTTAAAAGGTGGGCTTGGGTATTTTATTTTTGGGTGGGTTAATGGGTGAGATTATTAGTGGTGTAAGTTAACAAAACGGTCCATGTGGTTTTAAGTTTAGTTAAGCCCAAGGACTAAAGGTGCGATTGTTGATAAATTCGAGGACTAACTTTGTCAACTTTCCAAACTTGCTATGAGAACCTTTCTTGCCATATTGTGATTCCACAAGGTCCATTGTTGTTAACTTTCTAAAACGAAACACCCGAGGACTGAAATTGCCAATTTGCAAAATACAGGGACCAAACATGTAATTTTCCAAAATTTATTATAAGGACCAACTTTGCAAAGTTCCAAAAGTGTAAGGACCAAAATTATTATTTTCCAAAATTTAAACTTTCAGGGACCAAATATGTCACTTTTTTTTTAAACTCGAGGGACTAGATTTGCCATTTGTGCAAACATTATTGTTTTTCAATCTTTTTCAATCCTTTTGCATCTGAAATACGCAAAAACACATTTCAAAGATATTTGTAACATTTTATTGTTTATTTGTGTGCTTTTGGTTGTTTTGACTCAAAAATTGGACGAAAAGATATGTGCAAAAAGGCACATATCAAGAAACGTTACTAGGAACTCTTAGAAACAATCGGAAATCAAAACGATTAAGAAATGAATTTATTATATAACGATCGGGTTGAATTTTTGTCAATCACTTTGCCTTTTAAAAACATATCAAAACTCGACCTATGGATCTGAGATTCGACATACTAATAGTTGGCTAGGTGAGAAACGAGGTGGTGAAATAATATATATGTGTCGTGTGAAAGAATAGAGAATACGAGAGTCGTTTTTGGAGCATGTTACTAATCGATATATGTGAAATATTATGGATTTGGAGTTGGGCTTGAAATCTTGGGCTGATGAATAGTAATGGATCGAGTGAAATGTTGGGCTGAGAAAAGATTAAGAGCCCGATTGGATTTTTAATTAAGGTTTAGGAATAAAATTAGTATACATGAAATGTTTAGGTTTTGAGTAACGTGTCGAGGATTGGTTTCGTCATTTCGTGAATTATATTATGTCGTGATAACGACAAAATAATATTATAAGAAAAATTTCAAATTTTTCTGAAATAATGGGAATCAGTAACGGTAACGAAAGATTATTTATTTATTAACGATATAATTACAAGGAATTTTACAAGGTTTTACAAGTACTTCTACCCACATGAAATCACGACAAAAATAGTTTCACAAGAGCTATCGAAGATATTTGATGCAATCCGAGCAGAGTTTTCCTTCGTAATAAGTGGGTAACAAAAACTTTCGCAGTGAAAGTATCGCGGCCTTTTCTTTCGCAGCACAAATAAACTCCTATTTCAGGCAACTATCGCAGACTAAACAAAGCCTAGTATCGCGGCCAAAACCCTTGCGATGCGAGCAAAAGTGATGCAAACAAATCTAAACCCCTATTTTTACGAACAAAAAGTACACTTTTTCAAAAACCTTAAAACCACAATAATCAGCTTAAATCTTCACTAAATACTTAAAAACTTTGAATGTAATGATGAAAAACACTTCTTTTTTCACAAATATGTTATCCTAACATACGTATTACAAGATTAAACACGTTGATAAGTAATCAAGTAGCTACATACGAAGTATAAAATATTTTAGAGAGAGAAAGTAAAGAACATCAATAAAAACAAAGCTTTTAAAGATCAAAGAAGATTATACAAAACTAAAACAATCACTACAAGAAACAACAAATCATATTAGGCTCTTGATACCAATTGTAGTTCCAATAATATCACGTCTACAAACTAATCTAAATAATGTAAAGTGGGTGTGAGCACTTTAGAGAGGGGAGAGAAAGAACATAAGAAACCTTCGCAATTTCATTAAGAAGAACACACACCTCATAACCCATGAGGTAGAGGGGTATTTATACCCAACGTCTAGCCAAGCATGCCATCGCGGATATACAAGTTCCGCGATGGTAACTTGCTGTCGCATACAAAATATTACACAACATACCCTAAACTATAACAAAATATAAATAGAAGTCTCTGACTAATGATTTACACTTTTCGTGTTCCAACACAACTTAATCGGAATCGGTAAATGAATCTAATACATAGCCACACACCCCAAATTCCCAATCTTCATCAGGTTCTTTCCAAAGTCTCTCCTCCTCCTCGGAATCAGATACATAGCCATACAACCCAAGTTCCCAAGCTTCCTCACATTCTTTCCTAAGTCTCTCCCCATCCTCTTGTTTAGCCCTTGCTTCTTCTGCCATTGTTTTTATCAATGCTTCTTGGTCTAATCTCATTTGATGTTCTTGTTGCTCAATAAGATATCCACCATTCTGTCACTCTTGTTCAACCCGTTCTTCTTCTTCTAACATTCCATTATTTCTTCTTCGTTTAACATTCCCCCACCAGCTACCCACTACCATTCCCATAAAGTGTATCTTTGGGGAAAACCTTAACTAAGTTTTTCTTTGTAATGTTAAGAGAATGGCGTGATCGATTAGGAGAAAACACTGAAACGTTATGAACATTCACAACAGCTCCTACAGTGATATCCTTTCCATAACCCCCCTCCTAGTTAATGATTTGTGATGTATTGCACCAGGTATTGAACCCGAGAGATCTTTGAGAGTTACTGTAAGATCGCCAACGACATTTGGAGTACACGACTTGATTATTGCAACAATTTGCACTTTACCATTATTGATAAAGCTCTTGATATCAACTAAACATCCATATACCACCCCCTATTAACATTCACAAAGTCAACTGCGCTAAGCCATGGCCCACGTGAAAATCCTCATCCTTACCCACATCCTCAACAACTTTCCTAATATACTCTTGTGTCGAAATTACAAGCTCCTGTCTACCTTCGCTAATATCTGCTTGTTTACGACGCTTAGCCAATTGAACAATACCAGCAGGACCGGGTATTATCCTAACCTCCTTTTTAGGCTGTGTGATGAATGTAGGTTTTCCAAGGTTGGGTTATGTGACGAGTTTGGTGATGGTTGTTGCAGGTACGAATGTGGTTATTGAAGTTAACAGATTTGTCTATTTCATTTTGAAGATGTAAGATCGATTATGTGTGATTATGTGTTTCAGAAATTGTGTTTGTGAATTAGGGGTTATAAGTGCTTGAGACATTTGGTTGTGATTGGCGGGAAAGAAAGGGAAATGGTGGAATTGCGATTATTGAAGAAAATGAGGGTAAAATAGTCATTTCACACAGCACTTAACGGGATTTCCTAACGAAGGTTAGCCAAAAAACCATGTTTGCATGAACACTAACACCTCAAGGACATTATTTGCATTTACAGATTCGTTCAGGAACGCTTTTTGCAAATTTTTTTGTAAGAGGACAATATTTGCATTTTTGGCAAAGTTTAAGGACATTTTTTACAATTTACTCTTGATAAACATTAGGCTTAGATTAAAAAAAATGTAAAACAAGTTTGTTGGTATAAATTGGACATGCTCAAATATAAACGGTTAAAAGACAGAAATAACCGAACCGGAAAAAAAAAAAAAAGCCCAAATAGTTTCAGTTTTGGGTTCTATATCGAATATTCCAGTTCGGTTTTAATTTTAGCCAAAAACCGACGTACACCGAACTGTGCACACCCTAGTAAAAATACAGTCATTCATACCTTGTCGAAAAGAAGTGAAAAATAGTCTAAGGGCCAAGAGGTACCGGATCAATTAGAAAGGGAGCACATTTTAAAAAGTATAAAAAGTAACCAGCAAGCAACACGTGTCCTCAATCTATTTTACTTAAAATATCCGTTTAGGGGCAAAATCGTAATTTTACTTGTTTTTTGCTTTTCCACCTCAATTTTCAAACGCGCATATTTTTTAAACGACAAACTTTTAGAAAAAACCGATTTCACCATAATTTTTAAAATTTCATGCTCTTTAATTTGGTATAAATCTTGTTAAATATTTCAAACTTTTTTTTTGACATATTAAATGTGTATTGATTTTCTTGATTTTTTGAGCATTTTCGGCCCTATTTTTTACCTTTATAGATGCCGAATTGTAAAAAGCTTAAAACATGAAAGTTACAGATTTCCGTCCACACTTTATCCAGAATTTTGAATCACTCAAATCTGAAATGATATGAGTGAGATATCGCACGTTAAAGATAGCGTTTTAGTCATATTTGTTGCACACAAGATGTTTGATAAAATGTCTAGCTTAGGTTTTTATTGTTAAAATTGCGTCAAATGAACAAATTTTTGTACTACAATTCATCATTAATCATTTTATTAATGTAAGATTTTAAAAGTGATGCTTTTGTTAATTTTACACACCTCTATATAGTACACTTTGATTAATAAAGCTTTTGTTCATCAATTTTATTTTACAGATGTTCATCAGTTATATTGATGAACAACTCTATTAGATGAGTTGATGTAGCTTAATTGATATACTAAACACATATAGCTTTTGTTAATCAATTTATTTTAGAGACGTTCATCGGTTATATTGATGAGCAACTCTATTAGATGAACTGATGTAACTTAACTGATATACTAAACAAGCGACTGCATTGATATTTAAACCAAGATATTCACCAAGTATATTATAATGTTTTAGAAATCTAAAGCTAATTAAGAAAAGTAACCAAACATTCAAGACTACTTAACCAAACCAAACGCTACTTAACAAAAGTAACTGATGAACCTATTTTTAAATAACTGATGAACCTATTTTTGTTAGAGCGCCTTCTTTGTCTTCAGATATTTATCATCATCTTGATAAGCTGCTTCTACATCTTTATCATCAACATAAGGAAAAAGTGTCTACACCGAGTTGTCATCCTCACTCTGTGAGCTATCACTCTTCATCATGTTTACAAGCCTATACATCCATTCCCGCAATAATTGAATTCCTGTTATTATTATAATCATAATTAGTAATAATTGATGAACAAAAACAATAAATGAAAAAATAAATAACTGATGAAACAAAACATTTTGAAAAACAACCGACGCTAACTGATGAACCAAAACACTTTGAAAAACAACCGACGATAATTGACACTAACTGATGAACCAAAACATTTTAAAAAACAACCGACGCTAACTGGTGAACATACTTAAAACTGATGAACATTTTGCTGTATAAAAAACATGATGAAAATTAACAAACACTAACTGATGAACCAAAATACTTTGAAAAACAACCGACGCTAACTGATGAACCTATTTTTAAATAACTGATGAACCTATTTTTAAATAACTGATGAACCTATTTTCAAATAACTGATTATCAAATGCATTAGCAATAACTGATGAACCTATTTTTCAAATAACTGATGATCAAACGTACTGGCAATAACTGATGAACCTATTTTCAAATAACTGATGAACCTCATTCTTATGTATTCTATAAAGTTACTCTATCGAATCCGCAAGCTACTAAGTAAACCATGATCCAATCAATAAAATACTTTGAAAACATGATGAAAATTAACAAACACTAACTGATGAACCAAAATACTTTGAAAAACAACCGACGCTAACTAATGAACCTATTTTTAAATAACTGATGAACCTATTTTCAAATAACTGATTATCAAACGCATTAGCAATAACTAATGAACCTATTTTTCAAATAACTGATGATCAAACATTCAAACATACTAGCAATAACTGATGAACCTATTTTCAAATAACTAATGAACCTCATTCTTATGTATTCTATAAAGTTACTCTATCGAATCCGCAAGCTACTAAGTAAACCATGATCCAATCAATAACTGATGAACCTCATTCTAACCTATTCCAACAAGTTACTCTATCGAACCAGCAAGCTACTAAGTAAACCATGATCCAATCAATAACTGATGAACCTTATTCTAACATATTCTAACAAGTTACTCTATCGAACCCGCAAGCTAGTAAGTGAACAAAAAATGCACTAAATGATGAACCTGAAGATCATCAATCGCCATTAAAACCAGATTTCTATCACATTTATGACCTGAATCTAGTTGAAGCATTTCATCGAGCACTTGGTGTGCATCATTATATCGATCACATTTCAACAACAGATCTAGTATGTTTACCCGATTATTATGAATTTGAAAAGTACAAAAAAGAGTTTTATTAGTTGGTACCTGATGATGACGGTGTGAAGAGTTTTAAAAAAATACGCATGCAAAAAATTAAATTTAATCAAAATTAAAATAAAATTAAAACATAAATGATAAACTTACCAGTTGGATTCATCTTTTCGACCTTAATTTTATGTGTTTTAATCGATTAGAGATGATCAAAAATTGAAACCCTAATTTTTTTCCCCAAATTTTGATCGGTTTAGAGAGAGAAGATGGAGAGTGAAATTGAAATGAATAGAGAGTGAGTGAGAAGATGGAGGGAAAGAAGAGACGGGTTTTGGTGGTTGATTGACGGATTTACCCTTTTTAATAGGGATGAGCGCTTTTTTTCCCCACTTAATTTTGGACCGTTAGATGGAAAGCAAAGGGGATCGGATGGCTACAATTACTTTGTAGACTTTGTATTTTTTGTTCTCGGATCGCACCTCAGGGCCAAGAACAATAATGTCATAAAAGAAATGGTATAAACATACGCCGCTACATGAGTCAGTCATCCCCTAAAATAAAAATGGCTTACACTAGACGATTAACTCAGCTAATTCGTCCTAGAACATCACTCGCATCGATTATTCATCCACCAAGAATTCCTCGTAACACTTCAAAACTTATATTATATCATAACTTTAGTTTTTAAATTAACCTAACTGATAGTAATTTTTATAATTTTTTTTAGGAACATTTGAACCCTTGATGAAATGTTATGAATCACCATCATCTGTTAACTGGAAGTCACTTCTACACAGATATATTCGTATCACCAAGTCATATAATTTAGGTCAGTTTTTTTAATTTATTTGTTCTGTAGTAATAGTTTAGTAATTACTATAGCAACGAACTTTATTCAAAGTCCCGTTTCAGTACGTGAACGAAAAAGTGCCCCTTTAAATGTTACAAACTATTAAAAAGTGTTCCAATATGCGCATTTTGATGACGTGTCACATTTTGTGGTATGACACATCCCAAAATGTGCATATTGGAACAGTTTTTGAAAGCTTGTAACATTTAATGGGGCATTTTTAGTTCACGTACTCAAACGGGAATTTGGAAAAATTCTTTTCTGTTTAATGGCTTAGACCTTTTTAGTATATGCAGGTAATTTTATTTGAATCTAAGTACAGTTTATGTAGTTTGTTATGCTGTGCAACGGTTATTTTCATCTGTATTAGTGTTATTTACTGGCAGATGAATACTATTATAGTATTATTAGAGTAACGAGGATTGTGATATAACTGTCAAATGTGATTTGTCATTAGTTAGTGAAGTACGCCATTGTGCTCGCCCTGAGCTCTAAGTAATTTAATTTTTCTGCACACCTTTTTCCTTTCTGAAGGAAAACTTAACATATAATTACGGGTATAGAATCAACATTTACTTTTTTCAAATCTTCCCTTATCGTACGTGTACCCAAAGTATTACTCTTCTGAACTTGTTATTTTGTACTAATATTCCCGTTCGTAACTAAGCTGTACACGTCATGCATATTAAAATTTAACAATATGGGCATATTAGTACGAAATAACAAGTTCACGTACCATATGAGTAATATTTTGTGTGCACGTACCATAATGGTATATTTGAAAAAGTAGACATCTATTCTATAGCTTAGATACTCTATAATTAATTTTATTTATAATATATATGATCTTTTGTATTTGTATAGCATAATGCGGTTATGACTTATTTGAGTCTCACAAATCAAATGCGACTATTTGGGACTGATGTAGTACATCTTAATAACATTGTTAGTTTAAATAGCAAGAGTAGTGCATGTCACTAATGAGTTAAAATGATATCGCTAGGGGCAGGTTCTTAATCTTTGGGTTTGTGTTATCGATAACTACTAGCTGTTCCTCCACTATTTGAATAGATAATTGCTGCTCTTTTTACATAAATTGTTTGGCAGAATGACGGGTTAGACTATGCTGTTCTGATCATGATGTCTGGAAGTTATTGCTGATGTGTTTTGATAAAGAACTATATACACATTTCCAGTAGAACCTGTTATTCTAATATTTTACGTATCAAATAGTGTGTGCCTATATGTCTTGCTAGTATAGATGGTTGAAACTGACTTGTAGACATTTAATAGCAGCTATTCTGCGGTATGGGTTTTATACTGCTATGTTATTGATTATGATGTAGGCCGCTGCTTCTCATTTTTAGGTTTTAAATCAAATTTTAAATTTTGGCTGAACCAAAGGGGCTGTTCTATGCTAATGAGCTGCATATATGTGATCAGGACGTGAATTTAGCACGGGGAGAGTATTAGGTGTGTCAGCTGTACTAGGATCTTTCTTCCTTCAGTCACGTTTTGCACATTGTACTGATGGTAAGAAGCTCATTTTCTACTTCCCGTGTTTGCCTGTTTTGAGTTCTGTTAGCGTAGCAAATCGGGATGGGTCTTTAAGAGGTGGCTATCTAGTAAGTGGGTTGATTCAGGTTATGTACATATATTTTTATTTCTGACTAGTCAAATAGGTAATAAAAATTTAGCTTAAAAGGAAACGGCTCGATCGGGTCAAAAGGCACCCAATGTATATCTTAAAATGCGTAAAATAATGTAGATTATTATAATCTAATTCTAATATCATCTTTGTCACACGAATTGTTTTGGAAAACAAATTTTATATTGGCTAAGGAGCATGTTTCGGGTCGAAACAACCAAATAGACCCATACAAAAAGCTACCTCATGTGGCCCAAATCTATCTTGAACTCCTAACCAACCCATCCATTTTCCACCTCTAGGTTTATAATTCTAAATCTATGATACTTGATATTGAAGGATATGCCAGTTCAGTAGATGATCGTAGCATGGATGTTTTTGGTAAATCAGAGGCTGATGACAATCCACACAATGCCATGATTTTTGTCAAACGGCTGCTGGTGCCGATTGCTTTACTATGGCTTGTGTGGACGCACTGGGATTATCCTATTGCTCTAGGAGTTAAAGTGCTACTTACTCTTCTCAGCACAAAACCGAGCCGTTCCTCTGTTTATGTATTCATTGAACAGGTTAGGACAACTTGATCTGTTAATCCTCGTATCATCGTTAACGAATTCCGTATTTTATGAGTAACTGAATACATTCTGAAAGCATTTGTGCTACTAGTAGCGCAACTTGAATATCATTTTGGGAGGGCCAGCCTTATATTTTCTTATAATGTGTATCTAATTTTCTGAAGGCATTAAATATATAACGCTCCCAGGTTTATCCTGGGGTAGGGGTAGGATGTGTCTACATTCTACCTCGCTCTGGCGGGTTTGGGTATGTTGTTATTGTTGTTGTTGCATTAACTAAAAGTTTTAGGGGGGCATAACTCTCCCCAAACAACACTAAGGTCCACCTATGCGTGTTACCACGAATTCAGTATTTAGGTATATAACTTACCTACTGAGTTATATAAAAAGTCGTTAACTGGGTGAATATGCCCTGCACTATTAATCCTAATGTATGTTCACCAGTTTATGGTCCAATAGATGCACAACTGTTAACTTGTTTTGATATTAATATCGCGGTCCAATAGTTTCATGACCGTAAATTTGTTTTGACTGTCAGACTCAGTTTGATATTAATATCCACTAAAGCCAGTCATGTGTTATGTGGTATCAGGATTCAGGTCAACAGTTTATTGTTTGGATATATTAATGCAGTGTTGCTAACTTCTGATTCTCTCTCTTGATATTTCAGCTGCAGAAGCAATACAGGAGCGAGCACCCAATCTTACACAAATTCATGGTCAGTGTTTCTGCACTTGCTATTCTACAGATCTTATGAAATTGTAACTGAAATAAGTACCAACATCCTTGTGTTAAAATCTATGAATGCCCCTTAAATACTGAACTTACATACTTTGGGTTGCGACATTTTATGCCATCTAATCAGCTACCTGCCTACCAAGTTCAGCTATAACTCATATTTTCATATCAATTAAAAATGGAGGTGGTAGTTTTAACCAATTTATATAAAAGTGGGTCAATTATAGTGTTTGGTAATTAACGGGTCAAACTAGTAAAATATAGCGAAAGAAATGGAATGGGGCAACATAAATTCTTACAACATCCTAAAACTTTTGATTCAAAATTTGATTAGAGTATATAATTATATCTGTTAATGTAGATATATTCCTACATAGCTCTTCTAACTGTATTTAGTATATTTTTATTTACAAATTTACAAAATAATGGACAATGACAAGGCAGCTTACTGGCCCGCTTAAAACCACAAATTATATTTCCCGTATTGACACGAATTGATACTGACATGCTGCTCAACCTTCCCATGTAGCCACCTCTAATCACTGCAAAGGAAATGATACCATTTTCCTCATGACTAATGTTCCAATCATTGTGCAGTCATTACACGCACAAAAGCTTGAAGTGGACGATTACTCAGTTTTCTGCATTGCTAAGGTTGAAATAGGAGAACACAAGTACACCCTTCTTGGAATCACGGGTGGCTGGTGGGTTTTGGAGATGACATCTTTTAGGAGTGCACTGTCTGGTTTTAAGAGCAGAACTCTAGAATTACTAGAAACTGCTGTAAGTAGTGTTGTGTAGTTAGCATCTTCTTATAGTTGAGAACTTAAATATTCATTTGCTAATCTCTCGGCTGAGTTTAGTGTCCGGTATCATATGTAAAATTTGGATGAACTGAAATTTGTTTTCGACTTTACGTATATGACAATCTTTCGTTGAATACACACACAAGTCAAAAATGATTTAAGGCCCTATATAGTAGCTGATTTCAAACTCAAGACTTGTGATTCTCAAGTTTTAAGCCTTACCTGCAAGATATCCCAAGGTTAACGGTATTAATATACGAGAAATTATAAGCATGGCTAAAACTCATGTCTAAGCTTGTGACTAAACCTACGTGTCATTAATCTATTGGTGCTAATGCAGGTTTAAACACACATATAGGTATAGGTTTAGTCATTCCAATTATTTCTTTTACTCCTTCCGTCCCAAAATATAATTTCATTTTAACTTTTTGAATCCAACTTTGACTTTAAATATTTTTGTTTGTATTAAATAATATTTGATGCAAAATATATAAATGCATTCGGTTTTAAATGTATTTTCATATGATATAACTTTCATCAGTTATTATATAATAATAAAAAAAAATATTTATAGTCAAAGTTGGATTTAAAAAGTCAAAATAGACTTATATTTTGGGACGAATGAGAGAAATATATAGATGGCTTAACGAATTGCAAACAATTATTACGACACAGTAAAACAAAGGGCTCGTGTCTCAATGGTACCATGTTATTTGATAAGCTCCTCAATCAAATGGTTGAGGGTTCAAATCATGTTTAGGACATGTAAAATAAATTTGTTGTGTAAATATTGTGAGATATCCTTTTCAAAAAAGCATTTGAAATAAATAAAGACAACTACTTCAAATAAAATTTTGAGGTGAAATTGAGTAGAAATAAACAATTCGATTAACTCTTATATATGCTATGATCGGATTGTTCTTGTGTCATGTGGTAGGTTCATATAAACTTTTAGGGCTTAGTCATCGAGCTAAAAGTGTTTTACTTGGTTCAAATATGTAAATAAACATTTATAACACAAATAAATAAGTGAACACTTCTAATTAGATAGAAAATTACATTTTTATGTGACTTTCCTTTACTAAAAGCTTTTTGGCTTAATTGTATGTGAGTGACCCAACAACTTGAAAGTTGTAGGCTAAAGTTTTATTGAAGACATGCATGAGATTATTATTATTATTATTATTATTATTATTATTATTATCATTATTTATTTTTAATTTTTTAATGAGTTTTGCTTTAAGGTATTTTTGTTTTGGCGCACAAAGCAAACATAATGTTACTCTAACAAAAAATAGTGTGACATACGACCACATTCCATAAAGGACCGGTAGCTACTTAACGTTAATTTAGTGACTAAGGACTGACTTTGCAATGGACGTATAACATGAAGGACCAATTATGTAAATTATGAGAGGACTAAATATGCAACGAACTTCTGAGATGAATGACCAATTTCGTATGAATTTTTAAAGAAAATGTTAAAGATAACGATCGTTAGCTAACAGCAGTTAAATATCTAACGACCGTTAGTTATAACGCTACAGTAACTAACAGTCGTTAGTCCCGACCCGACCCGCCCCGCCCAAACCCGACCCGTCCTAAATGGTTTCTACAGTGGGCATGTGAGGTGAGGCAAAATAGGGGTTGCCATAAAGCCCAATAAATGTATATCTATACTAGTTATAATGGAGGAATGACTCTCTCTCCAAAAAATTCAAATGTACACAAAATGATGCATAGTTTACAACACTTTAAAGTAAGCAATTTTCATAATTACAACAATCGAAGCATTGTGTACAACAAAAACTAGCATGATTCGAAATTCAGACCACTTTCCTTAGAATTCTACATTAATAGCATTAAAAACACCCCTACACCAAATATTACAATTATTTAAACACAATGTACAACGCTCATTCTGCATTAATAGCATTAAAAACACCCCAACACCCAATATTACAATCATTTAAACACAATGTACAACCCTCATTTTACATTAATAGCATTAAAAACACCCCCTACACCCAATATTACAATTATTTAAACACAATGTACAACCCTCTGTCTTAACCTAGACATAAAACCTGTGACCAAGACTCAACTCAATAAAACTCGACTCGATACACAAAGCTGTGACCAAGTAAATTTAGGTGTCGGAATGATATCCCGTGACATTTTTATTAATTCTATTGAAAATTTTTATTTCAAGATACCCGCCGCTGCAACGCGCGGGTACATGCTAGTATGATATAATTACTTTTGACAAATTTACCCGTGCTCTAATTTATTTATTTATTTTCGTTTGATTGAATTATAAAAATACCCCCGCCAAAACAACTTCCCCAATCCAACGTCTTCTTCCCTCATCTCAAATTTTCCTCTCACACTCTACATAAACAAACACTCTATATAAATACACTCTCATCTACATAATAATCTTCATTCTCTAATCATCTCACTTTTCATATTCAGGTAAATCACTCCAACTTCACCTAATTTTCTACTTCATTTCCACTTATTTCGTATCGATCAATCAGTACATCACACGGTCAATTAGCGCGAAAACCTAACCGCTTCGATATTATTATCTTTGGATCAAATCGTAGTTTAAGTTATAGATTGATTTACTGTGTCGTAATAATTGTTCAACTTTGGATTCAGATAGTATTACTGTTAGTTTAGTGAATATAGCGAATTCGATTTCGTGAATATTCGTATCAATCAGGTGATCACACACGCGAAAACCTAACTGCTTTGATATTATTAACTTTTTAGCACTATATCGCGCTGTAGTTTCAGTTATAGATTGATTAACTGTACGTGTTCATTGTTGAAATTCTGATTCAGATACTGTTAGAGAAGGATAAGATTTAGGAAATTTAGGTGTATCGCGAACGAAGTTAGGTTTCGCAAAATGATTTTAACGAATTTGAAATAGAGCTTAGTTTTGTTGAATTCAGTTGATTAGATAAGCGTTTGATGAATCGGCGTTAGTACATAAGTGTGTAGTTTTGCTTAACTGAATAAGTGTATAAAGTTTGTGGATGTTTACGCGTTTTTTATCAAGTTAAGTGAGTTAATTCGGATCTGATTGTAATGTGAAGATCTAAAGTATATTATAAGCACTAGATCAAGCTGTAATTAGTGTTATAGACTAATTAACTGCACCGTATTAAATCTACACAGAAGTTATTCGTGATCGTTAGGTATTAGAAACTGTTGAGATGAGTATACCGTAATATTACGGTTAGTTTAATTATGCTTACGAAATGTAAGTGTATCATAAACGAGCTCCGGTTTCGATAACATTTTCGGATGATTTAACAAATTCGAAATTGAGCTTAGCTTTGCTGAATTTCGGTTGACTAAGATTGCCGAATTTTCTGTGTCATCACAGAAATGTACAGTTTGCTGAATTTCGGTTGATGTTTATGTGTTTTTATGTCAAGTTAAGTGTGTTTAATCGGATTTGAGTTTAAACGAATTGTGATGTGCTAGTTTAATGCGTATTTGAATTTCTCATTTATGCAGTTGAAGAATAATTGCAGTAATCTATGGATTCATACTCGCTTAAGTCTGTCTCGGATCTACCTGATCCTTTTCGTTCGACTTTTAGTTTCAGGTATGCCTTCAATAATGCTGAATTATTTGTGTGAATTAGTTTGTTAGACATATGTGATATCTTTTAGTGCCAAAATGTAGTGTTATGATTAATATGTACTTTGCGTTATTGTATAGAGTAGTGAATTGATGCAGAATTTGCGATGCATATTAGGCTGGTCTTGTGTACCTCATGCTGTGCTTTTAAGGCGTTTAAGTTCTTTTTTTCGAGTTTCTACAGCTACTTACCTAGGCGCTTATTTAGATAATTTAGAAAATGAAGATAGACCTCGTGCGTATCTTCATTGTTCTTAGCGATAATCCCCCTTTCTGCATTGTAATAGAACTCTTCTGTGTGATGTATGCTTTGAAATACAGGTACTTCAACTCACTGCAGAGCGAATGTTTTTCTGCGTGTTTCCACTCCGACATAAACATGGTTATCTCGGCCCCAACCGGCAGTGGGAAGACGGTGCTTTTTGAGTTATGCATCTTGAGGCTTTTATCAAAGTTCATATCTCAGGACGGAAGATTCGTACATGCCAAGGGAACTCTAAAAGCAGTATGTTGCATACCATGTTTTTCTCTGTCTGATCTGCTATTTTTTTTTTTTTTTTTTTTTTTTTTTTTTTTTTTTTTATGATAATTAACTAACTACTTAGACAATTTAAAATGTTCAGCTTTGGATTAGCGTATCAGCATTAGTAATTGCCTTTTCTTGCTGTTTCAAACTTTGCTATGATTTATGCATCGAGAATCTATTGCCTTCACCCTTTACATTACTGAAAATTTGACCACTCATTGATTGTTGTTTGTGTTTTGAAATACTCAGTAGTTTATGTCCGCAACATATTTATATTATTTGGCCTTGTATTCTTCTGGTTTCTAGATATACATATCGCCATCCAAGGCTTTGGTACAAGAGAAGCTCAGGAGTTGGAATCAGAAGCTTGGGTCATGGGGGGTAAATTGCTTGGAGTTGACTGGGGATAACGAATCTTACAATGTAAGGAATATACAAGAGGCAGACATCATCCTGACTACTCCTGAGGTCATATACAAATTTACTTGAATCGTTTTCTTTCCATTGTCTGCATAATACTTATACGTGTTCATCTGCAGAAGTTTGATTCAGTGACTAGGTTTGGCATCAAAGATGGTGGCCTAAGCTTTTTTAGTGACATATCACTAGTACTTATTGATGAAGTTCATTTGTTAAGTGATCCTCGTGGAGCAGCTTTGGAGGCAATAGTTAGTAGAATCAAAATGATTTGCCGCAGTCCTCAAATGAAATCAACTCCACTGGCCCATGTGCGTTTCCTAGCTGTTTCTGCAACAATCCCCAATATTGAGGACCTCGGTAAACTTTAAATAATTTTAACTTTGTTGTCCTTTAGTCTTTTTAGGCCTTTAGATAATCATTGAACATATTTGGCTCTTGCAGCTGAATGGCTTATGGTTCCCGTCCAAGGCATTAAAAGGTATTTGTGATATAACTCAATGGGTGGCTTACTGTTTGCCAATGAAATTGACTAACACATTTTCCTTTTGGGAGGTTTGGTGAGGAAATGCGGCCAGTAAAGTTGACTACCAAGGTTTTCGGTAATTTCAGTCACCTAAATATCTCTGTGATTTGTTAATTAAAGCGTCTTAAGCTAATAGAAATACAAGCCATAACGTGAATGTTGGTAAACTACACCAAGTTTCATAAGGCTTATATATCATAGCTTTCTTTATGTTTGGCGTTTTAAATGTTGATATATTTTCTTGCAGGCTACACTGCAGCCAAAAATGACTTTCTTTTTGAGAAGGTAAAGACTTCATGCTCTTGTATTTGACCTTTTTAGTGAACATCACTTCTATCTTTTTAGTAGAATTAACTTGAATACTAACAATCTTTTTATTCTATGATTCAGAGGCTTCAAAACTATGTATATGGTGAGTTTTGACCTGTGTGAATCTTATGCCCGGGTCTCCTTTTGGAAGAAGACCTCTATAATGATCACTAATACATCTCTTTTATTCTTACAAACCTGAATGCAGATCTCCTTATGCAATATTCTAGTGGAAAGTCTGCACTAGTATTTTGCTCAACCAGGAAGGGAGCACAAGAAGCCGCACAAGTGCTGGCCCAGACTGCAATGAATCATGGTTATTCCAACCCGTTCATCAAAAGCAGTGAGCAGCAGGAAAGGTTAAGAGAAGCTTCACTGTTATGTGGGGACAAACAGATGCAATCTTACCTCCTTTATGGTGGTAAGTGCTAATTTTGTTTATTACAGCAGAGTAACACAAAGGGCCTACGAAATGGTAAAGTATTTGTTCTGACTGATCTTTTACTCATTGTTCTTATCACTCAGTTGGTTATCACAATGGTGGACTTTCAACTAAGGACCGCAGCTTGATTGAAGGTCTCTTTCTCAATGGAGATCTTCAAGTTTTATGCACCACAAACACTCTTGCCCATGGAATTAACCTACCTGCACATACAGTTATAATCAAATCCACACAGTACTTGTAAGTATGGACCTGCTTCTTAAGATTTTAAGCGTTCATACCTCTAATCACCCGTCTCTTTTCATACGTTATACCTTTATTTTTCTGCAGCAACAAGGAGAAAGGGTCTTACGTAGAATATGACAGATCAATGATACTGCAGGTTTGATACTTATTTGTGCACTTACTGTAAAAATAACATCGCTGGTATGCCGTAAACACTTTTACATATGGTGGGTCAGTAAAACAGATACTGATTGTTAAACTATTTGCATGTAACAAATACCTTCACATTATTCGGGCTAATGATCTGCTGATACCCATCCCCCTATGAGAACATAACAAGCTATTTTGGTCTTGCAGATGTCTGGGAGGGCAGGGCGCCCACCATTTGATGATACTGGAACGGTCATAATCATGACAAGAAGAGAAACGGTACCCTTCCTCATACGCCGTCTGTGTGTGTGTGCATGTGTGTGTTGACAGCGAGGGAGTAAGTATGTATATAAAATAAAGAGACCCCACTATGTACTCTCAGCACGAAACACTAATCCTATTTAAGATTGATCTCTTTCATTTCTTCTAGTAGATGATATGTTCTCTAAACATGATCTTAGGTCCATTTGTTTGAGAACGTACTAGGTGGATGTGAATTGGTTGAATCTCAGTAAGTCTAAAACATCTTTTAGCTACTTTTCAAGTGATTTATAGTTTGAGAAAGCTTTGTAGCTTACACACATTAGCACTATTTCTTGATATGATCTATTTTCTGCTCAGATTACTTTCCTGTGTTACTGAGCATCTAGCTGCAGAGGTAGTTCAGCATACTGTCCCAGATATAACGAAAGCAATAGAATGGATGAAATGCTCGTATCTGTATGTGAGAATGAAAAAGGTTGGTGTATAATGTGCTACAAAACTATCTGAGTTATTTCTTTTAATATATATTTCTGAAACTTCTTGTTTGATGTCAGAACCCTCAAAAATATGCAATAAAGAAAGGATTATCCGGTACCGATATAGAGAAGCATATACAAGGTACTGCAGTACAAAAATTAGACATCCTTTATAAGCGTCTCAGTTTTTGATTCACCATATCTGTTGCAGAGATCTGTCTACAAAAAGTTAATGAGTTATCAGACTACCAAATGATCTGGACTGATGAAGATGGTTTTCTCGTGAAGCCTCTTGGTAGCTATATAACTATTATAACCCTACAGATCCATGTATACATATATATTAATAAATATCCACCTTCTTTCCACAGAACCTGCTAGCTTGATGACGAAGTATTATCTGAAATTCGACACAATGAAACACATTATGAAAGCTCCTTTAAATTGCAGCATAGAAGATGCGCTTCATATCGTTTGTCGTGCGGAGGAAATATCCTGTATGTATTTGGGTAACTGCTTTTATTTAATGAATTTATCGTCATGGAGCTGACTTTGTTTTCTAAAATGAAGGGATACAGCTGAGGCGGAATGAGAAGAAGCTTCTTAATGACATAAATAATGATAAAGATGGTAGGCTTCGCTTTCATGTTCTTGGAGATAAAGGCAAGAAGAAAAAGCGCATACAAACTAGAGAAGAGAAGCTATTTATTTTGGCTAATGATTGCTTGACTGGAGATCCTTTAGCACATGATTTGACTCTTACCCAGGTCAGAATTTCACGGTATAATGTAGAGGTTGCAATTTTGACCCGTTTACTTATGAATGGGTCGACTTGTTTGATGTTCTACGTCAAACGGGTCAAATGGGCCGCTTAGAGCATTTTGCTAAAAAGTGAAACAGTTAAATGGGTGGGAAGTTGCACAAAGTCTACATTAAGGCATTCAACAATGTAAATCGTTTCATCCAAAACATTAGATAGATTACTTTTTGTTATAATATATTTTGTAATCATAAGAAACGCTATAGTTATTGATGATTGTTTAAAATTTGGACACCAAAGTATTTGTGGGTCAACCCAACCGGTTGCCGACTAAAGTGGCCCATTATCAACCTGAATCTGTTATGTCCTGTTATCTGCCCCCAGCCTCGCTCATCTTGCCATGTCTACTGTCTAGCTATAAAGTTCTGATATCAGGGCTTCATTAACATTTGGTCGCCTATAGGATATGAGTGCTGTTTGTGCAAATGGGTGTCGAATTGCAAAATGCATGAAAGAGTATTTCATATATAAAAAGAACTACAAAGGAGCTTTGAATTCAATCCTGCTAGCGAAATCTTTACATCAAAAACTCTGGGAAGACAGTCCATATCTGCTGAAACAATTACCTGGCATCGGTATGGTGACCGCAAAGGTGATATCATCTCTGAAAGTCTTAGAATCTATACAACAAAAGTGAATTCTTGTTCCCGCAAATGAGATATTCTTTTAACTCACATGCCTATTGTTTATGTTCAGGCCTTACAATCTATGGGAGTAAAGACATTTGAGACCCTTTCTGAAGCAGACCCAAGGAAAATAGAGATGATTACCGGTCGAAAATTCCCATTCGGCAATCACATTAAGGATTCATTGTTGTCACTTCCACCAAAAGTGGATATGAAAGTTGAGGAGATACAATGTACGAATATTGGAAAGTCCAAACTGGTTATGACATTAACCAGACTGTCAGAGTCACCACAATCAACTAAAAGACATTATGCTGATCTGGTAAGAACATATTTCTATACAAATATACAATACTTGTTAAACAGTACCGTTTTTAGAACTTCTTCTCATTTCACAGGTTGTTGCTGTTGAGGAAGATAACATGATAGTGTTCCATGAGAAAATAAGGTAATAAAACTGAAGTTTAACTATGATTGCTATTCTAAAACGTCAAATATCCTTCAGACATTTTTTTCGCAATACTGATCTGAAATAATATTCCTATTGGTTTTTGCAGAGTGGATGAATTCACAAGGTAAAGAAGATGTTTTATCTCACTCAAATACATGCAAGATTTATGTTTTAAGTATTTTATTGGCTGCTTTCTTACTTATTTGCTACCTTAAAATCATCTTTATTTTGCTTACTGGTTGCAGCCCATATAGCACAACAATACAAGTTACAAGTCCTCTGCAAGGAAAGCTGACCATTAAGGCCAATCTGATTTTCGAGGAATTCAGTAAAGTTTCATGCTCTCTATTATATTCTGCATTTCCTTCATTGTATTACATTTATTTAATTCCACTCATTTTTCTTTAATGTTAACCCAGTTGGCATTGACCTACTCCAGAAGGTTATACTGATGAGGGAAATTAAGTCAGATATCCATCAAAGATATGGAACTAAAAGACTATCTTTGCCTCAGCCAACGGATGTGTGCATTATCGATGCTGAATACGATGATGCACCTCAAGTCCAAGCTCAAAGGCCTGACAAGTCATTAAAATCCAAAAATGAAGACAATTCCATGTATGCTTTTAATTTTCAACAATATCATACTCATCTTTACCTAAAAATCCTTATTACTAGAGATGCACAAGAACCAGGCCGGACAGGGCCTAGGCTCAATCTTAGTTTACAATTAAAGACTGGTACTAACTGGGAATACTCCTAAAGGTTGTAAAAGGGACCAATAGGGGCTTGGGGTCCTAACAGAGCCCAATCCACATGTTTGGGTTGGCGCTGAACCCTGATCTTGATCAAATGCTAAGACTAAACGGACCAGGCTTTTGGGCTCATGAGGGAAGGGCCTAGAATCAATTTCAGCTCCAGATCTATTGTGTGCATCTCTATTCAATAGTGTCACTTACTTTGATTCATTTTCCCTTTGGTGACAGTCCCAGTTTCAAACTCTTGGATGAAGATTCAGATGAAGGTAAAGTTCTGTATACCCTATACATTATACAATCCCAAATCCACCCGAAAAAAGTTTCAAGTGAGCTTTTGAGATTTTGTATCAGACTATGTGCTCTATTTCAAGTTTAGGGTCATTTTTAAATCTGTTTATGTAGTTATCAAGCTAACTGTGCTTGCTACAGGTGATCCTGTGTTTGAGATCAACGACAATGATTGCAAAGTCATCACTGAGAGAACCATTTTCGATCATATACGTGAAAAAGCTAAGAGCTTGCCTTTCTTGGCTCCCAAATCAACTACTGAATATCCGCCATCTGAAGATACATTAAGTCTAATTCGAAAGCGTACACGCGTGAGACAGCTTGCACTCAATGACACTACAGTATCTCTAAACCTGACTGAAGATTCTAATCCATGTGAAGAATCAACTGAGACAGACGGATCCACTTCATCCATCAAACTAAACGAAGATACAATATTTGACCATATAAGAAAGAAATCGAAGAGCTTCCCTCGAGTTGAAGAAATCAAGAGCCTAAGTACCAAATCATACAATACTAACTTTGACTTTGACTTTGACTTTGACTTATTCGCAGATGCAAAGTCAAATATAGTTCAGAAAGAAAATGTACTCGTTTTAGATGAACCTGTGAAACCACAACCCAAAGCAGCAACACAAGAGAAGCAACACAAGTCTCCAAGTTTTGCAAACAGGCAATGCTGTTCATTGGAAAGTGAGGTAGCAGATCCATTTCGCGGGTTCAAAAGTGTGTTTTCATTTCTGTAACTGCTTTTATGCCATAAAATTTAGTTCCATACCTTAGACAAAGAATCTGCATTCATACGCCAACTATGTTTTTCCAGCTTCATTTTCTTGAACACATATGGAAATGTTTGAAAATAATGCAGGGTGTGTTGTATAGAATCATGGGCATGAATGGTGCAGCCTCATTTCTTTTATTATCTCTTTGTTTCTGAATTGAATGAAATATTTTTCTATGTGGTGAAAAAGGTACTCATTGGTCATATAATTCTAGGGGCACTCTAAATCGAGAGCATATGGCTAAGGTGTTTTCCATTGCTATTTTGCGAAGATTGTGGCTTAGGTTATGCTTGTTGTAATAATGGAAATTTTTAAAAATTTGGATAACTTGGTACTAATACATATACAGTCTCATATATGTTTGCATAGACTGGACAATATAAAGGTGTGGTTCTAGATTTTTGGGTTGATCGTATGAAGTATTTGTATTTGATTTTCATGGTCGCCCTTATTTAGGAATATGCGTTTTTAAGTCATGTAAATGGCATCATGAAACATGTACGACGGCATTTCTTAACGAGAATATTGGTGACTTGTGGCACTATTATTAGAATCAGTCGTGAGATATTCTGGTTGATTACAGTCTAGAGAGCCAGGAAGTTTTATCTGTACAAACTACCAAATTATTAACTTCTTAAAGTTGGGTTATTCAAGGTTCAAAAGATGTCTTGCATGTTGTTTTTGGTTTGGGAATTGTCAATTATAATGGTTATCCCTCTGTTATACGTAGCATCAGATGATTTTGACGTAGTAATTGTTCTTCAGTTAAGTACATTTTTTAACCATGGTTTTAACCTGCTTAAAGATTTTCGCTTTGAAGGTATGAGTTATCATTTTAGAAACTTCAGGTTTGAATCAGTTTCCGTTATCATAGGCGATAGCTAGTCAATAAATATGAACAAAACATGAAAACATCAAGATCGCAATAGCTTCAGCAAACACCATATTTTTAATAGCATCATTAAAGCGATAGCGAGACAATTTTATCAACAATTTTTGTTTCATGGACTTCATAACAAAGTTGAAAAATCGAATTATATTTTGCTTGTATCTCTAGGTGTTTATCTCTCATGTTTTAAGTTCATCTTATTTTTTCCAAAGGAAAATTAAGTTCATGATTTGACTTGTATATCTTAATATGACAAGGCTCTCTTAGACTTCTTATAATTTTAATCATCTTAGCTTTAATTTCGTATACTGTTTATAGTGTGAACTCCATATATAGTTGGTTGTTGTATTTCCAGCTAATGAAACATTCTATCATAAACTCTTTTTTAAGTTTAGTAAAATTGTGATAGCTCAAAAACTTTTGGCATGAGTTCTCATCTAAGTTACTTTCACACATATACTTTCACATTCCAAACAAACTCCTTTTCTAACACAAAGACAAATGGAATACAACAAAACAAAGTTGCAACAACTTATGATTTAAAGTTTGTACTTTCTTGAAACCAAAAGTGAATTTTTGTTGAATAAGTGAAGATATATAGATGGCCACCCTTAACCACCAAGAATTGATTTCACAATTAATATAAAAAGGTGATGGGGCAGTGCAATTGGTGATCCATAGCCTTTGAAACTTGTTTGATAGTGACACAAACCAATATTTATGTGTCTACATTGACTTTTGTTGGACCATTTTTCAGTTTAACGCAATAAAAGATTCGTTATTATTGTATGAAGGGTTTTTCTAACATGTGCCCTTAGGCACATGTTAAGAAGTGGGCCTAGGTGTCTTATTTTATAGATTTTTGTCATTTTCTAAATTAGAAAAATATTTTTGGTGTCCTTTTTGTGAATCCCTGAGTAAAAAGGACATCTTGGCCCACTTCTTAACATGTGCCTAAGGGCACATGTTAGAAAAACCCTTGTATGAAATAACAAATTTTATTTCTATTTTTGTAGTGGAAATATGACAACGATAAATAAAAATGTTTAAATCTATTATAGTTTGAGTTTTTGATAACGACTGAAATTGCAACTAATTTTGTTTTGAGTAAATGTATTACATAGTTATACACTAGTATTTTTGTAGTTTATAGGTAATAATCTATAAGAAGATACGGAGAATAACAAATTACCTTTGATAATTTAAAATATCTGATTTAACAAATACCAATATGACGAATGATACACACCCTTTTAAGACACTTAAACCTATGTTTTATTAAAAATCACAAGACTTTCTAGAAACCCATATGCTTCATTTTCTTTTTTTATTTTTAACTTTTCTAAAAGATGAAACGATACTTGTAGCAAACCGACGTAAGCATGTAAGAAGACGAATAAGTTGAGTCTTTCCTTAGCATAATAAATATACAAAAACTAATAGGCAAGAGAAATACCTTTTTTTTTTCTTAACTTTTTTGCTACAAACAAATTACATGAAACTTTGCACCAATGTAAACTTGATTTTCAAAAGTAAAACTAATCTACACTAATACTATGTATAAAGCATGAACTTTATATTAACTTGTTGAAAATTTAATACATTAAAATTACTAAACTGCCTTTTTATGTTGAAATTAAAACTAAGAATATTTATTGAATAGTTTTTGAAGTTAACACACACTGATAACTACTCCCTCCGTCCCAATATTATTGTCCACCTTTCCTTTTTTGTTTGTCCCAAAATAATTGTCCATGCTTAAATATAGAAATGAAAATAGTTTAAGTTTACTTTATTACCCTTAATCAAATTTATTATTTACAAAGTTAAATGAAGTCATTAATTAATATTCAAAGGGTAAAACTGTCATTTTGTTAAAAAGTAAGAAAGAGAAAGCTGTAATAAATGCACTTTTCTTAAATTATGTGTTTTTTGTCGGGGGACAATTATTTTGGGATGAAGGGAGTAATTCATTGAAGGATTTCCTATTTTACTTCAAAATTAATTCATGATTTTAATGAATATTTGTTTCTACAATAACTTTTAGCATAATCAATGTTTTAAAAAACCAGTTTTTAAAATGAACCGGTCGAGTCGACAGGTCACGGGGTCAATCGATTTAACCGCCGAGTCAAACTAATTTTATACACATCTAATAACCGCAATAAATCATGTTGCCAAATACGTATATAACTTGTAAAAAATTATACCAAACACATTTAAAAACCTGAAAATACGATACCAAACACATAATAAATTTACCAAACACACAATCCAATGCCAAACACATACAAACCAGCGAAAATACAAGTTTTAAATTTCAAAACGACATTAAAACTATGTTATTTTTTGTTATTATCTCGTACTACTATTACAAATTGAGAAATATAATTCATTGATGGAATATTTAAACCTATGCTTACTGATTTTCATACTTTTGAAGCACAAAAAATGTAAAATATTGTTCTATGACTTTAAACACTGATATAATGTACAACACAAACTATTAGTAGTAGTAGCTAATAATGTAATTTCGTTTGTTTAGTAGCATTATGGTTTGATGTAACATATTACTAACGATTCATGTTGGCTTTTTTTTTTTTTTTTTAAATAGTCAAAGAGGTTAACTCGTCCAATTTTGGTGAATCAGTTCGAGCGTATCAATCCGGGTTTTTAAGTATTAAAACCACAGTTAGTAACATTACTGGTTTCTTCAGCTGGTTGAACCGACCGTACCAAACCAAGTTTTAAAACATTGATTATATATTCATAAGAGTAAATTGCAAAAATCGTCCCTAAAGTTTGGCCAATTTGCATGTTTCGTCTCAGAAATGTCGAAACTGCAAAAACCGTCCATGTGGCAAACCTTTGGGGCAAATATCGTCCCTGACCAACATCAAATGACTAAAATACCCCTGCCCAAACTTTTGGGACGATTTTTGCAATTTACTCTACTAAATCTCTTTTTCAGTTTTTTACACAAATGGTCCCTGTGTTGCGTCAAGTTTTACAGTTAGTCCCTAATTTGGATGGGCAGTTAGTTTATCCGTTAAGTTATTTGCACAGTTAGTCCTCAGTTAATATTTTTTGCAAAGTTAGTCCTCATTTTCTAAAAAAGTCCTCATTTTTTGCACCGTTGTCAATCCATTAATATTTTTTACGTTCTCGTCCGTTTTTTAACGTTTTCGTCTTTTTTTTTTTTTTTTTTTTTTTTTTTTTTTTTTTTTTTTTTTTTTACGTTTTTGTCAATTTTTTTACGTTTTCGTCTATTTTTTAACATTCTTGTCCGTTTTTTAATGATTTCGTCCATTTTTTACGTTTTTGTCCATTTTTTACGTTTTTGTCTATTTTTTTTTATGTTTTTTTATCCGTTTTCGCATTTTTTTTTACGTTTTTGCCCTTTTTTGTGATTAGGTAAGTATACTAGAAGAAAACTTGACATTTGATAAAAAAAAAGTTTCTGTATCAATTTTAAATCATGATTTTGACCCCTTTCTGGTCCGAATCATCAAAAGTGTAAAACACGAAAGTTGTTCGGAATGATATTTACATAAAGACTTGCGAGATTTTAACCTGAAAAATGCAAAACAAGGGCTTAAGTTTCGTGTTTTACATAAAGCCCTTGTTTTGTATTTTCAGGTTAAAATCACGCGAGTCTTTATGTAAAATATCATTCCGGACAACTTTCGTGTTTTACACTTTTGATGATTCGGACCAGAAAGGGGTCAAAATCGTGATTTAAAATCGATACAGAAACTTTTTTTTTTTTTTTTTTTTTTTATCAAATGTCAAGTTTTCTTCTAATATACTTACCCAATCACAAAAAGGGCGAAAACGTAAAAAAAAATGGTGAAAACGGATAAAAAAACCATAAGAAAACAGAAGAAAACGTAAAAAGGTGGACGAAAATGTAAAAAAAATAGACGAAAACGTAAAAAGTTTGACAAAAACGTAAAAAAATAGATGAAAACGTTAAAAAACGGATGAGAACGTAAAAAATATTAACGGATTGACAACGGTGCAAAATATTAAAGGATGGACTAACGGTGCAAAAAATGAGGAATTTTTTAGAAAATAACGACTAACTTTGCAAAAAATATTAACTGAGGACTAACTATGCAAATAAATTAACGGATAAACTAACTGCCCATCCAAATTAAGGACTAACTGTAAAACTTGACACAACACAGGGACCATTTGTGTAAAAAACTGAAAAAGAGATTTAGAAGAGTAAATTGCAAAAATCGTCCCTAAAGTTTAGACAATGGTATTTTAGTCATTTGATGTTGGTCAGGGACGATATTTGCCTCAAAGGTTTGCCACAGGGACAATTTTTAAAGTTTCGACATTTCTGAGATGAAACATGCAAATTGGTCAAACTTTAGGGACGATTTTTGCAATTTACTCTTTTCGTAAAGTCAAACAGTATTTTAAAAAGAAATTAATAATTGTATATATATCATAAAGTCGAAACGAATTTTCTTTTCTTGTACATAGCTTAAAATAGCAAACCAAACAAAAGAAGCCAATTTTGCCGTTAGCTAGTGGTATTCTGCACGCAACAATAAGTTAAAATACACTTTCGATTATTTATTTATTTGGTTATAAACCTTCTCTTTAGTGAAAGTCTATGCCTTCGTTTAATGGTCTTATCAAATTAGCATGTAATCCAGATTTTTTTTAAACGTATGCTATAACTCAATCAGAAACGTTCACTGAAATATTTTCACACTTTTAGTTTATTACTAGTATAACACTAGTTGGTAAGTTATTTTTATTACGTTAACCATAAAAGAAACATTTACTTGACAGAGACATATATATGAAAGAAACTAGTAATATGATAAAGTTGTGATTAATGTTAGTGGTCCATGTAAACATGATTGAAGATGAATCACATGCCTACTTAATTAATTTATTGCTAGTCTAGAAACTAATAAGTTAAGTTGTTGCCATGTGACACCAATTCCTATTTTTGTCGTTCCAATATCAATCATTTTCCCTCGACATACAAAACTTATCCAACAAAAGTACTAGTTTGTTTTTCGATCATTTCAGGAATAAAAAATTAAAAAATTAAAAAAATAAAAATTGTAACGATGCTTTAAGAAATTTATTTCATTTACATATTTTTAAAAGTATGACATTTTATATTTTTTAAAAGTATGGCCTTTTATATTTTTATTTATAGGATGTCTAACTTCAGCATGACAATCATTATAGAAATACGGGTGCGTTTGGTACCCATTCCTGGGAATCAACTATCACTATGAAAGTGATAGTTGGTGTTTGTTTAGGGTGTCTGGGCCCACAACTATCACTATGAAAGTCCATTATTTTCCATACTCCATATATGGCTAGAGAGTGGGGAATGGAACTTTCATAGTTGAGTACTATCAAACTCATACCCATTGTCATTCCTCCCGGCATACCAAACGCACCCTACAACTTTATAATTGCTTATATTACCATCACTGATTAATAAAAATATATGATGAAGAAACACTACTTTATTTTTTATACTCAAAGTATATTATACTCCGTACCTTTATTTATTTAATTTTTAATTTAAATATGCAAATTCCTGAAAGAATAGGAAATCAGTTTGAAACTCACAAAATTTCCCATCAAAACATACACGACGTGAAAAAAGAAGGGTTTACCGGGTTTGAGTTTCTGTGACAGTAAGTTCAAAAACATCATTTATTAGTCGGCCAAAAAGTCAGAAACCATAGTGAAGGAGAAAAAAAAATGAAAAATAATCAATCTTTTATATATGCTCTGATATCTGAACAAAACTCTCAAAATTTCCCTTCAAAATTACAATATAATACCAACTATTTCCCCCCCAATCAAAATAAAGCTAAGAAAAATAGCAAGAAAATGTGAACCTAAACCTTTTCTGTAAAATATGCACAAATCCTCCCAAAACCTTTCACAAGTTTTGCCTTCTATAAGCCAACACGTCACCTCTTCTCTGAATTTAAATGCCTTGTAGGCCGAAAACACAAGCTAACTTGTGCTGCTCAGTTCATCAATTCTTAACGGCCACTCTGAGCTTGGAGCTGTTGATGACTGTGATGTGGTGGTATACGACAACCCCATCTTGGTCATCGGGCCAGATGTCGAGCTGCTGGTTAGTCCCTGAGACATGAGGGCCCGTGCGTTTAAAAATGGTGGTTGATGTGGGATAGGAATTTGGTGATCCTCATCCTTTGTGGTCAAAAACTCGATCACTTGTGTCATTGATGGTCTTAAAGCAGCGGATGCTTGCGTGCATAAAAGCCCTATTTGGAGCACTTGTAATGCTTCTTGTTCAGGAAAATCACCATCAAGTAGAGGATCAATTACTTCTGCTACAACACCGTCTTTATATAGCTTCCAGACCTGTAAAATTTAGAGACAGTTAAGCAAGTCATGTCATAATCATACGTATAGATTTTCAAGAAATAAAAGTACGGGATTACTTGACACTTACGGTTTGTAAAAGAGAACTGGAGTCTTCTACAAAGGCGTTGTTTCTTTTCCCACATGCAATTTCAAGAACCACGACTCCAAAACTAAAGACGTCAGCCTTTTCTGTGAGTTGTCCTCTGACTATGTATTCAGGTGCCATGTACCCTCTAAAAAATGAAGCAAAATTAACTAGTTATTGGCAGCCATTTTTATTCCAAAAGAAAATAAAAAATTAAAAACACATTGTGCTAGTGAAAATGTAACCAAAATACACTACAATTTGCAAGAATGACTGCTTCGTCCAAATTTGATAATTTTCCAAATGGTCGCAATCTTAACACATATTTTAGTAATTAACAATCGCTTGTTAAAAGAGAAAAAATATGTGTTAAAAGAATTTTGAAACATAGATGACTGAAATGGAGAGTTATCTTACAGAGTTCCAGCAATGCCAGTGGAAAGATGACTCCGATCAGCTCCAAAAGTCCTCACGAGTCCAAAATCAGCAATCTTGGGGGAAAAATCTTTGTCAAGAAGAATGTTGCTGCTCTTGATGTCTCGATGGATGATTCTTACATGGCACCCTCCATGTAAATAAGCTAAACCTTCCGCTGTCCCGAGTATCACCCCCATACGCTGCTTCCAGCTCAAAATTTGTACTTTATCCTTGTCTGCAAACCAGGAAAAAAAAGTTAATGCACCATCCCACATCTCCAATGAATACGTACTAACAAGAAGTGTAAAAAGTAATTGAGTAAACACATTTACCAAAAAGGAAATGATCAAGGCTCTTGTTTGGAACAAATTCATAAACCAAAAGACTCTCGGGTCCTTCAATACTACAAGCTAAAAGCTTGACAAGGTTCTTGTGTTCAATAGCACTGATCAGATTGACTTCATTGAAGAACTCATCGACCCATTGTCTTGTATTGAAAAACAAGCGTTTCACAGCAACAACGTCACCATTTGGAAGAGTCCCTTTGTACACAGACCCTGCTCCTCCTTGGCCTAATTTATTAGAAATGTCGAAAAAGTTTGTTGCTTTCTCGAGCGTTTCATACTTGTACTTCAATCCTGACCTGTTAAATGAACGTGATAGCATGCCCATGTTTTTCCTCTCTGTAATTCAAAGACAATATTTTGGTTATTCTGATCGATGATATATATTTAGTTTTTTTTATGTTTGGTTGAGAGTTAAGATTGTAGTTTCTACAATACCTTCTCGGCGCTTTAATATTCTCATATATGCTGCATAACCAGCAAAAGATGAGATCATGAGGAAGGCAACTGCAGCCAAAACAACAGCTACTTTGGCCCCTGGACTAGAAAGACCTGAAATAGAGAGCTTGTTATATTTACCATCATATCCCTCTATCCGACCAGAAGTAAAAGCAAAAAAAAAAAAAAAAATGATATCATGTCCCCGAAAATTTACTGACGTTTTCCATCTGACAAATTATTAGTCCAAAGATTAAATAATTTTTGTGTCAATGTTACAAAAAATTGATATAAGTCCAATTTGACTCCCTTGACAAACCTTAGAACAAGGAGCCATCACGGGTCTATTTTGCTCGCATGGAACAAGCTGTTTAGAATCATTGTCAATTTGCCATGGCTAAAAAAGTTGAAAACAACTTTTAATCTATAAAATACACCTAATGTGATTGATTGAGAATAAATTCTTATTTATATTTCTTTTATGCCAAATTGGAATACCAAACCACCATACTATAAAAAAAGGTAAAAGATATAGACTAAGACCAAAAGTCAACAAAATAAGTTTGGATATATCTTCCAGGTAGGTAAACCTAAACACACCCAAAACTCTGATGGAATTTTATGATAATTAAAAATAAATGAACAAAACCACAGATATCATTGCATTTGCACATGGAGGCTCCATGAATAACTATCTCCAGCTAAATGCCATATTAGACTTAAAAAAAGTTTGACTTTTAGGGTCAGAAAGATTACAATATACAGTTGAACTTTGTAAGAAATTGTTTAGATCAAAACGGGTCAATTCGCAAACTGTAACAGCATATAACGTTAATAAAACGCTTTGTGGCCGAAAACCAAAGATGCCCATATTGGTTTTGAATTTTTAAACAACCATGTTTGACCATTAAATTTGGATGGAAGTAGGAATCAACATCCTTAAAAGTCAAAAACAAGCCAAAGGTATCATAGTTGAAATTTGGAGCATACTGAGAATCTGGCCACCTCTTGCCACGAAAACCATTAAAAAAAGGGATAATCAAAGACTAGAATCAACAAATGTTATAAACTATTCATAACATAATCAAGTTACAGCATATAACAATTCTGAACAAATCACATTAAAAAAAATATATACGGAGTATATCCTTATTAATTTCAATTCATTTCTTTATACTTATCATTAGTATACAATCATCAAAAACCTCAAAACTCTTTCATCATGTTAGAATCTTGCATTCCTTTCATACAAAAACAATAAAAAAAACTCAAAACAATGAATAAAGTAAAGTTGTTTAGTAAAATTCGCCCACTAATGTGACATTAAACGGCTAAATGATTGAACTAGCATGAGATTAAGGAACACAAACATATTTAATTAAAAAAGGAAACTTCTAGGCATTGGGATCATAATTCAAGTCAAAAAGATTAAAAAAAAGTTCCAAAAGTGATCCAAGACTTTTTTTTGTGTAAAAATCACACCAACACAACAATATCTTTTTTTTGACAATTTTACACAAACTATTCCAAATTCAACCTTCACCAATATAAAACTTTTTTACAAGCTCATAAAATCAAACAACAAACATAACACGGAATTAGGACACAATTTGACCATATACATTTATGAAAAAATATACAAAACGAGGAACAAGTTTTTTTTAGACCAGGTGCATTTAAGAAAAATTGAGATTCTTTATAAAAATTAACACTATGCCACAAAATTCTATGGGCGGCCCGAGATAACCAATATGAAGTATTATAAAAGAAGGATAAAGTGAAATACCTGAATTACCCCCACCACCCTGTGAGTCATTTTCATAAAACTTCTGAGTAGAATACCTCAAAAAACAACCAGCATTCATACCTCTCCCATCAGCACTAGGCAAACACCCCATCACCTCTCTTTTCGCACTATCCAAACACCTCCTACACTCTTCAACATTTAAACTCTCCCAACACTGAGCCAAACCATAGACACCATTCCATTCCAACACACCAAATCCACTATTATTCAAAGCCAACTTTGTCACATTTTCAACTAACCCCCCTACACTTCTATTAAACTCCAAAACACCCCCTTTAAAATCCCTGCCACCACTCAAACTAGTAGAGTTACAATTCCTAGTATCCGTCTTGGGATCAACGCTTTCATTAAAAAAACTATAGTTATCATAACGGACAAAACACCCGTCCATAAAAATACGTCCAGCTGTCACGGGCAGACAGCCCGGGACAGCTGTACGGCTGACAGCGTAACAGACTAAACAGTCTGTACGAGAAAGATCTTTATGACATTGAATCAATGCATAAAAAGGTGGTGAAGTACTATTAGTGGTTGCAAAGTTGGTTTGTGATTGTGAGTTGTTGAGGTTGCTTGAGAGGCGTTCCATTTGTTGTACAAAAGCTGGGATGTAGCTAGAAGTTGTTGCTCTGGCTGAGCCGCATATGAGAGGGCTGGCTGCGGTGGCGCGTGGCTCGCACGTAACGGTTTGGAGTGTGAGAAGGAGGGAAATAAGGATGACCCATGTAAGGATTATGGTTGTTTTGTGGTTGTTTGGTTGTGTCATGGTTTGGGACTTTGGGTTGGGATTAGATGATGATGATCATATGTGTTTGTGTGTGTTTTAAAGGTTTTTATAGATGGAGTTTAGAATGTGAGAAAGTGTGATTTAGAGGGAGAGAGTCAATGGTTTCACACGTTTTTATTTATGTGTTTTGTTTTTGTGTCTCTCATTATCATTTTTAACAGCGAAAGAATTCAAACAGGATTTATTATTTTTATTGAGTTTGGTTCCCTAAATGAATATTGGCCTTCTCTTTTAGTACTATAAAACTATTAAAGGACTCAAAATACGAAACATAAAATATAAAATTTAATAAATTAAACGTATTAACTAACATAAAATATAAAACATAAGACGATAAAAAACTACTTCTGTCCACAAAATGAATAGAGCCGGTAAAATAGTTTGGGATACTACTAAATTACATAAATTATAAAATATAAAAGTATAAAAAGCTAAAAAATTGTCTTTCTCATGTCCACAAAATGAATAAAGCGGGTAAAATAGTTTGAGGGTACTACCAAGTACTAACCTCTAGCGATACCTCTTAACAACACCTTTTTTTTATTACTATATTTCTAGTCTATTTTGTTTTATTATTATTTTTTTCGTTTTATTTATTTGGGTTGCTGCGTTTGTTTTGCTTTTATTATTGTGGTGTCATTCTCAAATACTGTATAGTGAATTATTTGGAAAAATTGAATGTTCTAGTGCTTATTTGTAAGAATTTTATAAGATTAGATAAGGGTGCGTTTGGGTTCTAGAAGTATATGTTAAAAAGTCGCAGTCGAGAAGTAAGAAGTTTCGGCTCGGTTATTTTTATATATTATCGTCAAGTTTTTGAGTTAAAGAAAATTAAATATGTAGTTTTCGAGTTAGAAATTACGTATGTGTATGAACAAGAATCCTTCGTGTACATAGATTACAGTTAAGTACTCTTTAACTGTGGGTGCAATTTGTGTTAAACAACAAGAATCATCAATTAATCTACTTTTATTTTTTTTATTTTTCTTTTATTATTATTATTATTATTATTATTATTATTATTATTATTATTATTATTATTATTATTATTATTATTATTATTATTATTTTTTCTGTTGTTGTTGCGTTTATTTGTAAGAATTTACACAAGCTGTAATCCGGGTCGTGGAATAGAATTAGGTTGGATTAGATCGAAACAGGTGATAACTAAAGAAAAAACGAGTTACGATTAGACGGGCTACGTAGTATGGTCCCAAATAGTACCGTGACGAGGATATGTTACTTAGGTTTAATCTAAAATTATATACATGAAAAGTATACTAGTAAACAAAGTTTATCATTACATAATGTGGTGAAGTGTTTTTAAATATCTAAAAGAAATTAGCATATTACTCGTACGTAAAGCGACAGTGACTTGACCACGAATATATTAAAACAAGTGTTTGGTATGGGGTAATAATACAGGATTAAAAGGCAAAGATCTGAAACTAGTATTAAATTTAGATCTAGTTTGCTCGATGGACTTTAATTCATCAATAGTATGTGTCAAATGCAGTACTAAAGACAACGTGTGTGATTGTGTGTCATAGCATCGAGCTACAAAACACTACTACTCCTAAACATCCTATTCTATAAGATTCACATCTTGTTATTTGAGAAAATGGTATATATGCACTTTTCTCTGAACGCGAAAATTATTAGCCGATCATCCTTACCGGTCCATGTTGCCATGTGAAACGTAGCTAGGGCATTAAGGATATCGTGTCGTCACATCAACATCCTTGTGCTTCTGGTCAGTGGCGCAGCTTCTAAGGGGCGGGGAGGGGCGGCCGACCCCCCGAAATTTTTTTTGCGATGTAGGGGTATATAGTTTTCGTGTAGAAAAATTTCGGTATTTTCGGTTTCGCCCCCCCAATTTAATTCGGTTTCGACCCCCATAGTGTTAGGAAAAAAAAATTTAGATCCCGACCCCCCACTCGAAATTTCCAAGCTTCGCCCCTGCTTCTGGTACTTGTCGCTGAAGCTTGTATAAGTGAAAAGTATAGCCAACACGTAAAAATGAATTGCAACATATATTTCAGAAACTTTGAAAATATATGCTAGCATATACATATCACTCTGAAAGTGTTTTTCAAGTTTACAATATCCTTTTTCATAGTCTTGTCTAATACTAGCATTTTATGTTTCGGATTCTATTAATGTTTACTCGCTTTGACTTGCTTAAATGATTTAAAAGCTTAAATGATTTAACCGGTTAACCGTGACTCGAACAAGTAATTACTCATTTTAAGTATCTGCATACTCATGTAACCGTCTAGATTGTTCGGTTTCAGTTAAAAAAAGATTAAATACTATCGTAAAAATGATTTTTGTTTTTTAACAACCGAACCGAACAGAACCGCACACTAAACCCCTTACCGAATAGACCATACCCACATAAAAAAATCATTTACAAAGGGTTGATTTCTTTTGGTTTTGTGTGCTACATGGGAATATATGGTTGCCTTAAAATATTGTGTAATGAAATTTGAGGATTTTGTAGAGTAAAACACGTAGTATCGGGTTATAGTATTTTACTTTTAAAAGATATCTTAAATTATACCACAGTAGTAATTTAATCTTAGGTTAATAGTTAGAGGATACGGTTATGATACGATTAGCACTAATATTCACGTTGATAATGGGCCCCGGCCCATGTGTCCTCCCACAGTCCCACCGTCGGTATATCTTGCGTTTTATTTTTATAGAAAGGCGCCGTGGATATTCGTTGTCTTTGACAACTATATTTGACGCAAATGAAATGGTGTATTTTTATTGTTTTTATTTTAACAAAAACTAGAGTGATGGGTAGAGTGTGTTAGACTAAGACCGAATGTAATGGGATAACAAAAACCACCCAGACAACACTTAAATCAAACCCACATAATAATAAGGAGACCAAAGTAATAATCAAAAACATATCTCACAAAATTAATTTAATACAAAGGTCATGTTTGGCAAAATTAGCTGTGAGCAGCAGTGAACAAGAGCAGTGAGCTGTTAGCAGTAGCTGTGAGCTGCTCACAGCTCACAGCTCATAGCAAAGCTCACCGCTCTGTTGCCAAATGAACACTAAAAATCAAAAAGCTTATTGCTCACCGCTCATCAACTCAAAAAACTCCAAAAAACTTTGCGCCAAACATAACCAAAATACACACACAGACAAATCTTTCCTTTTATTTGGTCCACTGACAGACCAAATGAGTCAGGTGTCTAGGGGGTACACGTCTGGTTACTGTCCAAGTAGTAAAGGAAACACGTTTGGTTGTGGTGGACAACAAAGTTGTGTGGGGGAGGGCGGACACCCATTACGTTTAGTCTAAATGTAATGGGACACTAAAGAAACCACCTCAGACGCCGCCACATCAGTTTTCTCTCTCATCAGATACAACCCAGACAACACCTAGACCAAACCCACGTAGTAAGAAGACCAAACTAACAACCAAAAACATACTCTACAAGATTAATTAAATACAAAATACACACACAAACCTTTCCTTTTTATTTGGTCCACTGACATACCATATGAATTGGGTGTCTAGAGGGGACACACGTCCGGTTACTCCTCAAGTAGTAAGGGGAAATGAAGAGAGGGAAGGCAAAAGTAAAATGGGATGTTGTTTGTCTTCCTAAGTGTGAATGTGGTTTAGGTATTTGGCAATTAAAAACTCGGAACATTGCTATTATGTCTACTATATTTTGACTATTTTATCGAATAGGCAATCTTTATGGGTTAAATGGATCCATTCTTATCGTCTTCTAGACAAGAATTTCTGGGATGTTCCTATTAAAGCGGACTCTAGTTATGGTTGGCGTAAAATCCTTCAAATGAATTAGGCGTTTTTTCTTCCATGTTGTGGGTAAAGGGGATAAAACGTCGGTGTGGTTTAACAAATGGCATGACCAAGGTCCCCTTGACTCTTTGATTACTCGACGCGACATTTACAGGGGGTTTTACCGCGGATAGCAAGGTTATTGATTTGCTTAATGGAGACCAGTGGACGTGGCCTACGGAATGAAATCATAAATATCTGGTGCTAAATTCTTTAATTCTTATTATGCTTAATGATTCTGAAGACAAGCTTTATTGGAAGTGTTAGGTTTGCTAAATCCCAAACTCCTTAATCTAATATTTGAACATAAAATATCCTAAGTGTTTGATAACCGAAAACACCAAAGAAGTCACTGAATACATAGCTGTTCAGTGAGTCACCCTCAAGATGCTCAAGGCGGATCTAAAAAGAAAGATTCACCATTCAGTGAGGCGGTTCTCAGTGGATGATACCTGAGCCAAAGAAGAAGATGATGGACACAGTGAGGGATGACAATAACTCACTGAGTCCCCTGACTCCTCACCATGTAAGATCACTGAATGAACAAAGACTGAAGATAAGAAGATTGAAGTAAAGGCGGGATAAGTTTGAATGGATAAGGGAAGGTCCTTATCATGTAAAGGTCAACTTTCCCTGAATGAGTATAATACCAAGACATGTGTCAACACTGAAGACCAGAAAGCATCCTTGACTTTTACTACTTATAGCTATTTGTAACAGAGACAAAATACCTATGTGTTTTGTCCAATATAAGATGATGTAATCTTGTCTTGTAGTCTTTGTCCATTAGGTATGTGTTAGAATTTACGTGTGTATAAATAGAGAATAAGTGGGAGAGGTAAAGATTAAGTTTGTGCACTTAATGCTTAGACATTCTCAAACCAAATCTTTACTCTCTCCAAAGAACAACACAATCCCTGAGTTAGCTCAGCAGGATCTTAGTTGTCACTCAAACTTAGTTTGGGTTTAGTGAGGAGTACACCATACTTGTCATTTCAATCCCAAGTGTTGTTCCGCAAACACTTGGGTATAATTCTTTTGATTAATTTCTAATAAAGAATTAAACGTTGAAAAACTTTATGTCTTATCTTTTACGTTTATTTACTTTTATAATTAATCAATACTTCGCTATACCATGGAACTTGGTTAGATTAACTTTGTAGTTAACCTTAACCAAGTAAAAGGGACCAACAGGAAGGATATGGATGCTAATCTTCATAAGTTTTATGTGTCGCATGCATGGCAAGCTATTCGGCCCCGTGCTCCTGTGATTGAGTGGTTCAATGTGGTTTGGTTTTCTCAATGTATTCCCCGCCATGCGTTTCTTATATGGTTACTAATAGGTGAAAAGTTAAAGACGCAAGACAAGCTACATGCATGGGAAGTAGCAGATTCGGTCATCTTAGAGGATATGCGGTGTCCTCTATGTAACCTTGTTCGTGATTCGCATTCATACCTATTTTTCGAGTGTGTTTTCTCTATGCAGGTATGGATTAAGGCTCGATCATTTATCCATGCATGTTGCAGATATTGACAACTTGTGGAGGAATTTTGTGAACAAGATTTAATATGTTGCTCACAAAATTTGGCTAGAGTTGTTGTGGCTAAAATTTTGTTTGGGGCTACTGTGTACTATATTTGGCAAGAAAGGAACAATAGAATTTTCAAGAAGAAAGTTCGTCAAGTAGATCAAGTTTTTGAGTTAATCTTCTTGACAACCCGGTTGAAGTTAATGTCTCTCATGTTGAAGGACTCTGCTGATGTTTCTCGTATAAGGAATGAATGGAATATCGATAGGAGTACTTAATTTTTGTACTTTGGTTATATGACCCGGATGTTATGATGTAATCTACATCATATTAGGCCTTTAGACACTCTATAGGTCCATGAACTCTCAATGTATTGATTTTTTATTATTTTTAATAAAATTCACCGGGGTAACCCCTTACCCAAAAAAAAGTTTTAGTAAAGGGAACGCGTTTGGTTGGGGTGGACAACAAAGTTGTCTGGGGGGTGGGGGGATTGACACCCATTATGTTTAGTCTTATAGTACCATGTTATAGGATTTCAGTTCTTATAATTTGTTCTATGATTGTATAATTGTATCGGCATTAGTGTTGGAGGGTCTTTCGCCAAGATTATAATGAGTTCAATTGTGTTTCCTTTTCTTTTAATGTAAATTAAATAAAAAAAAACATGGGCACTGTGTACTTAAAACTTAAAGGATGATGTTTCTTTTTGATGTTTTAGGATTAAAAAAAATGGATTAAAGATAACCGAAAGATAACTTACCTTATAACATGCATTATACCCAGCGTTCTAAAAGCAGGATATAGCTATATAATATAAATATTAAAACAATGAGTTAGTGACCCCAACAGGAAATAAGATTTAGACACATAAACCTTGTAGCTACAATAACCATAAAATTATAGTTGTAAAAATTCACCAACCGAAGAAGAATCTTCATGACGTCCAAAACCAACAAATGTATAACTACTCCGCACAATCATCCTATTTAAAGCATGAAAGCCAGTAGAGTACGGATCATGGCCCAGACCACTATAAAACTCGTTGAAACTTTAAACATAACAAGACTGAAAATTATAGGACCGCACATTCAACCTAGATTATAGGACCATCGATTGGCAAGTCATGACTTTTGTCGACCCTTTAGACAACCTTCTTCAATCAAAGCAAACCAAAACAACGCCTTGGATTACGAAACTGAAAATGTCCATCAAAATTTACTAGAAAAGATCACGAACTCCCAACACCCTCTGAACAATTACTAACAACATCGCACTAAATGATCCTCTAAAATATCGTTGAACTTGTACCTCAAACACCAAAACCATGACACTCGACACCAAAACCACGACCCTCATCACTCGTTAAACCGTTGACACCAAATCCACAACCCTTAACACTCATTGAACCACGAACCTCAAACACCAAAGCTGCAACCCTCGAACTCCTGCAACCTCGAACTTTTAATGTCTTTTAACTCTTTTCTCACTCACTCACTCACTCATATATATATATATATATATATATATATATATATATATATATATATATATATATATATATATATATATATATATATATATATATATATATATATATATATATACTAGCAGGGAACCCGCTCGTTGTAGAAGCGGGAACCCTGAAATTAAATTTTCCGGTGAATCATGTATTTTAGTTTATTATGTTTTTTTTATAATAAATTTATGGGTATCAAGAATTTCGTTTAGCCCGTGCCCATTCGGGCTCGACCCAGTATGGCCCGCACCTGTTGGGGCTCAAGTCCATTTGGCCCATTGCCCATTCGGGCTTAAATATTTGTATAATATGCTTTATTATTTTTATTAGTGACATTTAATGTATGAATTGTGTTTTATTTGGTTGTACAATATGTTTGATGATTTGTATTTCTTATGTAACAGTGTTTTAATAACTGTATTAATTGCATTTATTGACCAATTAATTAATTAACTACATTAAATAGTATTAATGTGATGTTTTTTTTTAATATGTGCATTAAAGTGGTGTACACTATGCTTCTTGTCTTGTAAGTCTGAAAATTATGTGCATTAAAGTGATGTACACTATGCTTCTTTTCTTGTAAGTCTTAAAAGATTACAAGCATTGAAAGCAATACTTGTAACAACCCAAACTTTTTAAAGACACTTAAAGTTCTAGGCTTTTAATTATATATGTATGCATCTTTCTTATTAAAGAAATGTTTTTAGCCTTAAACATTTTAAGACTTCTAAATATAGATATCCTAAATACATTATAAGGTAGTATATATATATATATATATATATATATATATATATATATATATATATATATATATATATATATATATATATATATATATATATATATATAATCTTCTAGTATACATTTTTTCAACTTTTCCTTTAACATCGATAATATAGAAATGAGAATTGATATATACACATGAGATTTTACTTTGGACATATAAAATGAGAATTGTATGTGTGCAAAGTAAAATTCAATGTGTACATATCATTAACTTAAAGAAAATTATGTCAGTCAGTTTTTTTTTTTATTTTTTTATTTTTTTTTTCGCGCTATACAAAGAATGTTAAAAATGATATTATGATGATAATGAAAATGCCCGAACACCTAAGGCTTTCAAAGAATAATAATACATAGCTAGTTAACAACATTGGAATTATAGAATATCAACAATATATGATTACTTTATGAGATCAAATTGTGACATAATGTCCTTGAATGTTTTGTCTTCATGTGTTAGAGTTAGATTTTTGACAAAATGTTTTATTCAATTACACTCTGTTCCCGAGTATAAAGCGGAAAGAAAAGAGATGGAGAGTAAAAAAGGAGTGAAGTAAAAAAGAGAGGAATAATAAATTATTTTTTTATCTTGTGTTCTTGAGTTGAAAAGAAAAGAGAAGGAAGTAATAAAAAAAGAGCTTTAAAATCAATTTCACTCCATTTCATCACATTTTGGAAAGTAAATTAGGAGAGTAATTTTGATGTAATTTACTATCCTTTACTTTCCTCTCCCCTCCTAAAAAATCTCAGGAACACAACTTTTTTTTACTACCATCCCAAACCTTTCCCTTTCACTCCAAAAAATAAACTCGGAAACAGAGTGTTAATGTTTAGGACCGTTTATGTTTCATAAGAGTGAAACTGCATTACATTTATTTCATTCAGACATCTTTTTACCAAAAAATACAAACAATAATATTTATTTAGATTCAAACATTTCTGATTTAAAGTGCTAAACAGATTAAAATTCAAAGTCTTTTAATAAGCAAACAACACATATGAATCTTTTGATTCAACTACCCTACCCAATACAAAATTGATTAGATATAGTTTATGTAGTACCTCCTTAATTAGTCGTATAGTACAGGATACATCACCTTAACATCTTTAAATTTGTCCACATTCCTACAGCAATAGACATAGTCGTACCCTCGAATAGAAGGAAAAACTAAAAGTCTTCTCTAGCAGCTTGTTCCCTCTAATTGCTCCTTGAAATACTACCATGACGATATAGTCAGGAAACACCATGATCATTTGAAATGAAAATTTACATATTACACAGTTGATGTTTTCATTACATGGATCTACCGTGACAAGTATGAGAAGGATCGGATCGGATACATCAGCTAGAACAAGCAAATTGAGAAGTCTGAGAGGGAGATGCAAGGAACAACATCGTAAAGAGGCCTCGTCAAACATCCCTATCTTGGATACACTCGGCACATGTTAATTAAATTGTTTTATCGACTTCATTGGAGGCTTTGAGCCATTGACATACTTTTTTACAAGAAATTTGATAAGTAGCCAATATAGTAAATAGGTTAAATTATTATGATTTATGATACTCCTTATTTCAATCAAGCTGAAACTCAACCTGAAACTACAATTCAAGAAGGCATGTTACACTATAAAGTGAATCAAAATTTATTACTCCGTAGTTCTAAATTAAGCCGACTAAAAATAGTACTGGTATAAATTAGTGTGTCGACCAAACATATATAAGAACAAATTATTCTGGCGCTACTCATAAGTAATTGAAAAAAATGTTTGGTACAAAAGTCAATAGGTATGATTGTAGTGTCATTTTCCACGGTGAATGGCATCTTGACTCTACACATAAAGAAAATTCCAAAAACAACTACGAAGTAAACTCTAAAATTTGACTCATCCTACATCCCTCTAAAAAACCGAGCGTATAATTTGTAGTTGAATCACGAAAATTCGAAAATTGCATTATATTCTAGATATCGTTTCAAATTGACTGCGAAGTGCTTTATATAGAAATTAGTAATAACTTTAAAACATGCATGATTTTTATTTTTTAGAAGCTATAGAGGCTAAATCCACGAGTAAAAAACATTCTCAAAATCCATAGAAGAATTATAACTAGTTATAATCTAGCATATATTTCGTGAAACTGGTGTTGAACTTGAACTTTCATTACCACAAGTGAAAAACATTGTAAAAATAGCATTACTCCGTATATGCTAAATGTTATGAGGGTGTTATATATTAAAACTTATGAAGAAAAAAAACACATAATAATATTAAAGTCATTGAAGAAAATTTTGATAGGTTGTGTCTAGGGGTGTCATTCGGGTCAACCCGACCCGATAAGCCTCTTATCGGGTCGGGTCTATCGGGTTTTCGACATATAAAATTTAACCCGCAACCCGATCCGATAAGGAATCGGGTTATCGGGTTCGGGTCTATCGGGTTATCGGGTCTATCGGGTTCGGGTTATCGGGTCAAGTTCAAAAATTATAAAGCTTTTAATGGGTTATTATAGCTTATCGGGTTATCGGGTCAACCCGATAACGAAATAATTAAGACCCGAAACCCGACCCTATAAGGCTATCGGGTTTATCGGGTTGACCCGATAACCCGATAAGGTATATTGGACCCGAATCAACCCGACCCTATAAGGTCTTATCGGGTTCGGGTCGGGTCGGGTCGACCCATATGACACCCCTAGTTGTGTCACGAGTGCAAATAGCATTTTAACTCGTTACAATGTTCACCGCCGTTTACTTTGACTTGGACGTGAGACAATAATATTCTTTTTTGAGTTAATATACAAATATATTACTAAACGTTCTAAAAAAGTTTGCCTAGGTTACTAAATTTTAATTTTTTTCACTTAGTGTTCACTTAAGTTACTGAACTTATACGAAACATTTATCGGTGTTGGTAGGAGTGACTTAATCATATATTTTTTGATATGTTAAGTAACATAAATGTCATGTTTTTACAAGTTTAGTGTTGTTTATGAATATTTTTTATAAGTTCAGTGACCCCAAATGTCATGGTTTATAAGTTCCGTAACCTAAGTGAACAAAATAAAAGTTCAGTAACTTAGGCGAACTTTTATGGAAAGTTTAGTAACATATTTGTGAATTAACCATTTTTTTTTCACTTAACAAAATCCAAAAAAAAAAAAAAAAAAAAAAAAAAAAAAAGGCTTACATGTAATAGTGCAAAATACTCGATCGATCTATTCTCCACCAACTAGTCTCACTCGGTCAACCCTATTACACTTGTGATACACGATTCGGTAGCTTAGGTAAGAAAATAAGAAGTGAGTTGTGCAGACGACTTACTTGTATGCATGTTTGTGTGTGTGATGTTTTATTTAAAATTTATTTTTGTTTTTGTAGCTAGTTTGGATCGCCTTATTATACCAAGTTGGTCAGGAAGTAGTCTGTGAAAGAGAAAGCTGATATAGCAGGGGAGATGAAAGTCGCGTGAGAGTCTTTATTAGTGTAAAGGGTGTGGCCTAGGGAAACTTTCTGGAATAAGGTCTTCCTTTTCAGGAAAGGGCCAATCACCTCACCCCAGTTTCGGGAAAACAGCTTTTTTTCCCAACTCGGAGTTGAGTGTTGCATATTATATTGTGAGTGGAAAAGAGTGAAATACTTTTTTTTTTTTTTTTTTTTTTTTTTTTTTTTTTTTTGTTGTTGTTGTTGTAAGCAGTATTTATGTTTTGGGGGTATTTTTAAATAATAGAAAGTATTAAAAAAATAATGAAATAGGGAGAAGGTGTTGCAACGGTTGAATGAAAACGTTTTGGAGAAAAGAAAAAAATTGAGGGCTCGTTCGTTTTGCCACTTTGGAATGGTTTTTGTATTAAAAAGACATAAATTAGTTGTTTGGTTTTTCTTTTGTAAAAGGGAATGATAATTTGAATCAAAAGGTGATAGGAGGACACTTAGAGCATTTGCTATCATAACTTGAGTTAAATTTTAACACAGTGTCACATAAGCGCCATATCATTTTTAACCTTTTCACCTTTTTTTTTTTTTTTTTTTTTTTTTTTTTTTTTTGAAAGGTGAATTTCAACTAGAAACGACCACCTTCGCAGACAGCGAAGGCCTCATCGCCACCCCCGCCAGACTATGTTGTCTTAACCAGGTCCACGCTGATCTCAGGTGGTAACGGGTTTCCCCCACGCTGATCTCAGGTGGTAACGGGTTTCCCCCGGAAACCGTACTGCCTCCACACAAGTTTACCTTGCTGGAGAAACAGCCGGATGAAAACCGGGCCATGCTCAAGATTTGAACCCCCGCAACGAGTGGCTTGAAGGTTCAAATCTATCATTGCAATATATCTCCGGAACAATATGGTCTACAAGTGGACCACAAGTGAGGACTTCCTGGGTGGTCACCCACCCGGTACTACTCCCACTTGTGGCTCGCTTAACAAGTTAAACCCCACCCACTAGACCACAAGTCCTTTGATTAAAAAAAAAAAAAAAAAAAAAAAAAAAACATCATCAATCAACCTTAACTCAACTATTTTGAAATTCAACCCCTAAACTAAAACTAACAATTCATTTAATAAACCACATAACATTAAATCTTAAAATACAATACGAAATATAAAAAAACTTTAAATAAAAATTACAACGATTAAAAAAACAGAAACATAGGAAACTTAAACCATACGAATTACAAATACTTATCCATCTTCTTCGAAATCTTCTTGTTGTTGTTGTCGTTGAAGATGTTTCTGTCAAACATGCTCCATAAGGTCTTGTTGGAGTTAAGTATGCGTTTCTTGGTCGCGTATTTTCCTTGCCTTGCAATGATGGGTATCATATCTGTCGACCCATCTTTCTTGCCTCATACATGGTGACGGATCAACCCACATTTCGCCATACTTACGTACTGCAAACTTTTGATCTTTTAAAATCATGTTATGCAAAATAATGCAAGAATACATGATTCTACTTATCCTGACAATTTCATATTGACGTGCCGGTTGTTGTAGTATACCCCAACGTCCTTGAAGCACACCAAAAGCACGTTCGACATCCTTTCGTGCACTTTCTTGTTTACTTTTAAAATAACCATATTTTTCATCAGTCGTTTCCGAGAAGGATTTGACGAAAGTTGCCCACTATGGGTAAATTCCGTCAGCTAAGGAATACCCATGTTCATACATTCTTCCATTTACCATATAAGGTGCTCTTGGGGCTTCGTTAACAAGAATGTCATCGAATAAAGGAGAGTTATCTAAAACATTAATATCTTTTATCACCCCTACCAAATTGCCCTTGCCAACCACCGGACAATTTCTCCACGCCCAATGTATGCAATCAATGCTACCAATCATTCCTGGAAAAACATGTTCACGCTCATATTTTTCGCAAATACTTTGAACGTCGGACCATGTTGGCTTTCTTAAATACTCCGGCATAAACAAATCCATAATGCACTTGTTAAAATTATCAAGACAATCACGTGTAGTACACTCACCCATTTGCAAATACTCATCAAATGCATTGGGTGAGCTGCCGTATGCCAATTGGCGTATGGCAGATGTACACTTCATAAGAACACTTTTACTCATTCGACCCATAGCGTCGGGTCCTACACTAAAGAATTTAAAATGATCTGGAAGAGGATCGGAAGTATAAGATTCAATACCATTGACTATTTCTAGGAATAATTTCCGGCTCATACGAAACCTTCTACGAAAATAACGGTGTGTATATATACAACCTTGAATGAAATAGTTATTACGCAAACGTTCTTCGGCAAGGTCACGTTCACAAAATATCAGGGTACGAGTCATGTGAGGATGAGCTGCTTCTTGTTCTAAGTGTTGCTGATACTTGTACATGGCAATTATAAACTCAAAATCAGTTTCGTCATCTATGTCTATTAGCTTTTGAAGTTATGTCATTGTTGGGAATTGCAATACTTTCTATGTACAAGGACTAGTTTAGTCAATAGTGCTAAGTTAGGCTAGTCTTGTTGTATAAATACACACTAGGAGGTTGGATGTCTCATTTGTATTATCAAGGTGTGTGTGTTTTCCCTTTCTCTCTCTAGAAAACACACACATCTTCCCTTTCTTGAAGCTAATAATATACCATGTATATTCTTTATTTTGAGCTTCCCCGACCTCCCGAACCACATAAATCTTAGTATTATCAGTCCTACAATTGGCATCAGAGCTATGGTGTTACTTTTTGATTGATTTTTGTGGTTCGTATCATGTGTTTGAAGCTGTTTTTACCCGAAATTTTTCGGATCTGGGAAAATTTTTTATCGTCCTTTATGGTTAACAGTTTCTATACATGTTTTTATGTATCTTTATGGTCAAAAGGTCTTGGTCTTTATCAGGTTTACAAATCTGTTTTGTGTCTAACTTTTTGTCCAAGCAGATTTTGTACTCTTTCTTTTATGACTTTTTGTACCTACCGAGAAACTTTTGTGATCAAAAAGTGGTGATAACATGGTTAGAAAACTGGTCGGATGAGTGGTCAAATAACTAGTCGAAAACTGGTCGTAATTATGGTCAGAAAAATGGCCAAAAAGTCAAAACCCACTTTTATTGGAATTGCTTGTAAAGCAATTCAGACAAAACCCTAGTTCATCGAAATTGCTTGTAAAGCAATTCCGACAGACCCGTCAAAATTCGATAACCCATCGGAATTAAACTGTCGCAATTGGACAAAGATTTATCGCAATTGACTCGTCGGAACTTGGCTCATCGGAATTGGACTGTCGGAATTGAAAAAGTCAAAGTTATCGCAATTAGTCCATGACCAGTCATCGCAATTTAAAACATAAACAAATGGAAATGAGAAGGAATACGAGACCAGAAACAACAGCTAACAAGAACCAACCACCAAAAGCCCACATCCTCAACTACAACAAATCCAGCATCAATCCTAACCCCATCTCCAACTACTCACGACTCTCATGTGGACATCAGTTTAACCATCATTTGTCCTTAACTGAATCACAACAAAAACAAAGTAAACAATCAACGATCTCAGATTTGTGTAACTCATGCAAAGATCTTTAAATATCTTAAGAGTCATACACGTTTATCATCACAGATCATTTTGAAGACTTAACTTCAATTCATATCCGAACAAAAAAAAAAGATAAGAGATATAACAATTTTGTTATTCCCTTTTCTTGGTTCGTATAAACAATCAAACACATATAATACCTACCAATCTGACCAGTGCCGAGATAATTCGTCACTTTGATTTGGATCCATTGTGAATGAACAAGGTTTTTTTGTTATAGAGGAAGTATATAAACTTCAGATTTAGTAGTGGATGTGTGAAGAAAAAAATTGTGTGTTTAGTTGGTATTTATAATGGTGGAAAAATGGTTTTGATTTTTTTTTTAATATTTAGGTAATATAGCCGTTAGTTTAACGTTAAGGGACTGAATATGTAATTTTTTTTAAATAACGGTTAGTTTGTGACGTGTAAGGGGGTGAAGTGATTTTTTTAAACATAAATGGTCCTTACGTTGCGTTACGTGCCTAACGTGACACGTTAACGCAACTTTAACTTGGATACTCGGTGTGGTTAACGCCACTTTAACGCACAAAATATATCCTTTAACGCAGGTATCACGTTACGATACCAAATGCTCTTAGGTCGGTTTCAACTTGGGTTGTGTATTTTGTAGGCCCTCTTTATTTGTTACTCTCTATATATATGTGGGTCACTTTTGTCATTTTATTGTTTAAATAATATTTTTTCTTTAAAATTTATTATAAAACATATTTAAATAAATACAATTTCTTTTTTCTAAAGTTACCAAAATCTAAATCTTAATACAAACCCACTTAGAAACCCAACGGACCCTGAGTGAAACTGATGTGATAAAAGAAAACCCCTCACCACACCCTCCACCCTTACACCAAGACCACCACACCCTCTACCTTTACACCAGGACTTATTGGCTAACTTTATCTTGAAAAGAAATTTAGTTTGTAGTTTTTTAATATCTATGAGCTATATCCTAAAAAATTGGACAGCTTAGTGTTATGTTGTAAGCATATCAGTCCAGTCCTACCAATGGATTCATTTGAAACAGAACACTAATTCACTATTAAAACCTAGGTTAAATATGTAGAAAGTTTGAGACTTTGAGTGCTAGAAAACAATAGTAATATGAAAGTTGGAACCTTAGTCCACGATTCTAAGCCATGAACATGCTAGTTGAATGGAATTAACCACATTTTTGGTAAGTTGAAATGCAAGTTTGTGCCTTGATCAGACTTAGCTGTCAAAGAGTAGTGAATCCAAAAATTGAGTATGTATGTAGTACATTATACAAATCTATCCCGACATGTTAATCTTTCTAAATATGTACGTGTTGATGAGGCGAAAAGTGTACCGCTTTTAAGGGGTCATTTAAGCCCGAATTCGAGATTATTTGATCAAATATTGCCCTAAATCGTTCCTTTTATCATTTTAGGTACTTTTGAGTAGAAATCTGGAAAAGGAAGCATTTTGGACGTTTTTGAAGCATAAAAGTGAAGAAAATGGCAAAGTCTCAAATTCCTTGCTGGGAACAGTACCTGACGACGTCAAGCAATAACACATGACGGCGTCAAGTGTGACAAAAGAGGTGTATGTGGAACTTATAACGTAACGGCCCAGAACATTTTCTTTGTTAATGGCCTGACGGCGTCACCAAGGCCGTCAGGGTCCAAATACATGTGACGGCCCAGAGCTTATTTCTACACGACGGCGTCAGAAGTGGATCTAGGCAATACAAATTTCAACTTGGCGGCGAGTTGACGGCGTCAGAGGCTAATACATGACGCCGTCAGGATGCTATGTCTATATATATTTTTCCAATTTTTTATTGTAAAGTGTGGAACAAAATGGAACAAGTTGTGCACAAACCCTAGGTCGAATTTCCTGCATATTGAAGGGGTTTCAAACCCTTCTTTCTTCCATGTTTTAATAAAGATAAGTTCTCCAATAATCATTCAATATGTCTATGTATTGTTTGATTCTATATTATGTTTATCTTTCTTTTAACATGTTAGGTTAGGCTTTTATTGTGTTTGCTTAGATGTAGTGAAACCTAGATGTTGATTATGGGTTGATTGTTTGTTTATAATAGTTACGGATGATTGTATTCGATGTTAGGCTTAGAAAACTGGCAGACTTCCATTGGTAACTTGCTTGAACGTCTTAAGAAACATGATCGGAGGTGTACTACGATTTTTAGTTGTATTTAATGCATAAGTGAATTCTAATGATCCCATGTTAGGAGCTTTTAATCGGCTCGACATAGGAGTGAAGTAGGATCTTATAGAGTTAGGGAATATTGTACACGACCCTACGACTGGTATTAAGGAATATAACCCGTCATCCATTCAATTGTAACAAGCTAATCAACTGGTAAAAGATATCTAGGGAGTAATGAAATCTAAGTAAACAAAACTTTTCTCATTATTGTTTCCACCACATTAGTAAATTAGTTTAATTTTCATTTCTTTTATTTTATTTTGATTGCATCATTAGTTAATTGGGTTAGTTGGCTAGCAACTAATTCTGCCCACTCCTCAAAACCCGAGAGTTTACTTGCTTTCCATAAAATATAAAAAAAATACAAAAAGAATCATCCCTCATCTCTAGACCTAGTTTAGTAGGCTTTCTGATCCTAGCGACACTGTTCCTGAGTTGAACGATCAATCCCCCGGTACTTGTCACTATACTATACTACAACGATCAGGCACACTACCTGGTGGGGGTTGTAAGCTTCTCAAGATCCTTTGAGAGGTAAAACCTGTTGCGAGGGCGCAATTCCCACGTATCAAGTTTTTGGCGCCGTTGCCGGGGAATGGTTATTGTCTAGGTTAGAATTTCTTTTTATTAGGTCTACTTGCTAGATTCTTATCTAGTAAGATTTTTATTTTATTTTTATAGGTTTCTTTAGTATATTTTATTTCTTCGTTTCTTTGTTCGTATACCATCCGCCATCATAGAAGGTGGTAATCTCTTTGATCCCATCAACCCACCACAACAAAACCATCCACAAAACCCACCACTAGCAAACCAACCTCCTATACCCCGAACCTTAGGAGAGTACTCCCGTCCTAGCCACTCAAGGAGCCAATGTGTCTCCTTTGCGATCCGACTCCATCTGGTTGGTGCAAAGCGGATGCGCATTCCATGGACTTCGTTCCGAAGATCCTAATCAACATCTCAAGGATTTCCTAAAAATCGTAGATTCCATAGACCTTAATGTTGCAACTAGAGAGTTGACCCGATTACGTCTATTCCAATTCTCTCTACGTGACCAAGCTAGTCAATGGCTTGAACGTTTTCCCGTAGGATCCATCACCTCTTGGGATGATCTCACTTCTCATTTCCTTGCTCAATTTTTCCCACCGGGGAGAACTACCAAGCTTAAAAAATGATATCTTGATGTTCCAACAACGTCAAGGTGAAACTTTCTATGAAGCATGGACTCCTTTCAAGGACTTGCTCCAAAAAGTCCCTTATCATGGCATAGAACCTTGGCTCCAAATTCAAATCTTCTACGTTAAAGTTGATTATCAAACGAGAAGAGCCATAGATTACGTTGCCAATGGTAGACTAAACAGACTTAGTGTTGATAAGTGCTGGGAAGTTCTTGAGGGTTTAGCACAATACGAAGAAGAAGGATGGGAAGATCCGATGTTCTCAAAAGAAGGGAATCTAGATTACGTAAACACAACCCAAGAACAATTATTGGAGAATATCGAGAAGCAGGTTAAGGAATTAATGAGGGCTGAAATGCCTGCAGCTGAAGCCGCAGTGAGTCCTGATAGACATGTGAGTGCAATTAGCAAATACACTTTTCCTGAACGTTCACGACAAGAGGAGTTCGAAGGGAAAATGATAACCTTCATGAATAATCAGGAGAAATAGATTCAGCGCTTAGAAACTCGCATGGAAAGCACTAGGAATGCTTTTATGGACTTGGCTGATGAATTTATATCAAGAATTAAGGAGAAGATTAGGGAAAAATCCACACCGAGGAAAATCAAAAAAATATTTGAACTCCCAACCCCTTTGGTGTGTGACGGAGAGGATAATAAAAAAACTTCTCCAAGTGATTCACCTTCAATTACACCTTACTTCTATAAGCTTCCTCAAGAAGAGAAGAACTTGCAATTTCATAACATCTTCGTTGGAAGTCTACAAGTCACGCTCCCTAATTTGCATAAGAAATGTTCCTTTGGCTTTAAACCTGGTGTGAAAAGGGTGCACCTCAAAAACACTTCAGCTTCAGAAACCTCTATGAAACAACTCCTTCCCCTACCCATTGATTACCAATATGAAGATTACGACTTAAGTGGGACCGTGACCAACCCTATTCGTAACCACACCTCACTTCGTGACAATAACAAAACGTTTGACCCTGGTGGACTCCACTAACGGGAATGGCTATTCATAGTTTATACCCTTGATTAGCTATTAACAAAACTGCAGGGACTAAACTTGGAATTGTTACAAAGTACCCCTTATCCGGGAATCTGACGGCGTCAGAATTTTCTCTTGACGCCGTCACCTCGCATTCTCAGCAATATTAATCTCATATCCATCACTTTCAACACATACCCCACAACTCATATCCAATTGATACTTCACCATCGAGCTTTCAAGATCAAATCCAACATCTTCCGTGACCGATCTCCACGTGGTAAGTAACTTTTCTTCATCCTTATTCGTTCAATTATCCTTAGAATCCACCAATTTTGAAAACCCCCATCATCCGAAACCCTAACATTAATTCATTCTTAGAACTCGTAATGCCCTTCTATAGGTATTGTGTAACCATAATTAAGGCATTGGGTAGTAGTGATTGATAGGATTCATGAGTCAATTGCGAAAAAAATTTTCACACCACGAATTTTTTGATCCCTCGCCTATGTTTTCTGTAAAAAGGGGTGTTTGGCTCATGGATTTAGAGTTTGAAAATTGATTTCTCCCTCATAATTGCATGGCTCAATATCTGCTGGGTCTGACGGCGTCAGGCTTTGTGGTCTGACGGCGTCAGAAGGGTCTGACAGCTTGACTCCATTGAACTCTTATTCTAATCATTTCCATTCCATTCCATCTTTTTCCAAGAAAATGAGCAGGCGCACCCAACAACACCGAAGGAGTTCTTCAAGATCTCAACGCGTGAACTTGAGTGACACGGTTCATAGTTGAGGTGTGTTTGAGGATAATGCCTCTACAACCAAATATGCTAATCATTTCCATTCCATTCCATCTTTTTCCAAGAAAATGAGCAAGCGCACCCAACAACACCGAGGGAGTTCTTCAAGATCTCAACGCGTGAACTTGAGTGACACGGTTCATAGTTGAGGTGTGTTTGAGGATAACGCCTCTACAACCAAATATGCTAAATTACTCTACCACCAGATCGACGAGGGGGGGGGGGGGGGCAGTGATTGATTGGGACTTCTTGAGGGCCCAGGGCCTCGAGAATGCTTTTTTTGAAAGGATCCAAACTGATGCATTTACAGGTCCTCAATGGGAAAGGTTGTTTAGGATAAGGGAAACAGTTTATAGTGAGTTGGTGCGAGAATTCTTTGCTACTTTTCACTTCGATTTGGTAAGGCTAGAACGGATATTGGTGGTACTACCATTTATTTTAGGCTGGGGGGAGAGCTTAGGACTTGCTCAGTTACAGAGTTTGGTTGGAGATTGGGTTTGTATAGTCAGCATGAGGCTATTCAGGGTGGGTTTATGTAGAGATTGTTGGGTGGTGAGACGATGAGGACTGAGTTGAGGTGTGCTATGTTCTGGCCGAGTATTAGGAACGGGGTGTATACCTCGACTATTGGGGCGGCCTCCATTAGGGATCCTAGGGTCCGGTTAGCCCACAGATGCATCACCTACAGTTTGGCAGGACGCCATGGCTCTACTCACCGCGTCACTGCTTCTGACCTTTTCCACCTGTACACCATGTTTTCAGAGGATGTGTATTGTAACATCCCATTCTGGGTGGCGAGTTATCTGAAGACAAGTGTAGAGGGAGAGGGATGGTGATAAGATCTATGGAGGGATGTTTGTGACCAGCCTGGCTCGTTCTTATGGGATCCTTGTGCCGGAGATCATGGGATACTTGAGTGATTGTGGTGCATGCAGGGTGGTGAGGGCCAAGTCCCTCAAGGAAATGAGTATTGTGATGGAGTTGGGGGACGGGACTTTTGCTAGGTATGTTGTAGTGGGAGCGGCTACTGCTGATGATGATGATGAGGATGATGATGAGGGTGCACCCCGGCAGCAGCAGTATGGGGATTATGAGGTTGGCTCTGCGGACTATTACCGGCACATGGGTCGGGGAGATTGGCAGGCTCATCAGGGGGCCTGGATGGGTCAGATGGACGCGTGGAGGGCCATTACTGACCAGAGGTTTGATTGGATGTACGATCACACGATCTGCCAGATGCAGCATCTATCGACCCATGATCACATCGAGCCTCACTTGCAGATTGACCCATTCCTCGGTCGTGAGCAGGATTATCCACCCTATGGGTACACCGGACATCTCCCTCCTGGTTATGACTACCACTTTGGTCCCCCTCCCCAGTGATGTTTTTATGGTAGTATCATGATTTCTGAACAATTTATCTTTGGTTGTATGATTTGAACAATTCGGTCTGTAATAGTGTTGGATTTGGCCTCTGTTCGCCATTGGATATTATTTACTATTTCCTTCTATGCATTTAGGATTCTCATTATTGTGGTTGTTTTATTAGCTTTATTTGTTTGTTTTTTGTTTGTTTGATTTTATTTGTTTCCGTATGCATGTTTTATTTTTATTGTTGGTAGATCATGTTTCAAACTAAATTGCGAAAATGCTTTATTTTGTTTTTTACTTCGTCTTAATTACATATAAAGGTATTTTGCAAAAGCTAAGTGTAAGGGAAACCCAAATTTGTTTATAAGAACGAAAATGATCTTGATTCGCCACAATATTAAATGAACATGTATATTAGTATTTGTTAGAGTCAAATGCTTGTATCGAGTCATAATGATGTTTTGCATGATTTTCCAGGAAATAAGGCATGAGTTTTTCCAGAAATTTTCCGGAAACTTAACATAAAATTTTTCCAAGAACATTCTGACGGCGTCAGGAGTTACAACCTGACGGCGTCAGGTACCAAAATTCTGAAAAATTTTGCGAGTTTTGTTTAAACTGGAGTCTTAAAGTTTTTGTTGATTCTTTAGTTTTATAAACTCCAGGAAATCTGCAAACATTCATTCCACAAGCATTATATCTTAAATTGTTTTCTAGGATTTTTTAGTATATATAGATTGCCGCCGATTTTACGCGAGGTTTGCCTTGATTATTTTCTCAGGTTTAACAGGTTATATATGACAAGAAGATGATTTATATTTCTGGAGGGAAGCTTTCAACGTTCATTTTCTTGGAGGAAGATCTAACCTTGTTGACACACTATCCACACCGAACGAATCAGGGGAGTATTTGTTTTCATTCTTTTACCTATTTTACTCTTACATCCTTTAATTGAACATTGGGGACAATGTTCATCCTAAGTGTAAGGGGAGGGTAAATGATGATACCTTATAGGATACTATTGCACTTGAGTTTGTTTGTTTGATGGTAGGTGTGTAATAAAACTAAGAGAAATATTTGTTAGTGTAATTTTAGCGCCAAATTTAAATTTTTTTACAACATTTATGAGTGAAACTTTAGCCTTAACAAGCGTCTCATGGATATGAGTTGTATGACTAGCACAAAACCGTACCATTCAGAAAAATTTTCCACCCAAATATGTGAGGTTCGCCTTTAGATTTGATAGGAAAAGCATTCATTATTAGTGCTTATGAGTATACCGGTAGCATTTAGATTCTAGAACTTGCGTTAGTGATGCATCCCGAGACCGCTAGTGAGACTACATTCGTGTAGTAGAATTTACTACTTGATAAGAGGCATTAGGATCACCCTTGTGTTAAACTCGTATCATAATTACTTGACCATTTAAGTCATATTACTTGACTAACGAAGTCAATTAATTTTTCCCACACCTTAGCGTTGTACTCATTTTTAGTACACGATACCCCTAGTACATCCCTCCGATGCTATCTTTTCGTTTCTAACTTTAAGCATCTTACTTAATGGAAGAATTTGTTACAGCCCACCCAAATTTGTAACCAAATCGCCTTAGCCTTCCGTGTATGCACTCATCTTTAGTGCATTATTGTTACATGTTTAAACCCTTAGTTAATTATCTAATTGATTACATGGTTGCTAAGTCGAGTCATATCTTGTACATATTGTTTTGGGATGATTGGGACTCATGGGTAAAGTACTAGTGTTTTAGAGTAATGGGGAAGAACATCATATATTACCCCCATATGTGCATTAATCTTAAAAATTACTCAAAGTGTTTTGATTATCTTGATTCGAGTCATTAGAGTAGTTTATTGTAAAGTATGTAAAAATTCAAGTGTAAGGGGAATGTACATTCCCTGTGATATATTATTTTGGATGGTAGGGTAAAAGTGTATCTAAAAAAAATAAATAAAAAAAAAATTCGAAAAAATCAAGAAAAAGAAAAAAAAATAGAAAAAAAAAGAGAAAAAACATACGGACTACCATTCCATTTTATTCTATGTTTATCTTATGTTTTTGTTATTTTTGATTTATTAGCTTAAGTTGAGTCGAGTCTTGGCTTAGCAACGCCATATTGTATATGTAATTAACCAAGATGATTAACTCGCCACCAGTAAATATTGCCTTTATCCAACAAAACCGTGTTTTCCATATCCCTACACCTAACGTTATAACCCTTTAAAAGACCTCTTTTATAGTTTATCCTAGGTGCTTAGGCCAAGTGGTGGAGGTTTGATCCTTTCCCAAGCCTATGGTAATCTATTTGCTATGACAGGTAGTGAGAGATGTTTTCCATTTCCATATTGTGATATATACTTTATTACACCCGAGAATGTGAGTATCTAAACACTATTTGTGAGGTGCTAGTATATAACCTCCGTGCTTGTTTTTGGTTTTTAGTGGAACGATTATTTGTTGTAATTACTTTTATATTAGTGTTAAATGACCTCTAACTTGTATTTTGATTAGAATAAAAGTGCATTTGCTTGAGGACATGCAAATCTCAAGTGTAAGGATATTTGATGAGGCGAAAAGTGTACCGCTTTTAAGGGGTCATTTAAGCCCGAATTTGAGATTATTTGATCAAATATTGCCTTAAATCGCTTCTTTTGTCATTTTAGGTACTTTTGAGGAGAAATCTGGAAAAGGAAGCATTTTGGACGTTTTTGGAGCATTAAAGTGAAGAAAACGGCAAAGTCTCAAATTCCTTGCTGGGAACAGTACCTGACGACGTCAAGCAATAACACATGACGGCGTCAAATGTGACAAAAGAGGTGGACGTGGAACTTATAACGTGACGGCCCAGAACATTTTATTTGTTAATGGCCTGATGGCGTCACCAAGGCCGTCAGGGTCCAAATACATGTGACGGCCCAGAGGTTATTTCTACATGACGGTGTCAGAAGTGGATCTAGGCAATACGAATTTCAACTTGGTGGAAAGTTAACGGCGTCAGAGGCTAATACATGACGCCGTCTGGATGCTATTTCTATATATATTTTTCCAATTTTTCATTGTAAAGTGTGGAACAAAGTGGAACAAGTTGTGCACAAACCCTAGGTCGAATTTCCTGCATATTGAAGGGGTTTCAAACCCTTCTTTCTTCCATGTTTTAATAACGATAAGTTCTCCAATAATTATTCAATATGTCTATGTATTGTTTGATTCTATCTTATGTTTATCTTTCTTTTAACATGTTAGGCTAGGCTTTTATTGTATTTGCTTAGATGTAGTGAAGCCTAGATGATGATTATGGGTTGATCGTTTGTTTATAATTGTTACGGATGATTGTATTCGATGTTAGGCTTAAGTAAACTGGCAGACTTCTATTGGTAACTTGCTTGAACGTCTTAAGAAATATGATCGGAGGTGTACTACGATTTCTGGTTGTATTTAATGCATAAGTGAATTCTAATGATCCCATGTTAGGAGCTTTTAATCGGCTCGACATAGGAGTGAACTAGGATCTTATAGAGTTAGGGAATATTGTACACGGCCCTACGACTGGTATTAAGGAATATAACCCGCCATCCATGCAATTGTAACAAGCTAATCAACCGGCAAAAGATATCTAGGGAGTAATGAAATCTAAGTAAACACAGCTTTTCTCATTATTGTTTCCACCACATTAGTAAATTAGTTTAATTTTTATTTCTTTTATTTTATTTTGATTGCATCATTAGTTAATTGGGTTAGTTGGCTAGCAACTAATTCTGCCCACTCCTTCAAAACCCGAGAGTTTACTTGCTTTCCATAAAATATAAAAAAATACAAAAAGAATCATCCCTCACCTCTAGACCTAGTTTAGTAGGCTTTCTGATCCTAGCGACACTATTCCTGAGTTGAACGATCACTCCCCCGGTACTTGTCACTATACTATACTACAACGATCAGGTACACTGCCTGGTGGGGGTTGTAAGCTTCTCAAGATCTCTTGAGAGGTAAAACCTGTTGCGAGGGCGCAATTCCCACGTATCACGTGTATACTTGATCGCCTGTATAATACTGATCCGAAATACATTTAAAGAGTATTTATAAGCACAAAATATTGTAGAGTCAGCTAGGTACATGTTTATGATGGCTCGGATGAAAATAAAGTTTAACTTGGAATGTGGTGGTTGTTTGAATTTTTTATATTTTTCTTTATGGTCATGATGGATACCAGATATAGGGCTATATGCGGTGATGGAGCAAGTAGGGGGCTGGAGGGTGCTTAGCCCCCTTCAACCGGCTCAACTACCTTAGATATATATGAGAAAAAACAAAGGAGAAGATTACGGTAAATGTGATTTGCAGGACAAAAAAGTTACGAATTCCGGCCATAAGATTACAGAGATGATGAAGGCCGGTGATATGCAAGTGAGAGAAATGTGAAAAGTGAAAAACCGTGTATTGGTAATTGGGAAGGGTAGTACACAGCTATGTATATCTGTTGAGAGTAAATTTTAGTCAAAAGTTAAAATCTCTTGATAATACTTTCCTTTCTACATGCCACCTAGAAAGGTAGGACCAGGTTGAAGCATTTGTTAGTATTATGTTTTGCAGTTTATTATAAAAATAAACTTTTCTTAAAGGGCTGATTTATAAAAAATCTGTTTTTCTACATAAATTTGACAATTGTTTAGTTTGTCCATGTTTAGTTATAAAATTCCGTGTTAATACAAATATCGTCTAAAAACATTATTTATATTTTACGATCTTTGCTAATATTTTGTTGTAGACAAAGTATAAACTTTATTTTCTAGCAAAGTATAACTATAGTATAAGTCTCACATATAGAAACTTTATTTCTAAGTAAACATTACATTTGCTACATTATTCATTATTAAACTTATAAGTGTCAAAATGTATTTAGTAAGTTTTACTAAATAATGTGTCTTAATTGAGTTAAAAGTTTTAAACATCTTTAGTAACTCAGTTACTTACTAAACACGTTATACAAACATTATTCCAAGATGATACAAAAATACTTTTACAAGTTCACTTTCATATTAGTAAAAGTCTAAAATTGGAAATATATGTTTACATCATGCATTACATCATACATGTATTATCAAGTTGACTTTGTAAGATTTCATGCATATCTTAGTTAGATTCTCACTCAATATATCTTATAAGTTGACCTTGAATGATCTTGATTAGACTTGACAAAGATATCGAAAGATTTCTTGGTGATTTGATGTCTGTTTTGGCGGAACCAAAGTCCCACACGGACGGAACCCTCAAAAGGGTTCCGCCTGATTCGTGGTTGTGATGAAGTTCTTGCCTATAAATAGCAAGCCATATCCAAGAAATCCTTCATCACTTTTAGCTATACTTTACACATACACACTCATTTCTTTCATCTAACTCAGTAGCATCTCACTTTTGTGATCCTCTTTTGTAGCAAAGAAGTCCAAAAGTTCATCCGAAAAGACTACAAGCTTTAACACAACGTTGCATGACTTGGTAGCTTTGCATTGTGTAAACTCTTATAGTTTATACATCATTTGTTTGTATATTATCTATAGTGATCGGTTAGTATTTTAGTCCTCAAAATATATAGAGTGCCGGGAGTGGTTGTACCTTTGTAAAAGAACTCGACATCTAGCTTAGTGTCAGAAATATTGTATAGGCAACGTTAGGTTGGTTCTACCTTGAACTTGAACCCGGTATTTAACTTTGTACTGGATAAAGTGTAAGCGACGATTGTAAGGTTTTCTCTACCGGTGAAAGGAGCTTGTTGACTAGTGAAGGATACTTTCGAGTTGGATACTCGGGGCATGGAGTAGGGCAAGGAAAAAGAGTCCTTTTAGCCGAACCACGATAAACATTCGTGTTGTGGTTTGATCGTTTCTTACTTTACTCTTGCACATTACTCATTGCTTATTAGTTTTGATTGTTGATTACACATAAAGCTAACGAAGAAAATAAAGATAAAAAGCGGTAAACTATTCAACCCCCTTCTAGTTTTCCACAATTGGCATCAAGAGCTACATTACTCAAGATATTTAAAATATATTGTATTTTAAAACTTGGATCGATCAATGGATTTTGAAAATATAAAAGAAGGGCAGGATACACAAAGACCACCGCTATTTGAAAAAGAAAATTTTCTTGAATGGAAACATAAATTTGAAAACTATGTAAGATCAATAGATCAAGATCTTTGGCATATTATTTCCATTGGTGATTTTAAACCAACAAAAACAAGTTTTGAAAATCAAGATGATTATCTCAAAATTGACAAAAACATTAAAGCTAAAATAATAATCTATAAAGCTTTACCAAGAATTGAATATGAAAGAGTGTATTTTTGTCAAACGGCTAATGATATTTGAAAAATCTCTCAAACTTTCATCAAGAAATATGTCAAGTCAAGGATGATCAATTTGATCTTACATATAAGTTAGTAATGTTGAGATTGATCTAGAATGCAAAATATGTCTGGACTACAAACATGAAATTAAAAGACAAAATGAAAAGGGAAAAATGTTAGCTAAATTTGAAGAAAGTTCAAAATCTCTTGAAAACCTATTAAATAGTCAAAAGTTATTTAAAGATAAAACCGGGTTAGGATTTAACTCAAATACACCATCAACTAGTAAATCAAAACAAATAATGTTTGTGAAGCCAAGGAGAGAAATTTAGAAACAACTCATTCTTCAAAGTGAGTGATAAAAAGTCAAAGAATATAAATGTTCTTATACTTCTTCACATCATTTTTATCATGTGTCGTTAAATATGTTTGACTAACCACCTCGGATTCTTGAGTATTTGAGTATCCAAGCTTTTCTACAAGATAGGATGATATGCACAATGAATGTCATTCTTGGTAGCCTCTCTATGTAACTCAAAAGGTACGATCTCTTTTAACTCACTAAATATTGTTTCTTGTTTAAGATTTATCTTTCGGAGTATTAGTCGTCCATATCATAAGTAGTTTGTTTTCGTAGTTGGTCTTAACGGGAATTGGAGCCACTATGGTCAAAGAATTTTCACATGACAACATTTGGGAGACATAAGGTGTTTCATTTCTTTAAACTCTTGAGAATAGACAATTGAGTAAGACTCACTTAATACTTGTCTACTAGTGAGCTAACTAAGAATCTCCTAAGTGATAAGATGACCAACAACTAATTTTTCAAATCGTGTCTCTATTCGACCACTCTTAAATAAAAATCCATACGAATAAAACAAAGATAAATAACATATAGTTTAAAGTATTTGGGAGTAAATTCTTTATACTTAACACCAAGGAGTATCTCATCAAATTTGACCCAAAGTCTTATGAAGGTGTACTTCTTGGGTTTTCACAAAATAGCAAACTTTATATTGTTTTATTCAAGGAGATCTAAAAGAATCGAGGAATCGTTAAACGTAACATTCGACAAAAGTCCACCTCCTTCTAAGACATCACCTTTGGTAGATGATGACTTAGTCGAAAGTCAAATAATGGTAAAGACAAGAATGCTTGGATAATGACAAGGAAAATGAACTATTAAAAATTGTCAATCTAAAAGTCATCCATTGGATAGTGTCATAAGAATCATTAATGGAAGAACATTAAGAACAAAAGTTCAAAATGTAAGTAACGTCTTTTGTCATGTGTCAACCGTTGAGTCGAACAATTTAGACAAAGTCATAAATCATGGGTCATAATTAGGATTAAAACCAATTTGATAAAAATGATCATTGGACATTAGCTCCTCAACCAAAGAGTCAAACCATTATCGGAACAAAATGGACCTTTCTAAATAGATGAAGAAAATGTAGTGTCAAGAAACATAGCACACTCTTTAAAGTCTTAAGCAAGCTCCAAAAGCAAGGTATAATCACTTGAGACATTCCTAGTTCTTCATAAGTACACAACGAATTAAGTTTCCTTTTACTTACCAAGAATGATATAAGTGAATCCGTAGATAACACTAAACGTAGAGAAATGTTTGGAAGTCTACTTGTTCTCACGACTAGTAGATCCGACATTACGATTAGCACTTGTCCATCTGCTCGTTTTTAAGAAGATTTGATGTGCGTCAAAAGCTTTAAATTTATAATGCTAGAAATACCGGTTAATCGACTAAAGACACAACACGGGCAGTGTACCCTTTCGTGTGTAGTATAGCCTAGGTAAGTCCAGGTCGTCCCAAGTGAATCGTAGTTCTCTCAGAATGTTTACAAATGGTGCTAAGGTCAAAATGATTGTCATTTATCAAATTAACCAAAACGTGCATATAACCAAGATTATAACTAAGCAATGAGATGGTTCAAGTAAATGATGAAAAAAAAAAAGAAAATGATTACTCCATATTCAACATGATGACAAACATATTATAAACCACAAATTCATAATACTTTATCAAAAATGGAAATAAGAAAGTACCAATGTTTGCGAATGGAAATGTTTACAACGCTAGGAATCCGAAATCAAGGATTCGCCCACAACCAATAACCAATAATTCCAATAGCAAAACTAAACCAAATACTTCTGTAATGAACAAATGGAGACCACCAATCTTCTGTGAACTCAGAAAGTATACCAAAGGTACACGACTAAGGGTGTTTGGAATAAAGGTTTGTCAGACCTTAATCCCAAAATCCTTCTTCCAAGTGGTATTCTTGGGAAAAAATGATTTATAATGAGATGATGGATAGAGCTCCGGTTTTGGGGTTTATTTATAGGCTAGGAACACCCTTGGGGACCAAGGGATGAGATGTGATTGGTTAGGAATTCAATGGAAGCTATAAATGTGACTAGTTCTGATCTGTCCTTAATGTAAGGCAGTTTTCCAAGGAAGCACGCCTGTTTCGGGGGTGAAACCAGACCAAATTTGTAGATAATTCTCTTAGCTTTCTGTGGCCGTAAACGGTAGGTAAAACCGAGTCCGTATGCTCAAGATATGACCAAAAGAGTGGAGACGTGTCGGGAGATCTTTACTTGAGTTACATTCTTCGTTTAAGCTTCAAATCTTTACTTCTGATTCTTCCAAAACATCGGCGAACATTGTTCTTAACACCGGCATACTTCAATACTTTTCTTGGAGCCAAAGGGTCATTATTAGAACTGAAGACCGGCGCGCTTTATTCTTAAGATCGCCGCTCTTGACGATGTTGACTCAAATATGTATAAGACTTTTACGCCCACATAACCGGCGTATATAGACACAAAGAGCGGCGTGCTTTTCTACTTGGATAGGTGACATATTGTTTTAGTATAGAATTGTCTTGGATGTGTACACTTTATCTTGATTCTTGAAGTTCTTTATCGATTGGACCTGAAATGTATTTTCATGCAATAAAGTATCGAAAGTCATATAAATTATCAATATATAAGCATAAAAACATCGATAATGCGCATATAAATATGTATAATTTGAGCGTTATCAAATACCCCCACACTTAAATCTTTGCTTGCCCTCAAGCAAATCTATGAAAAGAATATTTAAAAAGAAGTTTCTAAATGACAAAAGAAAAAAAATTTAATGCTATGAAATTATTGAAAATATTTTCGGTTTTTCTAAGAAATCGCAAGAAGCGCAAGCACCCCCACACTTAAAAGTTTGCTTGTCCTCAAGCAACTAAAAGGAACAAATAAGCTTTACAAAACAAAAATAGAATTATGAAAAATATTTTTGGATCTTTTAATATGGAACACAGAGATGTTTGACAATACCCAATGATTCTTAAGCTATGATTAACATGACCAAGTACCTCACGAATAAGGAAAAGTATAATTCACTAACACTCATTATTTATATGATGGAGAATATAAAAAAATCACACTCAAATACTCAGACATGATTCCTTAAATTACCATATACTTGTACAAGAAACAAAACTGTACCGATATGGCGTAAGCACCAGGGATAAATATCAAAAGAGGACTTTTATTCGGGTTATATGGCTAAGGGTTAATAAGGATATGGATAAGGCATGGGAAATACATACTTGAATTGGTTTTAAAAAAAAATTAGAAATGTTGAAAAGTCCAAGAACCCATGTTGCTAGTCATAAACCAAAAACCAATTAGGTAATCGAAAATCTCTGCCTCTACAATCGTTTTAGTTGGCACGCTAACTCTTATTCCCGGGCTTTTAAGTGATTGGTTGAATTTTGAAAGATATAGTGCCGAGTAGCACGCCATAATAAGCATGTGGACTTCAACCAACAAATATAACCATCCAAAAGTATCAGCTCCCCAAGTGTTAAGCAAACCATCCAACCAACCTCCAATTATTTATTTAATCTGCAAAATAAAAAAACTACAAAGAAAAAGAGTAAAATACTAAAGCGCACTTTCGTAGGCAACACGGTTGCATTAAGCATATGCAACAAGCCTTTACACCCTGGATTTAAGATTCCTTTATGATTCGGTTCAAATATGAGTGATCCATTTCTAAACATCCAGGATATGGTATTTTTGGTATGTACTCCATAAGTGATGGAGATTCTTTCGATTTGACCACATAGTAGTCCCTTTTTGTATTTTTATATGATTGATGTTTTTCTGTTTTGTTGTTAACGACGATAGGTGGTGGTGGATCTTTTTGGTTTTTTGGAGGGTTATGGGACTTTCCACTCATGGTGAATACGGCATTCAGTTGCTCAGTACGAGCTGGAGGTGGGTCAGTCCTACCAGTTCGATCGGAAGAGACGTGGTTTTGAAATTTCGACAACTCGTCTATTTTTTGTTCCAAATTTTTAAATATAGTTTGATAATTCTTTTCATTTTGCTTCATTTTTAAATTTAGGTCATTGATTAAGGTTTTGACAAACATGTTTGAAATTCTTTAACCATCTAAGAATTTATTGATTGATTTTTCGAGTTCCGTTTTCGATTTGAGGTTTATCTTGTGTGACGGTTTTTCCTAAAGATAGAGGTTTCAGGTTGAGCTTAGCTTTTTGTAGTGGAACCCCGATGGGTTTATAAAATGATTTTCCAAAAGATTATCGTGAATAGTTCTCAATTTATCATAGGATCTTATAAAGTCATCAAAATCTCTTTTTACCTCGTAGTTCAATTTAGTGAGCGTTTTTTCAGAATTATTATTCGATTGACGTTGTTCATAATGGGATAGGCGAGAATAATGATCATGAGAATTTTGATTTTCAAGTTGGATGTAATTCGCTTCATGACGTTCACACATCGGTGTGTCATCGTTCATGTTGGTTTTAGAATCATGATCACTTTGTCAGTTGTTACGTATTGCTTGGAGTTCTTTTAGGCTTTGAAAACGGGAATCCATTTTATTTGTTAAAGCCTCCAACTTCTCCATCAATCGAGAATTATCATTGATATTGCTACTTTCATTGGCGAAAGAAACAGATTGGTGATGTTTGTTGGACCGGTCAAGTTGGAAAAGGACTTTGTCCTCAAGAAGTTGGAAAGCTTGATTTGGAGTTTTGTAGAGGAAGATTCCTCTAGCTATTCTGTCAAGAATTCCTTGAGTAAGTTCATCTAGACCATGATAGAATGTTTGAATGATATCTTTTTTGGTCAAACCGTGCCCATAACATTTTCGAAGCATATTTTTCAGTCGTAACCAGGCTTCGGTTAGACTTTCACATAAGATTTGAGAAAATTTTCTGATTTCGAGTAAAAGACGTTCAAATAACGAAAGTGGAAAGAATCTGCTTATAAAAGCTCTTCTCATTTGATCCCACGATGTAATTGACGTTTCGTTGAGTTCATTGAACCAGATTTTAGCTTCATCAGATAAGGAGAAAGGAAACAATAAAAGCTTAACAGCTTCACTTTGGGTTTCACCGTATTTGAGCATGTCGCAGATTGCGAGAAATTCACGGATGTGGCCATGCGGATCAGCCCACAGATGACCATCGAATTTATTCTCTAAGATCATTTTTAAGTGGGTACTATTGATAACAAAGTTGTCATCAATATCGAGTCGAACAATGGCAGAACCAGGAGTTGGTGCCACAATCTTTGTTCTTTCCCACATAGGTTGATCATTAGGATCGAGAATTATTAAGGGTGGTGAATTGGGTTGGGGTATGACATCCTCTTCAGACATTTTTAAAACGATAGTTTCATTAACGTTAGGATGTTCGATAGAAGATTTAAGTGTCTCGATTAGAACAAACTCCTTTTGTGACTTTTTAAGTTTACATGTTTTCTTTTTCAATTTTTTATTTAATTTAGATAACGGGTTTATACAAACTTTAAGAAATTTGCAAAAAGACATTTTTTTTATATATATAAAAAGTTTAAAATGAAGAAAACAAAATTTTATCTATATATTTATATTTATATATATTTTTTATCTTTTAATATTTGTTTATTTTTATTTTTAGTTATTTTTTAAAAATTTTATTATATATATAGAAAATAAGGATAATTAGATAAAAGATTATTTTTGGTTCAGATAGGATGGTGCGGCGCACTTGAGTATAAGTACGGCGGCTTTTTTGGTTTTGGATGTGCGGCGTTCTTTAGGAAAAGAGCGCTGATTTTTTTTTTTTTTTTTTTTTTGTGTTTTCGATTTTTTAATTTTTAGATTATAACAATCGAACGAAATAAACATAAGAAATAAGCAAATAAAACAGAAATGTCAAATAAGCAAAAATAAACAACTAACGCAATAACAATAACTCATAAAACAAATTAAAATAAAAACAATATGAAAACAAGATAACAAGCAAACGGCAATTCAAAGAATGAAGTTACATAAACAATCTCAGGCCGGAAATAAACACTTAAGCAAGTTTATATACAAAGATTCTATGAAGTTTTGAAAATTCTTTTCCTGGTTCACAAAGTGTGCGGCGGCTTTTGATGTAAAGACTGCTGTGTTTTTCAGATTTTGTAACAAAAAAGTAAGAAAGATTCACAACACCGGCGTACTTAGTCAAAAGTACGGCGGTTACGCGTTTTGAAAATAACTGTTTTATTTGAAATTTTCCAGATGTGCGGCGGTCTTGGTGTAAAAACCGGCGTACTTGCAGACTCAGAAGCACGGATTTTCCAATTATATTCAATTAAGAACACATTTAAGTAAATAGAAAGCACAACCAAGCAAACAAACTGATAACAACTAAACAATTCCCCAGTAGCGGCGCCAAAAACTTTGATGTGTGTCAAAAGCTTTAAATTTATAATGCTAGAAATATCGGTTAATCGACTAAAGATACAACACGGGCAGTGTACCCTTTCGTGTGTAGTATAGCCTAGGTAAGTCCAAGTCATTCCAAGAGAATCATAGTTCTCTCAGAATGTTTACAAATGGTGCTAAGGTCAAAATGATTATCAAATTAACCAAAACGTGCATATAACCAAGATTATAACTAAGCAATGAGATGGTTCAAATAAATGATTAAAACAAACATAAAATGATTACTCCATAATCAACATGATGACAAATATATTATAAACCAAAAATTCAGAATACTTTATAAAAAATGTAAATAAGAAAGTACCAATGTTTGCAAATGGAAATGTTTACAAGACTAGGAATCTGAAATCAAGGATTCGCCCACAACCAGTAACCAATAATTCCAATAGCAAAACTAAACCAAATACTTCTGGAATGAACAAATGGAGACCACCAATCTTCTGTGAACTCAGAAAGTATACCAAAGGTACACGACTAAGGGTGTTTGGAATAAAGGTTTGTCAGACCTTAATCCCAAAATCATTCTTCCAAGTGGTATTCTTGGGAAAAGATGATTTGTAATGAGATGATGGATAGAGCTCCGGTTTTGGGGTCTATTTATAGGCTAGGAACACCCTTGGGGACCAAGGGATGAGATATGATTGGTTAGGCATTCAATGGAAGCTATAAATGTGACTAGTTCTGATTTGTCCTTAAAGTACGGCGGTTTTCCAAGGAAGCACGCCAGTTTCGGGGGTGAATTCAGACCAAAGTTGTAGATAATTCTCTTAGCTTTCCATGGCCGAAAACGGGAGGTAAAACCGACTCCGTATGCTAAAGATATGACCAAAACAGTGGAGGTGTGTCGGGAGATCTTTACTTGAGTTTCATTCTTCATTTAAGCCTCAAATCTTTACTTCTGATTCTTTCAAAACATCGGCGAACATTGTTCTTAACACCGGCGTACTTCAATACTTTTCTTGGCGCCAAAGGGTCATTATTAGAACTGAAGACCGGCGCGCTTTATTCTTAAGATCGCCGCTCTTGACGATGCTGACTCAGATATGTATAAGACTTTTACGCCCACGTAACCGGCGTATATAGACACAAAGAGCGGCGTGATTTTCTACTTGGATATGTGACATATTGTTTAGCATAGAATTGTCTTGGATGTGTACACTTTATCTTGATTCTTGAAGTTCTTTATCAATTGGACTTGAAATGTATTTTCATGCAATTAAGTATCGAAAGTCCATACAAATCATCAATATATAAGTATAAAAGCATCGATAACGCGCATATATGTATAATTTGAGCATTATCAAATACCCCCACACTTAAATCTTTGCTTGCCCTCAAGCAAATCTAAGAAAAGAATATTTAAAAAGAAGTTCCTAAATGACAAAAGAAAAAAAATTAATGCTATGAAATTATCGAATATATTTTTGGTTTTTATAAGAAAGCGCAAGCACCCCCACACTTAAATATTTGCTTGTCCTCAAGCAAATAAAAGGAACAAATAAGCTTTACAAAACAAAAATAGAATTATAAAAAATATTTTTGGATTTTTTAATATGGAACATAGAGATGTTTGACAATACCCAATGATTTTTAAGCTGTGATTAACATGACCAAGCACCTCACGAATAAGGAAAAATATAATTCACTCACACTCATTATTTATATGATGGAGAATATAAAAATTCATACTCAAAAACTCAGACATGATTTATTAAATTACCATATGCTTGTACAAGAAACAAAACTGTACCGACATGGCGTAAGCACCAGGTATAAATATCAAAAGAGGACTTTTATTCTGCTTATAAGGCTAAGGGTTAATAAGGATATGGATAAGGCATGGGAAATATATACTTGAATTGGTTTTAAAAGAAAATTAGAAAGGTCGAAAAGTCCAAGAACCCATGTTGCTAGTCACAAACCAAAAACTAATTGGGTAATCGAACATCTCTGCCTCTACAATCGCTTTAGTTGGCAAGCCAACTCTTATTCATAATTCATAATTTTTTTTTTCTTTTTTCGATTTTTTTTCACATTTTTTTTTATTTCATTTTTTTTTCATCATCCATTATCCACATTCACACAATCAACAATTCCTCCAAACTTAATATAAGCACACACCACAAAAAATAGAAATACGAAGCTGGCCATCTTCATCTTTGTTAAAATGACACAATACTTATAGCAAAACGAACTATTAACCAGAAATCATCTGAACAACCAAGCAACTAGCAACCAACCGAATAAACTTTCGACAAGGGGTAAGGTTTAGGCTAAAGGTTATATATTTTTTTATAGTCGATGTAAGAAATGAAAAGGGATGGCTATGCATGTTAAACTAGGGTTATCTAGCACTAAAGATGAGTGCTACAAAAGGGTTTTATTGGGGTGGATAGCTAATCAGTGTAATTAGCTAAATAATATGTTAATTTGGAATAGTCATTAGGGTTAAGTCCTAAGTTGCCTCTTTATCACATATAAATACCTATATCACACGAATGTGATCTCACTGCGGTCTCGTAATGATTTCAAGCACAAGTTCTAGAATTGAATAAATCACCGGCACACTCAAAAAACAAAGAAATCAAGCATAAAAGACATATGCCGATATAGGCTCAAAATCCTCACATTTTAGTGGTAATGGTTATAAATGCGCAAGTAATGTCATCGATCCCGAGTCGGATCTGCTCTATCAATCGGGACACATCTCTGAATTCAAAAACTTTATTTATTTACCAAGTTTTATTCTAATATATTACCCTTGGTGACAAAATTTAAAATAGATAAGCTAAAAGGGCAAACAAAATTTTCAGTCAGTTTTAAGAATGAGTCTCATGTTTCAAATTCATTTCCCTCCCACACTTAAGTTTAAGCAATATGCGTAATTAGAAAATAACTCAAAAGCAGGAAAAATGGGAAAAATAAATATAAGAGAAACAAGACTTCCCGGGCTTTTAAGTGATTGGTTGAATTCTGATAGATATAGTGCCGAGTAGCACGCCATAATAAGCATGTGGACTTCAACCAACAAATATAACGATCTAAAAGTATCAGCTCCCCAAGTGTTAAGCAAACCATCCAACCAACCTCCACTTATTTATTTAATCTGCAAAATAAACAAAACTACAAAGAAAAAGTGTAAAATACTAAAGCGCACTTTCGTAGGCAACACGGTTGCATTAAGCATATGCAACAAGCCTTTACACCCTAGGTAGAGAACTGCAAAAATCCATATAACTAACAATATTTAATTATATACTAATCTCTGTCATTATTTTAATCACCATTTTTAGAGAAAAATTTGAAAATTTTCTTATTATATTAAATGGTCATGATTACGATATTGCAAAATTCACCAAATGACGAAACAAGTTCTCGACAGGTTTAACGACACATAAATATTTTACTTAATTCTAATTATATTTCCTAATTCTAAATTTACAATAATCGGACCCTTAATCATTTTCAGCCCAAAAACCACGATTACTATTCATCAGCCCAAAGACACAAGCCCAACTTCAATTCCATAATATTTCATAAATTTCGACTAGTAACATGCTACAAAACGACTCTCGTAACCTCGATTTTTACACACGACATCTATATGTTTTTGCACCACCTCATTTCTCACCTAGCCGACTATTAGTTTGTCGAATGTCAGATCCATAAGTCGAGTATTGATACATTTTTAGAAGGCAAAGTGTTTGACAAAAACTCAACCTAACTTGACATAAGTTTAAATCCAAAACTAAACCGTTTTGATTACGGTTTGTTCCTATGTGACTCTAATATTATTACTATCATGTTACCATGATAATAGTCGAGTTATATCATTAAGAATCATGTATTACACGATTTTTATAAATCGTATACATAGAAAATGTGGTGATCGACATATATTATGAATCACAAGACAACCCACCTTTTTCTTAGCTCTCACATACATTTATTAAAGTCTTAGGATGTAAGAGAAATAATCTAAAGTCCTTGAATCACTGACATTGAATAGTATTACATGTTTCTTGAAATATATGAAATTTACGTATCATAAACTCCATATATCTATTCCTTCTTCACCACCTTTCATCATCCATTCAACACTCTCTTTCAACTCTCATTCTCACATAAAATCACCTCCACAAGACCAGAAACATACGTACGTACTTTTGGAGGTTTAACGAGAGCATTGGATTAAAAGTATAATTCGTATACTTGTTATAAATCTAACGTGGCCATTTACTCGTATTTCAAATCATTTCTTTCAATCCTCTACTTCACTAGAAGTGTTGTAAGTATTTTGAGAACCTTTCCAATTCATATCGTCATATATTTCATTTCACATGCATCGTACAAGTTTATGATCGAACGTATACTTTTCTTATTTATTTCTACGTATACCTAATTATATAGGACCACAAACGTGACACGCCTCCATCTTGGAAGGCATAGAATTCTCGTTACACACTCCTATCACTTTCATTTTCACGTTACATGCATCGTTTAATTTATTTTGATCATGTTCCATTCAAATATAAAAATCTGCCAAAATACTTAGACAAATTCTAAGTCTTTTTCATATATAAAAATGTCCCACGTCACTTAGAAAACAACCATAAATCTTGAAATTTAGTTTAACGAGCATACTATATTTTTACACCATCTAATAGACCACCTAGCTAGCTATCACTTTCGTTTATATAACTTGTAAAAACAATCACGTCTCGATCCTCTAAAATGACTAAAGTAAATCAACCCAAAAGAGATAAAACTGAAAAACTTAGAAAATATTCGAAGTCTTTTTACCCAAAAAATTTTCTTCAGGTCGCGACCAAAAGAACCATGTAAAACCAAATCCGACTTAACAACAACCCATTATTTTTACACAAACTGTTTCTCTTTGTTACAAACTAAAAGTTTCAATGTTTATAAATTGTAATGATAAGCTCGTTTAAACCCTTTAAATTGGCCAAAGTAAAGTGATTAAATCCATTTTCAAAACTAGTTATAAAAACCTTAATGGACCGTAAAGCCCAATAAGCTGAAAGTAAGCACACCGTATAAGCTGAACCAAAAAGCTTTTTTGATATGATTTTAGAACACTGAAAATGAGCCCAAGGATAAGCCCAACTCGACTCAACGTTCACGGATCGTTAAACGCTAACGGGCCTTTAATATAGCTCGTTAAAGCCCATTTATTGAAAAATAAGCTATTTTTGAAAATAAGCTGTTGAAATAAGTTTTAATAAGCTTCAATAAGCTCCAGAGAAACTCGGATATTTTTTTCCATAATTTTTGTAACTTTGGACTAAAAATGTAACGCAACGACACCTAGAATGACTAAAACTGTCAAACAATGAAAGGTAAGGACTGAAATGACAAAAACAAAATCAATAGGATATAAAATGACATTATATCAATTTTCAAGCTCAAGAATTATTATTGGACAAGTAGTGGACTTTAAATGCAAATATTATAAAATAAGGACTAACGGTGCAACGCTAACGCCGTTAGAGTAAAAAGTGTAAAATTGGAAAAAGAACAAGGACCCACATATTATATTTGACATTCTTATTTTATTTTCTATTTTACGTCACCCTATCACGCCATATGCATTTTCATTACATTATATATATATATATATATATATATATATATATATATATATATATATATATATATATATATATATATATATATATATATATATATATATATATATATTAGTTAATTTTACGTTAATAATATATATAACGATATTTTAACTAATTATCTTTACGTATTATTATCATCATGGTTAAAAAGGGAAAACTTTAGAAATAATAACATAACTTGTCATATTATTATAAACATAAGAATTTCATTTGCATATCATCTTTTCATCATAACGATTAATTATTATTCATTAATCGTTATTCATTTACCAAATAGTATTTGGTCAAATTCTCAGATAAATTTATTTATCAGGTTATATATTGAAAGCCGTTATCATAATCTCATCCGACTTTACTTTTCATCTTTTCAGTATCAATCAAGGTGAGTCATAGCCCCAATTTCCAATACTTGTTTTAACTTTTTGGGGGAGATACATGCTTACATATACTTTGATAATTTTATAAGTATATGAATAAATTACATGATTCAAATTAATTTCCTTATTTATATTTACCTGATGAAGCTTATGACTTAAGATGTGATATGTATATGTTACTGGAAAATTACTTAACTAAAATACTGAACTCAGATGATAATGTTTCCAAAATGATTATTGTGGCATGATACTTGACTATACTATAACATCCTAAATGATTCCATTATCTCTATATGATATTTCTATGTTTCAACAGAAATAATTGCTAGGAAGAGCACAAATACTCTAGTTACATTATTACCTTGATATTGCCTAAGTTACCCTTATCGCCATAAAGTCCCTTTATCATGAGCCATTAATCACTTGCATGTGAGCGCGAATATAGTGAATGCTTCGAAACTTGTTGAGGCTTTACATCCTATCCCACTAATACTTGACGGAATGCCACATGCATGTGGTTAGTCGTATTAGTCGTGATACACTATATTTGAGTAAAAATAGGAATTTGCAAATAACCTATTACACGAGGGCAATACTATCATCATTGATTTGATGATCACCTCCGTTTTACGGTATTTTGTTAACGTTTTGTGTGTCATGAGGCTTGGGGCAATATTCATAAGAAAATATATGCTTTCAACATATATTTAGATACAGCTGTATAGGTATTTCACTAGACTGGAATTATAAATCTCACTACATTAGTATCATGAGTTTCCATCTCATGTTAGGATTATGATCCAATACTTGAATTTGATTGAATATATATATGAATTATATGTGATTATAATCAACATCACTCAATACTTGTTCTATCACTGTTAGTATTTATTACAATTATTATTAAATATTCCTGAATCTATTAAAATAAATGGTTTTCCATAAAACTCTATGAACTCACCAACCTTTGTGTTGACACTTTTAAGCATGTGTATCTCAGGTAATTAACGGAGCAGGACAAGACACGGAGCGGACATTTATTATTCTGATAAATTAAAATGGTATAAAAATCAAATATGTCATTCTTACAAACATTTATATCTTTTAATGAGATTCTAAATCAAATGTTTCATCTTTATCAAAAATATTATTTGAATGACAAATAACTTTAAAAACGCTTCTTTTAAGCCGTTTTATGTGTTTATAACTTCGATCCTCACCGTAACACCCAAATTACTTTTCCGCTGCTAAATCATAAATTTGGGGGTGTTACAGATTGGTATTAGAGATAAAGTTATAGAGAATTAAATGTTTTCAAACATTAAACTATAACTACACTTTCAAAATGAATGATTTTACACCATACTATTTTATGCCCTCCGTGTCTGCAGACTGCCGTGCTCAATACATTATCTGTTAAGATTATTTTACATGTTTAGAAATTACTCTTTCACAATTATTATTTCATCCGTACTGTTATATCTATAACGTAAAAATTACTCATAAAATACTATTCTCGGTTACTACAGTAACATGTCTCCTGAAACTCCCATGAATGTCGAAACTACTCTCCGTAATACTAGTACATCACCTATCAATCAAAATTCTCCGAATACTGAAGACCCATACGTACAAATATCACAACCCCAGCCTTATATAGAACTCACTCAGAGATCATTTCCATCGTCACCTATTTGTTCACCTCTACGTCAAAAACTCAGGAGAGCTAGTGAATCATATGAAGATTTGATTGGTGGTCAGGCAACATTCAAAGTTGGACAAAGTTCACGCCAAGAGATGCCGTGGAAGAATGTTGAGCCAAATTCTCCGTTACCTTATACTTCAGATTCCTCAATACCAGATTTTCCAAATAATTTATCTTCACCTAATTCACCCGACTACAATATAAGCACTCCTGATTCAATATGGACTTTTATTTATCGACAAGCTAGCATATTATATGCTCACACAGAACAGCTAAAAGTGTTACAACCATTACGTTTTGAATGGTACGACTGTAACCTTGACACGTTGTTCAAAAGAGCGGATGCTGAAAGACGAGCTTTGTTTGAATTAGGAATGAAGGTTGGTGAGATAAAGGACAACACCAACCAGGAGCTTGGAAGCTTGGATTCCAAGATTCGTTATGCAAGAAGAGAACACGGTCATACATATGGTAGAGTTGAAGATATTGAAAGAACCCTATGGATGGCCAGAGACACAGCCAGAACCCAGGGTCAAAAGATTTCCGCATTAGAGACTATGTTGGCTAATCAAATGAACATGTGTCAGGAACGTTTCTCAAACATGGAAGCTGCACAACTTGAACTTGAGAAAGAAGTTAGATATTTACATCAGAGGCGTAACTAATTTTAAGTTTACAAGTATCATTGTTGTACCTACTAAACCAAATAGTTTTGGTTAGTATTTCATGTAATGTTCAATAAAGCTGAAACTTCAAAACTTGTAATCAAATCATAATGTATAATAACCTCATTTTCTGTTATATCTCTATGTTATGAATCAATCTGTTCTTTCGTATCCCAACATGCATGTAATGAATCCTCATACTTTCATGCAAAAATCTCATCATTTGTTACTTCGTTTGATAAACAAATAACTCCACGTAGATCGATGACATATGAATAAAAGATCTTGTACCGTTTGTTTGGCAGAAACAATTAGTCAAGTTATTAATATTATGTTGATTTCTGCGATATTATTCGAATCTACCGTAGGATTTCTTACAATTGTTAAGATTTCTTAAATATACTATAATTAACCAAAAACCAAAGAATTGTTTAAAGATAAATTTTCAAGAGAGAACTTGAAGAATGGAGAGAAGATTATTTTAATAGACAAATCGGTTTGTTCCTTAGTAATCCCGTATCAAGAGTTGATCATTTATCTATGATACAACCCAGACATATCTTGAAATTAGATTACAGTAGGGATTCAATTCAGTCTATTATCAATGAAATAATTAGCTTCATTATTTGAATTATTCTGATATTATATAGATTCTAATGTTGAGTTTCCTTAATGATTTCAGAAAATAGACAACATGAACAATACATATACTCCATCATCATCAAAAGTCACCATGACTCCTGAAGCCATCAAGAAATTGGTAAACAACATCGTGTCAGTGGTACTCGAAGGGGCTACCATAGTTTATCCAAGAAGAGAGACGGGCATACCTGGTAAGCATAACCATGAAAGTTTCATGGAATATAGGCCAACCCACTTTAAAACTCTAGAAAGAATGATTAACCTTACCATCACCCCTAACCAAGGGATTAGGCAAGGAGTTATATCTAATGGAAATAACCAAAAGCGAAAACTCACTGAAAGAGGAATCATCAACCCATCTGCTGCAATTTCACCAATGCTCAAGACTGCTATCGTAAACATCTGGAAGATCGTATCAACTATCATCGTCAGCTGGAATACAAACAACAAGCTAGTCGAGAATGCCTCGCCACACCTGTTACTGGAAGTGGTTATCGTGGAAGTCAACCCCTGTGTCAAAAATGCAAGAAGCATCACACAGGAATCTGCATTGTTAAGTGCAGGAAGTGTCATAAAACAGGTCACAAGGCGAATAACTGTAAGACTCTGGACAGAAAAGGACAACCAACAACTGTAGTATGTCACGGATGTGGTGCAAAAGGGCACTACAAGAGCCAATGTCCAAACTACAATATCAATTGGAAAGCCAAGACTTTTGCAAGAGAATGAAGAATCTTTAAAGACTTAGATAGTATCAAGGGAATGATAACTAGATTTAAACAGATGAATAAATTCCTGTTGTAGATAAATAAACTCTAGTTCAAAAAAATTTCCTAAGTTGTATCTCTTTCTTGTATTTTACTTTAAGTTTCGATGGATGTAACCTAAGTATAAGAACTATCTTTCTACCGTATCGAAAAATCTACCTTGTAATATTTCCATAATAATCATAGTCTACGTTAATTCCAATTTCTGTTCCATTTACCAAATAACAATATACTGTTATTACTCCAGCAATTTCTGATTCGTTGTATGAACACTAAAATTTTCTACTTTATTCTTAAAAGAAATAACGTGTTATATTATAAAAACGACACGTTGAACACCATCTAAAACAATTTAGAGAAAAATATGATTGAGCTAAACATCACATCATTTAGTCCTCAATTATACATAGCCTGATCAACTATGTCTAATTTAGGAAGAATCATGTTATGAAGGGAACAGTCATAATTTCAGATCTTCTAAATAACAATCTTCATTTAAAAGCAAAATATGGAGATAAAATGAACTGTTCATAAATAATATATTGGACAAACCACAATAAATACCTATCTTATTCCTTCATCATTATGATGAGAAACCAACAAAAGTACAAGTAGGAAAACCTTAATAATTCACAAAGACTGATAGAAAACTCAAATAGCGAAAATTTTATTAGAATCCGTGAAAATTAATACATAAACAAATAATTAGCATTGGAAGTGCTAATGTTACAATAACTACAATATAAATCATGGAATCTTCAATAGGTTGATCCGCTATGGCAACAAAGACCCCCACCAACAAAACAATAGCGAGAGCCACCACAGGATGAATCACCCTAATTATGCTGAAAGATAAATATAAACAAACCATTAAAAATAATAATGAGACAAATTCCTAAACATAAAAACAAAACGAGTATTATTCCATATTTATTTTAGAGTACATAAAAACACAACAAGAACTTAATTTTAAAACAACCCTAGCTCAAGATTATTACCCCCATATCTTGTCTACGGTAATGGCTAGGACAGTGAGGGGTACGACAAACATCAAGATCGCGACCAAGAATCCAAAGTCTTCATCTGGAACATACGCTAAGTAGATAGACGCAAGGACTACAAATCCAATCGCTAGTATAGTGATGAGGTGCGGCATTTTGAGATGTGAAATAAGAAGAAAATGGTTGATGGAAGAAATGGAAATTAGAGATGGGTATTTATAGGCTAAAATATAGCCGTTAGAACACTATTCACGGCCGTTGGAATTCAGTATTCCCGACCGTTAGAATACTGTTCACTAGCCATAAATTTTCCACTATTCAGGATCACTATTTTCAATGTTCACAGCCTTTAGATACATCAATTACTTTGTCTTGTCCAGTACAGATAAATCTAACTGAATCACGTTTCCTTAATTTTTGGAATAAAAATCTCTCGACAATCCTCTGCTCATAATTCTCTACTCTAGTAATCACGTCAAACTTGAATTTCGGGACGAAATTCAGAGTGACGGGTGGGTACTGTAGAGAACTGCAAAAATCCATATAATTAACAACGTTTAATTATATATTAATCTCTGTCATTATTTTAATCACAATTTTTACAGAAAAATTTGAAATTTTTCTTATTATATTAAATGGTCATGATTACGATATTGCAAAATTCACTAAATGACGAAACAAGTTCTCGACACATTTAACGATACATAAACATTTCACTTAATTCTAATTATATTTCCTAATTCTAAATTTACACTAATCGGACCCTTAATCATTTTCAGCCCAAAAACCATGATTACTATTCATCAGCCCAAAGACACAAGCCCAACTTCAATTCCATAATATTTCATAAATATCGACTAGTAACATGCTACAAAACGACTCTCGTAATCTCGATTTTTACACACGACATCTATATGTTTTTGCACCACCTCATTTCTCACCTAGCCGACTATTAGTGTGTCGAATCTCAGATCCATAAGTCGAGTATTGATACGTTTTTAGAAGGCAAAGTGTTTGACAAAAACTCAACCCAACTCGACATAAGTTTAAATCCAAAACTAAATCGTTTTGATTACGGTTTTGTTCCTAGGTGACTCTAATATTATTACTATCATGTTACCATGATAATAGTCAAGTTATATCATTAAGAATCATGTATTACACGATTTTTATAAATCGTATACATAGAAAATGTGGTGATCGACATATATTATGAATCACAAGACAACCCACTTTTTTCTTAGCTCTCACATACATTTCTTAAAGTCTTAGGATGTAAGAGAAACAATCTAAAGTCCTTGAATCACTGACATGGAATAGTATTACATGTTTCTTGAAATATATGAAATTTACGTATCATAAACACCATATATATCTATTCCTTCTTCACCACCTTTCATCATCCGTTCAACACTCTCTTTCAACTCTCATTCTCTCATAAAATCACCTCCACAAGACCAGAAACATATGTACGTACTTTTGGAGGTTTAATGAGAGCATTGGATTAAAATTATAATTCGTATACTTGTTATAAATCGAACGTGGCCATTTACTCGTATTTCAAATCATTTCTTTCAATCCACTACTTCACTAGAAGTGTTGTAAGTATTTCGAGAACCTTTCTAATTCATATCGTCATATATTTCATTTCACATGCATCGTACAAGTTTATGATCGAACGTATACTTTTCTTATTTATTTCTACGTATACCCAATTATATAGGACCACAAACGTGACACGCCTCCACCTTGGAAGGCATAGAAGTCTCGTTACACACTCCTTTAACTTTCATTTTCAAGTTACATGCATCGTTTAATTTATTTTGATCATGTTCCATTCAAATATAAAAATCTGCCAAAATACTTAAGACAAATTCTAAGTCTTTTTCATATATAAAATGTCCCACGTCACTTAAAAAACAACCATAAATCTTGAAATTTAGTTTAACGAGCATACTATATTTTTACACCATCTAATAGACCACCTAGCTAGCTATCACTTTCGTTTATATAACTTGTAAAAACAATCACGTCTCGATCCTCTAAAATGACTAAAGTAAATCGACCCGAAAGAGATAAAACTGAAAAACTTAGAAAATATTTAAGTCTTTTTACCCAAAAAATTTGCTTCAGGTCGCGACCAAAAGAACCATGTAAAACCAAATCCGACTTAACAACAACCCATTATTTTTACACAAACTGTTTCTCTTTGTTACAAACTAAAAGTTTCATGTTTATAAATTGTAATGATAAGCTCGTTTAAACCCTTTAAATTGGCCAAAGTAAAGTGATTAAATCCATTTTCAAAACTAGTTATAAAAACCTTAATGGACCGTAAAGCCCAATAAGCTGAAAATAAGCACACCGTATAAGCTGAACCAAAAATCTCTTTTGATATAATTTTAGAACACTAAAAATGAGCCCAAGGATAAGCCCAACTCGACTCAACGCTCACGGATCGTTAAACGCTAACGGGCCTTTAATTTAGTTCGTTAAAGCCCATTTATTGAAAAATAAGCTATTTTTGCAAATAAGCAGTTGAAATAAGTTTTAATAAGCTTCAATAAGCTCCAGAGAAACTCGGATATTTTTTTCCATAACTTTTGTAACTTTGGAGTAAAAATATAACGCGACAACACTTAGAAGGACTAAAACTGTCAAACAATGAAAGGTAAGGACTGAAATGATAAAAACAGAATTTATAGGATATAAAATGACATTATATCAATTTCCAAGCTCAAGAATTATTATTGGACAAGTAGTGGACTTTAAATGCAAATATTATAACATAAGGACTAACGGTGCAACGCTAACGCCGTTAGAGTAAAAAGTGTAAAATTGGAAAAAGGACAAGGACCCACATATTATATTTGACATTCTTATTTTATTTTCTATTTTACGTCTCTCTATCACGCCATATGCATTTTCATTACATTTTATTTATATATTAGTTAATTTTACGTTAATAATATATAACAATATTTTAACTAATTATCTTTACGTATTATTATCATCATTGTTAAAAAGGGAAAACTTTAGAAATAATAACATAACTTGGCATATTATTATAAACATAAGAATTTCATTTGTTTATCATCTTTTCATCATAACGATTAATTATTATACATTAATCGTTATTCATTTATCAAATAGTATTTGGTCAAATTCTCAGATAAATTTATTTATCATGTTATATATTGAAAGCCGTCATCATAATCTCATCCGACTTTACTTTTCATCTTTTCAGTATCAATCAAGGTGAGTCATAGCCCTAATTTCCAATACTTGTTTTAACTCTTTGGGGGAGATACATGCTTACATATGCTTTGATAATTTTATAAGTATATGAATAAATTACATGATTCAAATTAATTTCCTTATTTATATTTACCTGATGAAGTTTATGACTTAAGATGTGATATGTATATGCTACTGGAAAATTACTTAACTAAAATACTGAACTCAGATGATAATGTTTCCAAAATGATTATTGTGGCATGATACTTGACTATACTATAACATCCTGGATGATTCCATTATCTCTATATGATATTTCTATGTTTCAATAGAAATAATTGCTAGGAAGAGCACAAATACTCTAGTTACATTATTACCTTGATATTGCCTAAGTTACCCTTATCGCCATAAAGTCCCTTTATCATGAGCCATTAATCACTTGTATGTGAGCGCGAATATAGTGAATGCTTCGAAACTTGTTGAGGCTTTACATCTTATCCCACTAATACTTGACGGAATGCCACATGCATGTGGTTAGTCGTATTAGTCGTGATGCACTATATTTGAGTAAAAATAGGAATTGGCAAATTACCTATTACACGAGGGCAATACTATCATCATTGATTTGATGATCACCTCCGTTTTATGGTATTTTGTTAACGTTTTGCGTGTCATGAGGCTTGGGGCGTTATCCATAAGAAAATATATGTCTTCAACATATATTTAGATACAGCTGTATAGGTATCTCACTATACTGGAATTATAAATCTCACTACATTAGTATCATGAGTTTCCATCTCATGTTAGGATTATGATCCAATACTTGAAGTTGATTGAATATATATATGAATTATATGTGATTATAATCAACATCACTCAATACTTGTTCTATCACTGTTAGTATTTATTACAATTATTATTAAATATTCCTGAATCTATTAAAATAAATGGTTTTCCATAAAACTCTATGAACTCACCAACCTTTGTGTTGACACTTTTAAGCATGTGTATCTCAGGTAATTAACGGTGCAGGACAAGACACGGAGCGGGCATTTATTATTCTGATAAATTAAAATGGTGTAAAAATCAAATATGTCATTCTTACAAGCATGTATATCTTTTAATGAGATTCTAAATCAAATGTTTCATCTTTTATCAAAAATATTATTTGAATGACAAATAACTTTCAAAACGCTTCTTTTAAGCCGTTTTATGTGATTATAACTTCGATCCTCCCTGTAACACCCAAATTACTTTTCCGCTGCTAAATCATAAATTTGGGGGTGTTACACCCTGGATTTAAGATTCCTTTATGATTAGGTTCAAATATGAGTGATCCATTTCTAAACGTCCTTGATATGGTATTTTTGGTATGTACTCCATAAGTGATGGAGATTCTTTCGAGTTGACCACATAGTAGTCCCTTTTTGTGTTTTTAAATGATTGATGTTTTTCTGTTTTGTTGTTAACAACGATAGGTGGTGGTGGATCTTTTTGGTTTTCTGGAGGGTTATCGGACTTTCCACTCATGGTGAATACGGCATATAGTTGCTCAGTACGAGCTGGAGGTGGGTCAGTCTTACCGGTTCGATCGGAAGAGACGTGGTTTTAAGATTTCGACAACTCGTCTATTTTTTGTTCCAAAATTTTAAATATAGTTTGATAATTCTTTTCATTTTGCTTCATTTTTAAATTCATGTCATTGATTAAGTTTTTGAAAAACTTGTTTGAAATTCTTTGACCATCTAAGAATTTATTGATTGATTTTTCGAGATCAGTTTCGATTTGAGGTTGATCTTGTGTGACGGTTTTTCCTAAAGATAGAGGTTTCAGGTTGGGCTTAGCTTTTTGTGGTGGAACCCCGATGGGTTTATAAAATGGATTTTCAAAAAGATTATCGTGAACAGTTCTCAATTTACCGTCGGATCTTATAAAGTCATCAAAATCTCTTTTTACCTCGTAGTTCAATTCAGTGAGCGTTTTTTCAGAATTATTATTCGATTGAGGTTGTTCATAATGGGATAGGCGAGAATAATGATCATGAGAATTTTGATTTTCAAGTTGGATGTATTTCGCTTCATGACGTTCACACATCCGTGTGTCATCGTTCATGTTGGTTTTAGAATCATGATCACTTTTGCAGTTGTTACGTATTTCTTGGAGTTCTTTTAGGCTTTGAAAACGGGAATCCATTTTATTTGTTAAAGCCTCCAACTTCTCCATCAATCGAGAATTATCATTGATATTGCTACTTTCATTGGCGAAAGAAATAGATTGGTGATGTTTGTTGGACCAGTCAAGTTGGAAAAGGACTTTGTCCTCAAGAAGTTGGAAAGCTTGATTTGGAGTTTTGTAGAGGAAGATTCCTCCGGCTATTCCGTCAAGAATTCCTTGAGTAAGTTCGTCTAGACCATGATAGAATGTTTGAATGATATCTTTTTTGGTCAAACCGTGCCCATAACATTTTCGAAGCATATTTTTCAGTCGTAACCAGGCTTCGGTTAGACTTTCACATAAGTTTTGAGAAAATTTTCTGATTTCGAGTAAAAGATGTTCAAATAACGAAGGTGGAAAGAATCTGCTTACAAAAGCTCTTTTCATTTGATCCCACGATGTAATTGATGTTTCGCTGAGTTCATTGAACCAGATTTTAGCTTCATCAGATAAGGAGAAAGGAAACAATAAAAGCTTAACAGCTTCACTTTGGGTTTCACCGTATTTGAACATGTCGCAGATTGTGAGAAATTCCCGGATGTGGCCATGCGGATCGGCCCGCAGATGACTATCGAATTTATTCTCTAAGATCATTTTTAAGTGGGTACTATTGATAACAAAGTTGTCATTAACACCGGGTCGAACAATGGCAGAACCAGGAGTTGGTGCCACAATCTTTGTTCTTTCCCACATGGGTTGATCACCAGGATCGAGAATTATTAAGGGTCGTGAATCGGGTTGGGGTATGACATCCTCTTCGGATATTTTTAAAAAGATAGTTTAATTAACGTTAGGATGTTCGATAGAAGATTTAAGTGTCTCGATTTGAACAAACTCCTTTTGTGACTTTTTAAGTTTACATGTTTTCTTTTTCAATTTTTTATTTAATTTAGATAACAGGTTTATACAAACTTTAAGAAATTTGCAAAAAGACATTTTTTTTAATATATATAAAAAATTAAAAAGAAAATGTTTAAAATGAAGAAAACAAAATTTTATCTATATATTTATATTTATATATATTTTTTTATCTTTTAATATTTGTTTATTTTTATTTTTAGTTATTTTTTTTTAAAATTTTATTATATATTGTTGACATAAATAATGTATGAAAACGTTATTTATATTTTTTGATATCTCTATATTTTGACGATCACAAAATGTAAACACGTCAATCGTAAGATTACTACATAAACAAGTATTAAGCTAGTTTATACAACTATATCCAACTTAATCACTTAAGTTATGGATAAACAAGTGCTTAATACATCTTATGATCAAAGGGATATTTAATTAACTAATACAAAGTTTATTTAAATATATAAACATATTATATATTTTTGAAAAACACTTTTGGTAATAAAGAAAAATGTTTTAATCATACTAAATATATGATTTCAAATATTTAACCAAAATCAGTTAGTTTTTCACCAAATAAACTTTCCCCACTAAAAGACAAGTTTTCTGGCCGTTACAGTTGGGCGGCCCCCTTAATTATAAGGGGCGGTCCCCTTAATTTTAAGGGGGCCGGCCAGGCTCCCCTGTCAGAAACTGTCAGAATTCTTCTCCTATAAATACCACCTTAATTCTGGAATTTTTTCTCACCTTTTGCACGAAATTTTCAGATCTATAACTCTCAAAACATCCTCTAAAACCCTTTGATCATTTGTATATTAATCCTTGTTTCAAGTGATTCAATCCCTTATCATCCATTCTCATCCAAAGTGCAAAAGAAGAACACTCTTTCTACAACCAAGTTCAAGAAGTGTTGAAGAGTAGTTGTGCATAGTGTATATATATTCATTTGTGAATATTGTGTTGTGCTTGTGATTAATTGTGTAGAAGATATAAAAGTTGTGTAGATAATAGAAGTTGATAAGTAGTGAAGTAGGTTAGTTGTGAAGATAGGTGTGAAGTAGAAGATTGGTGTGTAGAAGATAGTTGTGAAGAAGATTGGTGTGTAGTATATTGGTGTGAAGAAGTTGTGTAGAAGTTGTGATCAAGTTGTGAAGTTGTGTGGTGTGTAAATTGGTGTGTAAGGTTTTCTCCGCCAAAAAGGAGTTTGTTGACATAGTGAAGAAAACTCTCGAGTAGGTGACTCGGGGAGTGGAGTAGGAACAAGGAAGGTGTCCTTGTAGCCGAACCACGATAAATCCTTGTGTTGTGGTTTGATCTTTCTAACTCTTCTCATTACTTATTTATTTACCTTTACTATATTAGCTTTGTTAGTTAGTTACCATACAATTGTTCATATAGTGCAAGTATTGAGTTCACATAAACTAGAATCGAAGTTTTTAAAACAAACTTGTGTTTATAAATTCAAAAGGACGTAAAACTATTCAACCCCCCCTTCTAGTTTTTCACATATATATAAAAAATAAGGATAATTAGATAAAAGATTATTTTTGGTTTAGATAGGAAGGTGCGGCGCACTTGAGTATAAGTGCGGCGGCTTTCTGGGTTTTGGATGTGCGACGTTCTTTAGGAAAAGAGTGCCGATTTACTGGATTTTTTTTTTGTGTTTTTGATTTTTTAATTTTTAGATTATAACATTCGAATGAAATAAACATAAGAAATAAGCAAATAAAATAGAAATGTCAAATAAACAAAAATAAACAACTAACGCAATAACAATAACTCATAAAACAAATTAAAATAAAAACAATGTGAAAACAAGATAACAAGCAAAAGGCAATTCAAAGAATGAAATCACATAAACAATCTCAGACCGGAAATAAACACTTAAGCAAGTTTATATACAAAGATTCTACGAAGTTTTGAAAATTCTTTTCCTGGTTCACAAAGTGTGCGGCGGCTTTTGATGTAAAGACCGTCGTGTTTTTTAGCTTTTGTAACAAAAAAGTAAGAAAGTTTCACAACACCGGCGTACTTAGTCAAAAGTACGGCGGTTACGCGTTTTGAAATTAACCGTTTTATTTGAAATTTTCCAGATGTGCGATGGTCTTGGTGTAAAAACCGGTGACTTGCAGACTCAGAAGCACGGATTTCCCAATTATATTCAATTAAGAACACATTTAAGCAAATAAAAAGCACAACCAAGTAAACAAACTGACAACAACTAAACAATTCCCCGGCAGCGGCGCCAAAAACTTTGATGTGTGTCAAAAGCTTTAAATTTATAATGCTAGAAATACCGGTTAATCGACTAAAGACACAACACGGGCAGTGTACCCTTTCGTGTGTAGTATAGCCTAGGTAAGTACAGGTCGTCCCAAGAGAATCATAGTTCTCTCAGAATGTTTACAAATGGTGCTAAGGTCAAAATGATTGTCACTTATCAAATTAACCAAAACGCGCATATAACCAAGATTATAACTAAGCAATGAGATGGTTCAAGTAAATGATTTAAACAAACAGAAAATGATTACTCCATATTCAACATGATGACAAACATATTATAAACAACAAATTCTGAATACTTTATCAAAAATGTAAATAAGAAAGTACCAATGTTTGTGAATGGAAATGTTTACAAGACTAGGAATCTAAAATCAAGGATTCGCCCACAACCAATAACCAATAATTCCAATAGAAAAACTAAACCAAATACTTCTGTAATGAGCAAATGGAGACCACCAATCTTCTGTGAACTCAGAAAGTATACCAAAGTTACACGACTAAGGGTGTTTGGAATAAAGGTTTGTCAGACCTTAATCCCAAAATCCTTTTTCCAAGTTGTATTATTGGGAAAAGATGATTTGTAATGAGATGATGGATAGAGCTCCGGTTTGGGGTCTATTTATAGGCTAGGAACACCCTTGGGGACCAAGGGATGAGATATGATTGGTTAGGCATTCAATGGAAGCTATAAATGTGACTAGTTTTGATCTGTCCTTAAAGTACGGCGGTTTTCCAAGGAAGCATGCCGGTTTCGGCAGTGACACTAGACCAAAGTTTTAGATAATTCTCTTAGCTTTCCATGGCCGAAAAAGGGAGGTAAAATCGAGTCCGTATGCTCAAGATATAACCAAAACACTGGAGGTGTGTCTGGAGATCTTTACTTGAGTTTCATTCTTCGTTTAAGCTTCAAATCTTTACTTCTGATTCTTCCAAAACATTGGTGAACATTGTTCTTAACACCGGCGTACTTCAATACTTTTCTTGGCGCCAAAGGGTCATTAGTGGAACTGAAGACCGACGCCTTTTATTCTTAAGATCGCCGCTCTTGACGATGCTGACTCAGATATGTATAAGACTTTTAAGCCCACGTAACCGGCGTATATAGACACAAAGAGCGGCGTGCTTTTCTACTTGGATAGGTGACATATTGTTTTAGCATAGAATTGTCTTGGATGTGTACACTTTATCTTGATTCTTGAAGTTCTTTATCAATTGGACCTGAAATGTATTTTCATGCAATTAAGTATCGAAAGTCCATATAAATCATCAATATATAAGCATAAAAGCATCGATAACGCACATAGAAATATGTATAATTTGAGCGTTATCAAGATTCTATAACAATCCATCCTAAAGTGATTGTTTAGATACATCAAAGGTACTACACACCTTGGAATATGGTGTCCCAAAGGAACGGGAGTAGAAACCATAGTGTATGCCGACTCGGACCATGCTGATGACTACGTTGATAGAAAAAGAACAAGTGGTATTTGTACATTGATGGAAAATGTCTCACCTCATGGTTCTCTAAGAAACAAACGGCTATCGCTATCTTAACAACTGAAACCGAATGAGTATCGGCCAGAAAAACATGTCAACAAGCTCCGTTGGATTAAGGAAGCTCTTGTCAACTACGTAGTTCCACTTGACGACATCCTCATTCCTAATAAGAATTCAATTCAACATACTCGCACGAGACAGTTAGTAATCCGTTACCATTTCCTTCATGATAATGGTCAAAAAGGGAAACATCTCTATCGAGTATGTATCCTTCTAAGACTACATTTTCTATACTCTCACGTGAACCATTTAATCTTATTAAGACTTGTAATAGAACTTATGGAACCTACTTTGTAGTTTTGAACGTTAGAATAAAATCACAAAAATCAAAACAAATCTTTTTATTCTTTTCTTCTGCTGAACTGGTGGAACCCTTCGACCAAACGGGCGGAACCCTCATTTTGGTTCCGCCTGATCCGCCGAACTGCAGATTGTTTTCCTTTTAATTTTAAACCAAACACTCCCTAACCCACAACTAATAACCCACTCACAGTTACTATTCACATCTAAAACATCACCTCACTCGAAAATTAGGGCTCTCCTTCAAACATCCTCCATCTCAATCAACATTGTAAGTATTCTTTACATAATTACATTCATGAACTAAGGTTAGGATTTCGATTCACTCACAAAAACTAAAATCTTAGGGTTTATGCATAAATTTGTAAAACCATGTTAAACCTAGGATGTGAACAAAACTAATTATGTTTCTCATTAGTTAGGAATTGCATCTTGTTAAACAATATCATGATTTACCAAACACCCCATACAAGATTTTTTGAAAAATTACTTCTCACAATTAGGACAAAATATTTCCTCACATTGTTAACACAAATGAAAAATATTAGGAAAACATCATTTGCATTATATCTCTTGAATGCTAAATGGAATGCATAACCAATATGCATTTTCGGGTACATTTAATTGAAGTCACATTAAATTAGAGGCGTTTGGATTATCTCGTGTTTTATAAGAAAATTTACATACCTAAAACCTTTTGAGCATAAAAACAAGTCGAGATATCCATACCTCCACTTTCTTGTCATATAGGCACACACAAGAACAATAAATCTTAAATTGTCTAAAATATGTTTCTTTTGTTTCTAGGAACCAACATGCCTCCCACAACATTCTCCAATCATAAGGACACCCTTAAGTATCTACCCAAAGACCATATGACCAAAGGTCTTACTCCTGATCAATTCAAAATCTTTTAAGGGTTTTGAAAAATGCTATGTTCATGAAGGTAGAACCATTGATCCATCCTTCCTAGAAGGAACATCCATTCGCCAAGACTTAGCCGCTATCAACTTCGATTGCCTTCTAGACATCAATGAACAAATTTGTCCTAGATTCATTCTAGAATTTTATGCTACCATTGCTCTTTCTAGTGATGGGTATGGTCAAATATCCTTAGTCTTCACAATCAACCAACAAAAAAAAACCGTGCCCTTAAACAAATTTGCTAAAATCCTTGGTATCCAGAATAATGGTATGTGTCTCTATACGGATAAATGGCCTCTCACTATTCTTGACTCCATTGATCGTAACCTGATACGTGGAATCGCACCAGGCTTTACCTCTCGAGGGATCTCGAGAAGCTTACAACCCCCACCAGGCAGTGTACCTGATCGTTGTAGTATAGTATAGTGACAAGTACCGGGGGATTGATCGTTCAACTCAGGAATAGTGTCGCTAGGATTCGAAAGCCTAAAAACTAGGTCTAGAGGTAAGGGATGATTCTTTTTGTATTTTTATATTTTTATAAAAGCAATTAAAAATCTCAGTTTTTAGAAGAATGGGCAGAATTAGTTGGTAATCAACTAACCCAATAACTAAGATGCAATCAAAATAAAATAACAGAAATGAAAATAAAGCTAATTAAACTAGTGGTGTGAACAATAATAGGGAGAGTTGTGTTTACTTAGGTTTCATTACTCCCTAGATATCCTTTACAGGTTGATAGTTTGTTACAATTGCATGGATGACAGGTCATATTCCTTAATACCATTCGTGGGGTGGTATACGTACTTCCCCAACTCTATAAGCTCCTACTTCATTCCTATGTCGAGCCGGCTAAGAAGCTCCTAACATGGGATCATTAGAATTCGCTCATGCATTAAATACAACCATAATAACCTAGTACGCATTGGTTCATGTTTCTTAAGACGTTCAAGCATGTCACCATTGGAAGTCTGCCAGTTTTCTTAAGCCTAACATCGAATACAATCATCCGTAACAACTATAAACAAACAATCAACCCATAATTAACATCTAGGTTTCACTACATCTAAGCAAACACACAAGAGATCTAGCCTAGCATGTTAAATTCAAGACAAGTGTAAGATATATTCAAGCAACACATAGACATATTGATTGAATTGAAAGAGTACTTATCTCAAATTGACATGAAAGGTTTCAAAGGGTAAAAACCCTTGAAAAAGTAGTAAAATTCGTGCTAGGGTTTCTCCAAAGTTACACCCTACTTGTTCCCTCTTCTATGAATGAAAATTGCAAAACTATATATAGATTTTACAGGGTGACGGCGTCAAGAAGGAATTTCTGACGCCATCAACTCGCCGCCCATAATGAGATCGGATTGCCTAGATCTAGATTTGACGCTGTCATGTGTAATATTATTCTGGGCCGTCACCATATCTTGAACCATGACGGCCAAAGGTGAAGCCGTCACATTTTCACTGGATTATCACCTCTTTCACCTCTTGTTTTACTCTTGACGCCGTCACATGAAGACTCTTGACGCCGTCAGGTACTCTTCCCAGCAAGGAAAATTAAGACTTTTCCGTTTTCTTCACTTTTATGCTCTAAAAATGTCCAAAATGCTTCCTTTTCCAGAATTCACTCCAAAAGTACCTAAAATGACAAAAGAAACGATTTAGGGCAATATTTGATCAAATAAATTCAAATCCGGGTTTAAATGACCCCCTCAAAACGGTTCATTTTTTGCCTCATCATATACCCTTACACTTGAGATTTGCTTGTCCTTAGGGGTGTAATCGAGCCGAGACAACTCGCGAGAAACTCAAGATCGACTCGAAAAATACTCGATTCGACTCGATTTTAAACGAGTCGAGCTCGAGCTCGAGCTACTCGTGTAAGATGTCGAGTCGAGTTCGAGTTTTAAGTTACTCGGCTCGTGAAGCTCGCGAGCCTTAACGAGCTTTTCTCAAATTACATATATACCCTTTATTTACAAATATATTTACTTTCCATTTTCTTTCATATAAAAGGAAAAAGTTAAAAACCATAAGGTATTTTACCTTTACACTAAACATTTGCCGTCATCTTCCACAATCCACATCTCAAATTCCCAAGTCTCAACCAATCGGTTCCATTCTTAAATCGGTTCCATTCTTAGGTGACTTCCTTTTCTTTTTTTTACTTAACTTCATAAATTTTATATACTTTGTTAATTTATGAAATGTCATATACTGTGTTCGTTCATAAGTTTTGATATATTCTCAAATCAAAGAAACCAATTATTTAATTAACTTGCATTCAATGCTCTTAAATATATTTAATTTAAGTCATATACTCTGTTCGTTCATAAGTATAGGCAGTTATTTAATATATACGAGCCGAGCCGAGTCGAGTTTCGAGCTCGAGTTTTAGTGATCGAGCCGAGCTCGAGCTTGAATTTTGAGGCTCGGTCGAGCTCGAGCCGAGTTTCGAGCTCGAGTATTATATGTCGAGCCGAGCTCGAGCTTGTCAATACTCGACTCGACTCGGCTCGTTTACACCCCTACTTGTCCTCAAGCAAATGAACTTTTATTCTAATCAAAATACAAGTTAGGGGTCATTTAACACTAATATAAAAGTAATTACAACAAATAATCGTTCCACTAAAGACCAAAGACAAGCACGGAGGTCATATACTAGCACCTCACAAATAGTGTTTAGATACTCACATCTCTCGGGTGTAATAAAGTATATATCACAATATAGAAATGGAAAACATCTCTCACTACCTGCCATAGCAAAATAGATTACCATAGGCTTGGGAAAGGATCAAACCTCCACCACTTGGCGTAAGCTCCTAGGATAAACTATCAAAGAGGTCTTTTAAAGGGTTATAACGTTAGGTGTAGGGATATGGAATACACGGTTTTGTTGGATAAAGGCAATCTTTACTGGTGGCGAGTTAATCATCTTGGTTAATTACATGTACAATATGGCGTTGCTAAGCCAAGACTAGACTTGACTTAAGCTAAAAAAATCAAAAAAAACAAAAACATAAAATAAACATAGAATGAAACGGGATGGTAGTCCGTATGTTTTTCTCTTTTCTTTTTCTATTTTTTTTTTCTTTTTTATTCGATTTTATTTTCAATTTTTTTTTCATACACTCTTACCCTACCATCCAAAATAATACATCATAGGGAATGAACATTCCCCTTACACTTGAATTTTTACATACTTTACAATAAACTAATCTAATGACTCGAATCAAGATAATCAAAACACTTGGAGTACTTTTATGATTAACGCACATATGGGGGTAATATATGATGTTCTTCCCCATTACTCCATAACACAAGTACTTTACCCATGAGTCCCGATCGTCCCAAAACAATATGTACGAGATATGACTCGACTTAGCAACCATGTAATCAATTAGATAATTAACTAAGGGTTTAAACATATAACAATAATGCACTAAAGATGAGTGCATACACGGAAGGCTAAGGCGATTTGGGTGTACATTTAAGTGGGTTGTAAAAAATTCTTCCTTTAAGTAAGATGCTTAAAGTTAGAAACGAAAAGATAGGCTCGAAGGGGTGTACTAGGGGTTTCGTGTACTAAAAATGAGTACAACGCTAAGGTGTGGGAAAAATTAATTGACTTTACTAGCCAAGTAATATGACTTAAATGGTCAAGTAATTATGATACGGGTTTAACACAAGGGTGATCCTAATGCCTCCTATCATGTAGTAAATCCTACTACACGAATGTAGTCTCACTAGCGGTCTCGGGATGCATCACTAACACAAGTTCTAGAATCTAAATGCTACCGATACACTCATAAGCACTAATAGTAAATGCTTTTCCTATCAAATCTAAAGGCGAACCTCACATATTTGGGTGAAAAATTTTTCTGAATGGTACGGTTTTGTGCTAGTCATACAACTCCTATCCATGTGACACTTGCTAAGGCTAAAGTTTTACTCCTAAATGTTGTAAAAAATTTTAAATTTGGCACTAAAATTACACTAACAAGTATTTCTCTTAGTTTTATTACACACCTACCATCAAACAAACAAACTCAAGTGCAAGTGTAACCTATAAGGTATCATCATTTACCCTCCCCTTACACTTAGGATGAACATTGTTCCCAATGTTCAATTAAAGAATGTAAAAGTGAAATAGGTAAAATAATGAAATCAAATACTCCCCTGATTCATTTGGTGTGGCTAGTGTGTTAACAAGGTTAGATCTTCCTCCAAGAAAATAAACATTCAAAGCTTCCCTTCCAGAAAAATAAATCATCTTCTTGTCATAAATAACCTGTTAAACCTGAGAAAACAAACAAGGCAACCTCACATAAAATCGGCGGCAATCTATATATACTAACAAATCCTAGAAAACAATGTAAGATATAATGCTTGTGGAATGAATGTTTGCAGATTTCCTGGAGTTTATAAAACTAAAGAATTAACAAAAACTTTAAGACTCCGTTAGAAAAACAAAACTAGCAAAATTTCCAGAATTTTACACATGACGCCGTCAGGAGTTAACTCCTGACGCCGTCAGAAGTGACCTGCAGAAATCTTTACGTTAAGTTTCCGGAAAATTTCTGGAAAAACTTATGTCCTACTTCCTGGAAAATCCTGTAAAACATCATTATGACTCGATACAAGCATTTGACTCTAACAAATACTAATACACATGTCCATTTAATATTGTGGAGAATCATGATCAATTTCGTTTCTTAAAAACAAATTTGGGGTTTCCCCTTACACTTATCTTTTGTGAAACACCTTTGTATGAAGTTAAGACGAAGTCAAACGACAAAATAAAGTATTTTCACCATTTTAGTTTTGAAACATGATCTACCAACAATAAAAATAAAGCATGCATACGGAAGCAAATAACAATCAAACAAATAAAAATCACACAAAACATGGGTTGCCTCCCAAGAATTTATTTACGAGTCTTGTAGCTAGACTCAAGGTCATGGGCTATCGTGTGTCGCTTATGCTCACATAACCAAGGGTGAGCCATCTAATAGTCGCCTCATCTTTCTTATAATTATCACTTAACTCTAAACATCCACGATAATACTTTTTATTCTTTTCATGAGTGTATTTCAGCCCTTTTCTTTTATCATTCTCACTTAGCATTTCTAGGAGCAGATACCTACTACACTTCTCCATGGAAAAATCCTTGAATCTAGGGTGTGCACATGGCATTTGGTAAACAAAATTCTCATCCCCATCTGAGAATGTAATTAACCTTCCATAATTTTTTCATCAAGGTTGGTTAATCTTTTGAAGGGTTTCCCAAACACAACTTGGGTTAACTTACTATCGATAAATTCTCCTAGATTCTCCATAACCATGAACTCAACAAGATAAACAAAGCTTCCTACAAACACATGCAATGACATTGCCCTAGCAATAATATTATCTCCTTTATATTCTAACTCATCTACCATGATTTTATTGTATTCACTACGCGATATTATGTTCATTGGTAAAGATGAGTTAAGGTAGGCATCAAAGCTCCTAAATCCAATCTTACAAGGAAAATGCATATTAAATGAGCTATCACTCTTAATCCTTGTTCTAGGGTCGCCATACCTAAGAGGGTCCACTTCATCTTCCATCCTACCCTCATTAATTACGTCACCATCATCTAGGTCCTCATCGGAGTCTGATAGTAAAAAGGACTAGCCCTTTGGTCATCATCATGGTTAGACTCCTCAATTTCAGAATTATTGTCAAAGTGATGGTTAGGCGAGAGGTTAGGTGGGTTCTCATTTTCCACTAAAGGGATTGGGGCGGGCATTTGGAAAATCCTACGACGAAAAACACGAATAACAAGAATCAAACGATCAATGCTATTGTTATCCATCGAGATAGTTTACGAACAAAGGAAACAAAGAAATAAGATAGACTAAAGAAAACCTAAAAATAAAAATAAAATCTTACTAGAAAGGATTCTAGCAAGTAGACCTAATAAAAGGAAATCCTAACCTAGACAATCAATATTCCCCGGCAGTGGCGCCAAAAACTTGATACGTGGGAATCGCACCAGGCTTTACCTCTCGAGGGATCTCGAGAAGCATACAACCCCCACCAAGCAGTGTACCTGATCGTTGTAGTATAGTGACAAGTACCGGGGGATTGATCGTTCAAGTCAGGAATAGTGTCGCTAGGATTAGAAAGCCTAAAAACTAGGTCTAGAGGTAAGGGATGATTCTTTTTGTATTTTTATATTTTTATAAAAGTAATTAAAAATCTCAGTTTTTGGAAGAGTGGGCGGAATTAGTTGCTAATCAACTAACCCAATAACTAAGATGCAATCAAAATAAAATAACAGAAATGAAAATAAAGCTAATTAAACTAGTGGTGTGAACAATAATAGGGAGAGTTGTGTTTACTTAGGTTTCATTACTCCCTAGATATCTTTTACAGGTTGATAGTTTGTTACAATTGCATGGATGATGGGTCATATTCCTTAATACCATTCGTGGGGTGGCTTACGTACTTCCCCAACTCTATAAGCTCCTACTTCACTCCTATGTCGAGCCGGCTAAGAAGCTCCTAACATGGGATCATTAGAATTCGCTCATGCATTAAATACAACCATAATAACCTAGTACGCATTGGTTCATGTTTCTTAAGACGTTCAAGCATGTCACCATTGGAAGTCTGCCAGTTTTCTTAAGCCTAACATCGAATACAATCATCCGTAACAACTATAAACAAACAATCAACCCATAATTAACATCTAGGTTTCACTACATCTAAGCAAACACACAATTGATCTAGCCTAGCATGTTAAATTCAAGCCAAGTGTAAGATATATTCAAGCAACACATAGACATATTGATTGAATTGAAAGAGTACTTATCTCAAATTGACATGAAAGGTTTCAAAGGGTAAAAACCCTTGAAAAAGCAGTAAAATTCGTGCTAGGGTTTCTCCAAAGTTACACCCTACTTGTTCCCTCTTCTATGAATGAAAATTGCAAAACTATATATAGATTTTACAGGGTGACGGCGTGAAGAAGGAATTTCTGACGCCGTCAACTCGCCGCCCATAATGAGATCGGATTGCCTAGATCCAGATTTGACGCCGTTATGTGTAATATTATTCTGGGCCGTCACCATATCTTGAACCATGACGGCCAAAGGTGACGCCGTCATGTTTTCACTGGATCGTCACCACTTCCACCTCTTGTTTTACTCTTGACGCCGTCACATGAAGACTCTTGACGCCGTCAGGTACTGTTCCCAACAAGGAAAATTAAGACTTTGCCGTTTTATTCACTTTTATGCTCCAAAAACGTCCAAAATGCTTCCTTTTCCAGAATTCACTCCAAAATTACCTAATATGACAAAAGGAACGATTTAGGGCAATATTTGATCAAATAAATTCAAATCCGGGCTTAAATGACCCCCTAAAAACAGTTCATTTTTTGCCTCATCATAACCCTACTTATGCCACTCCTCTTGTTAGTAAGGAAGTGCTTCGTGAACATCTTTTCGTAAGAACTACAACCACTAGGAAAAATCGTTCATGAAAAGAAATCAATAAGGACCCATTTGGAATGGAACTCAATGAGCTTAAACCTCAGTTTAGGAAGTGGGAAGAAGTTCTTAGGGCTAATGTCATAAGCTCCGTAGAAAATAGAGATCATGTTAAAACATGTCTTTGCTAAAGGCTCTATAGTATCTCTACAAGACAACCTTTCAATTTGTCTTATTTCATGGCTAAAAGAATGGTCGGTATACCTTTGAATGGAATAATACCTCTCCCATACGGGATGCTTCTCACCCACCTCTTTAGATATATCTCACCGATTCCACCAAACGACAAGGGAATTAGCCTTGACTACTCCCTCATTCCTCACATATTCGTCCCTCTAAGTGGTAAGAGAGTCTCTAAGACTCAAGGGAAACATCCTCGTTCTCCTTCGCCTTCATCATCATCTTCATCCATGAGCGATGATGATGGTCTTCCTAACTCTAGGCTAGCTCCTCTTGATTATCTCCAAGAACTTCCTACAATTAAAAACGAGTATGAGGAATTCAAGCAAACAAAAGGGATGTGGAAGTGCTTTGGAAGGTACCTTGGAAAGCTCAAGAAGAAGATAGATCGCATTTGAGAACTTGTTTAAGGAGTGTTTGGCATAACTAGAATTTTCAACCTTGTAGTTGTTAAACTATGTGTTTTACGCATTTATGTACTTCTAGGATCTTTTGCTATCTTTGGACAATGTATTGTTTTAACCATATATGCAGGAAGACAACATTAAAGTGTTGTCAAAATTTCCATATTTTCACTAAGTATAGTGAAAATCGCTAGCCCCCCGTCAAAGTCTAACGGTAAGAACGTTTTTATATTCATTTTTGTCATTTCCTAATCAGATATAGTACTAAGTTCACTACTAGAAAAAGGTCTATCCTTGACTCGCATTTTATGACGCATACAATATAATGACACGCAAAATTGTAAGTCATAAAAAAACTGTCATAAATTGTAAAATCTAAAGGCTAGACGACAGGCATTTTTTTGTGTCATAAAATTGTGTCATATCTCAAATTTTTTACTCAAGCGGGCTTTTCCATTTCAACTTTTTATTAACCCGCCCTTTACCAAAAACTTTTCATCACCCACCGCTACTTTACAAAAAAAAAATTCATTTCATCTTTTTTCACACACCTCTTTTACCAATCCTCTAACCCTAACCATCTTCTCACTTCCACTTCCACTTCATCACAACCATTCTCCACACCACACTACTAGCCGCCGCCGTTCACCATCAGTCTCACCGAACCAAATCGGTTATTTTCTCAGGTTATTTCCCATCTTTTTATTTTAAATTTATATCTATTTATTTATGAACATTTTGCTCTTTGTGAGATAGAGTTGTGACATAATGGTTTGATTATTTATGTCTCTATATTTTTTAGATTCGGCTAGTATGGTACTTGCCAATGGCTACTGTAACTCAACTTTGGTAATTATTTTTCTCTAATATGTAGTAGTTTTTCTCTAATACTGTAACTTGCCAATGGCTATTGTAACCAATTAAATGGATCTATTACAGATTGATGGGTTCCGTTTTGATCTTATGGGTCATATGATGAAAAGTACCATGGTATGTTAGGCTAATGCAACACGTATTCTTGCTATATCAAAGGATCACATTCAGGTGAATATCCCCTTAAGGAAGTTTTTTAAGGACCAAAGATAGTATAATCATTAACTTGCCCACTTCTATTTCTAGTTTATGTTTGTATGTATTAATAGGATTCATGTTCAAGTATTGACAATACTTATTTTACAGGTTGGAATGGCTGCAAACCTGAAGGATTTTGTGCTAACAAACTGCGATGGTCATGAGGTAAAGCGTATTTCTCAACTCCAGTTTGAACTTTTTAGCATATTCATACGGGTATTTTTTTAAGGATCGGAATTTTAACTTATGGTGGAGCTCCATGAAATGACTAGTATAATATCTGAATAACAGTGTTTAGTGATCAGTAGATTCAATTGAATTGTGCTGTCAGTCTGTTTCTTAAGCACTTAAACTACAAATTTTGTGTGTTATGATGCGGCTAATCTATTTCGTGAGAGTGTTTTTGCTGTAAATTGTGCAACTTTAGTCTGTGTTATATAAACACTAGACTTGACATACTTTAGACCACTAAGTAATCAGTTTCAGTAAAATGATCGCAGTAAACAACATTAAAATAGCATTGCAATTGCATGTTTAGGTAATTAGTTACATTGTGGATGTGATAAATAGGTTATATACATTGGTCTGCTGACTTTAAACTATCGAAAGAGGTTTACATGGTTCATCATCTTTCTGCAGTTCAGGGGAAATGGATGAAAACTACCCATTTGAACACTATTAAGGATCCGTTAAATGGAGAAAAGTTTATTACAATTTCAGAAGTAGATGAAAGTGGAATCAAATTATGTATCTTGATTGTTAAGGCTGGATTATTGTAGCTTGATTGTTAAGGCTGGATTATTATTAGTACAAGAACATTTTTTTATGTGCCCTATAAGTTCTTATCATATATCTCTTGACTTATTATGCAGCCTTTCGTAGAGAGCCTGTCTAAGTGTCCCAAACATGGCTTGCACAACCCTTTCAAATCCCCTGAGAGGTTGGCCTACAGTCGTAATCATCGAAGGATACTGATTTTACATTTAGCAAACGAGATAGGTGCTAACACAACCAGTTGTGTGCAGGTACCTTTTGTATGGTGACATATCTGCAAAAGCAGGTCATATGCTTTTCCAACCTGAGGTACTACACTTATATCGAGAACAATTTACATCCACATTTTCTGATCACTATCTAACTTGAAAAACGTGTCATTAGTTTTATAGTAAGTTTGTATGTTTCCATCCTCTCAGGTTGCTGATTTCTTTGCTAAGCTGATACAAAGGGTTGCACCTAAGAGTTACCAACAGGCTTTTGGTGAAGTTTATGTCACTGGGAAGTTTCTAGAGAACTTCTCTGGTGATCAGGTACATGATTCTTACCTAGCACATTTTGAAAATTCTTGTGGATCATTTTAACTCAGATGCTAATCTTTATGGGTTATACAGATTATTTCATTACTTTTATTTTCGTATGCTGCATGTGTTTGGTATTTCATGTAAATTTATAGGTTTAATAGGCAAACGGATTAATGGATTATCGCAGTTAGTTAACTGCAATTGCCCTCATTAATTCTAAATTATAAATTCTGCATGTTTAACAGGTACGTTTCCTGGCAAGGTCCTTCGGAGTTCCTGGGAATCATCTTGGGCAGCAAAGTCATGGTTTCCGCTGGCCTTATGGACCTGTAAGATTTTCTTCAGTTATTTATTTACCTGTTCATGTAAGAAACAAATAGACGACCATTGAAAATTAAGAATCATTATGCAGGGGAGCCTGTTTTATCGATGATTAATTAAAAGTGTAAGTGTATCTGTGATACCATTAAAATTAGGGTCCATATATCCTGAACTTATTTCCTACTAACAGTGTTTGAACTTTTTAGCATATTCGTACGGGTCATGAATTTTAACTTTTCGTCATTGTTGTAAATTTGCTGTTAAGTAATGATGTTGTTCAGGCTGATGATATTCAAAATGAGGCCAACGAGCTTTTAAGAATTAGAGATTATCTATTCAAGGAGTTGGCTCAGAAGACGGGTCAACCTGTGGAACAGGTATAGCATAAAATGCTTTCACTACGATACTACTATTTCTTAGTTGGTGTTCGTTCTTGGATGTGTGTTTTTGAACTATTTGTGTGGTATTGAAATAATCGATTGGTTGAATGTTTGGATTCTTAATGGTGAATACTCGTCAACCATAATGTGCAGGTTCACAAGGACTTGAGTCGAACTAAGCGGTTCAATGCTCAGGAAGCTTTGGATTACGGACTCATTGACCGTATCATTAGGTCTCCCCGTATAAAGGCTGATGCACCAAGGAAAGAGGCTGGTACAGGTCTTGGCGTAACTGACACAGTGGGTGCCAATAGATGAATCATGCTGTCTGCACAGGGGTAGTTTAAAAACTTGATCTATATAAAAAGTAGGCATATCGATATGTAATTTTTGTCGTTAATTAACTTGTGACTTATCGTGAATTAGTACTTGAATTAACCTCATTGTTTTGATATATATATATATATATATATATATATATATATATATATATATATATATATATATATATATATATATGAAATGCGTTATTTTGATATTTGTGTTTTTAATTTTGTATTATCAGGTTTTTAATTGTCATTTAATAGAAAATTAGGAACTGAAAAAAATTATTTTTAAAAAAAAAAATTAAGTTATGACTCGCAAAAAAGAGTCATAAAACGTGGGTCACAAGTGCGTGTCATAGAGGGATGACGCACAAATGCGAGTCATGAAGATTTATGACTGGTCCTTCCTTGACTCGCATTTGCGCGTCATAAGACCTCTTCTTGACTCGCATTTGGAGTCAAGGATAGCCTTTTTTCTAGTAGTGGTTTATGTTTTGGAAATTTTCGGAAAATTTGGAAATCATCTCGACCCTCTTTTTACTGTTCTCTCTCGAATTCAGACCTGGCGGATCTGGCGGAACCAAATAAAGGGTTCCGCCAGTGCATTTTCTGGGTAAACCCATATTTGGCCCAATGGACCAGGCGGAACCAAATTCAGGGTTCCGCCTGTGTAAACGTTTGGTTTCGCCGAGTGCCTGCAGAAAATTCTTCATTTTTCTTATTTTTATATTTTCTCAAACTCCAAATCATTTTCTTTAGTGAGAAACATCTTTCTTAACCTTCATTAAATATATTAGGATCATTTTTGCTCATTAGAACCAATAGGAAACCTCTTCCCGCCAAAAATCCAAATTTAACAAAATTAACCCAAGGAACCCTTCTAGTAAAGGAAGGAACTCTCTAAAAGGTTCCTTGAAATCCGTGGAACATCGGATCCAAATCATTTGACATGACCACATAGCATTTAGTGTATATCTTGGTCTTCTTACTCTACCATTTTTCATTGGATTGACTTCCAATGATTTGACAACCTTAATAAACCATCCAAATCATTAGAAACCTCAAAATTTGTATGGTAGAACATCAAATCCAAACACTTCTTCCATAATTCTTCAACTCTATAAATTGATCCATCTTGGATAGTTTGTACTCACACCTCACCATCACCTTCCTACATCTCAAACATCCCATTACCATCCTTGTACCACCATGACAAAGTCCAACAACTCATCACCACCATCTCGACCCATTAGAAGAACCGCTAGGATTAGCGTCAAACCTTGTTGCTTCAACTCAACCATCAACTTAAACTCATCACCTTCGGATGAATCACCACTTACCATATCATCACCCATCAAGGAAGAAATTTTTTTTAACCTTGTCACTCCTACACCATCACCAAAATCACAAAATGTCACAAACACTCCACCACCAACAAAAACACCAATTGATCCAATACTACCATCGGCACCAACTCAACCATCAAAATCACCATCACCTCCAAAATCACCTAAGATAGAACCCATGGAACTTTTTGGGACTCCACCATCATCACCTCTTCCATTTCTTGAAGACATGGAAAATCTTTCTCCAAAATCACCAACTCCACCACCATTGGAACTGATGCGTGGAATTGCGCCCTCGCAAAAGGTTTTACCTCTCAAGGGATCTTGAGAAGCTTGCAATCCTCACCAGGCAGTGTACCTGACCGTTGTAGTATAGTATAGTGACAAGTACCGGGGGATTGATCGTTCAACTCAAAGAATAGTATTCGCTAGGGTTAAAACTCAATTAAACTAGGTCTAGAGGTGAGGGATGATTCTTTTTGTATTTTTATATTTTATGGAAAGCAAGTAAAAATCTCAGGTTTTGAAAGAGTGGGCGGAATTAGTTGCTAATCAACTAACCCAAATAACTACAGATGCAATCAAAATAAAATAAAATGAACTTAAAGTAAATGTGGCGAAAACAATAATAAGAGAAAATGTGTTTACTTAGATTTCACTACTCCCTAGCTATCTATTACCGGTTGATTAGTTTGTTACAATTGCATGGATGATGGGTTATATTCCTTAATACCATTCGTAGGGCCGTGTACGATCTTCCCTAACTCTATAAGCTTCTACCTCTTCCTATGTCGAGCCGACTACTAGCTCCTAACATGGCCTCATTAGTAGTTACCTATGCATTAAATATAACCAATTTATCGTAGTACACCTCCGATCATGTTTCTTAAGACGTTCAAGCAAGTTACCAATTGGAAGTCTGCTAGTTTTCTTAAGCCTAACATCGAAATAATTCATCCACAACAATTATAAACAAACAACCAACCAATAATCAATATCTAAGTTTCATTACATCTAAGCAAACACAAAGAAAACCTAGCCTAGCATGTTAAAGAGAAGACAAGCATAAGATATAATCAAACAACACATAGACATATTGAATGATTGTTTGAAGACTTATCTTCAATTAAGCATGGATGAAACAAGGGTTTGAAACCCTCGAAAATACAGTAAAAATCATCTAGGGTTTTCTCCTCTCAAAGTTGCACACAGGAATGAAAACTAGAAAAGTATATATAGATTTTTCACTCTGACGGTGTCAAGAGTCAGGTCTGACACCGTCAACTCGCCGCCAAAATAACACTCGTATTGCCTAGATCCAGATCTGACGTCGTCATGTGTAAACTTGGTTTTATCCATCACATGCAAATTACTCTTGATGGCCTTGGTGATGCCGTCATGTACAATTCTTCAAAAACCTCTTTGGCGCGTCACGTTTAACTTGATTTATCCACCTCTTTGTCAAAGAGTGATGGCGTCACTAGTAATCCCTGACGCCGTCAGGTACAATTTCCAGTATGAATTTGAGACTTTGTCATTTTCTTCACTTTTTCGCTCCAAAAACATCCAAAATGCTTTCTTTTCTAAATTTCCTCTCAAAAGTACGTAAAATGACAAAAGAAACGATTTAGGGCAATATTTGATCATATAATCTCAACTTTGGCCTTAAATGAACCCCCAAAAGCGGTACACTTTTCGTCTCATCAGGAACCACAACCATTTGAAGCACAATCATCTCAACCACAACCAAAACCAATGTTATTTCATCCCATCTACAAAGACATCCATGGTCCTCTATATGGAGAACCTAACTTCCAACATAATGATCAACCTCAAGCACTACCTCAAGAACCCCAATTTCAATCTCAACACTTTGAATCCTTGTTTCCTTCCTACGAGGAAATAGAGGCATCATTGTGGAATATCCACCAAATACCCATATTTAACGGAAGTAAGGGAGGTTTTCCCTACACTTAGGATTTAGTGTGGGTGAAAGTAGCGATACACCCCCTTAGGGTGGAAATGTGCCACGTGAGGTGAAGGGGGTGAGTGAATGGCTTCCTTCATCCTAAAACTACCCAGATAATCTTGGTTGATGGGTGGGTCGGTTCCTTTTTTTTTCTCCAATATGTAAATCTAAGGATGGAAAGGTGTGTAAAGATTGAGGTTCCGGTTCATCAACACTAGGAAATTCCCTAGAACTAGGAGTAAGGTTATCATTACAAGTATTCAAACCTATATCCTCAAGTGGTGCTAGGTCTAAGGGCTCTACCTCTATTGGGGTTCCTATAGTCTCTTCTACTTCTTCCGGGTAAGTCACAGGCGGTGTGTATGCCTCAAATGATGGTGGGACTTGTGGAGTACTTAGTGGGCTTGCGTTGTTTTCCTCATCATTCCTCGTATCAAGATCACCTATATGTTCATCCTGTATTATGGTAGTGCCTAACCATGACATGCACTTAGGTGGCTCAACTCTACCCTCATGTGTGTTGTATGTTTTGGTGAAATCTATCCCGCTCATGCAACTAGGTAGTTCAACACTAACCATCTCAGAATCTTGGTTTGATTCTAAGTTCATGTTTCTTAGAAACTAGGTCATCTTGCTCACACGAATCCACCAATTCGTTGAACTTATGGGTCATGGTTAGGAAGCTTTACCCCCAACTCCTCTTGGATGTCACTAAGATCACACAAAAATTCATTGGAATGATAGGAAGCAAATCTATTAGTGAAATATAATTGTTCCTCTATTGTCAATGATCTAAATGGAATTTCATCCGCCATAGTAACAAGCGAAAATGGTTTTACAAACAAAGGGCACAAAGAAAAAGATAGACTACAAAAAAGCTAATAAAAAGAAAATAAAAATCTCACTTGATATGAATCTAATCAGTAGACCTAATCAAAATAAATTTCAACCTAAACAATAAATATTCCCTGGCAAAGGCGCCAAAAACTTTGATTTACGCAAAAGTTTTACTTCTCAAGAGATCTTAAGAAGCCTACATTCCCCGCCAGGCAAGTGTACCTGACCGATGTAGTATAGTGTAGTGGTAAGTACCAGGGTATTGATCGTTCTCCACAAGTAATAGTGTTCGTTAGGATTGAAAATGATCTAAACTAGGTCTAGAGGTGAGGGATGATTCTTTTTGTATTTTTATATTTTTTTTGGAAAGCAAGTAAAATTCTCGGGTTTTGGAAGAGTGGGCGGAATTAGTTGCTAGTCAACTAACCCAAATATTACAAAGGCAAATAAAAATAAAATGACAGAAAATAAATGTATGAAAAACTAATATGGAGAAAAACGTGTTTACTTAGGTTTCACTACTTCCTAGCTATCTTTCATTGATTGATTAGTTTGTTATAATTGTGTGGATGACGGGTTGTATTCCTTAGTACCATTCGTGGGGGCGTGTACGTCCTTCCCCAACTCTATAAGGTCCTATCTCTTCCTATGACGACACGTTAAGTATCCTATCATGGCCTTATTAATATTCTCTCATGCATTAAACACAACCAATTAATCATAGTACACATCCGATTCATGTTTCTTAAGACATCAAGCAAGTTACCAATAGGAAGTTAGCCAGTTTTCTTAAGGCTAACATTGATATCATTCATCCAACAATAATTAATAACAAACCATCAATCAATAATCAATAGCTAGGTTTCATTACATCTAAGCAAACACAAACAAACCTAGCCTAGCATGTTAAAAGAGAGACACGCATAAGATAGAATCAAAAAACATATAGACATATTGAATGATTGATAGATTACTTATCTTCAATTAATCATGGAAGAAAAAAGGTTTGGAAACCTCAAAATAGCTGCAAAAGTCGACTAGGGTTCGTACCCTAAGTTTCTCTCCAAAGTTCCACACATAATGAATGAAAATTAGAAAAGTATATATAGATTTCACAACTTGACGGTGTCACCTTTTGGGACATGACGCCGTTACCTCGTCGTATTTAGGGTTCCTTGATGGCCTAGATCCACTCTTGACGCCGTCATGTTGAATAAGGTTCTGGGCCGTCTCTCTTGATAATAACATGTGACGTCCTTGGTGAATTATAAAGTGACGTCGTCACGTTTAAACTCCAAAATTCCTTTCTGGCCCGTCAAGTGTAAAATAATTATCCACCTCTTTATCAACAAGCGACGCTGTCACCTGGTAGTGTGTGATGCCGTCAGGTACTGTTCCAGCTTGAATTCTTGACTTTGTCGTTTTCGTCACTTTTATGCTAAAAAAAACGTTCAAAATGCTTCATTCTCCATAATTCCTCTCAAAAGTACCTAAAATGACAAAATGAACGATTTAAGGCAATAGTTGATCATATAATCACGATTTAAGGCTTAAATGACCCCTTAAAAGCGTAACACATTTCATCTCATTAGGGAGTATTGTCCAAGGGGGAGCATTTGGCTTGCATCATTCCGCTACGCAACTCTTCTTTTTGTTTCGACAAAAGGGGGCGAATTATATTAAACTCAACCATTACTTTTGCATATCAATCATATATAACTAAAATTTGAGTAATATATAGTTTAATATATATTTTTAAAAGAGTTGATACTATAATTATCTAGTTGCTTAAAAATAAAATTTATGTTTTGTCCTCAACAAAAAGAGGGAGATTGTTAATACAAATATCGTCTAAAAAATTTATTTATATTTTACGATCTTTGCTAATATTTTGTTGTAGACAAAGTATAAACTTTATAAGTATAACTATAGTATAAGTCTCACATATAGAAACCTTATTTGTAAGTAAACATTACATTTGCTACATGATTCGTTATTAAACTTATAAGTGTCAAAACATATTTAGTAAGTTTTACGAGATAATGTGTCTTAATTGAGTTAAAAGTTTTAAACATCTTTAGTAACTCAATTACTTACTAAACACATTATACAAACATTATTCTAAGATGATACAAAAATACTTTTACAAATTCACTTTCATATTAGTAAAAGTCTAAAATTGAAAATATGTTTACATCATGCATTACATCATACATGTCTTATCAAGTTGAACTTGTAAGATTTCATGCATATCATAGTTAGATTCTCACTCAACATATCTTACAAGTTGACCTTGAATGATCTTGATTAAACTTGACAAAGAAATGGAAAGATTTCTTGGTGATTTCTGTCTGTTCTGGCAAAACCAAAGTCCCACATGGACGGAACTCTCAAAAAGGGTTCCGCCTGATCCGTGGTTGTGTTGAAGTTCTTGCCTATAAATAGAAAGCCACATACAAGAAATCCTTCATCACTTTTAGATATACTTTACACATACACACTCATTTCTTTCATCTAACTCAGTAGCATCTCATTTGTGTAATCCTCTGTTGTAGCTTTGCATTGTGTAAACTCTTATAGTTTATACATCATTTGCTTGTATATTATTGATACGTGGGGATCGCACCAGGTTTTACCTCTCAAGGGATCTCGAGAAGCTTACAACCCCCACCAGGCAGTGTACCTGATCGTTGTAGTATAATATAGTGACAAGTACCGGGGGATTGATCGTTCAACTCAGGAATAGTGTCGCTAGGATTAGAAAACCTACTAAACTATGTCTAGAGGTGAGGGATGATTCTTTTTGAATTTTTATATTTTATAAAAGCAAGTAAAATCTCGGGTTTTGAATGAGTGGGCGGAATTAGTTGCTAACCAACTAACCCAATTAACTACAAATGCAATCAAAATAAAAATGAAACTATTATACTAATGTGGTGTATCAATAATGAGGAAAGTTGTGTTTACTTAGGTTTCATTACTCCATAGATATCTTTTACAGGTTGATAGCTTGTTACAATTGCATGGATGACGGGTCATATTCCTTAATACTAGTCGTAGGGCCGTGTACAATATTCTCTAACTATATAGGATCCTACTTCACTCCTATGTCGAGCCCTTAGAAGCTCCTAACATGGGATCATTAGAATTCTCCTATGCATTAAATACAACTAAAAATTGTAGTACACCTCCGATCATGTTTCTTAAGACGTTCAAGCAAGTTACCAATGGAAGTCTACCAGTTTTCTTAAGCCTAACATCGAATACAATCATCCGTAACAATTACAAACAAACAATCAACCCATAATCAACATCTAGGTTTCACTACATCTAAGCAAACACAAAGGAAATCTAGCCTAGCATGTTAAATAGAAGGCAAGCGTAAGATATAATCAAACAACACATAGACATATTGAATGATTTGAAAGAGTACTTATCTCCAATTGAACATGAAAGATTCAAAGGGTTGAAACCCTTGAAAAAGCTGTAAAATTCGGCCTAGGGTTTTTCCCTCAAAGTTGCACACTTAATAAATGAAATTTGGAAAACTATATATAGGTTTTACAAGGTGACGGCGTCATGTATTAAGTTGTGATGCGGTCAACTCGCCGCCATAATGAAATCGTATTGCCTAGATCTACTTGTGACGCCGTCATTTGTGATTTTCTTCTGGGCCGTCACTAATACTTGGACCATGACGGCCTTGGGTGATGCCTTTATCTCCAATGCACAAAAACTCTCTGGATCGTCACGTGTATATTCCACATCCACCTCTTTTGTAACTCTTGGCGCCGTCATGCGGAGAGCCTTGACGCCGTCAGGTACTGTTCCCAGCAAGGAAAATTGAGACTTTGCCGTTTTCTTCACTTTTATGGTCCAAAAACGTCCAAAATGCTTCCTTTTTCAGATTTCTCTCCAAAAGTACCTAAAATGATAAAAGGAACAATTTAGGGCAATATTTGATCAAATAATCACGAATCCGGGCTTAAATGACCCCATAAAAGCGGTTCACTTTTCGCCTCATCAAATACCCTTACACTTGAGATTTGCTTGTCCTCAAGCAAATGCACTTTTATTCTAATCAAAATACAAGTTAGGGGTCATTTAACACTAATATAAAAGTAATTACAACAAATAATCGTTCCACTAAAAACCAAAGACAAGCACGGAGGTCATACACTAGCACCTCACAAATAGTGTTTAGATACTCACATCTCTCGGGTGTAATAAAGTATATATCACAATATGGAAATGGAAAACATCTCTCACTACCTATCATAACAAAATAGATTACCATAGGCTTGGGAAAGGATCAAACCTCCACCACTTGGCGTAAGCACCTACGATAAACTATCAAAGAGGTCTTTTAAAAAGGTACACGGACTTGAGATGGTTCCGCCAAATACCATTTTTCAAAGAGGTCTTTTAAATGGTTATAACGTTAGGTTTAGGGATATGGAAAAACACGGTTTTGTTGGATAAAGGCAATATTTACTGGTGGCGAGTTAATCATCTTGGTTAATTACTGTACAATATGGCGTTACTTAGCCACGACTAGACTCGACTTAAGCTAATGAATCAAAAAATAACAAAAACATAAAATAAACATAGAATGAAACGGGATGGTAGTCCGTATGTTTTTCTCTTTTCTTTTTTTATTTATTTTTCTTTTTTTCTTGATTTTTTGATTTTTTTTTAATTTTATATTTTTTAATTTTTTAATTTTTTTTTGCATACACTTTTACCCTACCATCCAAAATAATACATGATAAGGAATGTACATTCCCCTTACACTTGAATTTTTACATACTTTACAATAAACTAATCTAATGACTCGAATTAAGATAATCAAAACACTTGGAGTACTTTTTAAGATTAACGCACATATGGGGGAAATATATGATGTTCTTCCCCATTACTCCATAACACAAATACTTTACCCATGAGTCCCAATCATCCCAAAACAATATGTACAAGATATGACTCGACTTATCAACCATGTCATCAATTAGATAATTAACTGAGGGTTTAAACATATAACAATAATGCACTAAAGATGAGGGCATACACGGAAGGCTAAGGCGATTTGGTTGCACATTTGGGTGGGTTGTAACAAATTCTTCCTTTAAGTAAGATGCTTAAAGTTAGAAACGAAAAGATAGGCTCGGAGGGGTGTACTAGGGGTTTCGTTTACTAAAAATGAGTACAACGCTAAGGTGTGGGAAAAATTAATTAACTTTACTAGCCAAGTAATATGACTTAAATGGTCAAGTAATTATGATACGGGTTTAACAAAAGGGTGATCCTAATGCCTCTTATCATGTAGTAAATCCTACTACACGAATGTAGTCTCACTAGCGGTCTCGGGATGCATCACTAACGCAAGTTCTAGAGTCTAAATGCTACTGGTACACTCATAAGCACTAATAATGAATGTTTTTCCTATCAAATCTAAAGGCGAACCTCACATATTTGGGTGGAAAATTTTTCTGAATGGTACTATTTTGTGCTAGTCATACAACTCCTATCCATGAGACGCTTGCTAAGGCTGAAGTTTCACTCCTAAATGTTATAAAAAATTTTAAATTTGGCGCTAAAATTACACTAACAAGTATTTCTCTTAGTTTTATTACACACCTACTATCAAACAAACAAACTCAAGTGCAATTGTATCCTATAAGGTATCATCATTTACCCTCCCCTTACACTTAGGATGAACATTGTCCCAAATGTTCAATTAAAGGATGTAAAAGTAAAGTAGGTAAAAGAATGAAAACAAATACTCCCCTGATTCGTTCGGTGTGGATAGTGTGTCAACAAGGTTAGATCTTCCTCCAGGAAAATAAACAGTCAAAGCTTCCCTTCCAGAAAATAAATCATCTTCTTGTCATATATAACCTGTTAAACCTGAGAAAACAAACAAGGCAACCTCGCGTAAAATCGGCGGCAATCTATATATACTAACAAATCCTAGAAAACAATGTAAGATATAATGCTTGTGGAATGAATTTTTGCAGATTTCCTGGAGTTTATAAAACTAAAGAATTAACAAAAACTTTAAGACTCCGTTAGAAAAACCAAACTCGCAAAATTTCCAGAATTTTACACATGACTCCGTCAGGTGTTAATTCCTGACGCCGTCAGAAGTGACATGCAGAAATCTTTACGTTAAGTTTCTGGAAAATTTCTGGAAAAACTTATGTCCTACTTCCTGGAAAATCCTGCAAAACATCATTATGACTCGATTCAAGCATTTGACTCTAACAAATACTAATACACATGTTCGTTTATTGTGACGAATCAAGATCAATTTTTGTTCTTAAAAACAAATTTGGGGTTTCCCCTTACACTTAGCTTTTGCAAAATACCTTTATATGAAGTTAAGATGAAGTTAAACAACAAAATAAAGCATTTTCACAATTTTAGTTTGAAACATGATCTACCAACAATAAAAATAAAGCATGCATACGGAAGCAAATAACAATCAAACAAATAAAAATCACACAAAACATGGGTTGCCTCCCAAGAAGCGCTTTTCTTTATTTACGAGTCTTGTAGCTAGACTCAAGGTCATGGGCTATTACGTGACCTCATCGTTGGTCTCATTCTCTAGGTCATCTCCAATCTTAGTTTTGTATTCCGGACCTAGTTGTAAACATTCCTTATAGAAACCTAGTATTCAACTCATGACATAATCTACCCCTCTACGTCTATCCTCATCATTCCTATAGTAAACCGCTTGCTTGTGCTCCTTTTCTATGTTTGATAGAAGGCGGTATTGTTCAATCTTATAAGGCATTTGGTAAGCAATCTCATCGTTCTCTTCCTTGAATCTAACTATCCCTAGGGACGGGTCATAACTCATCTTAGAGGCCTCAACAAATTCGTCCGGTAATAGATGGTTGCTTAAGTCAACAAATGGTTTTCTGAACACTACTTGACTTAAGCAACCATCTATTACCGGACGAATATCCTCTACACTCACAAAATCGGTAACATAAGTGAAGTTTCCTACAAAGACATGCAATCCCTTCACTCTTCCTACAAAGTTGCTCATCCAATTCGTGTTGGGCATCATCCTATATCCAAGTTGCCTCTTCATTACCCAATTATAATAGGTCCTAGTCATGATGTTTATAGGGGACCTAAGATTGATATAAGCTTTCCACACATGCATATGCCCAATGTTGCATGGTATGTTGATGTTAGAAGGATCACCTACTTTAATAAGGGGTGAACCAAGGATATATGGTGTCTCAGGGTCATCGAATAAATCCTTGTGATATTCCCGTTCTTCCTTGGTGGGTAACATATCAAAGTACTCTTCTACGTTTTCTACTTCCTCTAACTTTTCTTCCTTAATCTCATCCCTAGTTCTGGTTTCTATTCCAACTTCATCCTTGTCACTTTCTTCTATATTCTTATCTATTGGCTTAATGGTGACAACGTTGACAAAGTAGACTTGTTTGGATGATGAAGGGTCCTTAATTTGGATTCCGCTATTAGTGTCCCTAGTGTCTTTCCCAGGTGTAGTTAGCACTTGGTTGTTGAGGGCTTTCAACAAGTTGTCAATCTTATTGGTCATCTCCGTTTGTTGTTGATTGAATTTGGTTTCAAACTTAGCTATGCGAGCTTCTTGAGATGCCATAAACTTGGACATCAATCCTTCGAGATTATTGGTACTACCATAGTTATTGGAAGGATTGTTGTTGAAAGTACAGTTAGCAGGTGGACCATTTGGTTAGTAATGATTAGGTGGATTGGAAGAATTGTTTTGGGGAATGTTTTGGTTTTGCTTCCACCTAAGGTTCAGGTGATTTTTCCAAGAAGGGTTGTAGGAATGACCGTAAGGGTTTGGCTCGGGTTTAAAAGTGTACCACTTATCTCCCGCTTTGTCGCTACGCGAGGATGCGTGATGCGTGGGAATCGCAACAGGCTTTGCCTCTCGAGGGATCTCGAGAAGCTTACAACCCCCACCAGGCAGTGTACCTGATCGTTGTAGAATAGTATAGTGACAAGTACCGGGGGATTGATCGTTCAGCTTAGGAATAGTGTCGCTAGGATTAGAAAGCCTAATTTACTAGTTCTAAAGGTGAGGGATGATTATTTTTGTGTTTTTATATTTTTTAGAAAGCAATTAAAATATCGGTTTTTGGAAGAGTGGGCGGAATTAGTTGCTATTCAACTAACCCAAAACTAAGATGCATTCAAAATAAAATAATAAAAATGAAAATAAACTAATTTATACTAAGGTTGTGAGCAGTAATTGGAGAAAATGTGTTTACTTAGATTTCACTACTCCCTAGATATCTTTTACACGTTAATTACTTGTTATAATTGCATGGATGACGGATTGTATTCCTTAATACCATTCATGGGGTGGCATACATAACTCCCCAATTCTATGAGCTCTTATCTCCTCTTACACCATGACCCAGCACAACTATAGGGATTGTAAACAGTGGCTCATGCATTAAATACAACCAATAAAGACCTAGTACGCCTCGGTTCATGTTTCTTAAGACGTTCAAGCATGTTACCATTTGGAGATCTGCCAGTTTTCTTAAGCCTAACATATAAAATCATTCATCCAAGACAAGAATAAACAAGTAATCAACACATAATCAACATCTAGGTTTCATTAGATCTAAGCAAACACAAAAGAGATCTAGCCTAGCATAATGGAATTGAGACAAGAACAAGATATAGACAACCAACACATAGACATATTGATTGAATTAGAAGAACATTTATCTCAATTACAATACAAGGTCTCAAGGGTTTGGAACCCTTGAAAAACCTGTAAAAGTTGCACCAAAATCGTCTTTCGGGTTTCACCAAAACTTCTCTCTTTTTTAATGTAAAAAAAACTAGAAAACTATATATAGGAAAATCGAGGTGACGGCGTCAAGAGCAATGGTGTGACGCCGTCATCTCGCCGCCAAATATTTCCTCGGACGGCCTTGATCTACTTCTGACGCCCTGTGTGACGCCGTCATCAACTACGGTATTTTATTCTTGGGACTTTGACGCCGTCAAGAACAACTCTTGATGCCTTCATGCACTGTTCCCAGCATAGAATTTTGAGACTTTGCCGTTTTCTTCACTTTTATGCTCCAAAAACGTCCGAAATGGCTTCTTTTCCAGAATTCACTCTCCAAGTACCTAAAATCACAAAAGGAACGATTTAGGGCAATATTTGATCAAATAAAGTCGGATTCGGGCTTAAATGACCCCCTAAAAACGGATCATTTTTCGCCTCATCATATACCCTTACACTTGAGATTTGCTTGGCCTCAAGCAAATGCGCTTTTATTCTACTCAAAAGACAAGTTAGGGGTCATTTAGCACTAATATAAAAGTAATTACAACAAATAATCGTTCCACTAAAGACCAATAGACAAGCACGGAGGTCATACACTAGCACCTCACAAATATTGTTTAGATACTCACATCTCTCGGGTGTAATAAAGTAATATAACATTACGGAAACGGAAGATATCTCTCACTACCTGTCATAGCAAAATAGATTACCATAGGTTTGGGAAAGGATCAAACCTCCACCACATGGCGTAAGCACCTAGGATAAACTATCAAAGAGGTCTTTTAAAGGGTTGTAACGTTAGGTATAGGGATATGAATTACACGGTTTTGTTGGATAAAGGAAGTTTTACTGGTGGCGAGTTAACAATCTTGGTTAATTACATGTACAATATGGCGTTGCTAAGCCAAGACTAGACTCGACTTAAGCTAATAAATGAAAAATAACAAAAACATAAAATGAACATAGAATGAAAAGGGATGGTAGTCCGTATGTTTTTTTCTCTTTTTCTTTTTTCTATTTTTTTTTCTTTTTCTTTATTTTCTTTCGATTTTTTTTTTTTTTTTTTTTTTTTTTGCATACACTCTTACCCTACCATCCAAAATAATACATCATAGGGAATGAACATTCCCCTTACACTTGAGTCTTTACATACTTTACATTCAACTAATCTAATGACTCGAATTAAGAAAATCAAAACACTTGGAGCACTTTTAAGATTAACGTACATATGGGGGTAATAATATTATGTTCTTCCCCATTACTCCATAAAATAAGTACTTACCCATGAGTCCCAATCATCCCAAAACAATATGTACAATGATATGACTCGACTTAGCAACCATGTAATCAATTAGAAAGTTAACTTAGGGTTTAACAAATAACAATAATGCACTAAAAATGAGCGCATACACGGAAGGCTAAGGCGATTTGGGTGTACATTTAAGTGGGGTGTAACAAATTCTTCCTTTAAGTAAAATGCTTAAAGTTAGAAACGAAAAGATAGGCTCGGAGGGGTGTACTAGGGGTATCGTGTACTAAAAATGAGTACAACGCTAAGGGTGTGAAAAAAATTAGTTGACTTAACTAGCCAAGTAATATGACTTAAATGGTCAAGTAATCATAATACGGGTTTAACACAAGGGTGATCCTAATGCCTCTTATCATGTAGTAAATCCCACTACACGAATGTAGTCTCACTAGCGGTCTCGGGATGCATCACTAACGCAAGTTCTAGAATCTAAATGCTACCGGTACACTCATAAGCACTAATAATAAATGCTTTTCCTATCAAATCTAAAGGCGAACCTCACATTTTTGGGTGGAAAATTTTTCTGAATATACGGTTATGTGCTAGTCATATAATCTCCTATCCATGAGACGCTTGCTATGGCTAAAGTTTCACTCCTAAATGTTGTAAAAAATTTTAAATTTGGCGCTAAAATTACACTAACAAGTATTTCTCATAGTTTTATTACACATCTACCATTAAACAAAACAAACTCAAGCGAAAGTGCATATGTAAGGTATCATCTTTTTACCCTCCCCTTACACTTAATATGAACATTGTCCCCAATGTTCAAGTAAAGAATGTAAAAGTGAAAAAGTAAAGAGAATGAAATCAAATACTTCCCTGATTCGCTCGGTATGGATTATAGGTTGGCCAGGTTAAATCTTCCTCCAAGAAAACGAACAATCAAAGCTTCCCTTCCAGAATATAAATCATCTTCTTGTCGACATAACCTGTAAATCCTGACAACAATAGACAAGACAACCTCGCGTAAAATTGGCGGCATCCTATATAAGTTACTAAATCCTAGAAAACAAAGTAAGATATAATGCTTGTGGAATGAAGTTTGCAGATTTCCTGGAGATTATAAAACTTAATAATTTACAAAAACCATAAGACTCCGTTAGAAAAACATAACCGGTAAAATTTCCAGATTTTAACTCCTGACGCCGTCAAGAGTAAAACTCTGACGCCGTCAGAATGGACCTGCAGAAATTCTTATGTTAAGTTTCCGGAAAATTTCTGGAAAAACTTGGTCCTACTTCCTGGAAAATCCTGCAAAACTTCATTATGACTCAATACAAGCATTTGACTCTAACAAATACAAATACACATGCTCATTTAATATTGTGGAGAATCATGATCGGGTTGTTTCTTAAAAACATATTTGGGGTTTCCCCTTACACTTATCTTTTGCAAAAATACTTTTAGGTTGGAGTTAAGACTAGGCCAAACAACATAGTAGAGTATTTCCACTTTTTTGTTTAGAAACATGATCAACCAACAATAAAAATTAAACATGCATACGGAAGCAAATAACAATCAAACAAATAAAATCACACAAAACATGGGTTGCCTCCCAAGAAGCGCTTTTCTTTATTTACGAGTCTTGTAGCTAGACTCAAGGTCATGGGTTACTACGTGATCTCATCATTTGAAATGATATACCCCATATAGTTGCGATCATTACTGTTATGGTGGTAGTGCCTCAACCTGTCGATACTTGCAATTACCATTCCACCTAATTTACTTCTTAGGTTAGCCATCCCATCTTGGCTCACGCCTTCAATTGTGAAAGGCCCATACCACCAAGGACTTGGTTTATCGGGTGGTATTGTCATTTCCGAATGTCTCAAGAGCACCAAATTCCCTTCCACAAATGGTGTATGATTTTTTTCGTGTCGAGTGTGTTCGAGTTCAACCAGAACCTTATTGCTTTTTCTTCTTTCATCCTTAGCTTTCTTATAGCTTTTGATTCTTGCCTCCCATGCAAGAATCTTATTCTGAACACGAATGGGTGTCGTGCCAATGTTGTTTTTAATCATTCTCCAACTCAAATTCTCATGCTCACTTCGCGGGGTCATGGGAAAGCTAATCTTTCTTTTTCCAGATTTAAGCTCAATCTTCCTACCTTCATACTTAATGACAGCCCTAGCGGTGGTGAGGAATGGTGCCCCAAGGATTATTGGCATGCATCCATCCCCTTTATCATCGATGATCATAAAATCAACGGGGTACATGAATCCAACGACATTAATTAACACATCTTCTGCGATTCCTAGGGGGTATACGTACGAGTGTCCAACAAGAGATAACCTAACACGAGTAGGTGCTGGCATTTTTGAAGTTAGTTGGATGTAAATAGTTAGGGGCATAAGATTTACTTCCGATCCTTGGTTGGCGAAAGCACTAAGATATTTCAAGTCCCCGATGCTTGTTGGTATTTCAAAGTTCCCACATGCCACCTGCTTAGTAGCTACCTTTTGTACCACTAGTTTTTCGAATACTGATCCTCCAGGTAGCGTATCATACTCATCTTTCACTTCTTCCTCATTCTCAGACCCCTGACTGGGAGGTTGGTTACGCCCATCACCCTTAATCCAATTTGTTATGGTGTTTTTGTTTATATCATGCTTCAGGTAGTAACTCAAAGGTTGAGATTCTGGTGGTTTTTCTAAGGTCTGTTTAGCAGGAGTTTCTACCTTCTCATTATCTTTTTGGACAATGGTGATGGAGTTAACAAATTGGGTGGTGGGAGTGACGCTTTCTTTCCTTAGTAGTATTCGTTCGGGGGTTCTCTGGTTGGCATACTCCTCCAATAGACTCAACATCTCATTCATTTTCTCCTGCATCTCCTCTTTTTGCTTATAAACTGCTTCTTCGAATCTAGCAAGCCGATCAGAGTGAGTTGCCATATATTCTCTCATCCTAGCCTCAAACTCCGAGCTAAGTTCCTTGGGAGGGGAACAAGGTGGGGTGCACCTCTGAAAAGTCTCGACATGTTCTCTAGAAGGTGACTCAGATAATGGTGCCGAAGTTTGTTTTGAGACAGAATTGACAGTGGCTTGTCTAGGACTTAAAGGTCTCCTTTGCCTTTCCTCAAAATAGTCAACTTTTGCCTCAAGTTTGCATAGGAGTTCATCGGGGATTTCGGTGGTTCCTCCAGATGTCGAGACTGCATTGATGGCTGCTTCTATCGTATGTTTAAATTCCCAAATCTCATGATTATCAACAACGAGCTCTTCTATGATTGCCCAAGACTCCTTGGCGTCCTTATCACGCAATTTACCTCCTGCGGCCCTGTCGATGGTGCGCTTAGTGTGATAGTCAACATGGTCGTAGAAAATCTGGACTAATAACCAAAGGTTTATGCCATGATGAGGGAGCTTGTGGAGAAGATCCTTAAAACGGGCCCAAGCCTCGTAGAAAGTTTCACCCCGCTGTTGCTCAAACATCAAAATGTCCCTTCTAAGCATTGCAGTCTTTTCCGGCGGAAAGAATCGGGTGAGGAAGCGATTGGCGAGATTGTCCCATGTGGTGATGGATCCCGCGGGTAAACGCTCAAGCCATTGACTAGCTTGATCCCGTAGAGAGAATTGGAATAGGCGTAAACGGGTGGTCTCTCTTGTTTCAACACCTAGGTCTATGGAGTCTACGATTTTGAGGAAGTCCTTAAGGTGTTGGTTTGGGTCTTCGGAACGAAGTCCATGGAATGCACATCCGCTTTGCACCAACCGGATGGTGTCAGATCGCAAGGGGGTCACATTGGCTCCGGTGAGCTCAATGGTGTTTCGGTAGCCTTGGTGGCTAGGTCGGGAATACTCTCCTAAGGTTCGGGGCCTAAGGGGTTCTAATGGTGGGTTTTGTTGTGGTGGGGTGACGGGTTCAAAGATGTTACCACCTTCCATGATGTCGGATGGTAAAGAGTTACGAACAAAAACACGAAGAAATAAGATAGACTAAAGAAGACCTAAAAATAAAAATAAAATCTTGCTAGAAAGGAATCTAGCAAGTAGACCTAATAAAAAGAAATTTCTAACCTAGACAATAACTATTCCCCGGGCTGCGGCGCCAAAAACTTGATGCGTGGGAATCACAACAGGCTTTACCTCTCGAGGGATCTCGAGAAGCTTACAACCCCCACCAGGCAGTGTACCTGATCGTTGTAGTATAGTATAGTGACAAGTACCGGGGGATTGATCGTTCAGCTTAGGAATAGTGTCACTAGGATTAGAAAGCCTAATTTACTAGTTCTAAAGGTGAGGGATGATTATTTTTGTGTTTTTATATTTTTTAGAAAGCAATTAAAATATCGGTTTTTGGAAGAGTGGGCGGAATTAGTTGCTATTCAACTAACCCAAAACTAAGATGCATTCAAAATAAAATAATAAAAATGAAAATAAACTAATTTATACTAAGGTTGTGAGCAGTAATCAGTGTTGCAAAAATCGGCCGAATCGGCCGATTAATCGGCGAGTAATCGCTAATCGGTCTGCGACCTTGGAGAGTATTACACGGAAATCGGCCGATTAATCGGCCGAGTCACAAAAATCGGCCGATTAATCGGTAAAAAATCGCTAATCGCCCCCCGACCGCCTCAGTACCGATTCACGATTTTTGCAACATTGGCAGTAATTGGAGAAAATGTGTTTACTTAGATTTCACTACTCCCTAGATATCTTTTACACGTTAATTACTTGTTATAATTGCATGGATGACGGATTGTATTCCTTAATACCATTCATGGGGTGGCATACATAACTCCCCAATTCTATGAGCTCTTATCTCCTCCTACACCATGACCCAGCACAACTATAGGGATTGTAAACAGTGGCTCATGCATTAAATACAACCAATAAAGACCTAGTACGCCTCGGTTCATGTTTCTTAAGACGTTCAAGCATGTTACCATTTGGAGATCTGCCAGTTTTCTTAAGCCTAACATATAAAATCATTCATCCAAGACAAGAATAAACAAGTAATCAACACATAATCAAACATCTAGGTTTCATTAGATCTAAGCAAACACAAAAGAGATCTAGCCTAGCATAATGGAATTGAGACAAGAACAAGATATAGACAACCAACACATAGACATATTGATTGAATTAGAAGAACACTTATCTCAATTACAATACAAGGTCTCAAGGGTTTGGAACCCTTGAAAAACCTGTAAAAGTTGCACCAAAATCCACTTTAGGGTTTCACCAAAACTTCTCTCTTTTTTAATGTAAAAAAACTAGAAAACTATATATAGGAAAATCGAGGTGACGGCGTCAAGAGCAATGGTGTGACGCCGTCATCTCGCCGCCAAATACTTCCTCGGACGGCCTTGATCTACTTCTGACGCCCTGTGTGACGCCGTCATCAACTACGGTATTTTATTCTTGGGACTTTGACGCCGTCAAGAACAACTCTTGACGCCTTCATGCACTGTTCCCAGCATAGAATTTTGAGACTTTGCCATTTTCTTAACTTTTATGCTCCAAAAACGTCCGAAATGGCTTCTTTTCCAGAATTTACTCTCCAAGTACCTAAAATCACAAAAGTAACGATTTAGGGCAATATTTGATCAAATAAAGTCGGATTCGGGCTTAAATGACCCCCTAAAAACGGATCATTTTTCGCCTCATCAATGCGTAGTCCGCAAAAGCTTGTCTGGGGAATTTCACGCAATCACGAGTGTCATGGGGACCACTACATAATTCGCATGAAGAAGTGATTTTGTTCACTTAGCTTGAAGGCTTGGGAGCTTCGTAAGATTTCATGAGAAACTTGACTTGGTCTTCAAGTTCCATGATCCTACGGTCGGGAGTGCTAGAATTGTTCGAAGGCAAAGATATTGCCTTGACCATTTTGTTCAAATCACGGGGATTATTCCAACTTTCGTTTTCTAGAGAGCAAGATCTTCTATGAGTTCCCATGATTCTTCCGCACTTAGATCACGTAGCTTGCCACCGGCTGATTGGTCAATGGTTCGCCTTGTGGAGAGGTTGATATGGTCATAGAAGATTTGGACTTGGAGCCAAAGATCTATGCCATGATGAGGGAGTTTTTGGAGTAAGTCCTTGAAACGAGTCCATGCTTCATATAGAGTTTCACCTTGACGTTGTTGGAACATCAAGATATCATTTCTAAGCTTGGTAGTTCTCCCCGATGGGAAAAATTGAGCAAGGAAACGAGTGGTGAGATCATCCCATGAGATGATGGACCCCGCGGGTAAACGTTCAAGCCATTGACTAGCTTGATCACGTAGAGAGAATTGGAATAGGCGTAATCGGGTCGACTCTCTAGTTGTAACATCAAGGTCTATAGAATCTATGATTTTAAGGAAATCCTTGAGATGTTGGTTAGGATCTTCGAAACGAAGTCCATGGAATGCACATCCGCTTTGCACCAACCGGATGGTGTCGGATCGCAAGGGGGACACATTGGCTCCTTGAGTGAGCTCAATAGTGTTTCGATAGCCTTGGTGGCTAGGACGGGAATACTCTCCTAAAGTTTGGGGCGTGGGAGGTGGGTTTGGTAGTGGTGGGTTTTGTGGGTGGTTTTGTTGTAGTGGGTTGAGGGGTTCAAAGATGTTACCACCTTCCATGATGTCGGATGGTAAAGGTTACGAACAAAGACACAAAGAAATGAGATAGACTAAAGAAAACCTAAAAATAAAAATAAAATCTTACTAGAAAGGAATCTAGCAAGTAGACCTAATAAAAAGAAATCCTAACCTAGACAATAACTATTCCCCGGGCTGCGGCGCCAAAAACTTGATACGTGGGGATCGTACCAGGTTTTACCTCTCAAGGGATCTCAAGAAGCTTACAACCCCCACCAGGCAGTGTACCTGATCGTTGTAGTATAGTATAGTGACAAGTACCGGGGGATTGATCGTTCAACTCAGGAATAGTGTCGCTAGGATTAGAAAGCCTACTAAACTAGGTCTAGAGGTGAGGGATGATTCTTTTTGTATTTTTATATTTTATAAAAGCAAGTAAAATCTCGGGTTTTGAAGGAGTGGGCGGAATTAGTTGCTAGCCAACTAACCCAATTAACTACAAATGCAATCAAAATAAAAATGAAACTATTATACTAATGTGGTGTATCAATAATGAGGAAAGTTGTGTTTACTTAGGTTTCATTACTCCCTAGATATCTTTTACAGGTTGATAGCTTGTTACAATTGCATGGATGACGGGTCATATTCCTTAATACGAGTCGTAGGGCCGTGTACAATATTCCCTAACTTTATAGGATCCTACTTCACTCCTATGTCGAGCCGTTAGAAGCTCCTAACATGGGATCATTAGAATTCTCCTACGCATTAAATATAACCGAAACTCGTAGTACACCTCCGATCATGTTTCTTAAGACGTTCAAGCAAGTTACCAATGGAAGTCTGCCAGTTTTCTTAAGCCTAACATCGAATACAATCATCCATAACAATTATAAACAAACAATCAACCCATAATCAACATCTAGATTTCACTACATCTAAGCAAACACAAAGGAAATCTAGCTTAGCATGTTAAATAGAAGACAAGTGTAAGATATAATCAAACAACACATAGACATATTGAATGATTTGAAAGAGTACTTATCTCCAATTGAACATGAAAGATTCAAAGGGCTGAAACCCTTGAAAAAGCTGTAAAATTTGGCCTAGGGTTTTTCCCTCAAAGTTGCACACTTAATGAATAAAATTTGGAAAACTATATATAGATTTTACAAGGTGACGGCGTCATGTATTAAGTTGTGACGCCGTCAACTCGCCGCCATAATGAAATCGTATTGCCTAGATCTACTTGTGACGCCGTCATGTGTGATTTTCTTCTGGGTCGTCACTAATACTTGGACCATGACGGCTTTGGATGACGCCGTCATCTCCAATGCACAAAAACTTTCTGGATCGTCACGTGTATATTCCACATCCACCTCTTTTGTAACTCTTGACGCCGTCATGTGGAGAGCCTTGACGCCGTCAGGTACTGTTCCCAGCAAGGAAAATTGAGACTTTGTCGTTTTCTTCACTTTTATGCTCTAAAAACGTCCAAAATGCTTCCTTTTCCAGATTTCTCTCCAAAAGTACCTAAAATGACAAAAGGAGTGATTTAGGGCAATATTTGATCAAATAATCACGAATCTGGGCTTAAATAACCCCATAAAAATGGTTCACTTTTCGCATTATCAATTATATATAGTGATCATTTAGTACTTTAGTCCTCAAAATATATAGAGTACCGGGAGTGGGTGTACCCTTGTAAAAGAACTCGACATCTAGCTTAGTGTCGGAAATATTGTATAGGCAACGTTAGGTTGGTTCTACCTTGAACTTGAACCCGATATTTAGCTTTGTACCGGATAAAGTGTAAGCGACGATTGTAAGATTTTCTCCACCGGTGAAAGGAGCTTGTTGACTAGTGAAGGATACTCTCGAGTTGGATACTCGGGGCGTGGAGTAGGGCAAGGAAAAAGAGTCCTTGTAGCCGAACCACCATAAAGATTCATGTTGTGGTTTGATCGTTTCTTACTTTACTCATGCATATTACTTATTGCTTATTAGTTTTGATTGTTGATTACATGTAAAGCTAACAAAGAAAATAAAGATAAAAAGCGGTAAACTATTCAACCCCCCTTCTAGTTTTCCACATGCCGCCTAGTCACTATGACATTTTGTTATCTCTATTCTATTTGTAAAACTATAGCATTTAAATCGACAAAATCTTAGACCTTTTTCCTAACTATTTGTGGGTAGCCTAGACCCAGCTCGATAAAACCTTTTACCAATTGACTTGTTCTAGTCGATTTTGTCATGTCGGATAAGTTGAGGAACTGTCGGATAAGTGATTTTCTATTACTACCGAAAATATATATTTGGACTCGTATGTCAAACGATTCAAACTTCGATTTAGCTTCTAAAACAAAAAATTGTATGTTTTCACCCAAAAAAAAAGCCCCCCTTAACAAAAATTCCTGCCTCTGTCCCTGGTTATATGGTAAAACATATTGTGTATGTGCATGCTTTTCTTCTAGACAACTTAATATTTCTATGAAAAGCTAATAAATAAATTTCATAACAAAAAATTAAAAATGTAAAGTTAATAAACAAATTTAATATTAGTATGAAAAGCTTTCTTCATTAACATTCTAAGAGCACTGGGTATGGTGGTGCCATAGCTTCAAGCCGTAGCCCAAAAAGTGCTGTCACGTCAGCAAAAATCTCCACGGCACTAGAAAACCCCACGACACCACATTTTGCCCGTAACCATTGGCACCAGAAATTCTGGTGCCGTCGGCCTTTTTTTTAACATAAAATTAATTATACACAATATAAACTAACATAAACTTCATTAATTAAAAAAACACACATTACATTAATATAAGTACAATAGTATATCATTTATCCCAAAAGATTAAGTTATAAAGGCCCAACATGAAGTACAATTATGGGTGAATGTTTGACAAGCCCAACAATTAAACCTATTCTTTTACTACAAACAAAGTAGCAGCCAAGTCTTCTTCTTCCTCACAGTGTTGGGTCTGTTAAAACCCAATCTCCATAATCTAGGATTTGAACATAAAATATCTGAAGTGTTTGATAACCGTAAACACTCAGCAAGTCACTGAATGCATAGTCTTTCAGTGAGTCATCCTCGAGAAGCTCAGGACGTATCTATGATGAAAGGTTCACCATTCAGTGAGGCGGTTCTCAGTGAATGATACCTGAGCCAAAGAAGAAGATGATGAATTCAGTGAGTGATGACAATAGCTAACTGAATCCCTATGATTCCTCACCAACTAAGTAGACTGAGTGAACAAAGACTACAGTAAAGGCGGGATTAGGCGGGATAAGTTTGAATGGATAAGGAAGGGTCCTTATCAAGCAAAGGTCAACACTGAAGATCAGAAGGCATCCATGCTCTTTACTACTTATAGCCATTTGTAACAGGGACAAAATACCTGTGTATTTTGTCCAATGTATGCTGATGTAATCTTTATCTTATAGCCTTTGTCTCCTGGGCATCTGTTAGAATCTACTTGTGTATAAATAGAGAATAAGAGAGAAGTAAAGATTAAGTTTGTGCACTTAATGCTTAGACATTCACAAACCAAATCTTTACTCTCTCCAAAGAACAACACAATCCCTGAGATAGCTCAGTTGGATCTTTAGTTGTCACTCAAACTTAGTTTGGGTTTAGTGAGGAGTTTTACCATACTTGTCATTTCAATCCCGAGTGTTGTTCCGCAAACACTTGGGTATAATTCTTTTGATTAATTTCTAATAAAGAGTTAAATGTTGAAAAACCTTGTTTTCTATCCTTTACGTTTATTTACTTTTGGTTATTAATCAATATATCGTTATACCATGGAACTTAGTTAGATTAACTTCGTAGTTAAGATTAACCAAGTGAAAGGGTCCAACAAGTGGTATCAGAGCCTCTGATTTGTAAAACTTTTTCATGACTTTTCAAACAAAAGAGAGATAAAAGTTTTTAAATCAAGATCCCACCATGGCTGATAGCGATGTACCCTAGCTAATTGACAAAAAATGAGGTGGCTATTCAGCTGTAGCTCCTAAACTAGAAGCTGGTAAATTTAGCAAGTGGAAAATGCGTATGCTTTGCTACTTGACTGGTATGAAACCATACTACATGACATGCATCAATAATGGCCCCTTTGTCCCATAGACTGCTCAAGGTTTGCCTAAACCTGAAACACAATGGACTCCTGATGAGAGGAGGGTGGTCAATCAGGACCAACGCCTAAAAAGCATCATTATATCGTGTCTCCCTGAAGTCTTTATATATAGCTACAAGTTTTATTTAATACCACAAAGAGATTTTAATATATGATGTACATCGTTAATATTAAATTGTACAAGTTTCATGTACACTATGCTTCCTCTATTGTACATATTTCTAAAATGATGTCCATAACATATCAAATTAAGTCTTGTACCAGCATAAGTAATCAAACATTTTTAGTAACACATAAATTAACATGTTACTTTTTAATAAACATCTTTTAGCTAGCTACATAATATATTTTACAAATTAACTTTGTTAATATATTTTAATCTAAAATAGAAATGTATTATTTAATCACTACATGCATCATTCTACCCTAGAAATTCCGAAGAGAAATCACAGTAGGATATTAGCAAGATCTTGAGAATATTTTGGAAAGATATGAACAAGATTTGCAAGATTTTGTGTCAGAGGGTCAAGGACCCTTTTTTTTATAAAGGGCGGACCCTTTTTTTGGGTTTGTCTGAACCGTGGGTTGCTTAGCCTTTTGGCTATAAATACCAGCCCAAAATTTACTTGTTTACTTATCTCTTACTGTCATAAACTGATATACTCTCTCTCACTAACTCATATTCAGTATCTAACTCATTCATATTTGTTTTAGTGAACTTCTTAAGTAGCAAGAAGATCAAATCATTAGTGAAGACTTACAAGCTTCAAGAAATTGTTGCAAGTCTTTGTTTGTTCACCACAATGTATATTGTACTTGTTCATACATCATTGTTTGTACCAAACTACATAATCCTCTGTAGTGATCGGTTAGTATTTTAGTCCTCAAAATACGAAGTGTGACAGAAGTGGTTGTATCCTTGTAAAGAACTCGATATCTAGCTTTGTGTTGGAATTATTCTGTAAGCGACGTGTAAGGTTTTCTACGCCGGTTAAACGAACTTTTGAGTTAGATACTCGAGGAGTGGAGTAGAGCAAGGAAAAAGAGTCCTTGTAGACCGAACCACTATAAATCTTCGTGTTGTTGTTTGATCGTTTCTATCCTTCTTACATTTTACTTACTGTCATATTTTATTAGTATACATTAGTAGACTTCACATTTTCAAATAAAAGAAGTTAAAAAATGGTAAAACTATTCAACCACTCCTTCTAGTTTTCCACAAATGTCTCAACAACCAAACGATCCATTTTTCAACAATCTTATCAATATGACATAACAATCATTCTCGTCAAAACCTCCTACACCTTCGTTCAGACACTCGATATCTTCCTTACAACAACCCAATTTTCCTCAATTTGGTATCCAATATTCTATGCCGTCATACACCCCAAACAACTATTTCATCAACAACAATTATTTCAACATCAACAAATGCTTAACAAATGATTTCAAAATCTCCAACAAATTCCATCACGAACATCACAAGAAGCGCAATCGATGCCACCACCACAAGAAACTATGTCCCACGAAGAACTGACAAGAAAAAAAGAAAAAAAAGACCCGCAAACTGTACCACAATCGACATATCCGACAAAACCGATGAACCCTCACGACCTCATAGTCGTTGGACGTCGACGGAGAAAACTTTATTAGCTGAGTGTTATGTTAGCGTTTTCGAGGATAACAAACTCGAAAGTAACCAAATCGTCGATTCATTTTGCTATAAAGTTCTACACGAGTTCAACAAAACTTCCAAATCACAAACTTACTAAGGATATGCTAGCGAGAAAGTCAGAACGTTGAACGCTAATTGCCAAAAGTTCAATGTTGTCTTCAAATGTTTAAAACGAAGTTTCTTGTGGTTATTACCAAGGATTTGTCGGAAGACGATGCCTACTGATGAGGCGAAAAATGAACCACTTTTAGGGGGTCATTTAAGCCCCGGAATTGAATTTATTTGATCAAATATTACCCTAAATCGTTCCTTTTGTGATTTTAGGTACTTTGGGAGTGAAATCTGGAAAAGGAAGCAATTCGAACATTTTTGGAGCATAAAAGTGAAGAAAATGCCAAAGACTTAATTTTCCATGCTGAGAACAGTACCTGACGGCGTCAAGAGGAAGACCCTGACGGCGTCAAGAGTAAAAGTGGTGACGACCCAGTGCAAACCTGACGGCGTCACAACAAGGGCGTCAAGAGTTAATTTTGTGACGGCCTGCACAAGGTGTACACATGACGGCGTCAGACCCGGATCTAGGCAGTCCGAGGAACTATTTGGCGGCGAGATGACGGTGTCAGACATTTGTTCTTGACGCCGTCACCTTCTAAACTCTATATATAGTTTTCTATTTTTCATTCATTAGGGAGGAACTTGTGTGGAGAAACCCTAGGGCCGAACTTTGTGAACCCTAGCTCGTATTTTACAGTATTTTCAAGGGTTTTCACCCCTTGAATCCTTTCATGTGCTATTAAGATAAGTCTTCTCTTTAATTCAATCAATATGTCTATGTGTTGGTTATCTATATCTTGTGCTTGTCTTGATTTCAACATGCTAGGTTAGATCTATCTTGTGTTTGCTTGGATCTAATGAAACCTAAATGTTAATTATGTGTTGATTACTTGTTTATGGTTGTATTGGATGAATGATTTCAATGTTAGGCTTAAGAAAACTGGCAGATCTCCATTGTGAAACATGCTTGAACGTCTTAGGAAACATGAACCAATGTGTACTAGGTTTTATTGGTTGTATTTAATGCATGAGTAAATTCTAATGATCCCATGTTAGGAGCTTCTTAGCCGGCTCGACATAGGAGTGAAGTAGGCACTCATAGGATTGGGGAAGTAAGTACGCCACCCCATGAATGGTATTAAGGAATACAATCCATCATCCACGCAACTATAACAAGTAATTAACGTGTAAAAGATATCTAGGGAGTACTGAAATCTAAGTAAACACATTTCTCCCATATATTGCTCACAACTTTAGTTTAATATAGTTTATTTTCATTTTTAGTATTTTATTTTGATTGCATCTTAGTTTTGGGTTAGTTGACTAGCAACTAATTCCACCCAAATCCTTCAAAACCGAGATTTTTACTTGCTTTCTAAAAAATATAAAAATACAAAAAGAATCACCCCTCATCTCTAGACCTAGTCTTTAGATTTTCTAATCCTAGCGACACTATTCCTAGCTGAACGATCAATCCCCCGGTACTTGTCATTATACTATACTACATCGATCAGGACACTGCCTGGTGGGGGTTGTAAGCTTCTCAAGATCTCTTGAGCGGTAAAGCCTGGTGCAATTCCCACGCATCAAGTTTTTGGCGCCGTTGCCAGGGAAAATTTTTGAGGAAAGCCTCCTAACCGTGAACCATGAGTTCAATGAATTGATGGGTTTGTATACATCACAACTTGAGAAAATAATTAAGGAGGATTTAGCCGAACATGATCATATTGAGCAAAAAGATGAATCCTTTAGGCAAATTGAACATTGTAATCAAGTTATTGAGGAAGGTTCTTATGAATCAGACTTAGAACTTGAAATGGCTAGAGAAGGATTTGAGATACTTAGGAGCATGTTTAGGTTAGATTCTACTAAAACCTATGATGAGGATATAGGTGATCTTGACACAAGGAATGATGAAGTAAATGACATATGCTCACAAAGTACCCCACGAGTCCTACCATTGTTTGAGGCACACACACCAAACGTGACTTACCCGGAAGAAGTAGAAGAAACTTTAGGAATCCCAATGGAGGTAGAACCCTTGGACCAAGCACCACTAGAGGATATAGGTTTGAATACTTATAGTGATAACCTTACTCATATTTCTAGGGAAGTTCTTAGTTTTGATGAACCGGAGCCTCAACCAAAACCATTACCTAATCTTCCATCCTTGGATGAAAATTTAGGAATTAAAATAGGTTCTGACCCACCCATCAAACCATATAGTCCGGGTAGTCTTAGGACAAAGGTAGGGGACTCTAAGCCTTGTAGAGAGGAAGCCAATATAGGAGTGGAAAATGACCTTACATGCTTACATCACCCATTTATGATTGATCACAAGAAACATTATGGGTTTAAACCAGGTTTATTAGGTCAAGATGGATTCCCAACTAGGAGTCTCTTGAAGTTGATTGAAAATGATCCCTTTCTAGGAGAAAATCTTAATCCACCGAATAACCCGATTGAATTAGGTAAGGTTATGATGATAGGAGCACACCCCTTTGAGCATATAATTCATCCACCACTCTTTTTTCACGTGGCATACTTCCACCCTAAAGGTGTGTATCGCTACTTCCACCCGCACTTAATCCTAAGTGTAGGGAAAACCTCCCTTATTTCTGTTAAATAAGGGTAGAGTCAGGCTCGTGACTCGAACGAAAACAAGCGCTTATTGGGAGGCAATCCAAGCTTTATTTGTTTGTTTGTTTGTGTGTTTGTTTATTTGTTTGATTTTATTTGTTTCCGTATGCATGCTTTATTTTTATTGTTTGTGGTTCATGTTTCAAAGTAAATTGTGAAAATGCTTTATTTTATTTTTAACTTTGTCTTAATTACATATAAAGGTATTTTACAAAAGCTAAGTGTAAGGGGAGACCCAAATTTGTTTATAAGAACGAAATTGAGCATGATCCACAACAATATTAAATGAACATGTATATTAGTAATTGTTAGAGTCAAATGCTTGTATCGAGTCATAATGATGTTTTGCAGGATTTTCCAGGAAGTAGGAACCAAGTTTTTCCAGAAATTTTCCGGAAACTTAACATAAGAATTTCTGCAGGTCACTTCTGACGGCGTCACGAGTTTACTCTTGACGGCGTCACGTGTAAAAATCTGGAAATTTTACCAGTTTTGTTTTTCTAACGGAGTCTTAAAGTTTTTTTGAATTATTAGTTTTATAATCTCCAGGAAATCTGCAAACATCATTCCACAAGCATTATATCTTATTTTGTTTTCTAGGATTTAGTAACATATGTAGATTGCCGTTGATTTTATGCGAGGTTGCCTTGTCTGTTTTCTCAGGATTTATAGGTTATGTATGACAAGAAGATGATTTATTTTTCTGGAAGGGAAGCTTTGATTGTTCATTTTCTTGGAGGAAGATCTAACCTGGCCATCTTATTATCCGTACCGAGCGAATCAGGGGAGTATTTGATTTCATTTGTTTTACTTATTTCACTTTTACATTCTTTACTTGAACATTGGGGACAATGTTCATCTTAAGTGTAAGGGGAGGGTAAAATGATGATACCTTACAGGTACACTTTCGCTTGAGTTTGTTTGTTTGATAGTAGATGTGTAATAAAACTATGAGAAATACTTGTTAGTGTAATTTTAGCGCCAAATTTAAAATTTTTTACAACATTTAGGAGTGAAACTTTAGCCATAGCAAGCGTCTCATGGATAGGAGATTGTATGACTAGCACATAACCGTACCATTCAAAAAAATTTTCCACCCAAATATGTGAGGTTCGCCTTTAGATTTGATAGGAAAAGCATTTACTATTAGTGCTTATTAGTGTACCGGTAGCATTTAGATTCTAGAACTTGCGTTAGTGATGCATCCCGAGACCGCTAGTGAGACTACATTCGTGTAGTAGGATTTACTACATGATAAGAGGCATTAGGATCACCCTTGTGTTAAACCCGTATGATAATTACTTGACCACTTAAGTCATATTACTTGGCTAGTTAAGTCAATTAATTTTTCCCACAGCTTAACGTTGTACTCATTTTTAGTGCACGAAACCCCTAGTACACCCCTCCGAGCCTATCTTTTCGTTTCTAACTTTAAGCATCTTACTTAAAGGAAGAATTTGTTACACCCCACTTAAATGTACACCCAAATCACCTTAGCCTTCCATGTATGCACTCATCTTTAGTGCATTATTGTTATTTGTTAAACCCTAAGTTAATTATCTAATTTATTACATAGTTGCTAAGTCGAGTCATATCCTTGTACATATTGTTTTGGGACGATTGGGACTCATGGGTAAAGTACTTATTTTATGGAGTAATGGGGAAGAACATCATATTATTACCCCCGTATGTGCGTTAATCTTTAAAAGTACTCCAAGTGTTTTAATTTTCTTAATTCGAGTCATTAGATTAGTTTATTGTAAAGTATGTAAAAATTCAAGTGTAAGGGGAATTTTCATTCCCTACGATGTATTATTTTGGATGGTAGGGTAAGAGTGTATGCAAAAAAAAAAAAAAATAAAAAAAAAAAAAAAAAAAAAAAAATAAAAATCGAAAAAATCAAGAAAAGAAAAAAAAAATAGAAAAAGAGAAAAGAGAAAAACATACGGACTACCATCCCGTTTCATTCTATGTTTTTGTTATTTTTCCTTTATTAGCTTAAGTCGAGTCTAGTCTTGGCTTAGCAACGCCATATTGTACATGTAATTAACCAAGATTGTTAACTCGCCACCAGTAAAGACTGCCTATATCCAACAAAACCGTGTATTTCATATCCCTATGATGAGTGCGCAAACACTCATCATTTTTATCGTATTTAAACTGCCAAAAATACAAAAATAATCGAAAAGTCATCAAAATACTTAAATTATCCCATGGAGTGTGTTTTATGTGTTTAAAACGCAAAATGAGCAAAAACAAATGAAAAACGATCAAAGTTTGCAATATTGGCAGTTTCAGTCCCCCAAGTTTCAAAATTTGTCAAAAATAGTCCCTACGCATTCATTTTGAAAGAAAAGTCAACCCAAGTCCTTAAAAATTCAAAAGTTATCAAAAACGGACTTTGGGTGAAAAATTTGGAAAATTACATGATTGGTCCCTGGAGTTTGGAAATTTGCAGAAATAGTCCCTGGGAATTTTGAAAATTAAAAAATTGCAAAATTGGCTTTTGGAATATTGAACTAGGCAACATTGGTCCTTCTTGGTACTTTTGGGGAATTACAATTTCAGTCCCTTGGTTTGGGTAAAAATTCAAAATTGATCCTTGTGTACACTCTTATACCAACCGGACCCTTAATTTAATAAAACCCAAAACCAAATCCAACTCCTTATAACTCCCTCAGCCCACCACCAAATCCAAAGCCCGCTCCAACACCCTCCAAGCCCACTCCACAAATCCACCTCACCCCCGTTTAATAATACTACTCCCCCTTGGTCAAACTTTGACCCCCCAACTTTGACCCCATTGACTACCTCCCCCACTCACCCCTGCTACCATCCAAAACCCCCCCCCCCCCCATCATAACCCTAGCCTGCTTCACCTCTGATTACACTCAACCCCCCTCCTACTCCAAACCAAACACAAGCATCCAAAATACACTTCTGGCATCAATTTACTTCAAGAAACAAACAAAGATATTTTGGCGCCAAGAGTTTTAAACGGCCAAGATCATGAAAGAGTTATCCAATGGTCAAAAATGATGCTGGGAAAGAGACAAGGAACCTTGGAAACCCTAATTGGAGTGTATAAAAGGAGAAGAGATGCAGTGGAGCAGGGAGTTAGTTTTTTGTAGTTTAAATTTAATTTTTCAAGTATTGTAATTTTAATTTTAATCAAAGTCTCAGTTGTAATTTGACTCTTTCAGTATTAATGTAAGTATTGTTTCAGAAATTCAAGTTGCATTTCCATTTTTAGTTTCATCAAACAATAAATATAAAAAAAATATATATACAGAAAATAAGAAATATATATATATATATATATATATATATATATATATATATATATATATATATATATATATATATATATATATATATATATATATATATTAAAGGGAAGACAAGCATGGAGCAGGGTGAATATGGGATGGCCCTGGGTTAGTGAATCCATGGGGATTCAATAGGATGGTAATTGTGGTCCTTGGTTTCATGTTAAGGCTGGAAGCACACTGTGAGATCTAAACTTTTCCATCCTTCTTTAGTCTTAGTTCATTAATGTAGCTTTGTTTATATAATGCTTAAATGTGTTTATGCATATCTCTTTGGTGATATTTAGTTGTGATATTAGTTCTAGTAGTTTGCTTGTTCATTTGATCTATTGTTCTCAAAAAATTTTATATTAACTGTCTTTGTGGAATTTTAGTTTCCTAGCTCAATTCAGTGTATAATAGTACATTTCTAGGATTGGAATCTAGATTGTGGTTTAAATATTTGCAATGCTTTGAAAAGTTGCTTAAAACATGTTTTAAAGGGTGTTTGGCATAAGCCTTTTGACTGAGTTAGTAACATCATTTTGACCTCAGCTTGTTTACTCATTGTTTTTAGTACAACATTAGTCCAAATAGACCATTTGGTGGTCTGTTTTGAAGTAAAAGTCAAAGTTCCACCAATTTAATCATGACAGTTTAACTGTCATCAGTTTAGAAGATACAACCCTTTAAACCATCTCAAAACTAGTTTAGGTAGGTAAGTCAAGTCTCATCTGCTTATTGAGTTGCTTTAGTTTGTGCTTAATTAATCATCTGCTTATTTGTTAAACATGTTCCATCCATTCACTTGACTACACGAACAAATCAGTGTAGTTGAGCTCCTTTACAAGCTCAATCATAAGCTCATTTCTGAGCTTCAGCTTGTGTCATTTAGATTTTTGAGAAGCCTTGCAACCATTTTCAAAGTTTCAATTCATAAAAAGCCTTTTCAAGCTTGTTCATTAGGGCTGCAATCAGCTTCTAAGTTATCCCTTTTTACTGAGTGCAACCAGTACTCAGCGAACCCAGGTTTTTCATAAGCTCTCATAGGGCTTATTAGTGGGCCCCACTTTGTGAGTTTTGGATTTTTGGAAAGCCTACCACCCCAGCTTGCTAGTCCAAGGCTTAATCAGCATTTTTCAGCTTATTATATAAGCTGATTTGGCCTCCAAAGTTACCTGCAGGCCCGTTGGGTCTGTCCACATTTTGAAATTGCTTATTGGCCTTGTTTAGCTTATTCTGTATACTTAGTTTGTAATTTCACTTCATTTTGTTCCTTTTAAGTTGTCTCAAGTTTGTTTTCACTGTGTGGGTCCCTGCATTGCTTATTTGAGCTCAATACCTTCATAATCAAGCAATAAGCTCACTGATTGGCTTATTTAAGTGCACAGGGCTTATTTTTTAGCTTAAGCAGAAGTTCCTTCACAAAAGTCTCTTATTTTAAGTAGTTAAACAGTTCTGTTAAAGAAAATTTAGAAAAAGTCAAAAATAAATAAAGTGATAGCTTCTATTTAAGCCATTTTGGCTTATTTTCTGCTTATTTATAAGCACTTTTCATTTTTAAATTTTTCTTAGGCTTCTTTTTAGTTAAAATAATTTTAGGAATTTTTTCAGATTTTTCCTTGTTCATTTAGTATTTTTTATAATTAATTTTAGTTTAAATTAATTAAATAATTAGTTTTAATTAATAATTAATAATTAAAAAGTAGAAAAAATAGGTTTTCTGTTTTAAAATTAGTTTTATAATATTTTAGATTTTTCTAAATTTAATTTTCATTTTTCTAGGTAATTTTCATAATTAATTAATAATTAGTGTAATTTAGTTAATTAAAAAGAAATTAATAATTAGTAATTAATTAATAGTAATTAATTAAATAGTGTAAAAATTATTTTTCTTTTTCTAAAAATTTTCTTAAGTCATTAGGATTATAAAAATATAATTTTCACGTTCGTAGGACCTTATTTTCTCACGTTTCACTTTTATTTTTGCGCGTTCGCGTTATTTTTAATTCAAACGCGCGTTTTTAGGTTAACTTACGTTTCTAGGTATTTTGATCATCAGTAATTCTTCCAATAGTGTTTCTAAGCTATTCTCAATCATAATCTCGTAGTTTAATCATAATAATCAAATTTCTGATCCTCCTGTTAAATCACCCGATCACTTTAAACGTTTTTGCATACAATTGTTTACCTCGCTGGGACATAACGACCCGGGAATACACTGTACTCCTTGGTTAGTTGGTTTTAGACGTTTGACTTGGTTGACCATCACCTGGGAAACTTAGTTGACCGTTCGGAACCAATCAAAATTTGGCGCCGCTGCCGGGGAGGTAGCTGCGTAATCAAAATGTTTTCTTAGAGATTAGTGGTTTTTCATTCATCACTGTATAAACCCACCAACTTTTTGTAAATCTTAATCATAAAACAAAAACGTCATTAACACTTTTTCTAAAGTGTTAACAACACCAAAAAAATCAAAAACAAACAAAACAGATCGTTACGTTTTCTATATCGTGTTTCTTTTAAGGTGATTCTTAAAGAGATGCGATTTTGGTAAACAAAACGATACCAAAAATATTGCCTAAAAGTTTTTAACCCATACACACAAAAACCCAAAAACATTCGTCTCTTTCTTGTGAATAATAATTCTACATAAAAATAAATCGTCGCAAACCAAGGCAGAACACCTACCAACTGGGGGTGTGGACATAATAAGTTCCCAAACCAAAGATATAAAACTTGCCTTTGTATCCCTGTGAGTAGTGTACCTTTCTTAAAGAAGCAACTTGCTTGTGATTATTGGTTTAAGTTCACTGTCGTTTTGCCTCGATTTTGTTTTGAGTGAGTTGTTTTTAGTGCATGCGCACTCGCTCTTCTAGGTCTACTAGCCCATTACGTGAGCTTGTAAGAATACCTAGAAGACGTCGTCGACGTTCAGCACCAACAGTCGGATCTGAGATCCGTACTGTTCCCACATCTTCCGTTAACATGGCTGCTGAGCCAACTATGAACGAGCTTCTCCAAGCACCCGTTGAGGGTTACGGAGATGCTATCGTTGTTCCGGCCATCGTGGCCGAGAATTTTGAGCTTAAAACTGGGTTGATAAACCTGGTCACTTCGCGTCAATTCTACGGTTTTGAGAGGGACGATCCTCAAGATCACATTCGATGGTTTAACAAAATTACATCAACCATCAAATGCAAAAATGTCCCTGAAGAGGCGATTAAACTTCTTCTCTTCCCATTTTCCATCGATGGGGCTGCCCGGATTTGGCTTGATAAACAAACCCCTCGATCGATTGTAACATGGGAAGATTTTGTAAAAAAAGTTCGTGAATGAATTCTTTCCTCCTTCCAAAATCACAAGTCTCAAGAATGAGATCATGAAATTCACGCAGAAATTTGATGAATCATTTAGTGAGGCATGGGATCGCTATAAGGAATTGCTTCGCAAATGCCCTCACCATGGCTTTTCTGAGTTGATGCAACTCGATACTTTCTACAATGGTGTGAGCCAAAGCGATCAAGACTCTCTCAATTCCTCCGCTGGGGGTAATTTCTTGAATCGTACCACAAAGGATGCTTTAGCGATCATTGAGAATAAATCTAAGGTTCGCATTCCACGAAGCAAACTGGTTGTTTCCCAAGGGAATGTTGTTCCTTCTACCTCATCGCCCGTGGCTCAGTCTAGCACCGATGCTAGACTTGACAAACTCATGGAAGCAATTCATGCATTGGTTCTCACCAAAAGCAAGAAAGTTTCTTCTCCTCATTCTTCTCCACAAGCTTAAATCAAAAAAGTAGAAGTTTGTGTCACTTGTGGTGGTCCACACTCGTATTACAATTGCACTGCCACTGAAGGCAATCCATTTGAAGTCAATGAAATAGCCGGAAGTTCCAACCAAGGAGGTAACCAATACCGTCCTCAAGTGGAACCAAACTACCGCGCTAGCAACCAAAGTGGACCACCCGGATTTCCTCAAAATCCAAATAGGTTTAATCCTAATCCACCAAGGGGTAATAACATGCAAAATCAAACTCATGCCCCGGTGAATCAATACCCACCCCAAAGGGGTAATCAAGGGTATTTGATGAGTGTCTAAATACTCATCATTTTATACTAATCTGAGCTGCCAAAACATACAAAAACACTCAAATATGTATCAAAATACTTAAAATATCTTAGAGGTGTGTTTTATATGTTTCAAATGCAAAATATGCAAAAACAGATGAAAAACGTACAAAGTTTGCATAATTGGCAGTTTCAGTCCCTCAAGTTTCATAAATTGGCAAAACTAGTCCCTGGTTATTCTATAAACATGAAAAAGTCATCAAAGGTCCTTTTTAATCATAAAATTACATATTTAGTCCTTTCGTGCAAAGTTTCACAAAATTACAAGTTTAGTCCCTGTACTTTGCAAATTGACATAAATGGTCCCTGGGATGTAAAAACTTTGAGAAAATCAATTTTGGTCCTTGTACTAATAATATTTTGCAGGAATGGTCCTTGGTATGAAGTTTGGTGAATTTACATGATTGGTCCCTGAAGTTTCACAGTTTGGCAAAACAGGTCCCTCAAAGTTTCAAACTTGACAGTTTTAGTCTCCGGGTGTTCAAAATGGGAAAATTATCATTAAGGGTCCTAGGGAATTCATAATTGTCACTATTAGTCCCTGGGTGAAAGTTTTGAATAAATTACACATTTAGTCCCTCAAGTTTCCAAAATGACAAATTTAGTCCCTGGGTATTTTAAATTAGTGAATTATCATTCATTACCCTTTTACTATTCACATTTGGCAAGATAGGCCCTTATGATAAACTTTGGGAAAATACCAATTCAGCCCTTTAACTTTGAATAAATTACAAAATTGGTCCTTGTGTAAATTTCTAAACCAAACGGATCCTAATATTATTATTACTAAAACAAAACCAAACCTACTCCAACACAACAGCCCACTCCCAAGCCCAAGTTTCATAAGCCCATCCCAACCCCTTGGTCAAACCGGTCAACCCAACCAATACCACTCCTTATCCTTTCCCACCAAAACCACCCTCCACCACTGCTAAACCAAACCACCATTTCTACCCCTAGTTTCACTTCCACCTTGCTCCCCACTCATCCTATCCACTACCCTCCACCTCCACAACATTCCAAAACCCCTAATACCCTCTCCACGCAACCACAGTTGTCCCATGGACTTTTGGCGCCAATAATATTTTTAAACGGCTAGGATGAGATTGACCATATCAACGGCTGGGGAATGGTGGGAAATACCCCAGTGGGTCCCACATACTCAGAAAATGGCTACAAAAGGGAAAAGAGGCAGAAGAGTTCAAGTATTAGTGTAACTTAGGTTAATTGTAGTCGTAGGTAGTATAATCTTAAATTTCAGTTGTAATTTCAATCAAATTAGCTTGTTCTCAGTTAATTTCATGTACCTTAATCTTTAATTCAAGTTAATTTCAAAGTTCAGTTGGTATCTCATTTTATGCATTTTCATAAAATTCTCAAAAATCTCATAAGCTTGTATGTTGTTATTTGTTGTTGTATTTGATTCATAAGCTCATATAAAGCTCTGACAAAGCTTTAATAAGTCTTAGAAATCCTTAATCATCAGTTTAGAATAGAAAAGCAAAAATACCATAATATAAAATAAAATAGTTGAAAAATAAAAAATCAAAAGAAGAAGAAGGAAAAGCTTGGATTGTTGCTGAATTTGGATTGCAAGGGTACTAGGGCCTTATGGGAGGCAATAGGATTTGTTTGTGGTTCATTGGTTCATTGTTTCTCAGTCATGTACCATTTGTAAGTTACTCTTATGGTTTTTGCTAAATTACTATAGATATACTTATTATAGCTTAATTGTTATTTATTCATGCTTGTTTTAGCTTATTTAATTTAGTTTAAGTCTCTGTTTAATCTGTACAAGCTTAAGCTTTGATTTCCTTTGAAATCTGTCACTTATAGGGGTGTTTGGATAAGCCTGTTACTCTAGGTTTCAGGGTTTATTTGTTAGTATTTTCTGTGTGCATAAGTTATAATAGGTCTAATTCAGTTAGGAATGTCATAAAATTGGGTAGGTTTAGTTGTGAAAAGTCAAATCACACCACAAATTCCACTTATCTGTCCACTGTGTGGACAGTGGAGTCTCAAAACCCCCTCACTTGATCACAACTCACATCTTTAGCTTATTATAGGTTCTATATAGCTTATATTAACTTAATTAATCAGTAGTGAGTGTTAGAATCTCATATTAGTCAAACTAGCTAAGTATTACAAAAAGTCAAATTGTACCATTCTCAGATTTTCTCAAATCTTGAAGGATTTTTATAGATTTATGTAATAGGTTCTAGAATCTGAAAATTGTTGTGGTAATAGACTACTAGCTCAACTTTTGATTCCCCACCTAGTTATATTTTTGTGATTTTTAGGGTGGACCCCACACTTGACCAAAGACAACTGCAGGGAGATAACCTCCCCTGTACATCAGCAGCTCAGTCTACACCACCACCTTTTGTGGTGGTTTGTGACCACCTCAGTGGGCCCTACTTGTCAAACCTTGTACCATTGAAACCCCCTCCTAGTATACTTTCATAGTTGACCAGTTATTTGACCTAGTACCCAGTGGACCCCACTTAATTTTGCTCCCCAACTTTGTCCCCAAATCTGTCTCAGTCCACAATAAGCAAGTGCTTATTGTGGCTTATTGGCTTATTCAGTGGTTCCCTTGTGCTTATTCTGGCTTGAACTTGTTCAATAAACTTATTGGAGCCTAAATTAACTATAGTGGGTCCCACACAAGTCAGTTGTAGCCTATTTGCTTCTAAAGTCAACTATGGTCAACTGTGGAAGTAATAAGCTTCCACAGTGCTTTATTCTAGCTTATAAAATTATTGTCTTTATTAAAGTTATCTATTTTTAGATATAATATAGTATTGTAAAAGAAAAATCCAGAAAAATACAACATAAAAATAAGTGATAGTTTCTATTTAATTTAATTTAATTTTAATTTTCATTTTTAGATTTTAATTAAGTAATTTGTAATTTTATATTTTTATTAATTTCCTTTTAAGTTAAAGTAATTTTCATAATTTTCTCGAATTTTTTTTTGTCATTTAGTATTTATTATAATTAATATTAGTTTATTTAGTAATTAATCAATAAATAAGTTATAAATAGCATAATTAATTTTTATATAGCAACACCTAGTTTTTATATTTTTTTTAGCTTTTATAAGTTATAAAATAGTTTTATAAATTTTTTCATAATTTTCTAAGTTGATTTAATATTATTTGTAATTTAAAATAGTTTAATTAGTATAAATAATATAAATAGTTTTTAATTAGTAGAAAATACATAAAAAAACAAAAACATTTATTTTTATTTTTCATACTTTCTTCAAGTTCATTTTTAAGTTTAGAAATTATTTTTATAAGTTTTTAGTTTAATTTGTATTTTTTATCATTTTTAGTTTAATTTTAATTAAATAGTTAAATAGTTTTTTTTTATTAAATAATTAATAATAAATAATAAAATAATCTAAAAAATAGTTTTCTTTTCATTTTAATTTTATTTTAAGTTTAAGTTTATAGGATTTTTATTTTTAACCCCTGTAGTTTATTTTTCTTAAAACTCACATTTTTCTCAGTACGCAGTCGCGTCTGATTTTAAATTGGTGTACGTTTATACGTATTAGATATCTAGGTTTTACGTAACTGTTTAAATAGCTTATTTAAGTTATTTAGTTTTATAAAACCCTAGTTTAAACACACACACACACTTATACCCTTTCCTGTTCACTTTCACTGATCACAGATTCGTTTTTAATATCATCACAACCTCGTTGGGACATTACGACCCGGGAAAACACTGTATTTCACGGAAGCATTTGCCTCAGCGGTTTGACTATTATAATTGACCATTCACAAGTGGTTGACCAATAATTATCTGACCGTTTGAGGCGAATCAAAATTTGGCGCCGCTGCCGGGAAGGTTGTGTGCTTATTTTAAACGATTTTGCGTATTAGTGAACCTGGATATACATCCATTGTATATTTACCATCTTTTATCCATATTTTTATAAAACAAAACACAAAAATATTCACCTTTACACCCCTACCTATTTGATTCTTCATTTCTCATCCCCAAAACCCTTTGATTCTACCTTCTTCCACTTCTCCCATAATTGATTCTAATGGCATCTCTCGATGACAATTTCTTTAAACAAAGAGCCTGTAAAAGTGAAGTTGAAAAGCTTATGGCCTTGTCAAAAATGTCGAGATGTTATGTTGATTATGATGGACCTTCGATTCCTATTCCCTCTCCGGTGAAGGAAAGAGATCATGAAACCGAGGTGACAAAGGACCTTGTACTTTCCTCTGACGATGGAGGTGCTAAATACGTCCAAACCACGGTTGTCCAAAAACCTGAGCTCACAAATGCTCCTAAACCTTCAAGAATCAATCCTGATCTTTCACGGTTTACGGTTAAAAGTTTGTCAAGTAAACGTACAGAGCTTAGGGTAGTGACTGAAAAGAACGACTTACCTAACCTTCACGTTTATCAAGAACCAAAACCCGAGACCATAACGGAAGTGGTGGAAATTCCTAGCTCTCAGAGCACACCACTTGTCCCACCTCCAGATTTTGTCCCTTGTGTCGGTTGTGGTGAGCCGCTTTTCGGTTTTCCATGTCGTTGGTGTACATGTGAACAATGTGGTAATGATATTCAAGACGGGAGTTGTTTGTTTTGTGGATCGAGTAATTCATTTGCTTATGATCCTAATCAAAACTCATTCAACAACTCCTCAAATTTTTCAAACTACCCATCACATTCATACGAGCAAGAATCATATTATCCAAATATCAATGATGCTTCGTATCAAAATACACCAAGCCAGACTCAACAGTTTTACTGTTGTGAGTACTGTGGAGGTCCACACTTTAGCTCTGATTGTCAAACAAGGAATCCATTTCCTTGTAACAATTATGACTATTCGTTTCAAGACCCGCCTCCACAATACCAAATGAACCAAGCAACTCCTCAAAACCAGCAAGACCCTTGTCTAGAGGTTCTTGAAAAACTTAAAAACATTAGAGAGGAGTTAGCTAATATGTCGTTTCACAATGCACCAAGTTTTTCTTGTGTACATTGTGGGGGTCCTCATAATGATGATCAATGTCAACCTTCCGGTTTTGACACATCCACACCTCCACAATTTCCACTCATTCAAAATTCTCGTGATAAATCTATCACAGAATTACTTGCTGAAGAATGAGATTCTGGGAAAAGCATGGAAGATTTAATTGCGGAGCAAAGAGTAGCCAAAATACGTGCCAATATTCGCTATGCTGCTTTTTATGAGGACGATGATGACAGTGATGATGATGATAACATTGTTATCATTCAAAAAGATTCATCAAGTTCATCAGTTGAGACTTCTTCCATGAAGATACAGGGAGAAAAGAATATAACTGAATCACCAGCAGAAGAAATAATGGAACTTGTAGAATCCATAACTGCTAGTCCTTCTCAGTTCCCTCTGTATGATGTTATCACACCCGAGGTTCCCACTCACTCTCTGAGCATGGGGGACGAGCATCTTGACACTATTCCTGCAAAGGAATCTGACGAATTCATAAAGTCTAGTGTTGAGAACCTTGTCTCAATCCCAAGAGAGTCACAGGGAATTTTTGATCATATGTGTGATATTCCTACCCCCCCTGATAATCCAAATGATCAAATTGAGAATGTCTCTAATTCCAGTAATGATTATATATCTTATGGAGACATTGAGTATGTTGAGGCATCACTGCCTCGTTCTGATGTTGATCCTCTTCTTGAGGATTTCACAGAGGAACTCAGTCACATCATTCCACTTCTATCTGGAAGTAATGATGATCTCTTTGACTTCGAAGCCGATATGGGAGAAACTAAAAATCTTTTAAACTCTAATCCAAACATCGAGCTTAGTACTTCACATGCTGATGAAAATTCTTTATCTTCTGGAGACATCAGTCATGTGAAAGAATTACCTTCTGAGCTAGTTAGCTTAGAAGAAGAGAAAGATAATCACTTTGTTCCCGAAGCAGTCAAGACTACTCTCACCAATCCTCTATATGAATTCGAATCCAAATTCACTTTGATTTCTGATAATCAAATCTTTGATATTCAGAATGAGGATTGTGATGAGTTCACAGCGGAACAAGAATTCACAGATTTACATCTTGTGAATGATTCTCTTTACGAGGAGTTCTCCTTTGAACTCACTCATATCATATCTCCACCGGAGTATGATACTTTCTATTTTGATCTAGATATACCCATAATATGTCTTGATCAAACGAGCTTAAAAGAGGAGATTCATGAAACAATGAATTCTCCTATTGAAGATGAGGAGTTAGTTATGATTTTCATCATGACTTTCTTTCTTTTCTTCATATATTCTGTTCCTTATCCTGTTCTTCACTCTTTCGGGAGTGAGGACATTATCTTTGACCCCGGCATTCTCATTCATAAATTATGAGCTAGGGTCTCTCTGTATATCTCATCGGTGTGGAACTTTCATATGCTTCAAATGTTTATCCAAACCTCTTGAATGAAAGTCCGATGCAGATTGTCTCTTCCACATCATACTTCCCCATGGACAAATGAATTCGGGGTCGAGTCAAGCTAGCGACTCGGAAATCAAAAACAGTAGCATGTACATAGGTTTTCACCCATGTTTCACCCTAGTGTGGGGGAGATGCCCCACATGTTGTATATATATATATATATATATATATATATATATATATATATATATATATATATATATATATATATATATCCTCTAAAAAAAATGTAAATTTAGTGATAGCTTCTATTTAAGAAGTTTTATCTTAAAAAATAATTGTATGTATATACATCTTAAATAAAGGCTATGGAATATTTTTCTTCTTACGTTCTAAGTGTTGGTTTAACACCCGGTATTTTGAATATTGAGGACAATATTCAGTTCTAAGTGTGGGGGGAGATTCGTTATTCTAACGAATTTAAACACATGTTCCATCAAGAACCCCCATTTTAGCCCAAATTTTAAAAATTTTTCTCACTTAGAACGCAATAAATGGTTATCAATCCACCATGTCTAACCCACATAAGGATTGGCTAATCCAGGAGCAAACGGTTCTTGGTAAAGATAACTCAAACCCGTTTATGGCTTGCAATTTGCCCAAAATTGTATGGTTCCTTAACTCCCCATTATCCTCAAAAGCTAATGAGTTGGCTAGCCCGCAAGATTATGGCTTGTGGTAAAGGCAGTGGAAAATCCATAATTGGTAATCAGCTCACCAAGATGTTGACTATTCCATCAAGAGTTGGTTAGTCCAGAAGCAAACGGCTTTTGGTAAAGACAAATCAAATCCGTTGAAAGCTGGTGATTTGCTCAAAATCACACGGTTATCAGGTGTGCAACAGTTCTTACACCTGGCTACTCCAGAAGTGATGGCTTTTGGTAAAGAGTTTTTCAAATCCATTAAGTTTTTCTCAAAAGATTGCTAGGGACTAGCAATAGTTTAGTGTGGGGGATTGATGAGTGTCTAAATACTCATCATTTTATACTAATCTGAGCTGCCAAAACATACAAAAACACTCAAATATGTATCAAAATACTTAAAATATCTTAGAGGTGTGTTTTATATGTTTCAAATGCAAAATATGCAAAAACAGATGAAAAACGTACAAAGTTTGCATAATTAGCAGTTTCAGTCCCTCAAGTTTCATAAATTGGCAAAACTAGTCCCTGGTTATTCTATAAACATGAAAAAGTCATCAAAGGTCCTTTTTAATCATAAAATTACATATTTAGTCCTTTGGTGCAAAGTTTCACAAAATTACAAGTTTAGTCTCTGTACTTTGCAAATTGACATAAATGGTCCCTGGGATGTAAAAACTTTGAGAAAATCAATTTTGGTCCTTGTACTAATAATCTTTTGCAGGAATGGTCCTTGGTATGAAGTTTGGTGAATTTACATGATTGGTCCCTGAAGTTTCACAGTTTGGCAAAACAGGTCCCTCAAAGTTTCAAACTTGACAGTTTTAGTCCCCGGGTATTCAAAATGGGAAAATTATCATTAAGGGTCCTAGGGAATTCATAATTGTCACTATTAGTCCCTGGGTGAAAGTTTTGAATAAATTACACATTTAGTCCCTCAAGTTTCCAAAATGACAAATTTAGTCCCTGGGTATTTTAAATTAGTGAATTATCATTTATTACCCTTTTACTATTCACATTTGGCAAGATAGGCCCTTATGATAAACTTTGGGAAAATACCAATTCAGCCCTTTAACTTTGAATAAATTACAAAATTGGTCCTTGTGTAAATTTCTAAACCAAACGGATCCTAATATTATTATTACTAAAACAAAACCAAACCCACTCCGACACAACAGCCCACTCCCAAGCCCAAGTTTCATAAGCCCATCCCAACCCCTTGGTCAAACCGGTCAACCCAACCAATACCACTCCTTATCCTTTCCCACCAAAACCACCCTCCACCACTGCTAAACCAAACCACCATTTCTACCCCTAGTTTCACTTCCACCTTGATCCCCACTCATCCTATCCACTACCCTCCACCTCCACAACATTCCAAAACCCCTAATACTCTCTCCACGCAACCACAGTTGTCCCTTGGACTTTTGGCGCCAATAATATTTTTAAACGGCTAGGATGAGATTGACCATATCAACGGCTGGGGAATGGTGGGAAATACCCCAGTGGGTCCCACATACTCAGAAATGGCTACAAAAGGGAAAAGAGGCAGAAGAGTTCAAGTATTAGTGTAACTTAGGTTAATTGTAGTCGTAGGTAGTATAATCTTAAATTTCAGTTGTAATTTCAATCAAATTAGCTTGTTCTCAGTTAATTTCATGTACCTTAATCTTTAATTCAAGTTAATTTCAAAGTTCAGTTGGTATCTCATTTTATGCATTTTCATAAAATTCTCAAAAATCTCATAAGCTTGTATGTTGTTATTTGTTGTTGTATTTGATTCATAAGCTCATATAAAGCTCTGACAAAGCTTTAATAAGTCTTAGAAATCCTTAATCATCAGTTTAGAATAGAAAAGCAAAAATACCATAATATAAAATAAAATAGTTGAAAAATAAAAAATCAAAAGAAGAAGAAGGAAAAGCTTGGATTGTTGCTGAATTTGGATTGCAAGGGTACTAGGGCCTTATGGGAGGCAATAGGATTTGTTTGTGGTTCATTGGTTCATTGTTTCTCAGTCATGTACCATTTGTAAGTTACTCTTATGGTTTTTGCTAAATTACTATAGATATACTTATTATAGCTTAATTGTTATTTATTCATGCTTGTTTTAGCTTATTTAATTTAGTTTAAGTCTCTGTTTAATCTGTACAAGCTTAAGCTTTGATTTCCTTTGAAATCTGTCACTTATAGGGGTGTTTGGATAAGCCTGTTACTCTAGGTTTCAGGGTTTATTTGTTAGTATTTTCTGTGTGCATAAGTTATAATAGGTCTAATTCAGTTAGGAATGTCATAAAATTGGGTAGGTTTAGTTGTGAAAAGTCAAATCACACCACAAATTCCACTTATCTGTCCACTGTGTGGACAGTGGAGTCTCAAAACCCCCTCACTTGATCACAACTCACATCTTTAGCTTATTATAGGTTCTATATAGCTTATATTAACTTAATTAATCAGTAGTGAGTGTTAGAATCTCATATTAGTCAAACTAGCTAAGTATTACAAAAAGTCAAATTGTACCATTCTCAGATTTTCTCAAATCTTGAGGGATTTTTATAGATTTATGTAATAGGTTCTAGAATCTGAAAATTGTTGTGGTAATAGACTACTAGCTCAACTTTTGATTCCCCACCTAGTTATATTTTTGTGATTTTTAGGGTGGACCCCACACTTGACCAAAGACAACTGCAGGGAGATAACCTCCCCTGCACATCAGCAGCTCAGTCTACACCACCACCTTTTGTGGTGGTTTGTGACCACCTCAGTGGGCCCTACTTGTCAAACCTTGTACCATTGAAACCCCCTCCTAGTATACTTTCATAGTTGACCAGTTATTTGACCTAGTACCCAGTGGACCCCACTTAATTTTGCTCCCCAACTTTGTCCCCAAATCTGTCTCAGTCCACAATAAGCAAGTGCTTATTGTGGCTTATTGGCTTATTCAGTGGTTCCCTTGTGCTTATTTTGGCTTGAACTTGTTCAATAAACTTATTGGAGCCTAAATTAACTATAGTGGATCCCACACAAGTCAGTTGTAGCCTATTTGCTTCTAAAGTCAACTGTGGTCAACTGTGGAAGTAATAAGCTTCCACAGTGCTTAATTCTAGCTTATAAAATTATTGTCTTTATTAAAGTTATCTATTTTTAGATATAATATAGTATTGTAAAAGAAAAATCCAGAAAAATACAACATAAAAATAAGTGATAGTTTCTATTTAATTTAATTTAATTTTAATTTTCATTTTTAGATTTTAATTAAGTAATTTGTAATTTTATATTTTTATTAATTTCCTTTTAAGTTAAAGTAATTTTCATAATTTTCTCAGATTTTTGTTTTGTCATTTAGTATTTATTATAATTAATATTAGTTTATTTAGTAATTAATCAATAAATAAGTTATAAATAGCATAATTAATTTTTATATAGCAACACCTAGTTTTATATTTTTTTTAGCTTTTATAAGTTATAAAATAGTTTTATAAATTTTTTCATAATTTTCCAAGTTGATTTAATATTATTTGTAATTTAAAATAGTTTAATTAGTATAAATAATATAAATAGTTTTTAATTAATAGAAAATACATAAAAAAACAAAAACATTTATTTTTATTTTTTATACTTTCTTCAAGTTCATTTTTAAGTTTAGAAATTATTTTTATAAGTTTTTAGTTTAATTTGTATTGTTTATCATTTTTAGTTTAATTTTAATTAAATAGTTAAATAGTTTTTTTTTTATTAAATAATTAATAATAAATAATAAAATAATCTAAAAAATAGTTTTCTTTTCATTCTAATTTTATTTTAAGTTTAAGTTTATAGGATTTTTATTTTTAACCCCTGTAGTTTATTTTTCTTAAAACTCACCTTTTTCTCAGTACGCAGTCGCGTCTGATTTTAAATTGGTGTACGTTTATACGTATTAGATATCTAGGTTTTACGTAACTGTTTAAATAGCTTATTTAAGTTATTTAGTTTTATAAAACCCTAGTTTAAACACACACACACACTTATACCCTTTCCTGTTCACTTTCATTGATCACAGATTCGTTTTTAATATCATCACAACCTCGTTGGGACATTACGACCCGGGAAAACACTGTATTTCACGGAAGCATTTGCCTCAGCTGTTTGACTATTATAATTGACCATTCACAAGTGGTTGACCAATAATTATCTGACCGTTTGAGGTGAATCAGTATTCAACTCCTAATTACCAAGAACCTCTCCCTAACGAGCTCAATAACTACATTAAAGTTAATGAGACCAAAATGAGGGCAATGCAAAATCAAATCTCAACTTTGAAGAATGAATTTCAAACTTCAATAACCAAGCAAGGTAACGAGCTGAAGAATGAGCTTATGGCAACCAACAACAAAATTGATCAATCTCAAAACAAGATTGAGAATATGTTTGCTAGTCTCATGAGTCATCTTGCTCCACCCTCTACTTCGGGAGGTCTTCCTGGTAATACAGTTGTCAACCCTAAGGGTGAACTCAAAGCTATTACCACACGTAGTGGTAAAGCTTATGATGAACTGCCACTACCTCCTCCTCCTCCTCCTTTTCCTAAGGTAGTGGAAATTGAGCCTGTGGCAACCAAGGACAAGGTGTAATCTACTAGTCCACGAAGTACCGCACACGTCCACCCTCAAGTTATTCCAAAGACCAAATCCAAACCAGGAATTGTATTTGAACCACCAATAACTCCTGTTGAGAACCCTAAATCCAAACCTTCGATACCATACCCATCTCGACTTAATGAGCAAAAGCTCCGCGAAAAGGCTAGTCACCAAATGGATAAGTTTTATCAAATCTTTCAAGATTTGCATTTTTAAGTTAGCCTTGCGGATTCTATCATCCTAATGCCCAAATTTGCATCAATGATCAAGAACTTGTTAAGCAACAAGGAAAAATTGTACGAAATGGCAAAAACTCCAGTGAACGAAAACTGCTCAGCAGTGATCTTAAAAAAGCTTCCTAAGAAGCTTGGAGACCCTGGGAGATTTCTCATTCCATGTGTTTTCCCTGGGATGGTTGAATGCTTCGCCTTGGCCGATCTTGGCGCTAGCATCAACCTGATGCCTCACTCAGTATGGGAGAAACTTTCTCTTCCTGAACTTACTCCTACGTGCATGACTCTTGAGCTTGCCGACCGTTCAATCTCTCGTCCTCTCGGCATTGCTGAAGATGTATTCGTGAAAGTAGGAAAGTTCCATTTCCCCGTTGACTTCGTTGTTGTTAAGTTCGATGCTGACCCAAGGGTTCCTCTCATTCTTGGAAGAGGATTCCTGAGGACGGGCTGTGCTCTAATCGATGTGCACGAAGAGGAAATAACTCTTCGTGTTGGTAATGAAGCTGTAACCTTCAACCTCGATCAAACTTTGAGGTACTCCTCCAATTATGACACTGAATCGGTTAACCGAATCGACGTCATTGATGTTGCCTCTGAGGAGTACGCTCAAGAGGTTCTAGGTTTCAATGATAATTCTTCGAGTGAAAACTTCACTCCATCTTCTTACCCCATCATTGCCAATTCTTCTCCTTCCCTCACTCCGTTTGAGGGAAGTGACTTCATCTTAGAAGAAATTGAGGCCTTTCTCAAAAGTGATTCGATTCCCGAAGGAATCGATAACCAAGAGATTGACCCCGAGAGGGATATTCTCCTGCTTGAGAAATTATTAAACAAAGATCCCTCTCCTCTTCCTGTTCTACCACCAATACTTCATAAAGAGGAGATCAAATATGTTGAGAAAACTGATGATTCTCCTCAGGTCGAGCTCAAAGAGTTGCCTCCTCATCTTGAGTATGCATTTTTGGAGGGTGAAGATAAATTACCCATCATTATTGCTAAAGACTTGAAAGATGAGGAGAAAACCGCGCTCATAAAGGTTTTGAAGTCACATAAGCGAGCAATTGCTTGGAGACTCTCCGGTATCAAGGGTATTAACCCTGAATTTTGTTCACACAAAATCTTGATGGAGGATGACTTCAAACCCGCGGTGCAACATCAAAGGAGGGTAAATCCAAAAATTCACGAAGTTATCAAACAAGAAGTTCTAAAACTTCTTGATGCTGGATTGATTTACCCTATTTCTGATAGTCCTTGGGTGAGTCCCATCCATTGTGTTCCTAAGAAGGGTGGCATTACTGTTGTCACCAATGAGGATAACGAGTTAATTCCAACTCGTTTGGTTACGGGATGGCGTGTATGTATAGATTATAGAAAACTAAATGAGGCCACCCGTAAAGACCATTTTCCTCTACCCTTCATGGACCAAATGCTCGAGAGATTAGCGGGGAATGAGTACTATTGTTTCCTCGATGGTTTCTCGGGATACTTTCAAATCCCCATTGATCCACAGGATCAAGAGAAAACTACCTTCACATGCCCTTACAGAACCTTTGCCTACCGTCGCATGCCTTTTGGTTTATGCAACGCTCCTGCCACTTTCCAAAGGTGCATGATGTCAATCTTTTCTGACATGATCGGAAAAACAATGGAGGTATTCATGGATGACTTTTCGGTCATTGGGGATTCGTTCCAATCTTGTCTCTCCCACTTGGAAAAAATGTTGAAACTATGTGAAGACACGAACTTGTGTCTCAACTGGGAGAAGAGTCACTTTATGGTCAAAGAGGGCATTGTCCTCGGCCATAAAATTTCAAAGAATGGGATTGAGGTTGACAAAGCCAAAATCGATGTCATTGCAAAATTACCTCATCCCACTACCGTCAAAGGTATTAGGAGCTTTTTAGGTCATGCCGGTTTCTATCGTAGGTTTATTCAAGATTTTTCTAAGATCGCCCGGCTTATGACCCATCTCCTTGAAAAGGATGCTCCTTTTATCTTCTCACCTGAGTGCGTAGAAGCTTTTGAAACTCTAAAGAAAAAGCTTACTGAGGCACCAATTCTTGTTGCCCCCGATTGGGACTTGCCCTTTGAACTTATGTGTGATGCTAGCGATTATGCTATAGGGGCAGTCTTGGGGCAACGCAAGTCTAAACACTTTCAGCCTATACACTATGCAAGCAAAATGATGACCGAGGCTCAAAGTCATTACACCACCACTGAAAAGGAATTATTAGCTGTGGTGTATGCCTTCGAAAAATTCCGGTCATATTTGATCTTGACCAAAAGCATAGTGTATACGGATCACTCGGCTTTGAAGTACCTTTTTGCAAAACAAGATGCAAAGCCGAGACTACTTCGTTGGGTTCTCCTCCTGCAAGAATTTGATATCATAATTCATGATAAAAAAGGAGCTGAGAACCTAGCTGCTGATCATCTCTCCCGTTTGGAAAACCCCCCACCAAGATGTCTTCGAAAAGAAGGAAATAAATGAAACCTTCCCTCTCGAGACTCTCAATGCGGTTGCCTTTCGTGGAGATTCTGTTACCCCATGGTTTGCCCATTTTGCAAACTACCTTGCGGGTAACTTTATTGTGAAAGGGATGTCGTCCCAACAAAAGAACAAGTTCTTTAAAGATGCAAACTCCAAATTATACCGCCAAAAAGGTGTTTGACTCCGGATTCTTTTGGCCCACGATTTACAAGGATGCCCAAGAATTTGTCAAATCCTGTGACGCTTGTCAACGTCACGGGAATATTTCACAAAAGAATGAAATGCCACAAAATGCAATTCAAGTTTGTGAAATATTTGACGTATGGGGCATTGATTTTATCGGGCCATTTACGTCATCTCATGGAAACAAGTATATACTCGTGGTTGTTGACTATTTGTCAAAATGGATTGAAGCGAAAGCTTTACCCACTAATGATGCCCGAGTAGTTGTGAAATTTTTAAAAGCTCTCTTTGCTCGATTTGGAACTCCACGTGCTATAATTAGTGATCGTGGTACGCATTTTTGCAATGACAAATTTGATAAAGTCATGCAAAAGTATGGTGTAACTCACCGGCTTTCTACTGCGTACCACCCTCAAACAAGTGGACAAGTAGAAGTTTCCAATCGAGGCATTAAGAGAATCTTGGAAAGAACCGTTGGTGAAAATCGTGCATCTTGGTCGGATAAATTAGATGATGCACTTTGGGCTTTCCGTACAGCTTACAAAACACCCATCGGGTGTACGCCTTACAAGCTTGTGTACGGGAAAGCGTGCCATCTACCGATCGAGCTTGAGCATAAAGCCTATTGGGCTCTCAAGCATGCCAATTTTGACCTCAAAACTGCGGGTGATCATCGAAAAGTTCAACTAAATGAATTAAACGAACTTCGTGATCAAGCTTACGAGAACTCTTTGATCTACAAGGAAAAGACAAAGAAGATACACGACTCAAAAATCAAAAACCGCATTTTCAACGTTGGTGATCGAGTCCTTCTTTTCAACTCTAGACTCAAGATCTTCTCGGGAAAGCTCAAAACCCGATGGACTGGTCCATTCACTATCGTTAAGGTTTATCCCTATGGCACCGTCGAATTATCTCAAAATGATGATCCTAATTTCAAAGTGAATGGACATCGTTTGAATCATTACTTTGGAGAGGACATACCATCCATGGTTGTCCCGGATCTCCAAACTTTCCCCAAGGACAATTAAATTCGGGGATCGAGTCAAGCTAGCGACTCGATGAACAAAAACAATAGCACAATACGGGTTTTCACCCGTATCTCTGATTTCTTTCTACTTTCTACCACCCTAGTATGGGGGAATGGCCAACCCCCCGCTATTTGAAAAATGTATATATGTATATAAGTCAAAAAAAAAATGTGTGATTGTATGTACAACTAAAATAAAGTGAAAAATACAAAGCGTTATTTCTGCAGTTAGTTTTGAATATTATCTTTTTACGTTCATAGATTCGGCATAATAGCCGGGACTTTAGATATTGAGGACAATATTCAATTCTAAGTGTGGGGGGGGGGGGAGGGAAATTCTAGCGAATTTTATCGCAAAATACTTTCAAATAGCGGGGGATTGGCCCAAAATTTTCAAAAATTTTTCACTTTATTTCAAAATTTTTGTGGTAATCAGTCCACCATGTCTAACCGACAAAGGGATTAGCTAATCCAGGAGCAAACGGCTCTTGGTAAAGATAACTCAAATCCGTTTACGGCTTGCAATTTGCCCAAAATTGTATGGTAAATCAACTCGCCATATCCCATAAAGCGATTGAGTTGGCTAGCCCGCAAGATTATGGTTTGTGGTAAAGGCAGTGGAAAATCCATAATTGGTAATCAGCTCACCAAGATGTTGACTATTCTATCAAGACTTGGCTAGTCCAGAAGCAAACGGCTTTTGGTAAAGACTAATCAAATCCGTTGACAGCTGGTGGTTTGCCCAAAATCACACGGTTATCAGGTGTACCACAGTTCTTACACCTGGCTACTCCAGAAGTGATGGCTTTTGGTAAAGAGTTTTCAAATCCATCAAGTTTTTCAAAAATATTGCTAGGGACTAGCAATAATTTAGTGTGGGGGATTGATGAGTGCGCAAACACTCATCATTTTTATCGTATTTAAACTGCCAAAACATACAAAAACAATCAAAAAGTCATCAAAATACTTAAATTATCCCAGGGAGTGTGTTTTATGTGTTTAAAATGCAAAATGAGCAAAAACAAATGAAAAACGATCAAAGTTTGCAATATTGGCAGTTTCAGTCCCCCAAGTTTCAAAATTTGTCAAAAATAGTCCCTACGCATTCATTTTGAAAGAAAAGTCAACCCAAGTCCTTAAAAATTCAAAAGTTATCAAAAACGGACTTTGGGTGAAAATTTTAGAAAATTTACATGATTGGTCCCTGGAGTTTGGAAATTTGCAGAAATAGTCCCTGGGAATTTTGAAAATTAAAAAATTGCAAAATTGGCTTTTGGAATATTGAACTTGGCAACATTGGTCCTTCTTGGTACTTTTGGGGAATTACAATTTCAGTCCCTTGGTTTTGGTAAAAATTCAAAATTGATCCTTGTGTACACTCTTATACCAACCGGACCCTTAATTTAATAAAACCCAAAACCAAATCCAACTCCTTATAACTCCCTCAGCCCACCACCAAATCCAAAGCCCGCTCCAACACCCTCCAAGCCCACTCCACAAATCCACCTCACCCCCGTTTAATAATACTACTCCCCCTCGGTCAAACTTTGACCCCCCAACTTTGACCCCATTGACCACCTCCCCCACTCACCCCTGCTACCAGCCAACCCCCCCCCCCCCCCATCATAACCCTAGCCTGCTTTACCTCTGATTACACTCAACCCCCATCCTACTCCAAACCAAACACAAGCATCCAAAATACACTTCTGGCATCAATTTACTTCAAGAAACAGACAAAGATATTTTGGCGCCAAGAGTTTTAAACGGCCAAGATCATGAAAGAGTTATCCAAAGGTCAAAAATGATGCTGGGAAAGAGACAAGGAACCTTGGAAACCCTAATTGGAGTGTATAAAAGGAGAAGAGATGCAGTGGAGCAGGGAGTTAGTTTTTTGTAGTTTTAATTTAATTTTTCAAGTATTGTAATTTTAATTTTAATCAAAGTCTCAGTTGTAATTTGACTCTTTCAGTATTAATATAAGTATTGTTTCAGAAATTCAAGTTGCATTTCCATTTTTAGTTTCATCAAACAATAAATATATAAAAAAAATATATATATATATATACAGAAATATATATATATATATATATATATATATATATATATATATATATATATATATATATATATATATATATATATATATATATATATATATATATTAAAGGGAAGACAAGCATGGAGCAGGGTGAATATGGGATGGCCCTGGGTTAGTGAATCCATGGGGATTCAATAGGATGGTAATTGTGGTCCTTGGTTTCATGTTTAAGGCTGGAAGCACACTGTGAGATCTAAACTTTTCCATCCTTCTTTAGTCTTAGTTCATTAATGTAGCTTTGTTTATATAATGCTTAAATGTGTTTATGCATATCTCTTTGGTGATATTTAGTTGTGATATTAGTTCTAGTAGTTTGCTTGTTCATTTGATCTATTTTTCTCAAAAAATTTTATATTAACTGTCTTTGTGGAATTTTAGTGAATCTCAGTCATTTGTTGTTAGTAACAATATGTCCTAGCTCAATTCAGTGTATAATAGTACATTTCTAGGATTGGAATCTAGATTGTGGTTTAAATCTTTGCAATGCTTTGAAAAGTTGCTTAAAACAGGTTTTAAAGGGTGTTTGGCATAAGCCTTTTGACTGAGTTAGTAACATCATTTTGACCTCAGCTTGTTTACTCATTGTTTTTAGTACAACATTAGTCCAAATAGACCATTTGGTGGTCTGTTTTGAAGTAAAAGTCAAAGTTCCACCAATTTAATCATGACAGTTTAACTGTCATCAGTTTAGAAGATACAACCCTTTAAACCATCTCAAAACTAGTTTAGGTAGGTAAGTCAAGTCTCATTTAGGTCTTATATAACTTAAATAAGTAGTGCAAATCCTTTAAAGTTCATCCTAGTCAACATTTTCAAGTTCATAAAAAGTCAAATTTGTTGAGTCTGTTAAAATGGATGCATTTTCTAAGGCAAGCATAGTGTTTAATATGGAATGGAACTGAAATAAATTTGTTTTTATGTGCTACTTGGTTGTTGGTAATTCATAATTAACAAGAAACTTTGGATTTGAACTTTGGTTGCTTATTGAAATCCATCTTCAAAGTGGCCTGTCCACTCACTTACCTCCCCTGCACCAGGGTCATAGGTCCTTTTTCATAAGCTCATACATTGCTCATTAGTCAGCATAAGCTTGTGCTTATTAGTGTTTTGAGAAGCCCATCTGGGTAGGTTGTTGTATTTTTGCTTTTTTATTCACTGTGCTGCTTATCTGCTTAGCTTATTGTACCCCTTAAGTTGCTTGGTTGACCACTGTGTGACTGGTTCATCAGTGTGTAAGGAGTTTGTTGATCTCATGTTCCTAAGTGACTTTGTGTTGAATTATTGTTTTGTAAAAATTGTCTGAGATTGGTTGTGATTGAGTTGCTTTATTTTGTGCTTAATTAATCATCTACTTATTTGTTAAACATGTTCCATCTATTCACTTGACTACACTGACAAATCAGTGTAGTTGAGCTCCTTTACAAGCTCAATCATAAGCTCATTTCTGAGCTTCAACTTGTGTCATTTAGATTTTTGAGAAGCCTTGCAACCATTTTCAAAGTTTCAATTCATAAAAAGCCTTTTCAAGCTTGTTCATTAGGGCTGCAATCAGCTTTTAAGTTGTCCCTTTTTACTGAGTGCAACCAGTACTCAGTGAATCCAGGTTTTTCATAAGCTTTCATAGGGCTTATTAGTGGGCCCCACTTTGTGAGTTTTGGATTTTTGGAAAGCCTACCACCCCAGCTTGCTAGTCCAAGGCTTAATCAGCATTTTTCAGCTTATTATATAAGCTGATTTGGCCTCCAAAGTTACCTGCAGGCCTGTTGGGTCTGTCCACATTTTGAAATTGCTTATTGGCCTTGTTTAGCTTATTCTGTATACCTAGTTTGTAATTTCACTTCATTTTGTTCCTTTTAAGTTGTCTCAAGTTTGTTTTCACTGTGTGGGTCCCTGCATTGCTTATTTGAGCTCAATACCTTCATAATCAAGCAATAAGCTCACTGATTGGCTTATTTAAGTGCACAAGGCTTATTTTTTAGCTTAAGCAGAAGTTCCTTCACAAAAGTCTCTTATTTTAAGTAGTTAAACAGTTGTGTTAAATAAAATTTAGAAAAAGTCAAAAATAAATAAAGTGATAGCTTCTATTTAAGCCATTTTGGCTTATTTTCTGCTTATTTATAAGCACTTTTCATTTTTAAATTTTTCTTAGGCTTCTTTTTAGTTAAAATAATTTTAGGAAGTTTTTCAGATTTTTCTTTGTTCATTTAGTATTTTTTATAATTAATTTTAGTTTAAATTAATTAAATAATTAGTTTTAATTAATAATTAATAATTAAAAAGTAGAAAAAATAGGTTTTCTGTTTTAAAATTAGTTTTATAATATTTTAGATTTTTCTAAATTTAATTTTCATTTTTCTAGGTAATTTTCATAATTAATTAATAATTAGTGTAATTTAGTTAATTAAAAAGAAATTAATAATTAGTAATTAATTAATAGTAATTAATTAAATAGTGTAAAAATTATTTTTCTTTTTCTAAAAATTTTCTTAAGTCATTAGATTATAAAAATATAATTTTCACGTTCGTAGGACCTTATTTGCTCACGTTTCACTTTTATTTTTGCGCGTTCGCGTTATTTTTAATTCAAACGCGCGTTTTTAGGTTAACTTACGTTTCTAGGTATTCTGATCATCAGTAATTCTTCCAATAGTGTGTCTAAGCTATTCTCAATCATAATCTCGTAGTTTAATCATAATAATCAAATTTCTGATTCTCCTGTTAAATCACCCGATCACTTTAAACGTTTTTGAATACAATTGTTTACCTCGCTGGGACATAATGACCTGAGAATACACTGTACTCCTTGGTTAGTTGGTTTTAGACGTTTGACTTGGTTGACCATCACCTGGGAAACTTAGTTGACCGTTTGGAACCAATCAAAATTTTACACCTAACGTTACAACCCTTTAAAAGACCTCTTTGATAGTTTATCCTAGGTGCTTACGCCATGTGGTGGAGGTTTGATCCTTTCCCAAGCCTATGATAATCTATTTTGCTATGACAAGTAGTGAGAGATATTTTCCGTTTCCGTATTGTGATATAACTTTATTACACCCGAGAGATGTGAGTATCTAAACACTATTTGTGAGGTGATAGTATATGACCTCCGTGCTTATCTATTGGTCTTTAGTGGAATGATTATTTGTTGTAATTACTTTTATGTTAGTGTTAAATGACCCCTAACTTGTATTTTGATTAGAATAAAAGCGCATTTGCTTGAGGACAAGCAAATCTCAAGTGTAAGGGTATATGATGAGGCGAAAAATGAACCACTTTTAAGGAGTCATTTAAGCCCGAAATTGAATTTATTTGATCAAATATTACCCTAAATGAACCACGCATCACCTACTTCATCAACTTGCAAAAAAATAATAATAATAAAAATAAAATAAAAAATAAAAAAAAACGCGGGGATATGTAGTTTTCGTATTATTATTATTATTATTATTATTATTATTATTATTATTATTATTATTATTATTATTATTATTATTATTATTATAACATCACTTTCATTAGCAATAAAACTATAAGATTACAAGAAATTAGTGGGGAGCCTCGAAATTATCTGGGCCCCCATACTTTTAGCAAGAAATTATTATTATTATTATTATTATTATTATTATTATTATTATTATGAATAAAAAATTAGTTTGTTTGAAAAAAATGAAAAATAGATTCCGAAAACTAGAAATTGCTTGAGGTATGAGCCTATGAGTATTGGAGTATTTTGGTGTGTCAATATATAATGTAAAATATTGAGCTGACACTAAGAGCCAAAGGTGCCATGACAAGCTTCATCTCCTCATTTGGGGCTCACGGATGCTACATCATCCCAACACCTCTTCACAACTAACACCCTCCTCACTTACAACTAACCTTAACTTACTCATTTGATGCCCACTACTTACAAATTTATTTTTTTATTCATTTCACTAAATAAATAAAATTCATTTCACAAATAATTAAAAATACAACACCATACTAATTTTATTTCATCAAATTAAAAAAAGTTACAATACGAAGAAAAAAAACGACACATTTCGGCAGCTGCGCAACGTTCATATTCAGTAGAACATACCAAATTAGTAATAATCTAACACAAATTAGTAATAATCTCATTTAAGTCCATTTGTTTAGTACCTTCTAATTCCATTTTCAGTAGAACAGACCAACAGCCTGGATCAAGTCCGATCCAAGCCCAAAATATCGCATAAAGCCCAAAATAATTAAACCTTGTCCAATCACATTCTACTAAACCTAGTAGTAAACACCACCTTTGAATATCCGCCCCCATCTTTTTTCTTCAAACCAAATGAAGTCACCCTCATCCAAACTCATATAGATCTCATCTCATCACCATCCTAATTCGAAGACAAACACAAACAAATATCACAGATACAATTGTATATGTTCTACTAATATTACCGTTCGAATTAAGTTAAAAAAGCTTGAGTCAGAAAAAGTGTCAGAACCATGGCTCGTCGTCTGCACGAGGAGGGCTGGAGTGGCGAGCTACAACGAACCCCACTTGGTGTCACGGCGAGCAACAACGAACGAAATCAAACTCCACGTAGGAGTGGCGAGCATGAATGACGAATGGCACCTTCGGCTCTAAGATGATGAAATAGCTTGAGCCATGACACCTCACACTTTAAAGTAGTAAAGTGGCCTCGCAAGTTGTCAGTTAGGAAGTCTACAAATATAAAGAAAGTCGAGAGAGGATTAGAGCCACAAGTTCCCATATGCTTTTTATAAAGTACAAATACTTTACAGTAAAACCTATATAAATTAATACTCGATAAATTAATAACCCCGATAAAATTAATAATTTGTCCAGTCCTAACTTGAAACAAGTACAAATTTGGACATCAACCGATAAAATAATAAGATAATAATTTTCTGAAACCACAGTGTATATCTATTGGTCTTAACGAAACTATAAACTAATACTTACTAAAAAATTTCATAATACCTTGAACCTCGTAATATTCATTAGTATACATTCATTAATTTCTTCAATGTCTTGAATTTATAAAATGATAATTGAAACTTGTTTTTCTAATTTATTTTTCATCTATAACTAGTATACATTGTAACTATTGTATTGGACATGAAAATTTAAAAACAATACGTAAAACCTCTTTAAATTAATAAATATTAATTTTTCACTGTAATAATATCTCGTTAAATTAATAAAATATCTCGATCTCAACATTATTATCGATCTCAACATTATTAATTTATAGAGATTTTACTGTAATTTGAGGTTTAAGTTGCTTTCTTTTTAAAGTTGATTCGTTTCTTAAAAATAATACTCGATACATCACATATTCACATGGTAAAAGTGTTAATAAGTGGCTCAATTGAATGTATTATTTATCGATTAACTCGTCTCGCTGGCATCTCAGCCATAGTCATTATTGCGAAAATTTTATGCATCATATGTAAATGGGAAACATGATGCAAATGGGAAACCTGTCCTACTAATAAAAAGAATGAGTGTAATACTTGACTTAGCAGGCACAAAAGAAATTGATGCTAGAAAAACTTATGCAGACATTACTCAATTATATTCAATCAAAAATGTTCTTTTTAACGGCATAAATACATAATACCATAATTAAGAATGAGTGCTTTTTCACTTGTGCACAAAATATTACAGTATATTTCTAAAATCAATGTCTACAGAATCAACGCGTCATTTTTTGATCTATACAACATTGATCATGCAATCAATATATGATAAGTAATTGCCTCGTTTCGAACGTAAAATGTAACAAGTTGTTTCCCTTATCAAAAGTAATAAATGTGAAAGTACTTCACTTCAATTCAAAAGTGGATTCCAATGTTGTGACAGGCGAAGTAAGTTTGCTTGCAAGTCAACTTAAAAACTAGGAAACATAAGTCTCAAATAGGGGTGAGCATGGTTCAAAAACCGGACCGGACAAGACCGGACCGGACCGGCCAAGACCGGACCGGACCGAAGACCGATGTAACAATTCGCATTTTCAGGTTAATTACTTTTTCTGGAAAATTTCACTATTCACTTTTACTATTCATTTTTCCCGAAATTTTCCCGAAACTTGATTTTTGTTTCTTAGCCTCGAGTGATAAATCATTTTCATGGCAAATTAAAAGTTTGACATTCATAAGCTCATTTTCATGAAAGTTAATAAGGAATTACACGTTTTAGGGTAAAACGTCATTCAAAAATTCTACGCACAACGAAACTCGACCGCGTTAAGTGACCCCGCATCAGAAAAATGTTTGACACACTCATGATTTATTTAAGAATTAATCATGACTGTGAAAAACATAACCAAAATAAGCCTCGGCCGTGAAAAACTGGAATTTTCAGTTTTTAAGCGTTTTTACTCAGCCGTAACCTTAGCCTATACCTGCACCGCATTTCTAAGACGATTTAAGTTTTCAACTTATTAGAAAAAGTCAACATATTTTTCCCTCCTCCTTTGACCAAAAATCATTCCTTGATTTTATAAATCATTCCTTGATTTTTAGGCTTACGGTTTGATGTCTAAAAGACATTTAATACCAACCGACACTAGACTGAGCACAGTCTAGACATTATAAGTCATTTTAAATCATTTTTATCCTATTAGAAAAGTAACATTTTACTTTTCTCAATTTTACGCAATATTCGTACATTTTACGTATTACGCGTTTTAGACCCGTGTTTCCAGTTTTAGCAGGGTTTTAGCATCCCAATGGAACCTACCACTCATTTTATATTTTATTATGGAGTATTTTGACATGTTTAACCATTCTTCCAAGTTTCGTATTTTTACGATACCCGATTTTACGTTTCGTGGCTTAACCATTTACGGTTAGCATTTTACGGAGCCAAAACATACTAGATATCTTGGATAATATCTTCCAAAGTCCAACCCTTCCTCCCCAAGCATTGCAAACCGCCACTAGGGGGGGATTCACACTAGGTGGCTTGATCTCATGCTAGAAGGCCTTGGATTCATCCATGTGTTATACTTGGTCTCCAATGTTGGACTAGTCAACTAAACTAACCTCCTCAAGACCCTTTATAAGCCCCCCTCCCCCTCCTATTTCGTTCACCACCATAACACACACAAACATCATCTCCTTTGCTAGTTACTTCCAAGTTTCATGCAAGATTCAAGAGCAAGTTCAAGGTAGAAACTCTAGTTTGATCTTAGGTTATCAAAACACTTCCATAACCTCATATACCTGGTGATTTTTCTTGAGTTTGAATCCACTCAAGTCACCTCAACTTTCATCATCTCTCTTTCAAGATTACAAGAGTAGAAAAATTGCATGAAGTGAAGTGGGTTGAAGCAAGTCTATTAAAGTCCTATCCTTACATGTTAACTTCCTTTCATATTTGAAAGCCAAAAGTTGTAAGCCAAACCCTAACATGCTTCTTGTTGAATAATCATGTTCATGTTATTTACATATTATTCATGCTATATTATGTCTTGTATTCATGTCCATGATGTATAAAAGTGAGTAAAACAAGTTGTTGTAATTGATTGACAAGATAAGTTATTAAAACAAGTAAACTAGTGACTTTCTTGGTATAACCTGATCAAAATGGTAAAATTATGATATTGGATCATTACATATTACAGTATAGGACTTAACAAGGAAACCATAGCAATTTGAACCACCTAAAACGAGTATACGAGTCAAAAGTTACGCCCATTTGAAGTTACCAAAGATTTGCGGCAAAACTGCCTAAACCATACTGTTTTGCATTCTGACTTTTTGAAAGTCACCCTTCTGGTCCGATTCATCAAAAAGTTAAAACACGAAAGTTGTCCGGAACGCCGTTTTCGTTCAGGAATATAGAAGCTCGAGCCCTGAAAACGCTTTCTGAGTGATAATTTCTTCAAATTCTAAACAGCCCATTTTTAGACCAAAGTCATTACATATAGGTTATGGTTTATGAAGACCAAATGGGTCTTATGACCTAGAATCAAGACCACAACCATGGCTAGAGCCAAGGTTGAGTCTCAAGACCATGGAACAATGACCAAAGGTCATGGCAAGGCCATGACGAAATGACCATGTAAGCTTACTTAGGCGTAAACATGAAACAAGGAATTGGCGATAACTTGAACAAGCAATTTGGATCTACTTCACTTAAAAGAACCATGAGTTATTACAAATAAAAATGGTCATACAAGTTATATGAAACATACCCTAATAACAATCTTCATGTAATAATAAACTTTCCTAAGTTTATTCAAATACCGGACATGTAACTTTTCGGATCAAAACTTATATATATATACTTTATCAACTACTACAATAGTAGGGAGCCTCATGTGAGGAGTTCATTATGTAAGCTGTCGAGATGAGTTGTGGATTTACGAATTAAAGTGTCCTGGCTCCTCGAACGTTTACTACATGACTTCTGAATTATGTCGGCCCGAACGGTAGTAAACGATATATAAACTATATATGTTTTATGAATCATTTCTTTTCAAAGACTTACATTATACATCATACCACATCATGGACTAAGTGCAAGACATATATATATTGGCATGTTTATGTTTCCTTAGACATTATTCCAAACCTAAGTTACAACAATTATTCTAGGTTGCTCGTAGAAACCTTCACGATCCAACCGTTACCTTCATTACTTGCTATCTTACTTAAGGTGAGTTCATAGCCCCACTTTCCATTACTTAATTGTTTTACAAACCCTTGGGGGGAATACATGCTATTTTAACCGAGCACAATGTTTTTAAATTGTATGCTTGCCTGATTGTTTTATTATCACTAAGTACCTACCTTGCTAAACCGAGATCCCTTATTATGAACCATTTAATCACTAGCAATAGTGAGCGCAAATATTGTGAATAGGCCTATTGGGATTGACGAATCCCATTTGTATTGACTAAGTTCATACAAATGCATTAATATTTGAGATTTAGGTATGTTAGCAAAGTACCTACCGGGATAAATCTGTCGATCGATATTGGTACACGTTAACGTTTTGGTGTCATAAGCTTAGTGTATAATACATTTTATGGGCGTATAATAACGTAGCCTGCCTGTTTTGTTTTCCAAACATTGGTGTGAGTCTATAGCTCACACTACCAACATATTGTGTTCAAACATTAAACAAACTCTATGAATATCACTCAACCTTTGTGTTGACCTCTCAAGCATGTATTTCAGGTTCATGACGATCAAGGATGGCACGGAAGGGCACGGATACTCAAGAGGGCTATAAATTTTATTATCATTCAAAAACTCATTTAAATTGTAAACATGGAACCATCTGGGACCTCATTTTGTAATCTCTGATATTTATATAATTTGAATGATAAATCTTTTAAAACGCCTCAATTGGAGTTCGTTTTCTATTATTGTGACTATTGTGCCGTCGAGTAACACCCAGTTTGAATTCCGCTGCATCCATGAATTGGGGGTGTTACAGATTGGTACCAGAGCCATGGTTATAGAGAAACGGGTCTAATTGAGACCTAAACTATAACTACAATTACAAGCAAAAACATTTTTATAGCCTTCCGCTCTCCGTGTCTTCCATCCTCCAGACGATTATGGACTTAGTAAGCATGTTATGATACACAAACACATTAGTATATTCATATACACCCATTTTGAGCATTTCCCCATAGACATTTTATGCTACACAAACATAATTGCATATTAATATATGTACCCTAAACATAATTGAGCATTTCCCCGTAAGCATTAGTATATTGATATATAAACTTGGTTTATTGTAACAATTCGCATTTTTCAGGATAATTACTATTCCCGGAAAATTTCACTATTCACTTTTACTATTCATTTTCCCGAAAATTTTCCCGAAAGTTGATTTTTATTTGATATTCTCAAGTGATAAATCATTTCCATGGCAAATTAAATGTTTGACATTCGTCAGATCATTTTCGTGAAAGTTATTAAGAAATTACAGGGAATTACACGTTTTAGGGTAAAACGTCATTCAGAAATTCTACGTACAACGAAACTCGACCGCGTTAAGTGACCCCGCATCAGAAAAATGTTTGACACACTCATGATTTATTTGAGAATTAATCGTGACTGAGAAAAACATGACCAAAGACTTCCCAGCAGGTCACCCATGTCGGTACTAATCTCACATGAGCACGCTTAACCGAATGGGCGATTAACCGTTAGACCACAAAACGAGTTTCTAAGACATTTTGAGTTTTCAAAATTATTAGAAAAAGTCAACATATTCTTTCCCTCCCCCATTGACCAAAAATCATCCCTTGATGTTATAAGTCATTCCTTGATTTTTAGGCTTACGGTTTGATGTCTAAAAGACATATAATACCAACCGACACTAGACTGAGCCCAGTCTAGACATTATAAGTCATTTTAAATCATTTTTATCCTATTAGAAAAGTAACATTTTACTTTTCTCAGTTTTACGCAAAATTCGTACATTTTACGTATTACGCGTTTTAGACCCGTGTTTCCAGTTTTTTAGCAGGGTTTTGGCACCCGATAGATCCTACCACTCATTTTATATTTTATTATGGACTATATGGACATGTCTAACAATACTTTCAAGTTCCATAATTTTACGACACCCGGTTTTACGTTTTGAGGCTTAATCATTTACGATTGGCATTTCCCGGAGTCAAAACTAACCAAGTAACTAGGATAATATCATCACAAGCCAACTCATCCCCTCCTTATCCATGTGAACCGCCATTAGGGGGGGGTTTTCACACTTGTGGCTTGATCTTGACCCTTGATTCCTTAGATGATCACATGTGTTCAACTTTGGCTCCAAGTAAAACTTGGTCACCAAGTTGTGGTAATATCCTAGTCATTTCCTAACCTCCTCATGACCATATATATACCCCCTCCCTCCCCTCTTTGCCGTGGATATCACACACACAAACACACCATTCATTTGCAAATTCTCTCCAAGTTTCATGCATGATTCAAGTGATTCTTCAAGATAGAAACCCTAGATAGGTTATCATTCATCAAACACTTCCATAACCTCATATACTTGGTGATTTCTCTTGAGTTTAAATCCACTCAATTCACCCAAACCTTCATCATCCATCTTTCAAGAATACCAAGGGTAGAAAGATTGCATGAAGAGAAGTGGGTTGAAGCAAGTCTATCAAAGTCCTATCCTTACATGTTAACTTCCTTTCATCTTTGAAAGCCAAAAGTTGTGAGCCAAACCCTAACTTGATTCTTGTTAAATAATCATGTTCATGTTATTTACATATTATTTGTGCTATATATTGTCTTGTTATCATGTCCATGATGTATAAAAATGACCAAAACAAGTTATTGTTATTGATTGACAAGATAAGTTACTAAAACAAGTAAACTAGTGACTTTCTTGGAAAACCACGACCAAAATGGTAAAATTATGATATTGGATCATTACAAATTACAGTAGAGGACTTAACAAGGAAACCATAGCAATTTGAACCACCCAAAACGAGTATACGAGTCAAAAGTTATGGCGATTTGAAATTACCAAAGATTTCCGGCAAAACTGCCAAATAGCTTCCTGATCAAATTTAGGTTTTGAAAGTCCCACTTCTGGTCCGATTCATCAAAAAGTTAAAACACGAAAGTTGTCCGAAACGACGTTTTCATTCAGGAACAAAGAAGCTCGAGACCTAAAAATGCTTTCCGAGTGATAAATTTCTTCAAATTCTAAACAGCCCATTTTTAGACAAAGTCATTACATATAGGTTATGGTTTATGAAGACCAAAGGGGTCTTATGACCTATAATCAAGACCACAACCATGGCTAGAGCCAAGGTTGTGTCTCATGACCTTGAAACAAGGACCAAAGGTCATGGCTAGGCCATGACGAAATGACCATAACAACTTACATAGGCGTAAACATGAAACAATGAATTAGGCGATACCTTGAACAAGCAATTTGGATCTACTTCACTAAAAAGGAAACCATGAGATTTTACCAAAACAAATGGTCATACAAAACTTATGAATCATACACTAATAACAATCTTCATGTACTATAAACTTTCCTAAGTTTATCCAAATATCGGACATGTAACCTTTCGGATCAAAACTTATATCTATATATTTCATCAACTACTACAATAGTAGGGAGCCTCATGTGAGGAGTTCATTATGTAAGCCGTCGAGTTGAGTTGTGGATTTACGAGTTAAAGTGTCCTGGCTCCTCGAACGCTTACTAACATGGCTTCTGAATTATGTCGGCCCGAACGGTAGTGAACGATATACCAAAACATACATGTTTCATAAATCTTTCTTTCAAAGACTTACAATATACATCATACCACATCATGGACTAAATGCAAGATATATATATAGGCACTACTTCATATTCTTTCCTCCGATCCTAAGTCGCGACATTCTATTATAGGTTGCTCGTAGAAACCTACACGATCCAACCATCACCTTCATTACTTGCTATTCTACTTAAGGTGAGTTCGTAGCCCCACTTTCTATTGTTTAACTATTTTACAAACCCATGGGGGGAATACATGCTATTATTTTTCTACTCGAACACGATGCTTTCTACTGTATGCTACCCGACGATGTTTTATTATCACTAAGTAACGATTGCCATGTTCGAAGTCCCTATATCATGAACCATTAGTCACTACCTTTAGTGAGCGCGAATATTGTGAATAGATCTATTGGGATTGACGGATCCCATTTGTGTTGAACAACGATGAGTTCACACAAATGCACTATATTTGAGATTTAGCGGTATAATGGCAAAAGTACCTCGATAGGGCTTCTATAATGCCAATTTTGTTGGTTCGATGTTAATGTTTTGGTTGCATGAGCTTAGTGAAATAAATAACGATTTTGTTTTCTAACTATGAGTGTGAGTCTATAGCTCACACTACGACATATTGTGTTCAAACGATTTAACTAAACTCTACGAATTCCACTCAACCTTTGTGTTGACCTCTCAAGCATGTATTTCAGGTTCATGACGATCAAGGATGGCACGGAAGGTCACGGATACTCAAGAGGGCTATAAATTTTATTATCATTCAAAACTCATTTAATTTGTAAATGGAACCATCTGGGACCTCATTTTGTATCTCTGATATTTATACAATTTGAATGATAAATCTTTTAAAACGACTCAATTGGAGTTCGTTTTCTATTATTGTGTCTATTGCGCCGTCAAGTAACACCCAGTTCGAATTCCGCTGCATCCATGAATTGGGGGTGTTACAGATTGGTACCAGAGCCATGGTTATAGAGAAACGGGTCTAATTGAGACCTAAACTATAACCACACTACAAGCAAAAACATTTTATAGCCTTCCGATCTTCGTGTCTTCCATCCTCCAGACGATTATGGACTTATTAAGCATTTTATGCTACATGAACATATATGTATATTCATATATACACACTAGGCATTTTACACTACACGAACAAATACTAGTATATTTATATATACATTCGAGTTATTTTCAATCATTTTATCTAAACATATCTACACATGCCTATTCTATGGTATTTCGACACAACCACATTCTCCCAACCATGTTCCTACTCTAACATTTTATATCCAAGATATTGTAACGAATTACGATGGTCTTTTCTATTTCCCGAACATTGTATCACACAATGGTCTAATCTACTTCCGAGACATTGTGATTTGTGCAATGGTCTCTCGAATTATTCCACCACCTCATCAATATCATTTCATATGATATCAAAAACCCATCACAATCTATCGATTTCCAAACAAGAAATATGAGATTTCTAAAGGACAAACTAATCCATCATCGACAAAAGTTGAACTTTCTCTACATCCATCAAAGTTTTCTTCTGAAACCTTCATTGTTAAAAGTTTGTAATTCTAGCCCAGTATAGACTGTTTTAGAATTACTTCAACTTCCTTTCCACACATATCTACCCGTACTATCTTCTATGCAATGGAATGTGAAAACATACGTTACAAGTCTCTTGTGGCGGGACTTGCAATTGAATGGTTTGACATCGCCTTTGTTTAGTGGACAGTTTCCCGAAAGCAACGGACGTATCACAAGTATACCTAATTTAGGTATTTGAAAATTTTATCGAACCTCGGCTAAATATAGACTAGTCACCTATATTTAACCTAGGGACAGTGGAATATAGTCTGACTAACTATATTCGACTTAAAATTTTCAAATACTGAGAAGTAGTTGTACTAGGGTTATGTTTAGGTTGATTTCCTACTTGAACTCGATAAACCACCAGAATTCTTTAAAACAATCAAGAGACACGATAGTGCCTTACCACTCAGCAAGATCTTAACACCTTATTTGTATGATCTAAATTTCATTCTTGAAATTTTTCGTTTATGAGATAATCCGAACTACTATCTTGGGATAGTTATCAATTATTCTCTTCATCCTGTAGAAGTACTATTCTGTTTAGGTTCTAAGGATACCATTCCATCATAAACTTTTAAAATCTCTTAAGATTTTTAAAGCAAACTCAACATCTATACCTAAGAGTATTAATGTTAAGCATACACTACACACTTTTGTTCGTCAACATATCACATCATTATCTTTACAATCGTTGGAACCACAAGCTCATTAACAGATGTTGATGCACTTTTAAAGCTCAAATCATCCTTAGCTACACCACAAGTACCCTAATCAGCTTTACAAGTTTGAATATTCATCTTGTACTTTTGCAACACCAGTATCATCTCGTAATACACTACCTTGTAACTCACCGACTAAGTATGAATGTTGTGTAGGATGATTTGTAATTATTTGAATTGATTGGGATGCCTTTTCATTTAAATAAAGACATTATAAATCACTAAACCATAAGTTTATATTTCCTTATCTACATTGTTTGGGATGCCTCTCTATGTAAATAAAGAATTATAAACAAGTGGGCTTATTTGTATCCGAAATAACATAAGTATGAAGTCAATAAACACTAGGTACAACAACCGATTACCTACTAGGCTATGATTGTAACTACTATATCAATTCCTATTAATATTCGACTGCTATATCAATTTCCTTTGATATTCGACTATTACCATACTTTTCCTACATAAAAGTAAGCCTCATCCTACGCCATACACTGAAACGACAAATCAAACTACATCACTGGAAATCCCAGACTCTAGTCTTCATAAGTAACCACACCTTTTCATCGACACCACTCCAACATATGACACACATAGAACTTCGGGACGAAGTTCCCCGTAAGGGGTAGAGACTGTAACAATTCGCATTTTTCAGGATAATTACTATTCCCGAAAAATTTCACTATTCACTTTTACTATTCATTTTCCCGAAAATTTTCCCGAAAGTTGATTTTTATTTGATATTCTCAAGTGATAAATCATTTCCATGGCAAATTAAATGTTTGACATTCGTCAGATCATTTTCGTGAAAGTTATTAAGAAATTACAGGGAATTACACGTTTTAGGGTAAAACGTCATTCAGAAATTCTACGTACAACGAAACTCGACCGCGTTAAGTGACCCCGCATCAGAAAAATGTTTGACACACTCATGATTTATTTGAGAATTAATCGTGACTGAGAAAAACATGACCAAAGACTTCCCAGCAGGTCACCCATGTCGGTACTAATCTCACATGAGCACGCTTAACCGAATGGGCGATTAACCGTTAGACCACAAAACGAGTTTCTAAGAAATTTTGAGTTTTCAAAATTATTAGAAAAAGTCAACATATTCTTTCCCTCCCCCATTGACCAAAAATCATCCCTTGATGTTATAAGTCATTCCTTGATTTTTAGGCTTACGGTTTGATGTCTAAAAGACATATAATACCAACCGACACTAGACTGAGCCCAGTCTAGACATTATAAGTCATTTTAAATCATTTTTATCCTATTAGAAAAGTAACATTTTACTTTTCTCAGTTTTACGCAAAATTCGTACATTTTACGTATTACGCGTTTTAGACCCGTGTTTCCAGTTTTTTAGCAGGGTTTTGGCACCCGATAGATCCTACCACTCATTTTATATTTTATTATGGACTATATGGACATGTCTAACAATACTTTCAAGTTCCATAATTTTACGACACCCGGTTTTACGTTTTGAGGCTTAATCATTTACGATTGGCATTTCCCGGAGTCAAAACTAACCAAGTAACTAGGATAATATCATCACAAGCCAACTCATCCCCTCCTTATCCATGTGAACCGCCATTAGGGGGGGGTTTTCACACTTGTGGCTTGATCTTGACCCTTGATTCCTTAGATGATCACATGTGTTCAACTTTGGCTCCAAGTAAAACTTGGTCACCAAGTTGTGGTAATATCCTAGTCATTTCCTAACCTCCTCATGACCATATATATACCCCCTCCCTCCCCTCTTTGCCGTGGATATCACACACACAAACACACCATTCATTTGCAAATTCTCTCCAAGTTTCATGCATGATTCAAGTGATTCTTCAAGATAGAAACCCTAGATAGGTTATCATTCATCAAACACTTCCATAACCTCATATACTTGGTGATTTCTCTTGAGTTTAAATCCACTCAATTCACCCAAACCTTCATCATCCATCTTTCAAGAATACCAAGGGTAGAAAGATTGCATGAAGAGAAGTGGGTTGAAGCAAGTCTATCAAAGTCCTATCCTTACATGTTAACTTCCTTTCATCTTTGAAAGCCAAAAGTTGTGAGCCAAACCCTAACTTGATTCTTGTTAAATAATCATGTTCATGTTATTTACATATTATTTGTGCTATATATTGTCTTGTTATCATGTCCATGATGTATAAAAATGACCAAAACAAGTTATTGTTATTGATTGACAAGATAAGTTACTAAAACAAGTAAACTAGTGACTTTCTTGGAAAACCACGACCAAAATGGTAAAATTATGATATTGGATCATTACAAATTACAGTAGAGGACTTAACAAGGAAACCATAGCAATTTGAACCACCCAAAACGAGTATACGAGTCAAAAGTTATGGCGATTTGAAATTACCAAAGATTTCCGGCAAAACTGCCAAATAGCTTCCTGATCAAATTTAGGTTTTGAAAGTCCCACTTCTGGTCCGATTCATCAAAAAGTTAAAACACGAAAGTTGTCCGAAACGACGTTTTCATTCAGGAACAAAGAAGCTCGAGACCTAAAAATGCTTTCCGAGTGATAAATTTCTTCAAATTCTAAACAGCCCATTTTTAGACAAAGTCATTACATATAGGTTATGGTTTATGAAGACCAAAGGGGTCTTATGACCTATAATCAAGACCACAACCATGGCTAGAGCCAAGGTTGTGTCTCATGACCTTGAAACAAGGACCAAAGGTCATGGCTAGGCCATGACGAAATGACCATAACAACTTACATAGGCGTAAACATGAAACAATGAATTAGGCGATACCTTGAACAAGCAATTTGGATCTACTTCACTAAAAAGGAAACCATGAGATTTTACCAAAACAAATGGTCATACAAAACTTATGAATCATACACTAATAACAATCTTCATGTACTATAAACTTTCCTAAGTTTATCCAAATATCGGACATGTAACCTTTCGGATCAAAACTTATATCTATATATTTCATCAACTACTACAATAGTAGGGAGCCTCATGTGAGGAGTTCATTATGTAAGCCGTCGAGTTGAGTTGTGGATTTACGAGTTAAAGTGTCCTGGCTCCTCGAACGCTTACTAACATGGCTTCTGAATTATGTCGGCCCGAACGGTAGTGAACGATATACCAAAACATACATGTTTCATAAATCTTTCTTTCAAAGACTTACAATATACATCATACCACATCATGGACTAAATGCAAGATATATATATAGGCACTACTTCATATTCTTTCCTCCGATCCTAAGTCGCGACATTCTATTATAGGTTGCTCGTAGAAACCTACACGATCCAACCATCACCTTCATTACTTGCTATTCTACTTAAGGTGAGTTCGTAGCCCCACTTTCTATTGTTTAATTATTTTACAAACCCATGGGGGGAATACATGCTATTATTTTTCTACTCGAACACGATGCTTTCTACTGTATGCTACCCGACGATGTTTTATTATCACTAAGTAACGATTGCCATGTTCGAAGTCCCTATATCATGAACCATTAGTCACTACCTTTAGTGAGCGCGAATATTGTGAATAGATCTATTGGGATTGACGGATCCCATTTGTGTTGAACAACGATGAGTTCACACAAATGCACTATATTTGAGATTTAGCGGTATAATGGCAAAAGTACCTCGATAGGGCTTCTATAATGCCAATTTTGTTGGTTCGATGTTAATGTTTTGGTTGCATGAGCTTAGTGAAATAAATAACGATTTTGTTTTCTAACTATGAGTGTGAGTCTATAGCTCACACTACGACATATTGTGTTCAAACGATTTAACTAAACTCTACGAATTCCACTCAACCTTTGTGTTGACCTCTCAAGCATGTATTTCAGGTTCATGACGATCAAGGATGGCACGGAAGGTCACGGATACTCAAGAGGGCTATAAATTTTATTATCATTCAAAACTCATTTAATTTGTAAATGGAACCATCTGGGACCTCATTTTGTATCTCTGATATTTATACAATTTGAATGATAAATCTTTTAAAACGACTCAATTGGAGTTCGTTTTCTATTATTGTGTCTATTGTGCCGTCAAGTAACACCCAGTTCGAATTCCGCTGCATCCATGAATTGGGGGTGTTACATTTATTTTCAATCATTTATCTAAACAATGGACTAAACATATCTGCGTATGCCTATTCTAGGGCATTTCGACACAACCAGATTCTCCCAGTCATGTTCCTACTCCAACATTTTATGTCCAAGACATTGTAACTGATTGCAATGGTCTTTCCTATTTTCCAAGACATTGTATTATACATTGGTCTTAACCATTTCTCAAATGTTTTGAGTCACACAATGGTCTAACCTACTTCCCAGACATTGTGAATTGCACAATGGTCTAACCTACTTCCGAGACATTATGTTTTGTGCAATGGTCTCTAGAATCATTCCATCACATCATCAATATCATTTCATATGATATCAAAAACCCATCACAATCTTTCGATTTCTAAATAGAAATATGAGATTTTTAAATGACAAACAAATCCATCACCTACAAAAGCTGAAGTTCAGCCCTACATTCATCAAAGTTTTCTTCTGAAACCTTCATTATTAAAAGTTCGTGATCCTGGCCAAGTATGTTCTATTTTAGAACTACTTAAAACTTCCTTTCCATACGTACCTACCCTTACTATCTTCTATGCAATGGAATATGAAAACATATGTTACAAGTCTTGTATGGGCGGGACTTGCAACTTAAGGGTTTGACATCGCCTTTGTTTAGTGGACAGTTTCCCGAAAGCAACGGACATATCACAAGTATACCTAATTTAGGTATTTGAAAATTTTATCGAACCTTGGCTAAATATAGACTAGTCACCTATATTTAACCTAGGGACAGTGGAATATAGTCTGACTAACTATATTCGACTTAAAATTTCCAAATACTGAGAATAGTTGTACTAGGGTTATGTTTAGATTGATTTCCTACATGAACACGATAAACCACCAGAATACATTAAAACAATCTAGAGACACGATAGTGCCTTACCACTCAGCAAGATCTTAACACCTTATTTGTATGATCTAAATTCATTCTTGAAATTTTTCATTTATGAGATAATCCGAACTACTATCTTGGGATAGTTATCAATTATTCTCTTCATCCTGTAGAAGTACTATCCTGTTTAGGTCCTAAGGATACCATCCCGTCATAAACCTTTAAAATTTCTTAAAATTTTAAAGCAAACTTGACATCTCTACCAATATTAACATTAAGCATACACTAAGCACTTTTGTTTATCAACATATCACAACATTACCTTCACTACCGTGGCAAACACAAGCTCATTAACAGATCTTGATGCACTTTTAAAGCTCAAATCATCCTTAGTACACCACAAGCACCCTCATCAGCTTTACAAGACTGAATATTCATCTTGTACTTTTGGAACACCAGTATCATCTCGTAATACACTACCTTGTAACTCATCGGCTAAGTATGAATGTTGTGTTGGGAATTCTTAAGTAGGATGATTTGTAATTATTTGAATGGATTGGGATGCCTTTTCATTTAAATAAAGAAATTGTAAATCACCGAAGCATAAGTTTATATTCCTTTACTTACATTGTTTGGGATGCCTCTCTATGTAAATAAAGAATTATAAACAAGTAGGCTTATTTGTATCCGAAATAACATAAGTATGAAGTCAATAAACACTAGGTACAACAACCGATTACCTACTAGGCTATGATTGCAATTACTATCTCAATTCCTATTAATATTCGACTGCTATATCAATTTCCTTTGATATTCGACTATTACCATACCTTTCCTACATAAAAGTAAGCCTCATCCTACGCCATACACTGAAATGACAAATCAAATTACATCACCGGTAATCCCAGACTTTAGTCCTCATAAGTAACCACACCTGTTCACCGACACCACTCCAACATATAACACACATAGAACTTCGGGACGAAGTTCCCCATAAGGGGTAGAGACTGTAACAATTCGCATTTTCAGGTTAATTACTTTTCCCGGAAAATTTCACTATTCACTTTTACTATTCATTTTTCCCGAAATTTTCCCGAAACTTGATTTTTGTTTCTTAGCCTCGAGTGATAAATCATTTCCATGGCAAATTAAAAGTTTGACATTCATAAGCTCATTTTCGTGAAAGTTAATAAGGAATTACACGTTTTAGGGTAAAACGTCATTCAAAAATTCTACGCACAACGAAACTCGACCGCGTTAAGTGACCCCGCATCAGAAAAATGTTTGACACACTCATGATTTATTTGAGAATTAATCATGACTGTGAAAAACATGACCAAAATAAGCCTCGGCCGTGAAAAACTGGAATTTTTAGTTTTTAAGCGTTTTTACTCAGCCGTAACCTTAGCCTATACCTGCACCGCATTTCTAAGACGATTTAAGTTTTCAACTTATTAGAAAAAGTCAACATATTTTTCCCTCCTCCTTTGACCAAAAATCATTCCTTGATTTTATAAGTCATTCCTTGATTTTTAGGCTTACGGTTTGATGTCTAAAAGACATTTAACACCAACCGACACTAGACTGAGCACAGTCTAGACATTATAAGTCATTTTAAATCATTTTTATCCTATTAGAAAAGTAACATTTTACTTTTCTTAATTTTACGCAATATTCGTACATTTTACGTATTACGCGTTTTAGACCCGTGTTTCCAGTTTTAGCAGGGTTTTAGCATCCCAATGGAACCTACCACTCATTTTATATTTTATTATGGAGTATTTTGACATGTTTAACCATTCTTCCAAGTTTCGTATTTTTACGATACCCGGTTTTACGTTTCGTGGCTTAACCATTTACGGTTAGCATTTTACGGAGCCAAAACATACTAGATATCTTGGATAATATCTTCCAAAGTCCAAACCTTCCTCCCCAAGCATTGCAAACCGCCACTAGGGGGTTGGATTCACACTAGGTGGCTTGATCTCATGCTAGGAGGCCTTGGATTCATCCATGTGTTATACTTGGTCTCCAAGGTTGGACTAGTCAACTAAACTAACCTCCTCAAGACCCTTTATAAGCCCCCCTCCCCCTCCTATTTCGTTCACCACCATAACACACACAAACATCATCTCCTTTGCTAGTTACTTCCAAGTTTCATGCAAGATTCAAGAGCAAGTTCAAGGTAGAAACCCTAGTTTGATCTTAGGTTATCAAAACACTTCCATAACCTCATATACTTGGTGATTTCTCTTGAGTTTGAATCCACTCAAGTCACCTCAACTTTCATCATCTCTCTTTCAAGATTACAAGAGTAGAAAGATTGCATGAAGTGAAGTGGGTTGAAGCAAGTCTATCAAAGTCCTATCCTTACATGTTAACTTCCTTTCATCTTTGAAAGCCAAAAGTTGTAAGCCAAACCCTAACATGCTTCTTGTTGAATAATCATGTTCATGTTATTTACATATTATTCATGCTATATTATGTCTTGTATTCATGTCCATGATGTATAAAAGTAAAACAAGTTGTTGTAATTGATTGACAAGATAAGTTATTAAAACAAGTAAACTAGTGACTTTCTTGGTATAACCTGATCAAAATGGTAAAATTATGATATTGGATCATTACATATTACAGTAGAGGACTTAACAAGGAAACCATAGCAATTTGAACCACCTAAAACGAGTATACGAGTCAAAAGTTACGCCCATTTGAAGTTACCAAAGATTTGCGGCAAAACTGCCTAAACCATACTGTTTTGCATTCTGACTTTTTGAAAGTCACCCTTCTGGTCCGATTCATCAAAAAGTTAAAACACGAAAGTTGTCCGGAACGCCGTTTTCGTTTAGGAACAAAGAAGCTCGAGCCCTGAAAACGCTTTCTGAGTGATAATTTCTTCAAATTCTAAACAACACATTTTTAGACCAAAGTCATTACATATAGGTTATGGTTTATGAAGACCAAAGGGGTCTTATGACCTAGAATCAAGACCACAACCATGGCTAGAGCCAAGGTTGAGTCTCAAGACCATGGAACAATGACCAAAGGTCATGGCAAGGCCATGACAAAATGACCATGTAAGCTTACTTAGGCGTAAACATGAAACAAGGAATTGGCGATAACTTGAACAAGCAATTTGGATCTACTTCACTTAAAAGAACCATGAGTTATTACAAATAAAAATGGTCATACAAGTTATATGAAACATACCATAATAACAATCTTCATGTAATAATAAACTTTCCTAAGTTTATTCAAATACCGGACATGTAACTTTTCGGATCAAAACTTATATATATATACTTTATCAACTACTACAATAGTAGGGAGCCTCATGTGAGGAGTTCATTATGTAAGCCGTCGAGATGAGTTGTGGATTTACGAATTAAAGTATCCTGGCTCCTCGAACGTTTACTACATGACTTCTAAATTATGTCGGCCCGAACGGTAGTAAACGATATATAAACTATACATGTTTCATGAATCATTTCTTTTCAAAGACTTACACTATACATCATACCACATCATGGACTAAGTGCAAAACATATATATATTGGCATGTTTATGTTTCCTTAGACATTATTCCAAACCTAAGTTACAACAATTATTCTAGGTTGCTCGTAGAAACCTTCACGATCCAACCGTTACCTTCATTACTTGCTATCTTACTTAAGGTGAGTTCATAGCCCCACTTTCCATTACTTAATTGTTTTACAAACCCTTGGGGGGAATACATGCTATTTTAACCGAGCACAATGTTTTTAAATTGTATGCTTGCCTGATTGTTTTATTATCACTAAGTACCTGCCTTGCTAAACCGAGATCCCTTATTATGAACCATTTAATCACTAGCAATAGTGAGCGCAAATATTGTGAATAGGCCTATTGGGATTAACGAATCCCATTTGTATTGACTAAGTTCATACAAATGCATTAATATTTGAGATTTAGGTATGTTAGCAAAGTACCTACCGGGATAAATCTGCCGATCGATATTGGTACACGTTAACGTTTTGGTGTCATAAGCTTAGTGTATAATACATTTTATAGGCGTATAATAACGTAGCATGCCTGTTTTGTTTTCCAAACATTGGTGTGAGTCTATAGCTCACACTACCAACATATTGTGTTCAAACATTAAACAAACTCTATGAATATCACTCAACCTTTGTGTTGACCTCTCAAGCATGTATTTCAGGTTCATGACGATCAAGGATGGCACGGAAGGGCACGGATACTCAAGAGGGCTATAAATTTTATTATCATTCAAAAACTCATTTAAATTGTAAACATGGAACCATCTGGGACCTCATTTTGTAATCTCTGATATTTATATAATTTGAATGATAAATCTTTTAAAACGCCTCAATTGGAGATCGTTTTCTATTATTGTGACTATTGTGCCGTCGAGTAACACCCAGTTTGAATTTCGCTGCATCCATGAATTGGGGGTGTTACAACCGAGAACCGGAAAAACCATAGACCGAGACCGGACCGAATGTGGTCGGTCCGGTTCGGTCCGGTCCGGTTCGGTCCGGTCCGGTCTTCGGTCGGTCCGGTCCAATTAGGCATATTTTGGCACGTTTTTGCGGTTTTTTGGTCGGTCCGGACCGGACCGGACCGGACCGAGGACCGAATTAACCAAAAAGACTAGACTGAGGACCGGACCGAATGTGGTCGGTCCGGTCCGGTCGGTTTTGTCGGTCGGTCCGGTCCATCCGGTCCGTTTGCTCACCCTTAGTCTCAAACCAAGTTATTGCAAATTTTCAAATGCATGTTAAACGAGTACATTTTTAATACATTGTTTGTGTAAGAAGCAACTCAAAAAGAGAGGAACTTACGCTGCCACGAGCTTCTCTTGATTTACTGTACAAAAACGCTTATATAAAAATATTCAACAAATTAATCGTCACAACGACAACATTAATAATCTTGAAAAACAATGTATTGACTTGTGAACATTGGCCTTTTTGGAGCGCAAAGCTTATTCGCAAAATTTTATTGAATATTTGAGAAAAATTTATTAACTAATGAAATTTATCAGTAATTATTAATGTCAAAGCAGAAACAAGTGTCTGAAACATGATTAACCGCTCCAATCTTAAATGTTTCCTGGAGAAGCAGCAAGCGACAAGCGGTAAACATTTACTTGTTTAACACTTTATAATTACAGTTACAGGTACGTTACCAAACACGTTTTTACTGCTACTGCTTACTGCTACTACTTACTGCTTACTGCTTGTTGCTACTGCTACTGCTACGTGTTGTTGGAATATGTGAATCATAACAATAGTATAAACACATAAACATCAAAGAGTACGCAGCGGAATAGATCAAATACAAATAATAAATTAACCGAATATAAATGGATGCGTACCTCTGTGTAATTTCTAGCAAGAATAAGAAACCAATGGAACAAGAACTATAAACCTTAATTGAGTTTAATGGTGGATCGACTAGGGTTAGTCGAATAGGGCAAATCACCTTGTTAGCAAAAGTATGCCAACACTTCGTTCTTGAACACACGTATTAGTAACGTTTCAATAAGAAAAGCTAGGTTCTTAATTCACAAGCAATCCAAACACAATGTTTAGAAGATCGCGTAGGAACCCTAGAAGGGTGTAGTTGATCAACTAAACAAGAATGGTTTGAGCTTAGAAATCTAGTAGGAACCCTATAAGGGTGTAGTTCGATTTCTAACTCAAGAGGAGAAAGAGAAGGAGATTTGGTTTGCAAGTGAACCAAGGGATGAATGAATGAATGAGAGGAGGTCTCATTATATAGTATTCAAGCAACTTGGAGCAAAAGCTATCCCAAACCCTAAGGGGAAGTGGGGTGGCCAGCCATGGGTTACAAAAGCCCAACCCGAACCTTACTTTCACTCTTTTCCAAATCTAGTCCTTCATCTTTCGTCTAACGGTCGTTAGGTACCGTTAAATGCTTATTTCGTGAATTTAATAATTATTCGTCACTAAAACAACAATTATTAATTAATTGAAACTCATACGTAAAGTGTGCAATCCCGAAGTCTCGAGTTCGAGTCCGGTCATGATATATTAATTTATTATCCGTTAAAACTAACAGCTCCCACTCGGATATAGATTAATGTAACAATGACAATGGTTAGTCTAGCATAACACGCCAATGTCCCCAGAACGATCTAGAGTATGGTTTCCTGGAAAAAATCACCTTTGATGATTCATCATCATACTTATCCTTTTGATTCTAATACTATGTTAATATGGATATGGATCGAAGTCATTCCATAATTAACTAGTGTTTCTCGTTATTTATGATCAAGCAAGATTACCAATTCATCTGAACGCATTCCAGATAGACCTTGGGCATGGCCATGCAAACATCTTGTTAATCCTACGAGTGGCCAAACAGTATTAAACTTCAAAACAAATTTGAAGGAACCAAATCCCGTATTGACTACAAGCGTAAGCTATGAACTTCGCATCACCTCTGAAAATAATCCTTATAACTACCAGTTACGGATAGCGTTAGATTATCTCACAGAAAATGAGCTACATCCACAGTTGTTACCTGGTATCTCAAGTCTGAGGATAAATATTCATGATTTACTCTAATGACAACATCCATAAGTACAATCATGTAGTTAGGATTTTGTCCTATATCCAATTTATCCAGTATTGAATATCATGTGAATTTGGCATGTCCACGCATCAATATATTTTAATATATTATACTAAAACTCAGATTTGTCTTAGTTCAATGATACTCCCATATCATTAATTGACAACGGATTATTTAGAATAACATAAGTTATTCATGGATTAAACATGCAAATATGGGATACAATCTATTATTAATGAAAACAAACGTACTCAGTACTTTAATTCATTATTAAATAATAATTGCTTAACATCCCTTATCCAAATACTAAATAGATCAATGCATGAAAAATTCTTGTTAATGAATTTTGTCTCAAGTAATAACAATCATACTTGTTGACAATTATGCCCAAGTAATGATAATCATACTTGTTGACAAGGCATTATTCAACTAACTTTGATCTATCGGAATTTTGAGAATACTTATTTCAATAATGAAATTCTTGTATATGTGCATTCAAATAATTTGATATAACCACATAATACATCATAAAATGTGTATGACATCCTCAACATACAATTTATGATAATTAAACTTCCAAACCTTTAAAGTTTAAAGTATTCTTATTCTTTAACTTATAATGCAACTATGCTTTTCGTTAAGCATAACTAGTACACATGGCTATTAACAAGGATGAAATGTTTTATTCCTTCCAAACTTTCAAGTATGCAAACAACAATATGCTCTTTTCCGTAAACTTCAATGTGTAATGTTTTATTCCTTCCAAACTTTCAAGTTTGTTGGCTATGAAAATTTTACAAATTGTTCATTTATAGAATCTAGAAATTGTTCCAGGCTGAGGATGTGATTCTATATTCAAATATATTCCTTTAGAATATTCATTACACAACTTATCTAATATCTTTCATTAGATATCAATGTTGTCAAATCATCTTTTATCAAAGCATGATATAACAACAACATGATGTACATGAAAAATTCTCGTGTTCAACTTAATTTCATTCATGTACTACATATCCATTTAAACTTTCTAAATGATATATCATGTTCTATTAGATTCATTTTCCGCACATGTTAACATCAATAAACATATATTCAAGGTTGTATGTTTTACTTATTAAATCTTTCAAGTAAAGTTTCATTCCAAGTTATGACTTACCATATAACTTATATAGAATGTTACTTCCTATATGTTATACAACATATATGATTTAAGTAAGTAAACATAATACTCCCACTAGCTTTCAGAATTACTTAGGAGTTATCTTATTTTAAATTATAAATCAAAACATAGATTTAATATTTAAACATAAGATTTATCTCCTTGATGCATGCATCTATCCATACTTGGATTCTTGCATTTTGTATACTTTCAAAGATTAAATGAATTCATAAAACTCTTAATTACTCATCGTCCTCGCTTAAGTAATTATATAAGAAAGAGGTTTTATAATCCATTGTCAAATTTCATATTCATAAAAATGAGTATGACAATTACCATCTTTGTAATTTTAATGTGCTTAGGAAAGAGTATTCAATCATAGTTAATTACTTAAGTATGATTAATAATCTTGTCATAAGACATACATTAAAATATGTATACAATTTTGTCCATATGATTCTTTATGCAAAGATTTAAACCTCTAGGGTTTTTCTTCTCTTGCAGAAACTCATCTTCATTAAGATAAACCAAGTTTTCAAAGTTGACTTATCTTTATGGACAACATCTTAACATTCATAGTATGAGCAATTTACCATAATTAGTAAATGCGTCATTATGATTAACAGGCTTACTTTGATCCTGTAATTCATAATTCTCAGCATATTAATTAACTATCTGAGACATCCCTACGGATCTATGAATGAGAGTTTCATCATGTTGAGATTTAACCTTTACATTTCAAACCTCATCATGATTTTCACTAGTGTGGTTTTAGAAGATTATATATTTTGTAATTTTGATCTTTCAAGATCTAAACAAAACTCCCACTTGCCTTTTGTATTTTATAAATACTTTAGCAAGATGAGCAACACTAAATCATTCTCATTTGGGATATTACAAAAATATTTTACAGTTCCTGACTCTTGTTTGTTTAAACTACATATTAACAAAATCAGAACTTCATTTTAAGACTTTAATGTGATTTATCACATTCCATAATGTCTTATTTAATCTTCTAGGTCGGAGTCTTATTGAGTATATTCAATCCATACTCAATTTTCTAACCTTGATAACTTTTGGAAGAAAAGAAGTCACATTTATCCTTTAATCAAACAATATAACAAGAGTTTGATTTTTCCTAACTGAACACACCACCAATTTGTGATGTTTCATTAGAATTAATATTGTGAGACAAACTAACAATATGTAAGATAAACTTATTCCCTTTGGCTTACCTATTTACCAACTAAGTCAACTTAATGGTACAATAGAATTTCCAAGCCAATTTGCATGCTATATAACATAAGTACCTTTTGAACAAGTTACTTCATGTTCATGTCTTAAGAAGACATAAACTGTTATATTCCCACTTTACGTTGTACATCATTGATCAACTCAATGATTTCTTGTTTGAAACATAACAAGTTTAACGTCTTACTTTATTATAAGTCTTGTAATAGTTAAAAGACTTCATGTTTATAAGAAGATATAAACATAAATAACTAAAGTATTTGTGAACACCACCACTTGGTTTCAATAGTAATTTCAAGTTAATTTACTACTTCATTTGCTTATGTCATTTTATGAATTATCCAATTTAAGAAACTGCAAACTCACATAATTCCATTACATCAGTTGATCTGCTAGTAATGAAATCATGTAGTTTACCTTTCTATTGCAATCTAGGCAGGTTACACCCTGACGTAAATTGTAAATTCAAGTGTTTCCTTTAATTTGAATATCATAAGACATAAAAGTAGTCTTATAATCATGACACATGTTCTACATAAGATAATCTTACACATTAAATGTATAAGTCCTATTAGAACATTGATCTCTTACCTTGCAATTAAGAGAATCCTATCATCATATTTCTATGTATTGTTCCTTTGCACACAATAAACAATTCTCCCACTTGTGCATTGAACAATATCATGTAGTATATAAACAACACAACATAAGTTTGTTTATGTGATTCAATATGATTTGTGTCATAAGTAGATGTAGGACTACTTTGTCTTATCAGGAAACGCATATGGCTATCCTAAGAACATGAGTGTCTACAATTTGAAAGTAATTATCTTGAAGATAATTTGGGCTACTACACAGAAATTAAGTCTTGTAGCTCCCACTGAACTAGAGAACATAACAATAACTCTATATTCAGTAAACAACACAAAGCTCCCACTGGATTTGACAACATTGTACGTGTTTCATAACCAGTGAAAACAATTTGCTTGTTTTTACTTTCCTACACATTTAGAAAAACCCGTGCGTAATAATTACTCAGGTTCTAAAATGTGTATTCTACTATGTTTATGATGGATTATCCATCAATGATATTAACTTGAAGAATTTGGGCATGCAGCTTCTTCCTTAATAGGCCTACCATCCCCATAATGGTATGTAGCACCTTTAAAGCACAACAACTAGATAAATACTAGCTTTGCCTTTTACCAATTTTGCGGTAATCTGTCCAGCTTCTAATATCTCATATTTTCCATTTAACCAAATGCCTTGTTTGTTATAGAAGAATTCATTCACCAAATAAGAGTAATGAAATTTCTATGAAAAATAAGATGTGTTGTATCCTTAAATATTAAAGATTGCTATGAGTTATATATTAGAATGTAGACAATTCTAATGTTCCTATCATACCTTTCTCAATCATGAAAAGGAATAGGATTGAGTCTTATTCTTCTCTCATAGAAAATAGACTTTCTTTCATTTCGGTAAATTTTTCTCAATCAAACATTATGTTTGAAAGCAGAATTATATCAATTTACCAATTTAAGACCAAACCACGTTTATGGCTTTAATGTTGCATTAATACGTTAAAAAGAATTACAAAATTCAATTTTAGTATTTTCGATAATTAAATTTTCAAGAAAATTAAATACCCATGGTTCATAATCATATAACCATTTAATTTTCACTGAAAAACTAGGATCCAAATTGACATAGGTTCATCACATCAGTTGATCTGCTAGTGATGACGGTATTCAACAAGGTACGAGACGTGTCCCAATTGCCAATATTCAATTGCAATTCCTAGAATCGATGGGATTTACATATTTGCCAACCGCAGTTGCAATGTAAACATGTTTTATCCCCATCTTCTTATGCCTTGAGTGATCAGAACCCGCTATCAACTCAATTAAGTTAACTAACTTAAGAAACAGCAAACTTACATAATTACACCACACCAGTTGATCTGCTAGTGATGAAATCATGTAATTTGCCCCTCCATTGCAATCTAGCCATGTTACGCCCTGACGTAGATCCAATTTTAGGTGTTTCCGTTTCATTGGATGGCATATAACTTAAATTTAAGGGTAGTAAATTTGATGTGTGTAATCAAATATATGTACAAAGATGTCATGCATTCATCTTGTAGCATATGTTTCATGTAAAAAAACTTTTACTCATTTAGTTTCTTTACGAGCTTAAATCTCCAAAGTTTTGATTGAGGCGTTGAGAAATTTACAACTTTGCCTTAAGTGCTTCGTAGTTATCATGGATGTTAGGTAAAACTAAATTTGACTCACAGGCGAGCGGCAAGCCAGAATGGAGGCTCACTAAGGCTGCAATTTAATGCTAAGCCATCCTTATACCCACTTTTTAGTTTGTCAAAATAGTTTCACCTTACAACCACTTAATACAGTCGCGATCAATCAACCAAAAGTTCAAGATTTATATATAAGCTCAAAACAAGATTTCACATTATTAAGTCCGTTTAATATTTTATTTATGAAATTACCCTTTGTTACTATCATGTCACAATAACATATAAAACAAAAGTAATAAATAAAATAAACAAACAACAACAATAATGGACATGCAAATCAAAATCAATTTAAAACACACAATTGATTTGATACACGAATAATAGGGTCTTCCCTAATCTTATAATTAATCAAATTTTAGTAATCTTTATTCATAATATTTACTAAACAATTTATCAATTATAAAATAATCGCATAATAAGCATGAAATCTTAAAACCAAATCATCATAATCCAAGACAACACATGCATGGTTTGTCATGGATGCCCATATTGCACATATTATAACAAATAATCATGTCAATCAAGGAACGCAACCAAACGGCATATCACCAATATCCATTTATATACACATAAATTACATGCAACCTAGAGTTTCTACAAGTTTTTATCACATAATTCATCAAACCCTAATTTCCTTTTTTAAATAAAAAAAAAATCGACATTTATAAAAAAATAAATAAATTTCGAAAATTAAAAAAAATAAAATCTAGGGTTTATGAAAAATATAAAAACATAAGAACACCAAGCATGGGATTAATCAAACGATTCAATTTTTATGTGTTTCGGTAATTCATTATAATGTATTAACGGCTCTTGATGCCACTGTTGAAATATGTGAATCATAACAATAGTATAAACACATAAACATCAAAGAGTACGCAGCGGAATAGATCAAATACAAATAATAAATTAACCGAATATAAATGGATGCGTACCTCTGTGTGATTTCTAGCAAGAACAAGAAACCAATGGAACAAGAACTATAAACCCTAATTGAGTTTAATGGTGGATCGACTAGGGTTAGTCGAATAGGGCAAATCACCTTGTTAGCAAAAGTATGCCAACACTTCGTTCTTGAGCACACGTATTAGTAGCGTTTCAATAAGAAAAGCTAGGTTCTTAATTCACAAGCAATCCAAACACAATGTTTAGAAGATCGCGTAGGAACCCTAGAAGGGTGTAGTTGATCAACTAAACAAGAATGGTTTGAGCTTAGAAATCTAGTAGGAACCCTATAAGGGTGTAGTTCGATTTCTAACTCAAGAGGAGAAAGAAAAGGAGATTTGGTTTGCAAGTGAACCAAGGGATGAATGAATGAATGAGAGGAGGTCTCATTATATAGTATTCAAGCAACTTGGAGCAAAAGCTATCCCAAACCCTAAGGGGAAGTGGGGTGGCCGGCCATGGGTTACAAAAGCCCAACCCGAACCTTACTTTCACTCTTTTTCAAATCTAGTCCTTCATCTTTCGTCTAACGGTCGTTAGGTACCGTTAAATGCTCATTTCGTGAATTTAATAATTATTCGTCACTAAAACAATAATTATTAATTAATTGAAACTCATACGTAAAGTGTGCAATCCCGAAGTCTCGAGTTCGAGTCCGGTCATGATATATTAAATTATTATCCGTTAAAACTAACACGTGTCGCCAAACATAGCCTATATATCATTAGTGAACTGTTTTGTTGAAAAGAAAGATTTATCCTAATCGATCATTGTAGTTTTTGTAACTCTACTAGCATACAATTTAAGCCTGAAACTAAATAATAGACAAAGACGTGGTCGGTGAGTTAAACCAGGCTTAATCCAATTCGATATGAGCTCATTTGACATGTTACGAGAACTCATCCCTTAGACCCAGTTTGCTACCTATACACGTAACTAAAATTTAAACCAAAGCAACATGTCGCCTAGAACTCAGCCCCGTGAAAGCTAAACAAGAAACAAACTATCAAAATAGTTAACACAAATATAGTAGACTGTAGACGTGCATAGACATTTGCAAAAAATCAATAAGACAATAACTATATTAAGAGGAATGCTACATCCACTCACAAATTCCACACAAATCACCCACACGCTGAGGTGTCATCCACTAATTGGTGGTATGAGAGAGAAGAGAGAGAAATTGTAATAATCTCCACCAATCAGTGGGTGACACCTCAACGTGTGGGTGATTTGTGTGAAATTTGTGAGTGGATGTAGCATTCCTCTATTTCAAGATCAGTCACTTGCAATACAAGTCCAGAAAATATTTCAAAGTTTGGTAACCCATTATGTTCTTTCAGTTTAAGAATCAGTATAACTGAGCAGCCTGTTTGTTGTGGCCCAGCCTGCCAGGCCCAATTTTCATTTAGCCACCCATTTTGCTATTTCAATTAATAGTTGTTGTTGCCGGGATGCTGCTGGAAAAAATTGTAACTTTTCTTTTGTAATGGTGTTTTAACAAATTAGTTATAGTTGTAAAGTAAAAAATGTAAAATGACATAATTAACCATATAAATAACAAACTGAATATGAATATGAATAATAAATAAAAGGCAATTCGGTAATCAGTGAAAGAGCAAGAACACTCAGGTTAGCGAATAAATTATCACTTAAGTTGCATAAAATAAAAAATACATCAGTATCTTTAAACACTTGAAATGTTTTACACGAACATCGTCATTTGAGGCCCACAAGGTGTCACATCAATTTAACAAACCTTCACAACTAACCCTCCACTAACAAATACTAGTAACAAGTAATCTCAACTTACTAATTTGGAGGCCACCACTTATAACTTTATTTTTTTTTATTCAAATTTCCAAATAAGCTAAATTCGTTTTATTCAAATAAAAAAATATAAACAAAATTTTTTATAAAAAAGTTTTAGAAAATAATAATAATAATAAAAAAAACTGCGCTCCTTCTTCACACACACATTTTATTTACACACAAAAACACAATTTGCTTATAAATCGAAAAAAAATATCTGACACAAGTACAATTTCTAAACTCATCGTGCAGACGATAAGCTTCCAACCGGCGAGAAAAGTAAAGGGGGTGGGTGCAGTGGCGAGCTGCCACGATGGACTGGCGAGGTTTTGTGGCAAGCTGCACCCAGTGGCCTGAATACAATTTGTTCCCCTTATCAGAAGTAATAAATTTGAAAGTACTTCACTCAATTCAGAAGTGGATTCCAATGTTGTGACAGGCGAGGTAAGTTTGCTTGCAAGTCAACTAAAAAACTAGGATACATAAGTCTTAAACCAAGTTATGGTCAATTTTCAAACGCATGTTAAACGAGTACATTTTTAATACATTGTTTGTGTAAGAAGCAACTCAAAAAGAGAGGAGCTTACATTGCCACGAGCCTCTCTTTATTTACTATAACAAAAACGCTTATAAAAAATATCCAACAAATTAATCTTCACAACGACAATATTTGAGAAAAATTTATTAACTAATGATATTTATCAGTAATCATAATAACAAGCTAAATAAGTAAAACTAAATAATGTCAAAGAAGAAACAAGTCACACTGGTTAAAGAGCAGATAACAAATGTATATATCATTAGTGAACTCTTTTGTTAAAAAGAAAGATTTATCCTAATCGATCATAGTAGTTTTTGTAACTCTACTAGCATACAATTTAAGCATGCAACTAAATAATAGACAAAGACGTGGTGGGTGAGTTAAACCAGACTTAGACTTAGGGGGTGTTTATTTTTTTTGTTAGCTAAGGGATGCTTGGGGCCCATGTGGGACCTATGGCTGTTAGTGAGTCTAGATAGGGAGAGTCCCCTTATATTACTCATATGGGGATAGAGGAAACAAGGGCTCAAATAGACCCTACTTACAAAACAAATAATATTAAATAGATTGACCCCACATTTCTCTTAGCTAACAGAAAAAAAAAAAAAAAAAACCCCTTAATCCAATTCGATATGAACTCATTTTGACATGTTACGAAAACTCATCCCTTAGACCCAGTTTGCTACCTATACACGTATCTAAAATTTAAACCAAAGCAATGTGTTCGCCTAAAACTCAGCCCCGTGAAAGCTAAACAAGAAACAAACTATCAAAATAGTTAACACAAATATAGTTATATAGACATTTGCAACCATCAATAACTATATTTTAAGATCAGTCTTGCAATACAAGTCCAGAAAATATTTCAAGGTTTGGCAACCCATTATGTTCTTTCAGTTTAAGAATCAGTATAACTGAGCAGCCTGTGTGTTTTGGCCCGGCCTTCCAGGCCCAATTTTCATGGTTTAGCCACAAACGCGATTCAAGAACGCCACGAAAGTAAACTGGTTAGGGTACGTTGAGTATAAACAAATCCGGGTTTGAAATAGGTCAGGTTATGTTTGAGTTGAGATTTCCAACCCAATTCTAACCCGCAAACATGTTTATAAAATACAATTAAAAAATTTAATAATAAAAGCCATGCATTTAGTTTCATTTTCATTTGCTAAAATACCCAACTATCCTCGACTTTCTAAGGATTTCAGAGTTGTCGATGCTTATGTCTAGCATTATTAACTTTATAATATTTTCCGGGTATCTTTAGATTTCAGTTCATGTCATAAGTGGGTCGACACGACTACCCGCTTAATCAACGTGTTCAGTTATGATTGAACTTCTTGACACGATCAGGTCGGGTTAAGATTGAGATATATGAACCCCTCAATCTGTCAACCCAAACCTTCAACCCCAAACATAACAGGAATTGCCACCCAGAGTTTCAGCCAACTAGAAAAGTTCAGGTCACAAAACGAACAACGAGCAATGAGTGAGAAATTATTTCATTTCAAATTAGTGCATATCTTGTCGGCATTTAACTTGATTGCATCAAACATATTGAGAATAATAAGGGGTACATTTGATAAACATATATTTGGTGGCTAAAAGGACATGTATGACTTGAAAAACTTGAATGTTAAACTTTGTTCGTTTTGAATAAAAATGTGAAACCAAGGATGTTCTACATAACCAAAATATTTTGTAATTTGTATGCAATAGTTAAAGGCAGCGTAAAAACACCATCAAGATGTTCTAGTGTTCAGACATTGATATGTTAACAAAATGTCTGAGGCTCAAACATCATTACTTTGGTGGTGGACACGGAAATGATCAGAAACGATCACGATGATTTCCCAATTAGGCAACATAGAATCCAGTCCATCTTCCTTCCCTAAATTGTCTTGTCCCCTTACATTCGCTTCGTCCCTTGCTAAGACTTTTCCGTTTTTTGATAAACTGAAAATATAAAAACCTCGTTCGTCGTAAATAAATAACCATGGATTTGTATTGGATTTTAAAAATTAAATTTCATTTCTCAAACCATGAAATCTTTTGCAAGGCTCTATCTTTTATTTATATAATAAAATAGAACCCCAAATGAGGACTTTTGCATTTCAACAAACTCAATCTTCCCTTATTGAGTAATAATTTTTTAATTATTATTATTTTACAAGAAAAAGTTTAATAAGAAAAGTGTAAATATTTCCTCATGTGGGAAAAAAAAAAGTTATAAATTCGTTTTTTCTAATAGATACAGAAAAAAGTAAAAATACACATGTACTTGACAGCTAATTATTTATAGTCGTGGACTAAAACGCAAAATTTAAAGAAAAAAGAACGAAACCACCTAATTCCTCATAGACAAAATTATTATCCTTATTCCATGAACACAACAAAAACCTTTTTCAACTGAAGAACACCACTTAGCGATTCTTCTATATCATCTGCTTTTCAATTCTTTTAAAGGAAAATTCATAATAATCACTTTTATTGAGTTAGGGTTTTAGTCATACTCTGGTCTTTTACCTCCATTAAGCTTTGGAAAAAATAAATAAATAAATTAAAAAAAAAAAAAAAACCTTCTTCTCCAACAGGAAAAAGTGTTATATATCTAATCTCGATTGTAAACATGAGATTAAAGGAATACAAATCTCAATGATATTGTGTTCATTGTTTTTTATTATACATGTTTCGTATACTTGATTTTGTTAGTAATTATTAGATTTGGTTTGAAAGATATTGATTGGCTCCAAACGGTCAACTAAATTGACCAGGTGAATGGTCAACAAAGTCAAACTGCCTAGAGTCAATCTTCGTGGAATACAGTGTTTCCCCGGGTCGTTATGTTCCGACGAGGTGTGATGATATAAAAAACGGGTTTGTGATCGGGTGAATTTGAATGGAAAAGGGGTGTGAGTGTTTAAACTAAGGTTTCATAAAATAAAATATCTTAAACGAGCTATAAGAACATTTACTGGAAACCAAATTATTTAAAAACGTATTTAAAACTAAAAACGTAAGTTTAAATTAAAAACTACGTCGATGCGCAAAATAAAAAGTGAAATTTTAACTACGCTAATCCTACGGATATGAAAATTATATTTCTAAGATCCTAATGATAAAAGAAAATTATTGGAAAAAGAAAATTATTTTTTAGACTATTTATGTATTTATTATTAATTAAAAACTATTTTTAAAGATTTAAAAAGTAATAAAAATGAAAAGAAATATGAAATAAAGTGAGAAAAATGCAAATTTACTTTTGAAAAATCTAAAATAACCTAAAAATATTTTTAAAACTGAGAACTAATTTTTTTGAGTTTTATTTAATTTTTATGAATTTAAAATTATTTAAAAATACTTAAAAACTAATATTAAATAAGAAAAGTACTAAATGAGTTAGGAAAAATCTGGAAATTTTATGGAAAATATAAAATAATATATTAAGCCTAGGAAAAATATAAAAAGTTAGATAAGCCCACTAATAAGCTGAATTGGGCAAATAAGCAGTTTAAATAAGCACTTCAAATAAGCAAATAAGTACTAGAATGCACCAAAAGCTTAGGGAAGGTGTAATATACCTAAAAAAACTCAATTAAACTCAAAAACCTAAAATAAGCCCGGGCCGTCAGCCAAATCGAGTACTTAGCAATTTCAATAAAATAAAGCTAAAGGCCCTACTTCTAGCTTATATTTAAGCACTCAAACAAGCATGAAAATGAAAAACAAGTACATGCACATGAAGATGGCCAAGAGGGCTTTCCAAAACAGCAAGAATCAAAATATTTGGTCAAAAAATGAGCAAGATATGGCTTTGAGAAAAAAAGGTCAAACTGGTGGTGCATGGCAGGTTAATCAGTAGATGGGTTACTTTGTGACTGATTTTCGTTAAGCAAATGAACTTGAAACTCGAATTTCTCTGCTAATTCAGATTCAAAAGCCACAAATAAACATAAAACAACAAGATTTTTTTTATCCTCAAACGAAATTAAAGCCTACACAAGATCTGGTATTTTGCTCAATTTTTTACTTGACATGAAAATTTTTGACTTTTTATGTTTTTCTAAGAGTTGACTAAAGCGAGTTTTGGACGATCCTAGATAACTAGAATTGAAGTAATAAGCTGAATGAAAGCTGGATTAAGCTAACTAAACAACTTATACACCTAATGTAATGAATGCAACAGGTAAAAAACATGAGAAATAAAAGGGAAATTTTGACTTTTGCTGAGTAAACCACCAATATAAAGCAAATACTAACCTATACTATCCTAAAGGAAACTAGATATGCAGATTAGACACCAAACTACCAACTAGAACATCAAAATTAAAGTAAATCCAAACAGTCCCGATTTACGGCACCTCATAAGCCAACAAAACAAAATCTAAAAATTAAACAAAAAATAACAGTAACTAGATAAGCTACTAAATAAGCTACATACCAAATTTCAGGTCAAATGGTCAAGAAACTAAGAAATGAAAAATTAAAAACTAACTGCTGAAATCAATTTTTTTGGACAGCAAAAATATGGCTACTTCGGGCTAATGAAAAGCTGTTAAGAAAAATTCAAAAAAAAAAAAAAAAATAGAATAAAAATATACACAACTAGATAAGCTACCAAATAAGCACCAAACCAATTTTCAAGTAAAACGGACTTATAACGAAGAAATGAAAAATCAAAAACTAATTTGTTGTTTGGGATCTTTTTTGACAGCAAATCAGTGAAAAATGGGTAAAAAAAATTAAGTGAAAGTGGGTCAAAATGAGTTGTTTTGACCTTGAAAGCCTAAGTACCAGTTATCTAAACTTATATTATCCTATTGTGGACTAAAAGTAAGCATAAACAACAACTACACATAGCCTAATCCAATTCTACCCTATTTTTTTTTTTTTAATGGCAGTTAAAATTAGAAATGGCTAAACTACTCTAAACTATTTGAAAATGATAAATTTAACTTTAAAACAACTAAAAACAATAAACTAAAGATGATTGAAATTCAAAAGTTTGAAAAAAAATATGTTTAAGGCTACTATAAAGAGTTGTCCCAAACACTCCTAAACAATGAATGCTAATATGATTTTCAAAGCAATTGATTGTTTAATATCATGAAATTGATTTTAAAGCTTCTAATGTAATGTAATAAGCTAGTTTAAGCACAAAGACAACAATACCAACAACAAATACACAAGAACTATAAAAATGCTACAATGACAGTTAAATGAGATAATGATCAACAATGGATTCTAGTGAGTAAATACCATTTATTAAGCACTAATACAACTGAGATACACCTAAAAAGTATGAAAAGCACAAAGATAAGCATGTATAAGCTATGGAACAGTAAAAAGCAAAACTTAGGACAAAGGCTTACAAGAGATTTCATGCTGAGGACCAAGGTACCAAGGGCCATTACCATATCCTATTGGCTTCCCATGAAACCTCTAACCCAGAGCAATTCAAAGTACAACCTGCTTCATGCTTCTTCATCAATTTTCACTGATTTTTTATTTATTGATTATTTTTAGTGATATTTTTGGTATTTTTGAATTATTGAGTAAAACTGATTTGAATGCAAAAGAAACTTTTAAAAACTCAATAGTAAACTTAAATAAACTTAAAGGAATAGTATTAAACATATTATAACAAGTTTTAAGCAAATGTGTCAAATTTACTTAAAAATACAAAAATTGAATTTTTAAAAGATAACCTTGAAATTAAAGCTTGAACAATATCCAAATTACATAAATAAAACTGATAACAACTAATTTAAACTAAGTATTATATTTGAAAACTAAAGTTACACTAAAACAATATTAAATCTAATCTAATTAACAACCCTCTTTCCTCTGTGCTTCTTTTTTGACTTTTATAGACTAGTGTGAGTTTCTCTGTCTTTCCCATCAATTTCCAGCCATTGGATCCTTCTCTTTTATCTCAGCCGTTGAAATGGCTTTTTGGCGGGAAAAATAGAAATTGCAATTGGGGTGCGTTGGGTTGGTTTGGTAGGTGAAGATATTAAATGTTGTTTGGTGATGTGGGAGACAATTAAGGTGGTGAGGGGGATAGGTTGGTGAAAAGGTGAGTAGTTGGAGGGCGGGACATGGAAGCTGGAAACCTGGGAAAGGAGAAGGTCAATAGTGTTTGGTGTTTGACTGTTTGTTTGACCCTGTGGGTTGACTGTTTAACCGGGGGAGTTATTAGTTTAGGGTGTGGGCTTTTGGGTAGTGGATTGGGCTTGGGATTTATTTGGGTGGATTAGTGGATTTGGTTTTGTTTTTGAGCTTAAATCACAAGGACCATACATGTAAAACTGAAAACTTCAAGGGCTGAAAATGTCATTTTTCCAAAGTTGATTCAAGGGTCATTTCTTGCCATATATGAATAGTCTAAAGGTTGTAAATGCAATTTTTCACTTTTGGTCATTCAGGGACTAAAAATGCCAAATATTGAAACTTGAAGGACCAAAATGTAATTTTTCTCAAAACTTTTTACCCAAAGACCAATGATGCCAACTTGTGATTTCCCAAGGACCAATAATGATTTTTCTTCAAAAATTCCCACTAGGGACCAAATCTGTCAAAAGTGAAACTCCAAGGACTAAACTTGTGAATTCTCAAAACTTTTCAAAATTTTCACCAAAGGACTAAATATGACAACTTATGATTTCAAAAGGACCTTTGGTGACTTTTCTTTTAAAATAAGGCTCAGGGACTATTTTTGCCAAATTTTTAAAGTTGGGGGACTGAAACTGCCAATTATGCAAACTTTGTTCATTTTTCATCTGTTTTTACTCATTTTGCATCTGAAACATATAAAACACAATTTTGGGGTATTTTCAGTATTTTGATGCATTATTGAGTGTTTTTAAATGTTTTGCAGCTCAGATTTGACAAAAAATGATGAGTGTTTGAGCACTCATCAATCCCCTACACTAAACTATTGCTAGTCCCTAGCAATATAGAATCAAAAAATAACCTGTTTTGAAAATTCGATGGATTTGATGTCTCTTTACCAAAAGCCATTACTTTTGGAGTAGCCAAATGTTTCAGTTCAAGTAAGAACTATGGTACACTGATAACCATATGATTTTGAGCAAACCATCAGTTGTCAACGGATTTGATTTGTCTTTACCAGAAGCCATTTGCTTCTGGACTAGCCAACTCTTGATGAAATTATCATCTTGGTGAGCTGATTACCAATTATGGTTTTCCACTGCCTTTACCACAAGCCATAATCTTGCGGGCTAGCCAACTCTTCACTTTTTAGGATATGGTGAGTTGAGTACCATACAATTTTGGGCAAATTGTCAGCCATAAACGGATTTGATATATCTTTACCAAGAGCCGTTTGCTCCTGGATTAGCCAATCCTTTTGTCGTTTAGACATGGCGGACTGATAACCACAAAAAAATTTGAAATAAAGTGAAAATTTTTTAAAATTTTGGCAAAAAACGGGGGTACTAGAAGGTATAATGTGATAAAATTAGCTACAATTCCCCCCCCCCCCCCCCCCACATTTAGAATTGAATATTATCCTCAATATTCAAAGTCCCAGCTATTATGCTGACTCTTTGAACGTAAAAAGGCAACATTACAAGCTAAATGTGGAAACAACATTTTTTTTTCACTTTATTGGTAACCACAGCAGGGGTAACTCCCCCACACTTAGGGTGAAAACCCTATATGCATGCTACTGTTTTTGTTTACCGAGTCGCTAGCTTGACTCGTCCCCAAATTCATTTGTTCTTGGGAAAGCATGATGTGGAAGAAACAATATCCATCGAACTTTCATTCAAGATGTTTGGACAAACATTTGAAGCACGTGAAAGTTCCACACCGATGAGATAAGTATCCGGCTCAAGATAATGGTAAATGAAAATGCCGGGATCAAAGATGGTATCTTCATTCCCGAAGGAGTGAAGAAGAGAGGACGTCACGGGATAGGTGAAGAAAAGGAAGAAAACCATGATGAAAATCATGATTAACTCGTCCTCACCCACAGGAGAATCCATAATTTCAATATTATGAATCTCATCATTTAAGCTCATGTGATCAAGACATATACCGGGTGTGTTTGGATCAAAGTGGAAGTTATCATACTCCGATGGAGATATGACATGAGTGAGTTCACTGGAGAACTCCTCGTGAAGAGAATCGATCACAAGATGTAAATCTGTGAACTTATGTTCCGGAGTAGACTCATCACTATCCTCGATCTGAGTACCAAAGATTGGGTTATCAGAAATCAAAGTGAATTCAGATTCGAATTCAAACAGAGGATTGATGAGAGTAGTTTTGAATGCTTCAGGAACAAAGTGATTAACATTCTCTATTGGAATGTTATGATAAGAAGTGAGTGACTGATCATGATAAAGGAGACTTTCAATTTCTCCCAGATCGGCTTCAAAATCGAGGAGACCATCATCACTTTCCGATGAAAGTGGATTGATGTGAGTAAGTTCATTGGCGAACTCCTCAAGAAGAGGATCAGCATCAGACTGTGGGAGTGATGCCTCAATATACTCAATGTCTCCATGAGATGTACAATCATCATTAAAATCAGAGAAAGTCTCAAAATGATCGTTTGAACACTTAAGAGGGGAAGGTAAATCACACATATGATCAAAAGTTTCTTGTGATTCTCTTGAGATTGGGACAAGGTTCTCAACACTAGACTTTATGAATTCGTCCGATTCCTTTTCAGGAACAGTGTCAAGATGCTCGTCCCCCATGTTCAGAGAGTAAGTGTGAACTTCGGGTGTGATAACAATAGATTGAGGGAGTTGAGAGGAGCTAGCATTCATGGATTGTATGAGTTCCATTTGATCTTCTGCTAGTAATTTCTCCGTCACATTATTTTCTCCCTTATTTTCCATGGAAGGAATCACAAATGATGAATCTGACGAACCCTTATAAAATTGAAGGATATCAAGGGTATCTTCATTATCACTATCATCATAACAATCGAGAAGGGCAGCTTTACGAAATTTGGCACGTGTTATAGCTGCTTGTTCTTTGACAAGTAATTCCTCCATACTCTTTTTGTTTCTAGCCTCTCGTTCTTCCGCAAGTAATTCTGCCATAGATTTCTCACAAGAGCTTTGAAACGATGTAGTAGCCAACTCCTCCTTAAGTTCTTGCAATATCTCAAGAGCCTCTAGTAAAAGGTCTTGCTCAGTATCATGAGGAGTTGCTTGGATCATTTGGTACTGTGGAGGTGGGTCTGAAAATGAATAGTCGTAATTGTTACAAGGAAATGGATTCCTTGTTTGACAATCCGAGCTAGAGTGTGGACCTCCACAGTACTCACAACAGTAAAACTGATGTGGCTGTGAGTCGTATGTGCTGTAGTCATAATTGTTATCAGGAACCTGCTCATAGACAAGCGTGTTTCCCGATTGACAATCATAACTGTAGTGTGAACCACCACAGTACTCACAACAGTACAACTGCTGAGTCTCATGGTGTGGTAGCTGATGGAATGAATCAGTGGTGTTGATGAGTGTGTAAATACTCATCATTTTTACCTAATCTGAGCTGCCAAAACATCTAAAAACACTCAAATATGCATTATAATACTGAAAATATCACAGGAATGTGTTTTATATGTTTCAGATGCAAAATAATCAAAAACAGATGAAAAATGAACAAAGTTTGCATAATTGGCAGTTTCAGTCCCTCATCTTTCAAAAGTTGTCAAAACTAGTCTCTGGTTATTCTAAAAACTTGAAAAAGTCACCAAAGGTCCTTTTTGAATCACAAATTACATAATTAGTCCTTTGGTGTAAAGTTTCACAAAATTACAAGTTTAATCCCTCAACTTTGAAAATTGACAAAAATGGTCCCTGGGATATTAAAACTTTGAGAAAAACAATTTTTGTCCTTGTACTTCTCATCTATGGCAGGAATGATCCTTGGTTGGAAAGTTTGATGAAATTACAAGATTGGTCCATGGAATTTCAAGTTTGGAAAATTTAGTCCCTGGAAGTGTAATTTTGGAAAATTTCATTTGTGGTCCTCACATTATTCATACTTGGCAAAATATTACCACATGGAATACTTTGGAAAAATGCCAAACACAGCCCCTCAACTTTCGGAATATTACATAATTGGTCCTTGTTATAACTATCAAACCAAACGGACCTTTAATATCAAAAACAAAATCCAATCCAAATACTAAAAACCTCCCAGCCCACAAACATAACCCAGCCCACACCTTAAGCCCAAACCCCATCGTAACCGTTCTAAATAATCACCCTAGTCAAACTCAGTCAAACCATCTCCCCTTCCCTCCCAACTTGCAGAAAACCATCATCACCCCTCCTCTATCACATCCACCGCCCTTCCCACTCACCACCCCACTTACCTAACAATCCAAGATGCATTAAATGCCACCCCCATGTTGCAATATTAAACAGGTTTCACTCACTTCCTTTTTCCCGCCAAAATCGCATCTAAGGCTAGGATTCATTTCAAAGCAATTCAATGGTCAAGATTGGGTAGGATATGTTCAGAGATGGTTTAGAAACCCTAATGCTCAGCTATAAAAGGTGGAAGATGCAAGAAGAAAGAAGTAGTCTATTTTTTAGCTTAAATTATAGTCGTATAAGTTGTAATTTGTTATTTTAGTCTAATCTTAAGCTTTTAAGCATTGTATTAGTCAATTCAAGTGTAATCTCAACTATTTTAAGTAATACATTTCAAGTTTCAGTATCTCTTTTAGTTTATGCAGTTTTCACTTTTATTTCAAAATCTCTAAATAAGCTTTATTGTGGTTTATGTTAATGATATGGACTTGTAGGTTCACATAAGCTCCCAGAAGCTCACTGAAGCTTTTAGTTACACTAAAAGTAGTTTAAGTTAAAAGAAATCAAAAATACTAAAAAAATAAGAATAATAAGAAAAAATCAAAAAAATAGCAAGGATGATGATCAAGAAGCTAGAGCATAGTGCATTATGGATGGCTATGGGTTAGGGAACCTGTGGAGGTTCATTAGGATTGATTGTAGTTTCTCTGGTTCACATTTTGGCTTGGATGGCATGAAGTAAGAATTTTTCTTCAATTTCTTTTAGTTCCAATATTCCCTAGCTTATTGTCTGTCAATTTATGCTTATTTATGTGTTTTAGATCATATTAGATTGGCATTAATCTGTTTCAAGTTCTAAATCTTTGTTTTGCTTTGTAAATTTCACCATCTGTCAAACTTAGAGGTGTTTGGATAATACCATTCTGTTGCATTCTTGGTGTATTCATGGTAGTGATTGGTTCAGCCAACTCACCTAGGTCCTAATCAACTCAGTTCTTAAGGCATTTTGGGAAGTTTCATAAGAAAAAGTCAAAATCATCTTTATACTCTTTTAATCAATAAACTGTTAAAGATTAAGGGTAGTGAAATCACCATTGTTGTTTAGAAATAGCTCATTTAGCTCATTTTGGTTTCCTTTAAGCTCAAAACACCTTATTCAGTTAATATATTAGATCCAAAGTTCACATAAGTCAAACTCAGTTCACAAAAAGAAAGTAAAAAATTTCATGCTTCATCAGAAAACTCACTTTTGGTGAGAATTTTTGTGAATTTTATACTTGGAATTGGAATTTGAAATTCTCAGAGATTAGAGTATTCCACTTAAGCTACAATAATCAAGAAACAGCTTATTTCTGTGATTTTGTGTGTGGACCCCACACTGGATCAAAGTGACATGCAGGGATAGAAAGTGCCCTGTGCACAGGTAACTAACCATATTTCACAAGCCCCTCATAAGCTTATCTGTGAGCTTAAGCTTTTGAGCTTTGGGTTTTGGGTAGATTATTGGTCCAAATCATTGGACCAGTGCTTATTTTGGGCCATAGAACCTTTGCTCTTAGCTTATTTTGGTCTGCTAGTTGCCCTGACTAAACTCAGTTCACTGAGTGATCAGCCCAAACCACCCATATTCATAAGCTCATTGAGAGCATATTAGTGGACCTCATTACTTGAGCCTTGGCTTATTTTTAAGCCCTCCTAGCCAGCTTTTAGGATCACCCTTCAAATTGTACCCCTGATCAACCCAAGTGGGCCCCACAAGGCCTACAAGGAACCCCTTTTGGCCTGTTTTGGTCTTAGTAACATGCATAAGTGCTTATTGTTGTGTATTGGCTTATTCCTTTAGCTTATTTAGTTGTTTTAGCTTATTTTAGGTAAAAATCAGTGGCTTGTAGCATATTTAACCAGTTGTAGCTTAATTGTAGCTTATTGCTTTAGAAAAAACCAAGTTTGGCTTATTAAGCCATCTGTTGAGGAAATAAGCTCGTACAAGGCTTATTTGGCTTTTCCGAAAAAAGTGTTTTCATTAAAGTTTCATATTTTAGCTTATTTAATAGTTTGCAAAAAGAAAATCAAAAAAAAAAAAAAAAAAAAAAAAAAAAAAAAAAAATTAGAAAATTTACAAAAAGTAAGGTTCGAACCTGGGACCTCAGCCTCACACCAGACACACAACAAAGCCCCATTCCATCTGCTCTGGGGCACCAGTTCCACTCTTCTTTGTATAATCAATTTAGTTAAAGTAATATTAGTGTATTTAGCTTATTTTAGTTGTTCTGCTTATTCCAGCTTATCTGGATAAGCTGTTAGCTTATTTTTCTTAGCTTCTTAATCACTTAATAAACTTTCCATAATTTTTTCATATTTTTTATTGTTCACTTGGTAATTTTTAGATTTAATTTTATTTAAATTAGTTTAAATTAAATAGTCAAAGATAAATTAGTTTTAGTGTTTAATTTTTATCTCAGATAACTATTTATAATTTTTCTAACTTTTATAAGTTATTAAGCTTCTGTTAAAATTACTTTTGCAATTTTCACTTTTAATTTTCTAATTTTTCGATTTAAATTAGTATATCCAGCTTTTAATTAATAATTAAGCAATTAATTAAGAAATAGCTTAAAAATAAATTGTAAAAATATTTTATAATTTTGTAGGATTCCTGTGATGGTTAATTAGATTTATAAATTTTTATTAAATTTTCTAAGTCATTTTTAGTATAATTAGTAATTTAAAATAGTTTAAATAGTTTAAGTAATATCATTAGTATTTAATTAATAGAAAATCCACAAAAAGACAAAAATACATGTTTTTAATTTTTAATCTTATATTAAGTCATTTTAGATTTTTAGAAATTAATTTTATAATTTTCTAGTTTAAATTTGTATCATTAAGTTTTTAAGTTAATTAGTTTTAATTAAATAGTTAAATAGTTTTTATTTAAATAAATATTAAATAATAAAATAATTTTCTTTTTAATTTAATTTTCTTTTAATAGTAAGTTTATAAAAGTTTCATTTTCAACCCCTGTAGTTTATTTTTCCTTAAAACTCACCTTTTTCTCAGCACACATACGTATCTGTTTACATTTCAGTTTACGTGTATACATATCTGTTTCCTGTGCTTGTTATATATTGTTATCAAATTAGTATCAGTAGTGTAAATCAAATCCACTTCATCTTTGGTTACTGTCCTCAGTACCATTCATTCCCAAAAACGTTTACAAATACAATTTCAATCTCGTTGGGACTTAACGACCCGAGGATTTCCCTGTACTTCCATGGATTTAAAAACAATTGATTTTCTCTCCCAGGTGGGCCTATCAACTGCACCCGGTTGACTGGTTGGTTTGGGACGAGGCAAAATTTAGCGCCGCTGCCGGGGAGGTTGTTGCTTATTTTAAAACGTTTTAGGTTTAGTGGTTTTCAAAACCCCTCCTGTACAAATACCACCACTTTTTAAATTTTTGAGAAAATCAAAATCAAAACTGAAAAAGTTCATTAACACTTTTCCTGAAGTTTTAAAAACACCAAAAAAAAAAAAAAAATCATAAACAACAAAACAAACTGTGAAGTTAAATTACTTCGTTATCTTTAAGATTACAACCTACACAGGTGGAATACGGAAGTTCTGACATTAAATTGCGAACTGAAGAGAGATCCATTTTTCTCTCCCGCCACCCTGCGAGTAATCTTAAAGGAACGATTTCGGTTAACGAATCGGTTCCAAAAATATTGTCCAAGTTTTTTCACCCATACACGAAAAGCCAAAAACATTTTACTGTGAATAAATTACATAAAAGATTACCACCGCAAACCAAGGCAGAACACCTACCAACTGGGGGTGTGAACATAATAAGTTCCCAAACATAAGATAAAAACTTGCCATTGTATCCCTGTGAGTGGTGTACCTTTTTCAAAGAAGCCATTCACTTGTGATTATTGGATTTAAGTTCACTGTGGTTTTGCCTCGATCTTGTTTTGAAAAATTATTTTTAGTGCATGCGCACTCGTTCACAAACAAAGTGTAAAAGTCAAAAAAACATACCCGAGTTACTTACTGTTGAAGAAGAACACACGTTAAAAATGGATGACGAGCCCCCAATCCCTCCCAAGGAGGACGTAGTTCCTGACACCCAAACAATGGAGGAACTATGTCAACCTACCATGCACGGGAGAGGTGGACCCATTGCACCACTCACAATTAGAGCCACGGATTTTGGACTAAAACACAACATGATACAACAGGTCCAGAATTTGTGTCAGTTCCACGGTTTGCCGGGTGACGATGCTAACAAGCATCTCGATAAATTTTTAACTGTCACCCAGAGCATGAAACAAAATGGCTTCACCGAAGACGGCCTGCGTTTATACCTGTTCCCATATTCTCTCACTCATCATGCGACTGCTTGGTTCGATCGACTTCCTAAGAATTCGATCCATACCTTTGATGAGATGGTTACTAAGTTCTTGGCTAAATATTTTCCACCGTCCATGGTTACAAAGCTGAGAAATGATATTAGTAACTTCAGACAGCTTCCCGAAGAGTCCTTATTTGAGGCATGGGAAGGCTACAAACTTGCTATTGATCTGTGTCCTAATCATAACATGCTTCTTGTCACCATTATTGATACCTTTTATAATGGTTTGACACTTCGTCATCGTGACACCATCAATGCTGCTGCTGGAGGCACCTTTATGAAAAGGACCCCTGAAGAGTGTTATGGCTTAATTGAAAACATGACTGCCCATCACAATTTTTGGGACTCCTCCACAGAAAGGAATGACTCATGTAAGTTAGTCGCTCCGACAAGTAATGAAATAGCTGCTCTTACCAAAAAGTTTCATGATTTGTCTGCTGCGGTTCTCCGAATTCACTAGGCAAATCACAATCAGCAGATCAAAACCATCAGTTGTGAAACATGTGGTGGTCCACACCCATACCATGAGTGCCCAGCCTCCGGTGGCTTCACTCAAGAGAACGTATTCGCAACCCAAGGTTCCTACAATACGGGAGGTAATTCCTACCAACCGCAAGGGGACCGAAATCTGTTGAGCTATCGTTCCAATAACTACATTGGACCACCGGGATTTAATCAACCCCAGACCCAAAATGGTCAAAACAGAAACCAGAACTTTAATCAGAACCAGAACCGAATGAACCAAGGTTTTAACAACCAAGGGAATTTCAACTCTGGTCAACACCAGGTTCAAAACAATCAAAACCAAGGAAATTATAACCGTAATCAAGGTCAGATTAATTACCATTAGGGTAATTTTCAACAACAAAACCACTTCCAGGGTAATAACAACCAGCAACATGGGAATTTCCAGAACAATCGGGCTCAAAATTTTTCAAATCAAAATCAAGCCATTGTTCCAACTGGACCATCATCTGAGAAACAGTTTATGAAATCCCAAGATGAATTGAACAAAATGCTGGCCAGTCAAATCTCTGAATTAAAGAAGTCTTTAAATGATCGACCCTCGGGCTCAGGTACTTTACCTAGCAACACGATCACTAATCCGAGGGGCGATGCAAAGGCGATCACCACAAGAAGTGGAGTTTCTTATAAAGGACCCACAACTCCGTCTACCACTTCTCCTGTCCAAGTAGAGGAATGTGACACTGAGGATACTACGGATACGATACTTCCTACTAATAACGGAGGTACCAATGACATCCCTCCTCCAATTGTCCCGGTCCCGACTCCCTCTAAAAGAGTCGTGTTTGAAACTCCCGAAGGTCCTACTGAAATCCCAAAAGCCAACCCAAAACCATCGATTCCATATCCCTCACGATTGCAAGATCAGAAGCTCCGTGTAAAAGCTAATCATCAGATGGAAAAATTTTTCCAAATTTTCCAAGAGCTACACTTTGATATTAGTTTTGTGGATGCTCTTCTTTTAATGCCCAAATTCGCATCGACAATCAAAAACCTATTGGGAAATAAAGAGAAACTGTTTGTGATGGCACGAACTCCACTCAATGAAAACTGCTCTGCAGTTCTGTTGAAATAGCTTCTCGAGAAGCTAGGAGACCCCGTGAAATTTCTAATACCATGTATTTTCCCGGGGATGGTTGAGTGCTTTGCCCTGGCCGATCTTGGTGCAAGCATCAACTTAATGCCCTACTCAGTTTGAAAAAAGCTCTCTCTTCAAGCACTTACTCCCACATGCATGACTCTCGAGCTTGCAGACCATTCAATTTCACGTCCCCTCGGTATTGCCGAGGACGTATTTGTAAGAGTGGGAAAGTTCCTTTTTTCGGCAGACTTTGTCGTTGTTGATTTCGATGCAGATCCAAGAGTTCCTCTCATTCTTGGGAGGGGATTCTTAAGGACGGGTTGTGCATTGATCGATGTTTTCGATGAGGAAATCACGTTACGAGTTAGAAATGAAGCGATAACGTTCAACCTTGATCAAACCTCGAGATACTCCTCGAATTATGATGCTGAATCGGTCAACTGAATTGATGTCATTGACATTGCATCTGAGAAGTATGCTCAGAAAATCCTTGGATTCGCTGATAGTTCTCCGAGTGGCAATCCCAATCCCTCTTCTCACCCCATAATCACTAATTCTTCTCCTTCCCTCACTCCGTTTGAGGGAAGTGATTTCGTCCTTGAGGAATTAGAGGCCTTTCTCAAAAGTGATTCAGTTCTCGAAGGAATTGATAACCAAGAGATTGACCCGGAGGGGGATATCTTTCTCCTTGAAAAATTATTGAACAAAGATCCCTCTCCTATTCCTGTTCTACCTCCATAACTTCATAACGCGGAAATCAAACATGTTGAGAAAAATGATGATTTCCCCGAGGTCGAACTTAAGGACCTGCCTCCTCATCTAGAATATGCATTCTTGGAAGGTAACGATAAGTTACCAGTCATTATTGCGAAAGATTTAAAGGTTGAGGAGAAAACCGCGCTGCTTAAGGTTTTAAAGTCCCACAAACAAGCAATTGCTTGGAAGCTCTCAGACATAAAGGGTATTAACCCGGATTTTTGTACACACAAAATCCTAATGGAGGATGACTTTAAGCCTGCTGTGCAGCATCAAAGAAGGGTAAATCCAAAAATCCACGAAGTTATCAAGCAAGAAGTTATCAAACTTCTCGATGCGGGATTGATTTACCCCATATCAGACAGTCCTTGGGTTAGCCCAATACATTGTGTTCCAAAAAAGGGTGGCATCACGGTTGTCACAAATGAGGATAACGAGTTGATACCAACTCGGTTGGTTACAGGGTGGCGAGTATGTATCGATTATAGAAAGCTTAACGAAGCCACCCGCAAGGACCATTTTCCTCTGCCCTTTATGGATCAAATGCTCGAGAGACTAGCGGGGAATGAGTACTATTGCTTCCTCAATGGCTTCTCGGGTTACTTCCAGATTCCCATTGATCCACAGGATCAAGAGAAGACTACCTTCACATGCCCTTACGGGACATTTGCCTATCGTCGCATGCCTTTTGGGTTATGCAACGCTCCGGGCACTTTCCAGAGGTGCATGATGGCTATTTTCCACGACATGATCGGGAAAACTATGGAGGTATTCATGGATGATTTCTCAGTCTTCAGGAATTCTTTCGACTCATGCGTCTCCCATTTAGAAAAGATGCTTCAACGTTGTTAAGACACGAATCTTTGTCTAAACTGGGAGAAGAGCCATTTTATGGTCAAGGAGGGCATTGTCCTTGGCCATAAAATTTCAGAAAGCGGGATTGAGGTCGATAAGGCCAAAATTGATGTTATTGCTAAACTGCCTCATCCCACCACTGTTAAAGGCATAAGGAGTTTCCTCGGCAATGCCGGGTTTTATCGGAGATTCATTCAGGATTTCTCCAAAATAGCCCGGCCCTTGACTCATTTTCTTGAAAAGGAAGCTCCTTTCATCTTTTCTCCCGAGTGCATCAAAGCTTTTTCTACTTTAAAGAAAAGGCTCACCGAGGCACCGATCCTTGTTGCCCCCGACTGAGACTTACCCTTTGAACTTATGTGCGATGCTAGCGACTTCGCTATTGGTGCAGTTCTAGGACAACGCAAAACAAAACATTTTCAGCCAATACAATACGCAAGTAAGACCATGAGTGAAGCTTAAACGCACTATACCACCACAGAAAAAGAATTATTAGCTGTGGTATATACCTTTGGGAAATTTAGGTCTTACTTAATCCTAACCAAATGCGTGGTGTATACGGACCACTCGGCTTTGAAATACCTGTTTACTAAACAGGACGCAAAACCAAGACTGCTCCGTTGGGTCCTGCTCCTTCAGGAATTCGATATAATCATACGAGAAAAAAAAGAGCAGAGAATCTTGTAGCTGATCACTTGTCCCGGTTAGAGAATCCTCATCAAGATATTCTCGAGAGAAAAGAAATTAATGAAACTTTTCCTCTGGAGACTCTCAATCTAATCTCTACCCGGAATGATGCCACCACCCCATGGTTTGCCGACTTTGCAAATTACCATGCGGGTAATTTCGTTGTGAAAGGGATGTCGTCCCAACAGAAAAGAAAATTCTTTAAAGATGTGAAACATTACTTCTGGGACAACCCCTACTTGTTCAAAATATGTGCGGATCAAGTCATCCGACGGTGTGTCCATGGCCAAGAAGCCATGGAAATTCTTAAAGTTGGTCATGATGGACCCACGGGGGGACATCATAACCCAAACTACACCGCCAAAAAGGTGTTTGATTCGGGATTCTTTTGGCCCACAATCTACAAAGACGCCCATGAACTTATCAAAACCTGTGAGGCTTGCCAATGTCACGGGAATATTTCCAAAAAGAATGAGATGCCGCAAAACGCCATCCAAGTCTGTGAAATATTTGATATGTGGGGCATTGATTTTATGGGGCCGTTCCCGTCTTTACGAGGGAATAAATACATACTCGTGGCTGTCGACTATCTGTCAAAATGGGTTGAGGCAAAGCCTTACCCACCAATGATGCCCGAGTAGTCGTTAAATTCTTGAAGTCTCCCTTTGCCAGATTCGGGACTCCTTGTGCCATTATCAGTGATCGTGGTGCACACTTCTGCAATGAACAATTTGCAAAAGTGATGTTGAAATATGGTGTAACTCACCGTCTTTCAACTGCATACCACCCACAAACAAGCGGGCAGGTGGAGGTCTCGAATCGGGGTATTAAGAGAATTCTGAAGAGGATGGTTGGAGAAAACCGTGCCTCTTGGTCGGATAAGCTGGACGATGCATTATGGGCTTTCCGCACTGCTTACAAAACACCCATCGGGTGTACTCCATATAAGCTAGTGTACGGGAAAGCATGTCATCTTCCGATCGAGCTAGAACATAAGGCCTACTCGGCCTTAAAACATGCAAATTTTGACCTTCACACAGCGGGTGATCACCGCAAGGTTCAACTAAATGAATTAAATGAACTTCGTGATCAAGCTTATGAGAATTCTTTGATTTACAAAGAAAAAACCAAGAAGATACACGACTCCAAAATTAAAAACCGTGTTTTCAACATCGGTGACAGAGTCCTTCTCTTTAATTCACGATTGAAGATATTCTCAGGAAAGCTTAAAACACGTTGGTCTGGGCCATTCACTGTAACAAGAGTATTTCTATATGGAACTATTGAGTTATCTCAACCTGACGGTTCCAACTTCAAAGTGAATGGCCATCGGTTAAAGCACTACTTTGGAGGGGACGTACCACAAATGGTTGTCCCGGATCTCCAAACTTTCCCTACGAACCAATGAATTCGGGGATCGAGTCAAGCTAGTGACTCGATAAACAAAAACAGTAGCATGTATAAGGGGTTTTCACCCTAAGTGTGGGGGAAGTTACCCCTGCTATGGTCCACCATGTATATATCCAAAAAAAAAATGTGTGTCTATATATCTATATAAATAAAGTGAAAAATGTTATTTTCATATTTAGCTTGTAATATTATCCCTTTTCGTTCAAAGAGTCGGCGCAATAGCAGGGAATTTAAATATTGAGGACAATATTCAATTCTAAGTGTGGGGGGGGAAATTCTAGCGAATTTTATCACATTATATCTTCTAGTACCCCCGTTTTTAGCCAAAATTTTAAAATTTTTTCACTTTATTTCAAAATTTTTATGGTTATCAGTCCGCCTTTTCTAAGCTACAAAAGGACTGGCTAATTCAGGAGCAAATGGCTCTTGGTTAAGATATATCAAATCTGTTTATGGCTGACAATTTGCTCAAAATTGTATGGTATTCAACTCTCTATATCCTAAAAAGTAAAGAGTTGGCTAGCCTGCAAGATTATGGCTTGTGGTAAAGGCAGTGAAAAAAAACCATAATTGGTAATCAACTCACCAAGATGATGACTGAATTCCATCAAGAGTTGGCTAGTCCAGAAGCAAACGGCTTCTGGTAAAGACAAATCAAAACCGTTGACAGCTGGTGGTTTGCTCAAAATCACATGGTTATCAGTGTACCATAGTTCTTACTTGAACTGAAACATTTGACTACTCCAGAAGTAATGGCTTTTGGTAAAGAGACTTCAAATCCATTAAGTTTTCTCAAAAGATTGCTAGGGACTAGCAATGTTTTAGTGTGGGGGATTGATGAATATGTAAATACTCATCATTTTTACATAATCTGAGCTGCCAAAACATCTAAAAACACTCAAATATGCATCATAATACTGAAAATATCCCTGGAATGTGTTTTATATGTTTCAGATGCAAAATAATCAAAAACAGATAAAAAATGAATAAAGTTTGCATAATTGGTAGTTTCAGTCCCTCATCTTTCAAAAGTTGTCATAACTAGTCCCTGGTTATTCTAAAAACTTTAAAAGTCACCAAAGGTCCTTTTTGGATCACAAATTACATAATTAGTCCTTTGGTGTAAAGTTTCATAAAATTACAAGTTTAGTCCCTCATCTTTGAAAATTGACAAAAATGGTCCCTAGGATATTAAAACTTTGAGAAAAACAATTTTTGTCCTTGTACTTCTCATCTATGGCAGGAATGATCCTTGGTTGGAAAGTTTGGTGAAATTACAAGATTGGTCCCTGGAATTTCAAGTTTGGCAGATTTAGTCCCTAGAAGTGTAATTTTGGAAAATTTCATTTGTGGTCCTCACATTATTCATACTTGGCAAAATATTACCACTTGGAATACTTTGGAAAAATGCCAAACACAGCCCCTCAACTTTCAGAATATTACATAATTGGTCCTTGTTATAACTATCAAACCAAACGGACCTTTAATATCAAAAACAAAATCCAATACAAATACTAAAAACCTCCCAGCCTACAAACATCACCCAGCCCACACCTTAAGCCCAAACCCCATCATAACCGTTCTAAATAATCACCCCAGTCAAACTCAGTCAAACCATCTCCCCTTCCCTCCCAACTTGCAGAAAACCATCATCACCCCCTCCTCCATCACATCCACGACCCTTCTGTAGGATCGTAATATGTTGATTCTTGTGATGATTTGGGTGGTCTTAGAATATGGAAGAACAAGATAACCATGGTTTATGTTAGAGAGAGAAAGAGAATTGAGAGGGGATGTTCTTGAGAGAGAAAATTCACACTAGTAGTGTGTGTGTGTGTGTTATTGAATCATCCAACCTTTCCAAATGAGGTGGAAAGGCTATATATACAATTACAAGTATACGCCCTCCTGCGGGCTGTGTATCAGGTATACAGTGGGTAAAGACCCGTCCTTCTTCCACGATGTTACCTAAATTAAACTAATATTTAACTAAATAATAAACTAACTACGAGCTATCATAATGCTATTACATCATTTAGGTGACCGAGTCTTTTATAGGAATATTCGTATTCCTAACAATCTCCCCCTAAGCGAGGTCACCTTGGAAATTCAGCTCTTTGATCTTCAAGCATTCTTTTCTTTATAGCTCGTAGGTTCTGATTCTTCACTTTACAGCACGCTTTGTACATCCAGCAATGAACTTGTGATTTGAGTTCCTTCGTGATGTGTGATCTTTGAGCTTCCTTTGAGATCATCAGCCACAGTAAATCTCCAAGCTCATCCTTAGTAGTATCTGTTGGGTTTTGGATTCTGCTGCTGAGTGAAACTACTGTTGTGATGAAACTGCTGCTAAGGTAAATGATTCTGCTGCTGATGACAAAGTGCTGCTAAGAGAAAATGCTGCTGAAGGAATCTACTGCTAATGTGATAAGTATGTATTCGTAGTAGATAATTATAGAATAGATTATGTGTATAATATACGTCTAGAATATTCTTATCTTGCATAGAAAGTTATTGTAAACCTAGTAGGACTCCTTGGCCTATAAAAGGAGGATCCTAGGGTTAGTTTGAGTACACGTATTATTTAGTTTTTGTTTACACTTCAAGGTTGTAAAACCCGAGCATTGTCGAGTGCTTGAATTAATAATATTGAAGTGTTGATAGTGAATTGTTCTTCTTAAGTTAAGCTTTTATATTCCGCATTCTAGCTTAAGTGTTTTAATTCAAGTCAACTTCTATATAAGATCGTTTGTGTGGAAAACTAGAAGGGGGGGTTGAATAGTTTTCCCTTCTATTTCGTTTTATAAAAACTTTGTTTCAAAATGTTGATTAGAATTTATTCAATTGTTTGTTTGAAAAACCTTCAATTAGATTTTAGTATAAAAGCAACATATAATCAATATGATCAATTATATATGTGAACTTTTAGATTAGTTTTCAAAACTTAGTTTTATGAATGAAGCATAGATCAAACTTTATGTGTATAAGTTTTCCTTTTAAAATCTTAAAACGTTTTGTATCAAATTATCGATTAAGTTAAGCTCAACATGAGAAGTGTTAAATATATATATTAGTCCATTTGACCATAACATACAATTATATGTCCTATCACACTATTAACTTCTATGTACAACACATTCAATCATCACAACAATATAAGCAACAATTAAGACATATAGGCAAGCATAGATATAAAGCGATAAATGCAAGAATGAATGAAAAGAGATGAGAGAAAGAACATGCAAACCGAACACGATGATTTATAGTGGTTCGGCTACAAGGACACCTTCCTTGTTCCTACTCCACTCCCCGAGTCACCTACTCGAGAGTTTTCTTCACTACTCAACAAGCTCCCTTTTGGCGGAGAAAACCTTACACACCAATTTACACACCACAATAACTTCACACCTTAATCACAACAACTACACACCTATTCACTACTTAATCACACCACTTCTTCACACCTATCTTCTACACACCAATCATCTACACACCAATCTTCTACACACCAATCTTCTATACTCTTCACACCTATCTTCTTCACTCCTAACTTCATCACAACTTAATACTTCCTAACTCTTTCTTCACACCAAGAGTATATTCACACCTTCAAGGCACTAATGTCTTGACACCTTCAAGCCACTAATGTCTTCACAACTTCAATGCACTAATGTCTTGACACCTTCAAGGCACTAATGTCTTCACAACTTCAATGCATTAATGTCTTGACACCTTCAAGCCACTAATGTCTTCACAACTTCACATAAGCACTAACTAGATCCTAATACATCTTTGGGTTTATGAAAGGGAGGATACTTCTCTTGCACTTTAAGTGATGAAAGATTGGATCACTTGAAACAAAGATTAATAATCTTATGATCAAAGGGTTTTAGAAGGATGTTTAGAGAGAATTGGATCTGAAAATATTTGTGCAAAAGGTTGGAAAAATTCCAGGTTTGAGGTGGTATTTATAGGGAAAAATTTCTGACAAAATCTGACAGGGGAGCGTGGCCGGTCCCCTTAATTGTGTGCCGGTCCCCTTAAAATTAAGGGGGCCGCCCCTTATAATTAAGGGGGCCGCCCTACTGAAACGGCCAGATTTTCTGTCTTTTAGTGGGGAAAGTTTATTTGGTGAAAAACTAACTAATTTTGGTTAAAAGTTTGAAATCATATATTTAGTATGATTAAAACATTTTTCTTTATTACCAAAAGTGTTTTTCAAAAATATATAATAAGTTTATATAATTAAATAAACTTTGTATTAGTTAATTAAATACCCCTTTGATCATGAAATGTATTAAACATTTGTTTATCCATACCTTAAGTGATTGTTGAAGCATACTTGAGACGTTGAGATGTCGAGGCTTGTTGACGTAAGAATGCATAGATGAATTGTGATCACAAGTAACTTAAGCACTTTACGTTATATGTTGTAACTTACATTTTTGTCATCATCAAAACATGAAGAGGATGTTTAGATTAAATATCGTAATATTCATGCCAACAATCTCCCCCTTTTTGATGATGACAAACTATGTAAACTATAACTTATAGTAAAATGTATTAGTTACTTGTTTACACTTCTTCTCCCCCTTTTGTCGAAGCAAAAAGGTGGACTCTAAATGAGACTTCTACAATGCTTGAACTCTTGAGATAGAATGTAAAAGGCGAGCTTGCATCATCGTAAGTGAAGCCTTGATCCTATCAACCTCAATGCTCCCCCTTGGTGTATGCTCCCCCTTGGTGTATGCTCAAAACTTGTTTTGGCTACCAAAGAATCGAGCGGTGAAGTAATCCTTCAAAACAAAGTTAGTAGACAAGTGCACATGTATATAATGATGATAATGGATATATGCATGAAACTAATAGGGGAACAATATATGGACATATTAGGTATATGCACTAAAAGTATGACACATGCAATTATTGTTTTTAAAACAAAACCTAAATCCAAAAGAAAATTTAGAATCTAATGCAAAGATTAGAACCTAGGAAAATGTAGGGGAATGAGGAGGGATGAGCGTGAATGTAAAGGGAAGGTGATGACAAAGGGTTGACAATTATGGTTTGGATTAATATATCGTTCGACAAGGGTGGATGATAGGGAATCATGGGATTTTTAGGTGTTTTGTTGGTTGACGACCGAAGGTGGATATGTGAAATGAGGTGGTGATGAGTCGACAACACTTGATCATGAGTCGACAACACTTGAAGCTTGGATTTCTTCATTGTGTTCTTCACTTGCTAGTAAGTGGAAATGACGCATTTCGTAATGAAATTCACTTGGATGAGGTGGGGATAACTTTTGGTGGTGGAGATAATTGTGAGTTGATATATTCTTTGATGGATGGAGTGGTGGATTTGAAGTGGGGTTTGTTGGTTGAGGGTTTTGATGTTGTTCAAGTGATGGGGTTTGTTGAGATCTAGTAAGAAGATACTCAATCCAGGTAAAGTGCTCATTCAAAGCAATGGTATGTTGTTGAAGGAAGATGCAACAAGGGCAATTGTTAACATGCTTCTCAATTTGGTTAATGTTATGTGGTGATGATGGTGAGCTTGATTGAGGTGGATCCAAATTGCGTTGAGCAAGATGTAATGCTAAAAGAGCACTAAGCTCATGAGTCTCTTTTAGCTCCTCAACGAACTTCAAGTGTTCGGAGGAAGGTGATGGTGGTGGAGCATGATAATTGTCTTGGGTGAAGGTTTGCACATGCAACATGGGAGTGGCATGTGAGGTTGTAGGAAGTGGTGGTGGTACTCTAGGTGGTGTGAGGTAGAAGGATATATGTGAGTGAGTGTCATTTCCCTTCCCATTAAATTCATGCTCATCCGGATATATTATGAGACTAATATGACCTATCGGAAAACGACACTAAGGTTCATATGAAATAAGGGTGTAGGATCTAAAAGAAATAAAAATATACCTAGATGAATGATACATATAGAGTAAATCATGTAAAGGCATACAATCAAATCACATAGGAGCAAATAAACATCTAGAAATAACATATATGCGATATGCCATAAATCTAGGAATGAAATCATCTAATGAGAAGCAAAGTTCATAAAAGTAAGCTTAGCGTTAGGTACATTTAGGAAGAGCGATTTAATCAAGTTGGAGAATGAGTATGAGACTATTACTAGTGGTGCTCAATTCAGGCTAAACACGACCATTTTTACGGGTTACACACACCCAACTTCTCACATAGAAGCAATCCAACCGTTAGGTTAAATTGAGTTTCTAGTCAATAGATTCTCCAGTAGTCATTCTCTTTTTAGAAGAAATTGAGTTCCTAAATTCACCTATCGAAGAGTACCAAATATGAAGTTTGCTTGATTCACTAATACTTGGCATAATGTGACTCAAACACCATGTTTTTATGAAGGTAAGTCTACATGATATATTTTACTCACTATCCCAATAGAGATGTGTTAAATGTTAAGATAAGAGTAAATGCAAAGTTTTAATCTTTTGTTCATGATTAACCGGTTATTTGGTTTTGATGACATATTACTTGATTTAATAAATGTGCTTTGATTTATGAATGCTCCTTAGCATATCTTGAAAAATGAATCTCATTAAGATTAATTATCTTAAACGAGATTGTGATTCACAAATGATATCAAAACTAGACATTTATATATTCTAAAGCAAATATTATTTTCTATGATTTTTGCCAATGTTATATATCATAATTTAACTAGTATTTGAAACAAAATGAAGTTTACTTGTTTATGCATTGTGACAAGTTGTTTTTCAATTCTAATAACTTAAATTATTTCAAAAAGAAAAGTGTAGTGCATTATCTTGTAACACAACCATTCATGCTACAAAGAAAATGAAATACATATAATATATAGTGTGTATTGTTCTTAAATATGTATTTTATCTTGTGGTGATAATTTTAAGTAGTGTGAGCAAAGTTTACATATGTTGTTAGTTTGCTCATGTTTGGTTTTTCGGATATGACACATTTATCCATTGCATTGCAATGTAAATTGCTTGAATATTTCGGACGAAACATCCAAGTCGTCAATCCTACTTCATTGTATATTTTATAAATGTGTTTAAAATGTTATTCTAATATTTGGAACACAATTATTGGACAAGTAGATTCAATATGACATTATCAACACAAGTGTGAGTTATGATCCAATGCATACTCTTTTCATCTACAAAGGATGTAAATATTTTCATATCAATCTAGTGTGATTGAGTATGTAGATTCAAGACTATATCATTTGATGTAATCTTGAAACTTAAACAAATAACAATCCAATTTCTTGTCCATACTCAAAAACATGTCAATTAGATTTGATGAATATATCAACCATAATTTGAATAATGAATTGATATAATATCAAGATCTTTCTTGACCCTCACAAACACTCATTTAAAATAAATAGGCATTTTGATAGTGTGTTCCATTAATCCTAAGATTATTTATGAGTGAGGTTGGTGAATGATTGAAATTTGACTTATTACTTCATGATTGTTATAAGTTTTGTTTATGTGAAAGACTCTTCATTGTTACTTATAATGAACACACTTAGATTTTGAAAATACTTTTTCTTTTATATTACTACTAATGTTTTACAAAGATTCAATTTGTCATATTAAACAACTTAAGGTAAAACAAGGTAATTTGTTGAAAATGTTTAAGTGTGTTGTTAAGAATAGATTAAATTGATTGAAATATTTAGGTGATTAGATTTAACTCATTTACAAGATGTTTGAGTAACATTAAGCCATCTATTCCTATATGCAATGCAAGCATAATTATGCAATCCTAACGCAAGAAATCTAGCATAAGATCAAGTTAAGTATAAGCTAGATAACTAACTATAAACTAATAGAGTACAAGGCACATATGCTAAGATATTCAAATAGCTAAATTACAAATAGCAACGATTAGCAAAGTAAAATCACAAATGAGTTCACATAGCACATAAAACACTTGTCGTCGTTTTGTGTTTTATATATACCAATGTTTACTTAGCTCGATTTTATTTGAAAATAAAAAAGTTTCCTATCCATTTTAAAATTTAATAAAGATCAATATTTTGAAAACATAAATACTTAATTTTTCAAAGATATATCGACTAGGAATGCCCGACTCGAAGGAAAAGTTGAAATACAAGTTTTATGTTAAAACAAGACTCAAATTTTTGACCTTCGTGTAGTATTTTAACTTTCTGACTTATTTAAGTTTGTAATGGTTACTTGTAAGTATTTTTAAATGAAAGTAGACTCAATTACCTTTAAAACGCCGGGTGGCACGACTTCTACGGAGTTACGGTTAATTTTATATGATATTTCAAAGTTTTTGAAAAACTGTCAAACAGACAGGCGGACCCCTTAAATTTAAGGGGGCCGCCCAGTATTTAAGGGGGCCGCCCAGACAATTAAAGGGGCCGCCCATCTGATACTCAAAAATGCAATTTTTGTTAAAAATTGTTTTCTGACTTTGTGGAAAGGTGTGTAACTTTCTGATTTTAAAAACGAACATATAACACTTGTTTTATGTATAATCTTATCTCGAGCTAGTATAATTAGTGTATATAATATCAAAACTAATACAAGTTAATCAACAAAACACTTTTCATATTAAATCCTCCTTAATGGGTAATTTGATACATGGATCGTACTCAATTTTTAAAACCATTTGTTTTGAAAATTTGAGCGACGTGGCTCTGGTACCAATTGTGGAAAACTAGAAGGGGGGGTTGAATAGTTTTCCCTTCTATTTCGTTTTATAAAAACTTTGTTTCAAAATGTTGATTAGAATTTATTCAATTGTTTGTTTGAAAAACCTTCAATTAGATTTTAGTATAAAAGCAACATATAATCAATATGATCAATTATATATGTGAACTTTTAGATTAGTTTTCAAAACTTAGTTTTATGAATGAAGCATAGATCAAACTTTATGTGTATAAGTTTTCCTTTTAAAATCTTAAAACGTTTTGTATCAAATTATCGATTAAGTTAAGCTCAACATGAGAAGTGTTAAATATATATATTAGTCCATTTGACCATAACATACAATTATATGTCCTATCACACTATTAACTTCTATGTACAACACATTCAATCATCACAACAATATAAGCAACAATTAAGACATATAGGCAAGCATAGATATAAAGCGATAAATGCAAGAATGAATGAAAAGAGATGAGAGAAAGAACATGCAAACCGAACACGATGATTTATAGTGGTTCGGCTACAAGGACACCTTCCTTGTTCCTACTCCACTCCCCGAGTCACCTACTCGAGAGTTTTCTTCACTACTCAACAAGCTCCCTTTTGGCGGAGAAAACCTTACACACCAATTTACACACCACAATAACTTCACACCTTAATCACAACAACTACACACCTATTCACTACTTAATCACACCACTTCTTCACACCTATCTTCTACACACCAATCATCTACACACCAATCTTCTACACACCAATCTTCTATACTCTTCACACCTATCTTCTTCACTCCTAACTTCATCACAACTTAATACTTCCTAACTCTTTCTTCACACCAAGAGTATATTCACACCTTCAAGGCACTAATGTCTTGACACCTTCAAGCCACTAATGTCTTCACAACTTCAATGCACTAATGTCTTGACACCTTCAAGGCACTAATGTCTTCACAACTTCAATGCATTAATGTCTTGACACCTTCAAGCCACTAATGTCTTCACAACTTCACATAAGCACTAACTAGATCCTAATACATCTTTGGGTTTATGAAAGGGAGGATACTTCTCTTGCACTTTAAGTGATGAAAGATTGGATCACTTGAAACAAAGATTAATAATCTTATGATCAAAGGGTTTTAGAAGGATGTTTAGAGAGAATTGGATCTGAAAATATTTGTGCAAAAGGTTGGAAAAATTCCAGGTTTGAGGTGGTATTTATAGGGAAAAATTTCTGACAAAATCTGACAGGGGAGCGTGGCCGGTCCCCTTAATTGTGTGCCGGTCCCCTTAAAATTAAGGGGGCCGCCCCTTATAATTAAGGGGGCCGCCCTACTGAAACGGCCAGATTTTCTGTCTTTTAGTGGGGAAAGTTTATTTGGTGAAAAACTAACTAATTTTGGTTAAAAGTTTGAAATCATATATTTAGTATGATTAAAACATTTTTCTTTATTACCAAAAGTGTTTTTCAAAAATATATAATAAGTTTATATAATTAAATAAACTTTGTATTAGTTAATTAAATACCCCTTTGATCATGAAATGTATTAAACATTTGTTTATCCATACCTTAAGTGATTGTTGAAGCATACTTGAGACGTTGAGATGTCGAGGCTTGTTGACGTAAGAATGCATAGATGAATTGTGATCACAAGTAACTTAAGCACTTTACGTTATATGTTGTAACTTACATTTTTGTCATCATCAAAACATGAAGAGGATGTTTAGATTAAATATCGTAATATTCATGCCAACAGTTTGCTCAACTGGGATCAACAAGTGGTATCAGAGCTTGTGATCTAGAAGTTGTAATCAAGAAGAAACTGTTCCTTGCAAGTTTGCTGTTCCTAATCAACTGCTAAAGATGGGTGATGACACACATATGGTGACTGCTTCAAAGGTTCCTGATGCGTGGGAATCGCACCTTGCTTTACCTCTCGAGGGATCTCGAGAAGCTTACAACCCCCACCAGGCAGTGTACCTGATCGTTGTAGTATAGTATAGTGATAAGTACCGGGGGATTGATCGTTCAGCTTAGGAATAGTGTCGCTAGGATTAGAAAACCTAATTAATAGTTCTAGAGGTGAGAGATGATTATTTTTGTATTTTTATATTTTTATGAAAGCAAGTAAAATCTCGGGTTTTGAAGGAGTGGGCGGAATTAGTTGCTATTCAACTAACCCAAAGCTATTAAAATAATGAAAATGAAATTAAACTAAATTATACTAAAGTTGTGAGCAGTAATTGGAGAAATTGTGTTTACTTAGACTTCACTACTCCCTAGATATCTTTTACATGTTAATTACTTGTTACACTTGTATGAATGACGGATTGTATTCCTTAATACCATTCGTGGGGTGGCATACATAACTCCCCAACTCTATGAGCTCTTATCTCCTCCTACACCATGACCCAGCACAACTATAGGGATTGTAAACAGTGGCTCATGCATTAAATACAACCAATAAAGACCTAGTACGCCTCGGTTCATGTTTCTTAAGACGTTCAAGCATGTTACCATTTGAAGATCTGCCAGTTTTCTTAAGCCTAACATATAAATCATTCATTCAAAACAAGAATAGACAAGTAATCAACACATAATCAACATCTAGGTTTCATTAGATCTAAGCAAACACAAAAGAGATCTAGCCTAGCATAATGGAATTGAGACAAGAACAAGATATAAACAACCAACACATAGACATATTGATTGAATTGAAAGTACACTTATCTCAATTACAATGCAAGGTCTCAAGGGTTTGGAACCCTTGAAAAACCTGTAAAAGAGGCACCAAAATCGTCTTTAGGGTTTCACCAAAACTTCTCTCTTTAATGAAAAAAACTAGAAAACTATATATAGGAAAAACAGGCTGACGGCGTCAAGAGTTACTTGTGACGCCGTCACCTCGCCGCCATATACTTCCTCGGACGGCCTTAATCCACTTATGACGGCCTATGCGACGCCGTCACCACCCACGGTATATTAATTTTGCCACTTTGACACCGTCACGAATCCTTCTGACGCCGTCACCACCTTCGGTGTTTAATTCCTCATGTCTGATGCCGTCAAGATGGTGGTCTTGACGCCGTCACCTTGTATTTTCAGCATGGAAATTTGGTACTTAGCCGTTTTCTTCACTTTTATGCTCCAAAAACGTCCAAAATAGCTTCTTTTCCAGAATTCACTCTCCAAACACCTAAAATCACAAAAGGAACGATTTAGGGCAATATTTGATCAAATAAAGTCGACCCCTAAAAACGGATCATTTTTCGCCTCATCATATACCCTTACACTTGAGATTTGCTTGTCCTCAAGCAAATGAGCTTTTATTCTACTCAAAAGACAAGTTAGGGGTCATTTAACACTAATATAAAAGTAATTACAACAAATAATCGTTCCACTAAAGACCAATAGACAAGCACGGAGGTCATACACAAGCACCTCACAAATAGTGTTTAGATACTCACATCTCTCGGGTATAATAAAGTAGTATAACATTATGGAAATGGAAGATATCTCTCACTACCTGTCATAGCAAAATAGATTACCATAGGCTTGGGAAAGGATCAAACCTCCACCACATGGCGTAAGCACCTAGGATAAACTATCAAAGAGGTCTTTTAAATGGTTATAACGTTAGGTGTAGGGATATGAATTACACGGTTTTGTTGGATAAAGGAAGTTTTACTGGTGGCGAGTTAACGATCTTAGTTAATTACATGTACAAGATGGCGTTGCTAAGCCAAGACTAGACTCGACTTAAGCTAACAAATGAAAAATAACAAAAACATAAAATAAACATAGAATGAAAACGGGATGGTAGTCCGTATGTTTTTTCTCTTTTTCTTTTCTATATATATATATATATATATATATATATATATATATATATATATTTTATTTATTTATTTTTTTTTGCATACACTCTTACCCTACCATCCAAAATAATACATCATAGGGGTTTGAGCAATCCCCTTACACTTGAATCTTTACATACTTTACAATTAACTAATCTAATGACTCGAATTAAGAAAATTAAAACACTTGGAGCACTTTTAAGATTAACGCACGTATGGGGGTAATAAGTGATGTTCTTCCCCATTACTCCATAAAATAAGTACTTACCCATGAGTCCCAATCGTCCCAAAACAATATGTACAAGGATATGACTCGACTTAGCAACCATGTAATCAATTAGAAAGTTAACTTAGGGTTTAACAAATAACAATAATGCACTAAAAATGAGCGCATACACGGAAGGCTAAGGCGATTTGGTTGTACATTTAAGTGGGGTGTAACAAATTCTTCCTTTAAGTAAAATGCTTAAAGTTAGAAACGAAAAGATAGGCTCGGAGGGGTGTACTAGGGGTTTCGTGTACTAAAAATGAGTACAACGCTAAGGGTGTGGGAAAAATTAGTTGACTTAACTAGCCAAGTAATATGACTTAAATGGTCAAGTAATTATAATACGGGTTTAACACAAGGGTGATCCTAATGCCTCTTATCATGTAGTAAATCCTACCACACGAATGTAGTCTCACTAGCGTTCTCGGGATGCATCACTAACGCAAGTTCTAGAATCTAAATGCTACCGGTACACTCATAAGCACTAATAGTAAATGCTTTTCCTATCAAATCTAAAGGCGAACCTCACATTTTTGGGTGGAAAATTTTTCTGAATATACGGTTATGTGCTAGTCATACAACCTCCTATCCATGAGACGCTTGCTATGGCTAAAGTTTCACTCCTAAATGTTGTAAAAAATTTTAAATTTGGCGCTAAAATTACACTAACAAGTATTTCTCATAGTTTTATTACTCATCTACTATCAAACAAAACAAACTCAAGCGAAAGTGCATATGTAAGGTATCATCTTTTTACCCTCCCCTTACACTTAAGATGAACATTGTCCCCAATGTTCAAGTAAAGAATGTAAAAGTTAAAAAGTAAAGAGAATGAAATGAAATACTCCCCTGATTCGCTCGGTATGGATTATAGGTTGGCCAGGTTAAATCTTCCTCCAAGAAAACGAACAATCAAAGCTTCCCTTCCAGAATATAAATCATCTTCTTGTCACAAATAACCTGTAAATCCTGACAACAATAGACAAGGCAACCTCGCGTAAAATCGGCGGCATCCTATATAAGTTACTAAATCCTAAAAAACAAGATAAGATATAATGCTTGTGGAATGAAGTTTGCAGATTTCTTGGAGATTATAAAACTTAATAATTCACAAAAACCATAAGACTCCGTTAGAAAAACAAAACCGGTAAAATTTCCAGATTTTAACTCCTGACGCCGTCAAGAGCAATACCCTGACGCCGTCAGAATGGACCTGCAGAAATTCTTATGTTAAGTTTCCGAAAAAACTTTGTCCTACTTCCTGGAAAATCCTGCAAAACTTCATTATGACTCAATACAAGCATTTGACTCTAACAAATACGAATATACATGTTCATTTAATATTGTGGAGAATCATGATCGGTTTGTTTCTTAAAAACATATTTGGGGTTTCCCCTTACACTTATCTTTTGCAAAAATACCTTTAGGTTGAAGTTAAGACTAGGCCAAACAACATAATAAAGTATTTTACATTTTAATTGAGAAACATGATCAACCAACAATAAAAATAAAACATGCATACGGAAGCAAATAACAATCAAACAAATAAAATCACACAAAACATGGGTTGCAAAGATAAATCATCAATAAAAATTAAAAGCTAATCGTGCATAATACTAATTAAAAGAACAGAAATGAAAATTGTTCAAAGCCAACAAAGGCCGAATCCTAAACTATTACAAACCAAATGTTTCAAATCGTACAACCAAAAATAAATTGTTCAAGAATCACAGATATCAAGATGGATCACTGAGGGGGAGGACCAAAACGATAATCATAGCCTGGTGGGAGGTGTCCAGTGTACCCATAGGGAGGGTAGTCAGTCTCTCGGCCTGGGAAGGGGTCAATCTGCAGGTGAGGCTCAAGCTGATCTCGGGTGGAGAGGTGCTGCATCTGGCGGACGGTATGATCATACATCCAGTCAAAGCGCTGGTCAGTAGCAGCTCGCCATGTGTCCATCTGACCCATCCAGGCACCCTGGTGTGCCTGCCAGTCTCCCCGACTCATGTGTCGGTAGTAATCAGCCGTCCCCTCCTCATGCTCGGTAAACTGATGCTGCTGGGGCACTCCCTCATCATCACCGTCATCATCCTCATTATCAGCCCCTACGTACCATATGTAGGTACCATCCCCCATCTGCATCACAATGCTCATCTGCCTAAGGGATTTCGCCCTCACTACCCTGCAGTTCCCACAGTCGCTCAAGTACCCTATGATCTGAGGAGTAAGAAGACCATAGGAACGAGCCAACCGTGTGACGAACATCCCCCCATAAACCTTGTCGATATCCCTCTCACCCACACTGGTCCTCAAGTAACTGGCCACCCAAAACGGGATGTTGCAGTAGACATCCTCAGAAAAGATGGTGTACAAGTAGAATAAGTCCGAAGCAGTGATACGGTGAGTGGTGCCATGACGTGCAGACATGCTGTATGTGATGCACCTGTGAACTAGCCTAACAATGGGGTCCCTGATCGATGCAGCCCCAGTAGTCGAGGTATAAGCCCCATTCCCTATGTTTGGCCAAAAGGTAACACACCTCATCTCATTCCGCTGAGTCTCTCCATGTAACAAATTCAGCAGAAAAGCCCCATCAATCTCCTCACTAGTATATAGCCCAAGCCTCCAACTAGACTCAGCCACAGAACAAGACCTCAACTCTCCCCCTAGCCTAAAATATATCGTGGTGCCCCCCATATCTCCCCTAGCCTCAGCTTGATCAAAACGGAAGGTCGCAAAGAACTCCCGTACTAACTCACTATATACCGTCTCTCTCAACCTAAACAATCTCTCCCACTGCGGTCCCGCAAACCCATCTATGCGGAACCTCCCTACAAATGTAGCCTCCAACCCATAGGCTCTCAGAAAATCCCAGTCAACCACCGCCCCAGCATCAATATGGTGGTTGCACAACTCCTCATACTTGGTACTAGTATCCACATCATTGAATTCCCCCCAACTGTGCACTAATTCCCCATAGTTGACCCCTTGAGATCTAGAAGAACTACCCTTTTGTTGGCGAGACCTTTTGCTCATTTTCCTGGAAAAAAAAAGTGGAGTGAATGGAAACGATTAGAACGCGAAATTTATACGAACTTTATGCAGTCAGACACATCTGACGCCGTCAAGAGTAATTTTTGACGCCGTTAGATGGATCAGAATTATAGCCATGCAAATGCGAGGGAAAAAATCAATTTTCAAACTCTTAACCCATTACCCAAACGCTCCTTAAATCAGGAAACAGGGGTGGGGGGTCAAAGAATCCGAGGCATGATGGTTTTTTTCCCTAAATTAATGCATGATTTGGGTGAGACAACATCATCAAATGGTAACCCCACGATTACGAATCACCAATTGGATGGCATTACGATTTGTTAATGGTGGGTCAAGAATGGGGTTTCGGGCGAAAGGGGTTTTTCAAATTGACGGGTCCTAAGGATAATTAACCGAGAAAAGATGAGGAAAACTTACTTACAAAGTAGAGATCGGAGGCGGAAGATGTCGAATTGGGGGTTTGAGAGTCGGAGTAGTAGCAACACTTGGGTGAGATTTGTGGGGTATGGTTGGAAAGTGATTGGTTTTGGGTTAATATTGCTGATCCGTCGAGCTGACGGCGTCAAGAGTTAAATCTGACGCCGTCAGATGCCCGTGTGGGGTGAGGTTTGGAGTAGTTTCAAGTTTAGTCCCTGCCCTTTGTGTGAATAACTAAACACAAGTAAAACCTATGAGTAGCTATTTTGTTAACGAGGTCCACCAGGGTCGAATGTCTCGTTACTGTCGCGGAAAGAGGTGAGGTAGCATCGGGGTCGGGTAATGTTTTGGCCAAGTTAATCCTTATGCACGGGTCATTGGCGCGAGAAGAAAGATGTTGTTCACTAGGAGGTTTCAAATCAATGGTATTTATGAGGTGTGGACTCTTTACACCGGGTTTAAAACCAAAGGAACGTTTTTCGGATGAGATCGGGAATGTAGTTCGCAAGCATCCAATGAAAATGCTATTTATTTGCGAGCTTTTCTCCGTATGGGGGTGTTTATGAGAATGGGGGGTAGTTAATGGTAAAGCTTTTGAGGAGAATCTCCCGCTGTCCTCTTGGTCAAATACCAAAGAGGTTGACACCTCGAAGACTTTCTCAATTCTTTTAGGTATAGAATTTTCTTTGATCTTTTCTTTGACCCTTGATATGAATTGGTCTGCGAAATTCATAAAGGCGTTATGAGTGCTTTCCATGCGTGCCTCAAGGTGCTGGATTTGCTTTTCCTGATTATCCATGAAGGTTACCATTATTCCTTCGAATTCCTCTTGCCGTGAGCGTTCAGGAAAATTTTGGCTGATAACCGTATTCCTATGTGGATTAGGGTTCCACACGGGTTCAGCGGCCAGTTTCTCAATACTCATCAGTTCTTTTACCTGTTTCTCGATGCTTCCCAACAATTGTTCTTGGGTGGCACGTGCGTAATCAAGCTTTGCTTTGCTTGGGAGCATCGGGTCCTCCCATCCTTCCTCTTCGTATTGTGCCAACTCCTCAAGAACTTTCCAGCATTCGTCAATGCTAAGTCTATCTAGCCTACCCTTGGCTGCGTAATAAATGGCTTTCCTTGTTTGATAGTCAACCTTACCATAAAAGATTTGGATCTGTAGCCATGGTTCGATCCCATGATGAGGAACTTTTCGGAGTAGGTCTTTATATCGGCTCCATGCTTCATAAAAGGTTTCATTTTGACGTTGTTGGAACATCAAGATGTCATTCCTAAGTTTAGTAGTTCTCCCCGGTGGGAAAAATTGAGCAAGGAAACGAGTGGTGAGATCATCCCATGTGGTGATGGATCCCGCGGGTAAACGCTCAAGCCATTGACTAGCTTGATCCCGTAGAGAGAATTGGAATAGGCGTAAACGGGTAGTCTCTCTAGTTTCAACACCTAGGTCTATGGAATCTACGATTTTGAGGAAGTCCTTAAGGTGTTGGTTTGGATCTTCGGAACGAAGTCCATGGAATGCACATCCGCTTTGCACCAACCGGATGGTGTCGGATCGCAAGGGGGTCACATTGGCTCCGGTGAGCTCAATGGTGTTTCGGTAGCCTTGGTGGCTAGGTCGGGAATACTCTCCTAAGGTTCGGGGCCTAAGGGGTTCTAATGGTGGGTTTTGTTGTGGTGGGATGATGGGTTCAAAGATGTTACCACCTTCCATGATGTCGGATGGTAAAGAGTTACGAACAAAGGCACGAAGAAATAAGATAGACTAAAGAAGACCTAAAAATAAAAATAAAAATCTTACTAGAAAGGAATCTAGCAAGTAGACCTAATAAAAAGAAATCCTAACCTAGACAATAACTATTCCCCGGCAGCGGCGCCAAAAACTTGATGCGTGGGAATCGCACCTTGCTTTACCTCTCGAGGGATCTCGAGAAGCTTACAACCCCCACCAGGCAGTGTACCTGATCGTTGTAGTATAGTATAGTGATAAGTACCGGGGGATTGATCGTTCAGCTTAGGAATAGTGTCGCTAGGATTAGAAAACCTAATTAATAGTTCTAGAGGTGAGAGATGATTATTTTTGTATTTTTATATTTTTATGAAAGCAAGTAAAATCTCGGGTTTTGAAGGAGTGGGCGGAATTAGTTGCTATTCAACTAACCCAAAGCTATTAAAATAATGAAAATGAAATTAAACTAAATTATACTAAAGTTGTGAGCAGTAATTGGAGAAATTGTGTTTACTTAGACTTCACTACTCCCTAGATATCTTTTACATGTTAATTACTTGTTACACTTGTATGAATGACGGATTGTATTCCTTAATACCATTCGTGGGGTGGCATACATAACTCCCCAACTCTATGAGCTCTTATCTCCTCCTACACCATGACCCAACACAACTATAGGGATTGTAAACAGTGGCTCATGCATTAAATACAACCAATAAAGACCTAGTATGCCTCGGTTCATGTTTCTTAAGACGTTCAAGCATGTTACCATTTGGAGATCTGCCAGTTTTCTTAAGCCTAACATATAAATCATTCATTCAAAACAAGAATAGACAAGTAATCAACACATAATCAACATCTAGGTTTCATTAGATCTAAGCAAACACAAAAGAGATCTAGCCTAGCATAATGGAATTGAGACAAGAACAAGATATAAACAACCAACACATAGACATATTGATTGAATTGAAAGTACACTTATCTCAATTACAATGCAAGGTCTCAAGGGTTTGGAACCCTTGAAAAACCTGTAAAAGAGGCACCAAAATCGTCTTTAGGGTTTCACCAAAACTTCTCTCTTTAATGAAAAAAACTAGAAAACTATATATAGGAAAAACAGGCTGACGGCGTCAAGAGTTACTTGTGACGCCGTCACCTCGCCGCCATATACTTCCTCGGACGGCCTTAATCCACTTATGACGGCCTATGTGACGCCGTCACCACCCACGGTATATTAATTTTGCCACTTTGACGCCGTCACGAATCCTTCTGACGCCGTCACCACCTTCGGTGTTTAATTCCTCATGTCTGACGCCGTCAAGATGGTGGTCTTGACGCTGTCACCTTGTATTTTCAGCATGGAAATTTGGTACTTAGCCGTTTTCTTCACTTTTATGCTCCAAAAACGTCCAAAATAGCTTCTTTTCCAGAATTCACTCTCCAAACACCTAAAATCACAAAAGGAACGATTTAGGGCAATATTTGATCAAATAAAGTCGAATTCGGGCTTAAATGACCCCCTAAAAACGGATCATTTTTCGCCTCATCAGTTCCCATGCTCAACCCTGGAGAATATGAGCTGTGGATGATGAGAATCCGACAATACATTCGCATGATTGACTTTAACATGTGGAATGTGATCCTGAATGGTGACTCTTTACCTAAGAAGGGCGCTGATGGGAAAGAGATACCAATCAAGACTGCTGAAGATAATTCTTTAAGGAAGATGGAGATCAAGGCACACAATATTCTCTTAATGGGAATACCTAATGAATTTCAGTTAGATTTTGATAGTTGTGAGACTGCAAAAGACTTGATAGATGCTGTAGAATTCAGGTTTGGATGGAATGATGCTATAAAGAAGTCAAGGAAAAACATGTTGAAGCATCAGTTTGAGAACTTTACTGCTGAAAGTGGAGAGAAGATTATTGGCACTTACAACAGGCTCAATCAACTTGTCAGCCATCTAAAGCTTGTTGGTTATGTGGTTCCACAAGAAGATTGATGAGTGCTCAAACACTCATAATTTTTGACGTATTTAAACTGCCAAAACATACAAAAACAATCAAAAAGTTATCAAAATACTTAAATTATCCCAGGGATTGTGTTTTATATGTTTTAAAAGCAAAATGAGCAAAAACAAATGAAAAACGTACAAAGTTTGCAATATTGGCAGTTTCAGTCCCCCAAGTTTCAAAACTTGTCAAAATTAGTCCCTATGCATTTATTTTGAAAGGAAAAGTCAACCCAAGGTTTTTAAAGTTAAAATCACAAAATATTACAATTGGGTCATAAGTTTTCCAAAATTACATGTTTAGTCCCTGAGATTTCAAATTTGGCAAAATAGGTCCCTGGGAAATTTTGAAAAGTGGAAAAATGCAAAAATGGTTCTTGGACTTTGGTACTTGGCATTTTTTATCCTTGGTATAATTTGGGAAAAATTACAATTTCAGTCCCTCATGTTTGGGGAAATTACAAAAATGGTCCTTGTTACAACATAAACCAAACGGACCCTTTCTTATTATTATATCCAAAACCAAATCCACCCCAAACAAACCCCAAGCCCAAAGCAATCCCCAAGCCCACTCCAAACCAAGCCCATTCCCTTTTTATAATAACCCAGGGTCAATCGGTCAACAAGGGTCAAACAACCCTTTGACCCATCTTCTTCCCAACCATTTCCCACAAAACCAGGGAGACTTTGTCCCCTCCACATGCTCCCCCCTCCTCCATTAGCCCCCTACAATAAATGTAGTCACCAACCAAACCAACCCCCACCACCACCACAATAAATACTCCACCAGAACCACTTATTTTTTGCCCCGTTCCATTTTAGCGCCAAAATTCAATCCAATGGCTAAGATCATGGGAACCTCAATTAAACGGATGGGATTTGGTCAGAGGTCAAAGAAAAAGCTTGTGGGACACTCAGAATTCAAAAGGAAGCCATGTGGGAGAAGCTTTTGAGCATTGGTAGCTAGTTATATATATTGTAGCTCATATAAGCCATTATTATTAGTGTAGTATGTAATTTAGTCTTGTAACTTTTCTTTTATCACTTGTACTCTCATTTCAGTTAATGTAATTCACAGGTTCTAAGTTTAATATCAATTTCAATTTTTAAGTTCTAAGTTTGAATTTCAAGTGTGTTGTTTACAATTCCTTAAGTGTTTTAAAGCTTTAATTTAGTTTCATAAGCCTCAATAACAAGTTTTTAGAAGCTGTGTCAGCTTCTGTCTTAATTAAGTTCAAGTTTTTAAAAAAATAGCAATAATTTAGAAAAATAAAAATAAAATAAAAAATTGGTGATCAAAGGTTGAAGAAAGCATGGAGCACTGTTTATCACGGATGGCAGTGGGTTAGGGACTTGTGGAAGTCATTAGGATTGATATTGGTCCTTTGGTTCTTGGTCTGCCAAGCTTGGAAGGCTTTTGTAAGCTCAAAACTTCATCTCTTTAGTAATAAGTAGTACTAGCAGTTTATTTATGTTTATCTTAGTTAATTATTAGTAATTAGACTAGTTGTAATCATTAGGTTGTATTTTATATTTGTTTGAATCAAGTTTCATCATAATCTGTTCTGTTAAGGGGTGTTTGGATTGAACTGTTTAAGGCATTGTGGTTGTTCTCAGTTGTTATTGATTGCTTACTCAGCTCACTTAAGTTCTAAATACACCAAATCAAGTCCCTTTTTAGTGGCTACAAACACAGAAGTCAAAATCACAAACAAAATCGTCACCACAGTTAACTGTGGAGACATTTAAGTCTTAGATTTCATAAAATCAATTCATAAGTTTGTGTTCTTGTTTAAATTGGTTATATTTTAGCTTAATATAACAGATTCAAGCAAAAAATAGGATCTGAGTTTCATAAAAGTCAAAATACCAAAGTTTTCTAAAAAGTCAAAAGTGTATCATCTCAGAAAAACCAAAAATGGCATGAATTTTCTAAATTTTTGTGTTTGATATTAGACTTTGAAATTTGTTGTGGTGATAGTGTATCAGTAGAGGTATAAGATCCTATGTTTTCCTTAATTTTGTGATTTTTTTACCAGATTGTGCACAAGCTCAAAGTGAGCTGCAGGGCAAGCTCTTGCCCTGTGCACAAACTCAGTTTCACCCACCCAACTTGAGTGGACCCCACAGGCCAACTCAGTGGGCCCCAGACCTAGATTGTTAGCTTATTTGAAAGCCCATAAGCTAAGCTTTAGCACCCTAAGCTTATTTTGAAGTATGGAAGCCATCTAGTATGCAAGTCCCTTGTTGTTTGGCTTTTGACTGAGAAAAGCTGAGTCATCAGCTTTTACCCCCAACTTTCAGCCATCCCCCTGACCTCATCTGTGGGACCCAAAGGGTATACCCTGGCTTTTTAGATAGCTTTTCACCCCAGCTTCTTGGCTTAATACTTTGCTTGGGCTTCCAAAGTCTCTAGTGGACCCCACATGGCCTGAAAGTTGCTCATTTGAACCTGTTTCAGACTCAGTTTGTGTGATTTGCTTATTTGCTTATTTGGAGCTTATCAGTGTGTATATTTGTACCTCTTAGCTTATTTCAGTTATACTACCTTGTTTGCATCTCAAAACACCACTGTTCTCAGCTGAAAGCTTATTCCCAAGCTTTTAGCTTTTAGAGTTGACCAAAGTCAACTATCCTTGCAATAAGCACTTGGAGTGCTTATTTATGAGCTTATAGCCAAACTTGTTTCATAAAAGTTGCTTAAAATCATATAATAAGCAGTTTTGAAAAAGAAAATTCCAAATAAGCCCAACTTAATAGAAGTGATAGTTTCTATTTAAGCCAATTGGCTTATTCTTCAGCTTATTAATAAGCAATTCCCATTTTTAAAATTTTCCTAGGCTTCTGGTATAAAAAAATAATTTATGTAATTTTTTCAGATTTTTCTTGCATCATTTAGTATTTTTCTTAATTTAAATTAGTTTTTAGTAATTATTAAATAGTTAATAATTAATAATAATTAATTAGAAAATCAGAATAATATAAATTAAATTTTAAAATTAGTTTTTACTTATTTTAGATTTTTCCAAATTTTATTTTCATTTTTCTAGTGTAATTTAATAATTAATTAGAATTTAGGTTAATTTAAATAATTAAAAAGTAATTAATAATTAGTAATAATTAATTAAAAAGTCTTAAAAATATATTTTCATTTCTAAAATTAGTTTTATAGTATTTTAGACTTTCTTAAGTTTAATTTTTATTTTTCCAAGTTAATTTCATATTTATTTGTAATTTAGGTTAATTTATTTAATTAAAAGTAATTAGGAAATTAGTATTTAATTAATAGTAATTATATAATTAGTGTAAAAATTAATTTTAAATTTCCAAAAATTTTCTTTAATCATTAGGTTTGTAAAAATACTATTTTCATACCAGTAGCCTTTTCAGATCACCTCGTTCACTTTTATTTCTCGTACGTTTGTTCGCGTTTTTAGCAAACGTACAGTTTTTAGGTTTTAAGTAATTTCTTCTCAATCTAAGTTCCAGTAATCAATCACATAGCTTTCCTAAGCTATTTCTGTTAATAATTTCCAAATAATTCTCATAACAACCCTTTTCTGTGAATAATCACCCGATCACAAAGCACACTCAGTCACAATTCACACCTTGTCGGAATTTAACGACCTGGTGATACCTTATATTACCCGGAGCATTGGTCTAGGCTATTTGAATTTGTTGACCATTCTTTGGTCAATATAAGTTGACGGTTTATCACCAATCAATTTTTGGCGCCGTTGCCGGGGAGGTGTGCGCGTTTCTGCAGCGTCTTTTGAGATTAGTGTTATCTCACCTCAATCACTGTACAAATACCACCACTTGTGTAACTTTTCAAATCAAAACACAAAAAAGTCATTAACACTTTTCCTAAAGTGTTAAAACACCAAAAAAAAAATATATATTAAAAAACAACAAAACAGATCGTAACGTTTTCTGATTTGGTTTTCTTTTAAGGTGATTCTTAAAGAAAAACGATTTTAGATTAAGGGACGATTCCAAAAATATTGTCCAAAAAGTTTTTATCCCTAGTGCATGCGCACTCGTTCTTCAAGGTCCACTAGCCCATTACGTGAGCTTGTCCGGAAACCTCGAAGACCTCGTAGACGTTCTGCACCAACAGTCGGATCTGAGATCCGTACTGTTGTCACACCCACTGTCATCATGGCGGAAGACCGCCCCATGTGTGAGCTTCTCCAAGCACCCATCGAGGGTTACGGAGATGCCATTGTTGTTCCAGCCATCGTGGCTGATAATTTTGAGCTCAAAACCGAGTTACTCAATCTTGTAACCACAAGTCAATTCTACGGTTTTGAGAGGGACGATCCTCATGCTCACATTCGATGGTTCAATAAAATCACTTTGACCATCAAGTACAAGAATGTCCCTTGTGAAGCAATCAAACTTCTTCTCTTCCCATTCTCCCTGGAGGGACAAGCCCGGATTTGGCTTGAAAAACAACCTCCACGATCTATTGGGACATGGGAAGATCTTGTGAAAAAATTTGTGAATGAATTCTTCCCACCTTCCAAGACCATGAGTCTTAAGAACGAAATCACCAAGTTCACTCAAAAATACGATGAATCTTTTGGTGAAGCGTGGGATCGTTTCAAATAATTACTTCGCAAGTGTCCACATCATGGTTTCTCCGAGTTGATGCAACTCGATACTTTCTACAATGGCGTGAGCCAAGCTGATCAGGATTCTCTCAATGCCTCCGCGGGAGGTAATTTCTTGAGTAGAACCACAAAAGAAGCTTTACAAATAATAGAAAACAAGTCCAAGGTCCGCTCTACACGAAGCAAACCGATTGTTTCTCAAATCAATGCGGGTCCTTCTTCTTCATCTTCTGTGGGTCAATCTAGCATGGATGCTAAGCTTGACAAGCTCACTGAAGCGATCCAAGCTTTGGTTCTCGCCAAAACAAAGAAAGTTTCATTTCCACAACATCCTCCCCCTGCTGAGGTTAAAAAAGTGGAAGTCTGTGTGACTTGTGATGGGCCACATGCCTACTACAATTGCACAGCTACTGATGGTACTCCATATGAAGCTCATGCTGTTGCCGGGTCCCAAAATCAAGGAGGCAATCAATACCGCCCTCATATTGACCTGAACTATCGTCCTCACCATTATCCTGGACCTCCCGGTTTTAATCAAAACCAAAATGTCCAAAACCGTGGCCAAAATCAAAATAGAGTGAACCAAGGTTATCAAAACCAAGGTAACTTCAATCAGGGTCACGGTTTCCAAAATCAAAACCAAGGTTTCCAAAATCAAGGTTTCCAACATCAAAATCAAGGAAACTTTAACCAGAATCAAGGTCAGGGTAATTTCAATCCCGGGAACTTTCATGGAAACAATCACCAAAATCAAGGGAATTTCCATCATCAAAACCAAGGAAATTTCAATCAAGGCCCCAATCCGAACAATCGAGCTCAAAATCTTCCTAATTCGAATCAAGCTATTGTTCCAACCGGGCCTTCATCTGATGAGTTGTTAAAGCAATTCATGAAGTCCCAAGAAGAGTTGAACAAGTTGCTGGTCAGCCAGATTTCTGATATCAAGAAGTCTTTAAATGATCGACCCTCGGGCTCAGGTACTACTTTACCGAGCAACACGATCGCTAACCCGAGGGCGATGCTAAGGCGATCACAACACGAAGTGGTGCTTCATATGATGAACCCGCGATTCCTACTACCTCTTCTCCTTCTCCTCCAAAGGTAGTGGATCGTGAACCTGAGGCAACAAAGGACAAGGTGCAAACTCCTAGCCCACGATGTACAGCACACGTCCAACCTCAGGTTAATCCTGAAACCAGATGTAAGCCTGGAGTTGTCTTTGAACCACCAGAAACTCCAGGGGACAACCCAAAATCCAAAACTTTTATTCCTTATCCATCACGTCTCAATGAACAAAAGCTCCGCAAAAAAGCTAATCACCAAATGGATAAATTTTTCCAAATCTTCCAAGATTTGCACTTTGATATTAGCTTCGCGGATGCTATACTCTTGATGCCCAAGTTTGCATCGACAATCAAAAGTCTGTTGAGTAATAAAGAAAAACTCTTTGAGATGGCAAGAACTCCTCTGAATGAACACTGCTCAGCAGTTCTCTTGAAAAAGCTTCCTGAAAAGCTTGGAGACCCCGGGAAATTTCTCATTCCTTGTACTTTCCCGGGTATGGTTGAATGCTTTGCCTTAGCTGATTTAGGTGCTAGCATTAACCTGATGCCATATTCTGTGTAGAAGAAACTTTCTCTTCCCGAACTCGCTCCCACGTGCATGACTTTAGAGCTTGCAGATCATTCGATTTCTCGTCCTCTTGGCATTGCCGAGGACGTATTCGTTAAAGTGGGAAAGTTCCATTTTCTGGCAGATTTTGTGATTGTTGACTTTGATGCCGATTCTAGGGTCCCTCTCATTCTTGGGAGGGGATTCCTTAGAACTGGGCGCGCTCTTATCGATGTATTTGAGCATGAGATCACATTACGTGTTGGATCATAAGCCGTCCCCTTCAACCTAAATCAAACTTCGAGATACTCCTCAAATTATGACTGTGAATCGGTGAATCAAATTGATGTCATCGATGTTGCTGCTGAGGAGTATGCTCAAGAGATTTTAGTTTTCATTGATGATTCTTCGAGTGAAAACCTCACTCAGTCTTCCCATCCCATCATAGCCAATTCTTCTCCTTCCCTCACTCCGTTTGAGGGAAGTGACTTCATCTTAGAAGAAATTGAGGCCTTTCTCAAAAGTGATTCGATTCCTGATGGAATCGATAACCAAGAGATTGACCCCGAGAGGGATATTCTCCTGCTTGAGAAGTTATTAAACAAAGATCCCTCTCCTCTTCCTGTTCTACCACAAACACTTCAAAAAGAGGAAGTCAAAAATGTTGAGAAAACTGATGACTTCCCCGAGGTTGAACTTAAGGACTTGCCACCTCATCTTGAATATGCATTTCTGGAGGGTGATGATAAATTGCCCGTCATAGTTGCTAAAGACTTAAGTGTTGAGGAAAAGGCTGCTCTTATAAAGGTTTTGAAGTCTCATGAACAAGCAATTGCTTGGCGACTCTCCGACATCAAGGGCATCGACCCTGAGTTTTGTACTCACAAGATTTTAATGGAGGACGACTTCAAACCTGCAGTCCAACAACAAAGAAGGGTGAATCCAAAAATTCACGAGGTTATCAAACAAGAAGTTTTAAAACTTCTTGAAGCCGGATTGATTTACCCTATCTCGGACAGTCCTTGGGTTAGCTCAATTCATTGCGTTCCAAAAAAGGGTAGCATTACTGTTGTCACAAATGCGGAGAATGAGTTGATTCCAACTCGTTTGGTTACGGGTTGGCGTGTCTGCATTGACTATCGCAAGTTAAATGACGCCACCCGTAAAGATCATTTTCCTCTGCCCTTTATGGATCAGATGCTCGAGAGATTAGCGGGGAATGAGTACTATTGCTTCCTTGATGGTTTCTCGGGTTACTTTCAGATTCCCATTGATCCGCAAGATCAGGAAAAGACCACTTTCACGTGCCTCTATGGAACTTTTGCATATAAACGTATGCCATTTGGCTTATGTAATGCTCCGGGCACGTTTCAAAGATGTATGATGGCCATATTTTTCGACATGATCGGGAAAACTATGGAGGTCTTTATGGACGATTTTTCGGTCATTGGGGATTCGTTCCAATCATGTCTCTCCCATTTAGACAACATGCTAAAATGTTGTGAAGACACAAAGTTATATCTAAATTGGGAGAAAAGTCACTTTATGGTCAAAGAGGGCATTGTCCTCGGCCATAAAATTTCAAAGAACGGGATTGAGGTTGACAGAGCCAAAGTGGACGTCATTGCAAAATTGCCTCATCCCACAACCGTGAAAGGTGTTAGGAGCTTTTTGGGTCATGCCGGTTTCTATCGTAGGTTTATTCAAGATTTTTCTAAAATCGCCCGGCCTATGACCCATCTCCAGAGTGCATCGAAGCTTTTGAAACATTAAAGAAAAAGCTTACCGAGGCACCGATTCTTGTTGCCCCCGATTGGGACTTGCCCTTCGAGCTCATGTGTGATGCTAGTGATTATGCAATAGGGGCAGTCTTGGGGCAACACAAAACAAAACATTTTCAGCCTATACACTATGCCAGCAAAACTATGACCGAGGCTCAAAGTCATTACACCACCACTGAAAAAGAATTATTAGCTGTGGTGTATGCTTTCGAAAAATTCTGGTCATACTTGATACTGACCAAAAGCATAGTGTATACGGATCACTCGGCTTTGAAGTACCTCTTTGCAAAACAAGATGCAAAGCCGTGACTACTCTGTTGGGTTCTCCTCCTACAGGAATTTGATATCATAATTCGTGATAGAAAAGGAGCCGAGAACCTAGCTGCTGATCACCTCTCCTATCTTGAAAACCCTCACCAAGATGCTCTCGAGAAAAAGGAAATAAACGAAAGATTTCCTCTCGAAACCCTCAATGCGGTTTCATTTCATGGAGATTCGATTACCCCATGGTTTGCCGACTTTGCAAACTATCTTGCGGGTAACTTTGTTGTGAAAGGGATGTCGTCCCAACAAAAAAATAAAACATTACTTCTGGGACGACCCCTACTTGTTCAAAATATGCGCGGATCAAGTCATCCGGCGGTGTGTGTATGGTCAGGAAGCCACTGAAATTTTAAAGGCTTGCCATGCTGGTCCCATGGGGGGCCATCACAATCCCAACTACACCGCCAAAAAGGTGTTTGATTCCGGCTTTTATTGGCCCTCGATCTACAAGGATGCCCAAGAACTGGTCAAGTCCTGTGACGCTTGTCAACGTCACGGGAACATTTCACAAAAGAACGAAATGCCTCAAAATGCAATTCAAGTTTGTGAAATTTTTGACATCTGGGGCATCGACTTTATGGGGCATTTCCATCCTCTCATGGCAACAAATACATACTCGTGGCTGTTGACTATTTGTCAAAATGGGTTGAAGCGAAAGCTTTACCCATAAATGATGCTCGAGTAGTTGTGAAATTCCTAAAAGCTCTTTTTGCTCGATTCGGAACTCCACGTGCTATTATTAGTGATCGTGGTACGCACTTCTGTAATGACAAATTTGATAAAGTCATGCAAAAGTACGGTGTAACTCATCGTCTTTCTACTGCGTACCACCCTCAAACAAGTGGACAAGTAGAAGTTTCCAATCGGGGCATCAAAAGAATTTTAGAAAGAACCGTAGGTGAAAATCGTGCATCGTGGTCGGATAAATTAGATGATGCACTTTGGGCTTTCCGTACAGCTTACAAAACACCCATTGGGTGTACGCCTTATAAACTTGTATACGGGAAAGCGTGCCATCTTCCGATCGAGCTTGAGCACAAAGCCTATTGGGCTCTCAAGCATGCCAATTTTGACCTCAAAACTGCGGGTGATCATAGAAAAGTTCAACTAAATGAACTAAACGAACTTCGTGATCAAGCTTACGAGAACTCTTTGATCTATAAAGAAAAGAGAAAGAAGATTCATGACTCAAAAATCAAAAACCGCGTTTTTAACGTTGGTGATCGAATCCTTCTTTTCAACTCTAGACTCAAGATTTTCTCGGGAAAGCTCAAAACCCGATGGACTGGTCCATTCACTATCGCTAAGGTTTATCCTTATGGCACCGTCGAATTATCTTAAAATGACGTTCCAAATTTCAAAGTGAATGGACATCGTTTAAAGCACTACTTTGGAGAGGACATACCATCCATGGTTGTCCCGGATCTCCAAACTTTCCCCAAGGACAATTGAATTCGGGGATCGAGTCAAGCTAGCGACTCGATGAACAAAAACAATAGCACAATACGGGTTTTCACCCGTATCTCTGATTTCTTTCTACTTTCTACCACCTAGTGTGGGGGAATGGCCAACCCCCCCCCCCCCCCCCCCCCCCCCCCCCCCCCGCTGTTTGAAAAATGTATATATGTATATAAGATCAAAAAAAAAAATGTGTATATATAGAAATAAAGTGAAATTTGGTGTTTCCACAATTAGATTTGAATCTTGGCTTTTTACGTTCAAAGAGTCGGCATAACAGCCGGGACTTTGAATATTGAGGAAAATATTCATTTCTAAGTGTGGGGGGGGGGGGGGGGGGGGAATTCTAGCGAATTTTATCAAAATATATCTTCTAGTACCCCCGTTTTTGGCCAAAATTTTCAAAAATTTTTTCACCTTGTTTCAAAATTTTTGTGGTAATCAGTCCGCCAGGTCTAACCGACAAAGGGATTGGCTAATCCATGAGCAAACGGCTCTTGGTAAAGATAACTCAAATCCGTTTACGGCTTGCAATTTGCCCAAAATTGTATGGTAAATCAACTCGCTATATCCCATAAAGTGAATGAGTTGGCTAGCCCGCAAGATTATGGCTTGTGGTAAAGGCAGTGAAAAAACCATAATTGGTAGTCAACTCACCAAGATGTTGACTAGGTCCATCAAGAGTTGGCTAGTCCAAAAGCAAACGGCTTTTGGTAAAGACTAATCATATCCGTTGACAGCTGGTGGTTTGCTCAAAATCACACGGTTATCAGGTGTACCACAGTTCTCACACCTGGCTACTCCAGAAGTGATGGCTTTTGGTAAAGAGTTTTTCAAATCCATCAAGTTTTTTAAAAAGATTGCTAGGGACTAGCAATAGTTTAGTGTGGGGGATTGATGAGTGCTCAAACACTCATCATTTTTGATGTATTTAAACTGCCAAAACATACAAAAACAATCAAAAAGTTATCAAAATACTTAAATTATCCCAGGGATTGTGTTTTATATGTTTTAAAAGCAAAATGAGCAAAAACAAATGAAAAACGTACAAAGTTTGCAATATTGACAGTTTCAGTCCCCCAAATTTCAAAACTTGTCAAAATTAGTCCCATGCATTTATTTTGAAAGGAAAAGTCAACCCAAGGTTTTGAAAGTCAAAATCACAAAATATTGCACTTGGGTCATAAGTTTTCCAAAATTACATGTTTAGTCCCTGAGATTTCAAATTTGGCAAAATAGGTCCCTGGGAAATTTTGAAAAGTGGAAAAATGCAAAAATGGTTCTTGGACTTTGGTACTTGGCATTTTTGATCCTTGGTATAATTTGGGAAAAATTACAATTTCAGTCCCTCATGTTTGGGGAAATTACAAAAATGGTCCTTGTTACAACATAAACCAAACGGACCCTTTCTTATTATTATATCCAAAACCAAATCCACCCCAAACAAACCCCAAGCCCAAAACAATCCCCAAGCCCACTCCAAACCAAGCCCGTTCCCTTTTTATAATAACCCAGGGTCAATCGGTCAACAAGGGTCAAACAACCCTTTGACCCGTCTTCTTCCCAACCATTTCCTACAAAACCAGGGAGACTTTGTCCCCTCCACATGCTCCCCCCCTCCTCCATTAGCCCCCCACAATAAATGTGGTCACCAACCAAACCAACCCCCACCACCACCACAATAAATGCTCCACCAGAACCACTTATTTTTGCCCCGTTCCATTTTGGCGCCAAAATTCAATCCAATGGCTAAGATCATGGGAACCTCAATTAAACGGATGGGATTTGGTCAGAGGTCAAAGAAAAAGCTTGTGGGACACTCAGAATTCAAAAGGAAGCCATGTGGGAGAAGCTTTTGAGCATTGGTAGCTCGTTATATATACTGTAGCTCATATGAGCCATTATTATTAGTGTAGTATGTAATTTAGTCTTGTAACTTTTCTTTTATCACTTGTACTCTCATTTCAGTTAATGTAATTCACAGGTTCTAAGTTTAATATCAATTTCAATTTTTAAGTTCTAAGTTTGAATTTCAAGTGTGTTGTTTACAATTCCTCAAGTGTTTTAAAGCTTTAATTTAGTTTCATAAGCCTCAATAACAAGTTTTTAGAAGCTGTGTCAGCTTCTGTGTTAATTAAGGTCAAGTTTTTAGAAAAATAGCAATAATTCAGAAAAATAAAAATAAAATAAAAAATTGGTGATCAAAGGTTGAAGAAAGCAAGGAGCACTGTTTATCATGGATGGCAGTGGATTAGGGACTTGTGGAAGTCATTAGGATTGATATTGGTCCTTTGGTTCTTGGTCTGCCAAGCTTGGAAGGCTTTTGTAAGCTCAAAACTTCATCTCTTTAGTAATAAGTAATACTAGCAGTTTATTTATGTTTATCTTAGTTAATTATTAGTAATTAGACTAGTTGTAATCATTAGGTTGTATTTTATATTTGTTTGAATCAAGTTTCATCATAATCTGTTCTGTTAAGGGGTGTTTGGATTGAACTGTTTAAGGCATTGTGGTTGTTCTCAGTTGTTATTCATTGTTTACTCAGCTCACTTAAGTTCTAAATACACCAAATCAAGTCCCTTTTTAGTGGCTACAAACACAGAAGTCAAAATCACAACCAAAATCATCACCACAGTTAACTGTGGTGACATTTAAGTCTTAGAGTTCATAAAATCAATTCATAAGTTTGTGTTCTTGTTTAAATTGGTTATATTTTAGCTTAATATAACAGATTCAAGCAACAAATAGGATCTGAGTTTCATAAAAGTCAAAATACAAAAGTTTTCTAAAAAGTCAAAAGTGCATCATCTTAGAAAAACCAAAAATGGCATGAATTTTATAGATTTTTTGTGTTTGATATTAGACTTTGAAATTTGTTGTGGTGATAGTGTATCAGTAGAGGTATAAGATCCTATGTTTGCCTTAATTTTGTGATTTTTTTACCAGATTGTGCACAAGCTCAAAGTGAGCTGCATGGCAAGCTCTTGCCCTGTGCACAAACTCAGTTTCACCCACCCAACTTGAGTGGACCCCACAGGCCTACTCAGTGGGCCCCAGACCTAGATTGTTAGCTTATTTGAAAGCCCATAAGCTAAGCTTTATCACCCTAAGCTTATTTTGTAGTATGGAAGCCATCTAGTAGGGCTGCAAGTCCCTTGTTGTTTGGCCTTTGACTGAGAATAGCTGAGTCATCAGCTTTTACCCCCAACTTTCAGTCATCCCCTTGACCTCATCTGTGGGACCCAGAGGGTATACCTTGGCTTTTTAGATAGCTTTTCAGCCCAGCTTCTTGGCTTAATACTTTACTTGGGCTTCCAAAGTCTCTAGTGGACCCCACATGGCCTGAAAGTTGCTCATTTGAACCTGTTTCAGACTCACTTTGTGTGATTTGCTTATTTGCTTATTTGGAGCTTATCAGTGTGTATATTTGTACCTCTTAGCTTATTTCAGTTATACTAACTTGTTTGCATCTCAAAACACCACTGTTCTCAGCTGAAAGCTTATTCCCAAGCTTTTAGCTTTGACAGTTGACCAAAGTCAACTGTCCTTGCAATAAGCACTTGGAGTGCTTATTTCTGAGCTTATAGCCAAACTTGTTTCATAAAAGTTGCTTAAAATCATATAATAAGCAGTTTTGAAAAAGAAAATTCGAAATAAGCCTAACTTAATAGAAGTGATAGCTTCTATTTAAGCTAATTGGCTTATTCTTCGGCTTATTAATAAGCAATTCCCATTTTTATAATTTTCCTAGGCTTCTGGTATATAAAAATGATTTATGTATTTTTTTCAGATTTTTCTTGCATCATTTAGTATTTTTCTTAATTTAAATAAGTTTTTAGTAATTATTAAATAGTTAATAATTAATAATAATTAATTAGAAAATCAGAAAAATATAAATTAAATTTTAAAATTAGTTTTTAGTTATTTTAGATTTTTCCAAGTTTTATTTTCATTTTTCTATTGTAATTTAATAATTAATTAGAATTTAGGTTAATTTAAATAATTAAAAAGTAATTAATAATTAGTTAATAATTAGTAATAATTAATTAAAAAGTCTTAAAAATATATTTTCATTTCTAAAATTAGTTTTATAGTATTTTAGATTTTCCTAAGTTTAATTTTTATTTTTCCAAGTTAATTTCATATTTATTTGTTATTTAGGTTAATTTATTTAATTAAAAGTAATTAGGAAATTAGTATTTAATTAATAGGAATTATATAATTAGTGTAAAAATTAATTTTAAATTTCCAAAAATTTTCTTTAATCATTAGGTTTGTAAAAATACTATTTTCATACCAGTAGCCTTTTCAGATCACCTCGTTCACTTTTATTTCTCGTACGTTTGTTCGCGTTTTCAGCAAACGTACGGTTTTTAGGTTTTAAGTAATTTCTTCTCAATCTAAGTTCCAGTAATCAATCACATAACTTTCCTAAGCTATTTCTGTTAATAATTTCCAAATAATTCTCGTAACAACGCTTTTCTGTGAATAATCACCTGATCACAAAGCACGCTCAGTCACAATTCACACCTTGTCGGGATTTAACGACCTGGTGATACCTTATATTACCCGGAGCATTGGTCTAGGCTATTTGACTTTGTTGACCATTCTTTGGTCAATATAAGTTGACGGTTTAGCACCAATCAAAGATGTAAACCTCAAGTTCCTTAGAAGTCTTGCACCTGAATGGAGTATGCACACTGTTGTTTGGAGGAATAAGCCTGACTTTGAAACTATGAAGTTGGAAAGTCTCTATAACAACTTAAGAGTGTACTATGAACCAGAGTTGACTTCTTCATCTACTTCATCTTCTGGTGCACAAAATCTTGCCTTTGTATCTTCAAAATCAAAGGGGTCTAAAGAATCTCACTCTGCTGCTTATGGAGTATCTACTGCTAGTTCTAATGATAATAATTCCACCAGTGATATTGCTTTGTGTGCATTCTTGGCTGATCTAACTATAAGTATAAGGTCATAGGTTATTAATCAAGATCTGGATCACCTTGATCCTGATGATCTTGAAGAGATGGATCTTAAATGGCAAATGGCCATGTTGACCTTGAGGGCAAGAAAATTCTGGAACAGAACTGGAAGAGAAATCAAGTATAGACCTAAAGAGAATGTGGGCTTTGATAAGTCAAAGATAGAGTGCTACAACTGCAACAGGAAGGGTCACTTTGCTAGAGAGTGTAGGGCTCCAAAGAAAAATGCTGAAGCATCTAAGAAGACTGAGGAAAAGAACACCACTATTGCATTGGTATCTTGTGATGGATTGGGAGGGTATGATTGGAGTGATTTGGCTGATGAAGAACCAAAATATTCCTTGGTGGCTCAAGTCAAACCTAAAGTTCATAACTTTGCACTGATGGCCTATGCATCATCATTTTCTGGATCTGACTCTGAGGTATCTAATGATTCTGATTTATCTGTGTGTTCTTTTAAGTCTTGTGCTGACACTGTAGAAGAACTTAAGTCTAGGAATGAGAGTCTAATTCGAGAAGTTGAAAACCTAAAACTTGATAACCTAGGTTACAAAGTAGGTATTCAAAATTTTGAAAGAAGACTTGAGTACTTAAAAGAGTGTGAGCTAGAATATGTAGATAGAATTAACCAACAAGATGTTGAAATTTTTAAGAAATACAGTGAAATTGAGTTTCTTAAAAATAAATTAGAAGAAGCAGAAAGAGATAGGGATGCAGCTCTTGCTGAAAAAGAAAATCATATAGTAAGAGTAAACAAACAACAATATGCTTCTGATTTGGTTAATAAATCTATTGAGAGTACTATCATGAGGAAAGGAAGTGGAATAGGTTATAAAGAGGTTGCTCCTCCTGCTAAGAGTGCCTTTGCTCCACCAGGAAAAGAATTGTCCTTTATTAGTGAGCTTAACATTGAAAAATCAATAGGTGAGTCTAGTACAAGTGTCTTAGAAACACCTAAGGTAGAGGACAGAAAATTTCCTGATGCTCCCATTATTGAAGATTGGTACTCAGATAGTGATGAGGAACAAGAAAAGGTTGAACTAGAACAAAATGTAGAAAAGAAAGAAATTCCTACCAAAGTTGAACAGGTGAAATTTGTGAGACTTGTGTTAGGTAAGGGTATCTCTAGGAGATTGGTTGAATATAATGAGATTTCTAGAGATAGAATGAATGGTTTCAATAATAAGCCTAGGGGAAATCAGAGAAACTTTAATAACCTAGTTTCAAACAAATTAGGTAGTGAGTTTCAGTTGAAGAAAAAGGCATGTTATAAGTGTGGTAGCTTTGAACATTTGATTAATAGTTGTCCTGACCACAAGAAACTTGTTTGGAATCAATACTCTAGGGTGAATCACAAATATATTAATCAGAATACTCACCCTCATCCTAATAGAAACATGATTCCTAGGGCTGTGTTGTTAAGATCTGGTGCAACTAGATCTATTTATGCTGCTAAATCAATTGGTGCTTTTAAAACCACAACTGGTTCTGTTGCTGGCTCTACTGCTAGTAAGCAATCTGCTGCTGGTACAAAACTTTCTACTTCTGGGCCAAAAGTTTTATCAAATACAGTTGTTGGAAATCATTTTTATGCTGTTAAGGCCTCAGCTTGTTGGGTTTGGAAACCAAAATCAACTGTTACAAACAATGTTTCCAAAAACAGCAGTGCATCAAGTGATTTAAAGAAATTTAACTATGTTGATGCACAAAGCAGATCCAAGTCAGTAATGGCTTGGGTCCCCAAGAGAAACTAATCTCTCTATTTTCATGTGCAGGATAATCTACTGGATGATCTTAAAGATATGGTTATAGTTGATAGTGGATGCTCTGGACATATGACAGGGGATGAGTCTCAGCTTGAAGATTTTGAGGCTTTTGAAAGTGGTTATGTTGCTTTTGGGAATGATCCAAAAGGTGGAAAGATTGTTGGTAGAGGCATTTTAAGAACAGGGAATTTGGACTTTGAGAAGGTGTTTCTTGTAAAAGGGCTTAAGTTTAACCTCTTTAGTGTTTCACAAATGTGTGACAAAAGGAATTTTGTTCTTTTTACAGACACTGAATGTATGATCCTTTCTCCTGATTTTCAGTTGCCAAATGATAAATTTGTGCTATTAAAGGTCCCTAGAAATGAAAATATATACAATGACCATATTAAGAACATAGTTCCCAAAAGAGCTTTAACTTGTCTGATTGCAAAAGCCACTGTTGATGAGTCCAAATTATGGCATATAAGACTTGGGCACCTGAACTACAAGACAATGAATAAGTTGGTGAAAGGAAATCTTGTGAGAGGCATGCCCACAAAGTTGTTTGAAAATTGTGAGACTTGTGTTGCTTATCAAAAGGGTAAACAACACAGAGTTTCATTCAAGTCTAAGACAGTAAACACAAATACAGAGCCCTTGCACTTGCTTCACATGGATTTATTTGGGCTTGTTTTTGTGAAAAGTTTGAACAAGAAGTCATATTGCCTAGTTGTCACAGATGACTTTAGCATGTTCACTTGGGTGTTCTTCTTAGCCACTAAAGATGAAACTCCAGAGATTCTTAAGGAGTTTATTACAAGAGTTGAAAACCTGCACAACCACAAAGTGAAAATTATCAGATGTGACAATGGTACTGAGTTCAAGAATAGTGTGATGAATCAATTCTGTGTGGGAAAAGGAATTCTAAGACAGTACAGTGTTGCAAGAACTCCACAACAGAATGGTGTTGCAGAGAGAAGAAACAGGACACTTATTGAGGCTGCAAGAACAATGTTAGCTGATCCTAAACTACCTATACCTTTTTGGGCTGAAGCTGTAAACACTGCATGTTTTGTGCAAAACAGGAGTAAGGTAGTGAAGCCTCACAACAAAACTCCATATGAGCTTTTTCATGGGAAGAAACCATTAATTGATTTTCTCAAGCCATTTGGATGTCTTGTCACTATTTTGAATACTAAGGATCAGTTAGGCAAGTTCGAAGAGAAAGCTGATGAAGGTAATTTGGTTGGTTACTCTGTACATAGTAAAGCCTTCAGGGTATATAACAAGAGAACCAAACATGTGGAGGAGAATTTGCATGTCAAGTTTAGTGAGAACCTATCTAATGCTGAAGGAAAAGGACCTGAATGGATGTTTGATGTTGATATCCTGACCAAGACAATGAATTATGTACCTGTTATTGCTAGTGTTGACACTAACAAATCACAAGAAGACATTGTTTTGATTGAGAAACTGAAGGTTGGTCCTACTTTCATACCTTTACAGAAAGATTCAGAGATACAAGAAGATGATGTTCCTCCAGAGAACCCTAAGGAAGCTCAAGCAGATGTTGAAACTCCTATTGATGCAGAAAAGATAACCAATGAAGATCCAAAAGTAGTTGTTGATGATTCTCCAATAAGGCCAGAAGACTCTACTGCTGACTCAGAAGACTCTACTGCTAGACCAAAACAAGCAACTACTTCTTCAATCAATTCTGCTGCCAAGTCTATTAACTCTGCTTCTACATCACAGTTTCCTTCTATGGACACTCAGGATAGACCTTTTGCTGATTTAAATTATCCTGATGATCCAAATATGCCTCCTTTAGAGAATATCTATGATGACACAGATGATGAAGCTCTTGATGGTAAATTATTTGGGGCTGAAGTAGATTATACTAATTTGGAACTCAACATTCCTGTTAGTCCTACTACTACTACAAGAATTCACAAGGATCATCCAAAAGAACAAATTCTAAGTGATCCTCAATCATCTGTCCAAACAAGAAAAATGACTAAAGAGTTCAAAGATCTTCAACATCAAAGTTTCTTTGCAAGATCTCTGCATCAAAGAAATAGTTACAAAGATCTACAAAATTGCTTGTTTACCTGCTTTTTGTCTCAAATTGAACCCAAGAACACTTACAAAGCCTTACAAGAAGCAAGTTGGGTGGAAGCAATGCAAGACGAGCTTCTGCAATTCAAACTACAAGAGGTATGGACTTTAGTTAATTTGCCAAATGGAAAAAGAGTTATTGGCACTAAATGGGTTTTCAGATGTAAAAGAGATGAAAAGGGGATAGTTATCAGAAATAAAGCTAGATTAGTAGCTCAAGGATACACACAACAAGAGGGACTTGACTATGATGAGGTATTTGCACCAGTGGCAAGAATAGAAGCCATTAGACTATTCTTGGCTTATGCTTCATTCAAAGATTTTGTGGTGTATCAGATGGATGTAAAGAGTGCTTTCCTTTATGGGATCATTACAGAAGAAGTTTATGTGTCTCAACCACCAGGTTTTGAGGACCCTGGTTATCCTAACAAAGTTTACAAGGTGAATAGAGCAATGTATGGTTTACATCAAGCTCCTAGAGCTTGGTATGATACCTTGTCAACATATTTGTTAGACTCTGGGTTCAGTAGAGGAAAGTTTGACAAGACTTTGTTTCTCAAAAGACAAAAGGATGATATTTTGCTGGTTCAAATCTATGTAGATGACATCATCTTTGGTTCTACAAACAGAGCAATGTGTGTTGATTTTGAGAAGCTTATGAAGGATAAGTTTGCAATGAGTTCAATGGGAGAACTCAACTTCTTCTTGGGATTACAAGTGTTACAAAAGAACGATGGCATATTTATTAGTCAGGATAAGTATGTTAATGACATTTTGAAGAAGTTTGGATTTGAAGATGCTAAGCCTGCTAAGACAACCATGGATATCAACAAACCTTTGTTGAAGGATGAAAATGGAAAAGAAGTAGATGTTCACTTGTACAGGTCTATGATTGGCTCATTGATATATCTTACATCATTAAGGCCTGATATTATGTTTGCTGTATGTGATTGTGCAAGATTCCAAGTATGTCCCAAAGAATCACATCTCAATGCAGTGAAGAGGATGTTTAGGTATCTAAGGCATCAACCTAAATTGGGCCTATGGTATCCTAAGGATTCATCTTTTGATTTGGTGGCATATTCAGACAGTGACTATGTTGGTGCTTACTTGGATAGAAAATCTACAACTGGAGGCTGTAAATTTCCTGGAAACAGATTGGTGTCATGGCAATGCAAGAAACAGACAGTGGTTGTAAATTCTACAACTGAAGCTGAGTATGTGGCTGCTTCAAGTTGCTGTGGTCAAGTGTTATGTATGCAAAATCAACTACTAGATTATGGGTACAATTTCATGAACATCAAAATTCATATTGATAACAACAGCACACTTTGCATTAAAAATGCTGTTTTTCATTCTAAAACAAAACATATTGAGATAAGACATCATTTCATAAGGGATTGCTATGAAAAGAAGTTAATTCAGATTGTCAAAATTCATACTGATAACAATGTTGCTGATATTCTCACTAAACACTTTGATGTGGGGAGATTTCAATTCTTAATTGCAAACATTGGTATGATTAATCTTTGAAAATCTTATCTCTTATTGTTTTTGTAAAGTGTGTAAAGGTCTTGTGCTGTTTGTTAATCTGTTTCTGCTGCTTCTTAAGAAGCATATGATTAAGTTAAAATGTACTCTGCTGCTATTTTACTCTACTGCTACTATATATTCTTGTATACTTTGTGGTGTTTGGACTAACATTTTGCAGGAAAAGCTAACAATTGATGATTTGCAAGTTCACAAACAGAAAATAAGCAACTTTCATTCATCATCAAAAGAGTACATTCAAACTAAGTACATCCACATCAAATTCAGAAATAACAAAAGACTACTACACAACAAACTAAAATCAAAAGGCTTCAAACATCAATTTCTAGGGCATGCTAGCCCAAATACAATCTCTCTCTCCTTAGGAAGAGGAGGGTTTGCCTTTCTTGCCTTGGTTGATGTCTTGGGTCTTGGCCTTGATGATTGTGGTCTTTCAAGAGTGGACGGTGGATTGTTGTATGGCTCATCCTCATCAGATGATGTACAGATGAAGGGGGAAACAAGCTCCATTGGAGATGGTGGTGTAATAGGGATCCAAGCAGGGTCTTCTGATGATTCTGAAGACGATGGAGATCATTGATTCAGGTTTAAAAGATCTTTGAAGATAGGGAGATCATGCTTCCTCTTTCGGGCTTGTTCCTTGGTTCTACAACCGTTGTGAGGAGGACGGAAGGGAGGAACATAGGTTTCCAATGGAAGATAGGGAGATCATGCTTCCTCAAAAGAAGAATCGGATGATATGTTGATGATTTTGGGAGAAAATTTCATGGTTATTGAAGATTTGATTTGGTTGATTGGAGGTTTGATTGCAAGATTGGCGTTTTTTATTCTAATTAGGGTTTGATTGTGTTGAATTAGGGAAAAGATTTAGTCCGTTTTTATAGGGATTACGGAGTATCAAGTGCATTTATTGTTATGGGTTCTTGACTTTTTGACCAAGTTTGATTAGTCAACTCTGCTGCTGGCTTAATTTCACTCTGCTGCTAGTTGTTTCATTCTACTTCTAGTGGTGGATGACACGGTTATGCTGCTACGGTTGTAAGTAAGAGGGTGGGATGTGTAACTTCTTCCAATCAGTTTAAAACCTAATTAATCTTCATAATTGGTTTCTACACACTCCAAATTGAAGTTCTCACAAACCCTAACACCCCATTATTCTCAAAGTCAATTATCCCCAATTTCTCTAAACCCTAATTCATGGATTGTACACGTACCTGGGCAGAACAACACAATAGTGTGGTCGTTTTGGACGAAGAGTTGGTTCCTGAAGGTTTCACAGATATGGTAAAATTCTTGAATGCTACTTCTCTTAGGTATGCACTCACTGCGAATCCTATTATATTTGTTTCCTACATCAAACAGTTTTGGCTTACTGCTAATGTCAAAACTATGAATGAGGAAAAATATGTCAGTGCTTTAGTAGATGGGCAAAAGGTTCGTGTAACTGAATCATCTATAAGGGAAACTCTTCTCTTAGATGATGAAACAGAGACCACTTGTCTTGCCAATTCTGCTATCTTTGATGGTTTAAAAACTTTGGGATATGAGGGAAAGCATACAAATTTAAAATTTGAAAAAGCTCTCCTCTGTCCTCAATACAAGTTTTTGGTACACCTTCTCCTTCATTGTTTGAGTCCTAAAACTTCTGGGTGGCATGAGTTTAGTACTACTATTGCTTCTGCAATTGTATGCCTAAGTAAAGGACATCCATTCAATTTTTCAAATATGATCTTGGAGGGGATTGTTAAAAGTGTTAAAGAGTCTGGTTCTTATTTGCTTTATCCAAGATTTATCCAGCTCTTTATTGAAAACCAACTTACCAATTTTAGATCACATGCTGCTACTTATGATGCTCCAAAATTGGTTTCCAAAACTTTTACTTTTTTGCTTAAGCATGGAAAAGGTTTTTCAGGCACACATACAAATCTTACACCTTCTATGGTGCAACTTGTGCAAAATATTCAGGGTGAAGGATCAGGAAATCCCACTGATTCCCATCACACACCCAATTTTACTGCATCTGCTTCACAACCCACAATACACTATACCCGTAGGAAAACCAAAAAGAACACTGATCTACCTCAAGATAGTGTTAGTATGGCTATACCAGATGAGGCTGGCCTAGTTGATAGAGGGGACATGTTGGCAAGGGCTGTAACTACTGCTTCTAGCTTAGCAGCAGAGCAGGACAGTGATAACATAATTAAGACCCAAACCAAGGCAACATCTAGAGAAAAGGATTCTGATGAATCAAATTCTCAGGATGGTAACCCTAGCCAAATGGAAAATATAGGGGGCTCAGATGATCAAACCAGGTTTGATACTGAGTTTATGTCCCAAGATTCACCTCTCGGACCAGGTCACACAGGTCGAAGTGATGAGGACAGGCCGGTGACAAATGTATTGACGAAAAATCTTGTACATGATGACAATGTCTATGATTCACCTCTCGGACCAGGTTACACAGGTCGAAGTGATGAGACTACTATGAAACTCATACAGGAATTGATGGCTACTTGTACCAATTTGGGGGTGAAGTGTACTACGTTAGAAGATAAAGTTCTTAGTCTTTCTACTGTTGTTGATGGACAAGCCAAGCTTATCACCAAATTGAGGAAACAGATTAAGAACTTGAAGAAATCAAGATCATCAACCTCCTTGAAAAGATTGAAGAAAGTGGGAACTTCTTACGTTATCAGTTCACCTGAAGTCTTTACTCATTTGGAAGAGGATGCTTCCAAACAGGGGAGGAATGAAGATGTAATGGGTTCAGGGGAGGTAAATTTGAAGAGAATTGATAGTGCTCAGGTTATGAATGATGAAATGGTTTCAGGGGAGGTTCCAGAGATTGGAGATATGGATGTGGAAAGTCCTCAGGATGCTGAAAACTTTATGATTGCAGATAAATCAGGGAATGAGGTTGTAATGGAAAAGGTGATTGCTACTCAAGAAAAAGTGGTGGAAAAACTCAAGACTTTGGAGCCTGAGCAACTAGTGAAGGCAACAGGGTTGATGGGAGAAGCTTTAATGACTTTGGGAGATTCTATGGTTACAGAACTTAAAAATGCTGCTATTGCTAACAAGATTGATGACTCTGCTGCTGCTCATGATTCTACTGCTAAGGATTTTGCTGATCCTACTGCTAGTGGAAAAGTGAATTCTCCTGATGCACAAGACTCTGCTGCTTGGTATGGTGATAATGCTGCTGCTGAGGCAATGGTTTTGTTAAGTAAGAAGACTATTGAAGTTCCATCTGAATCATCTTCAAAACATACACCACTACCAACTCCATCACTACCACAACAAACAACAACCACAATCACATCATCAACACCAAGAATGCCTCTAAAAGGAGTTATAATCAGAGAACCTGCTGCTCAACCAAAGAAGATTGTATCATCATCTACTGATAAAGGGAAGGGTAAGCAAGTTGAAGAACCAAATTGGATGTATAAGGGGTTTGATTACTCTGAAATACCTTTTCATATGTGGCCCAAGGAATTACAAGTTGAACATGACACAGCTGTTGCATTGAAAGAAGAAGAATTGCTTGATCAAGAAGAACAACAGTTGGTTCAGAAGGAAAAGGAAAGGGTTGAAAAGGAAACAGAAGATTTAAGGAGGTATGAGGAATGGGTTGATAAGAAGATAAGAATAGATGCAGATATAGAACTTTCTAAGATGATCAAGATTGAAGAGAATGAAGTTCCAACATTTGATGTGCAATCTTGGATAAGGGAGTTCACTGCTAAGAAAAAGAAAGAAGATGCTGCTACTAGAAGGAAGAAAAAGGCACTTAGGGGTCCAACTCCATTGCAACAAAGAAAAGAGCAAGAAAGGTACTTGAAAAATATGAAGGGATGGAAATTGGTACAGTTAAAACCTAAGTCTGATCAAGAGGTTTTTGACTTGTATCAAGAAGCTAAGAAACAAATAGATACCTTTTATCCTATGGATTGTCCTGAAGATTTGGAACACATTGCTCAAAGAAATAAAAAGTTGGTACCTAATAAAGTGGCTGAAGTAGAGCATGTTCAAGAGACAAATGTTGTAAAGCAGCTTGATGTTAGTGCAGATAAGACTACTTCTTCTGTGCAAAGTGGTAAAAGAAAAGGTGTTGTTCATAAATCCTTTGCAAAGAAGAAGAGGAAAATAGGAGAAGAAAGCAGTTCTAAGCCAGAAGGAGATGAGTTCAAGAATGATTGTGATCATATTCCTCCTGAGCATTTAAAGGAACAATTGAAGGTTTTCACTATGGTTGGCAAGATGGAAGAACCTGAAGTAGTTGATGCCATACCAATAGGAATCAAGTATCCCATTATCAAAGTAACTACAGGATATGATACTAAAATAGGAGCATTTCATGATGTTGAGAGATCTGATGGAAAGACTCACAGGTTTCTTAGATTTCAACAGATGCTATATTACTTTGATAGAGAGGATGTTGATGATTTGTGGAAATTATACAAGGCAAAGTTTGGAGCTGAGAAGTTTGATGGTAAAAAGTATGAAATAGATCAAACTGATCACATTAAGACTATGTCTGATAATGTTCTTTGGAGAGCTCTAAAAATTATGTATGAACCTTCAATGGATGATTCTGAATGAACAGAGATAGTAGAATATAAAGTAAGAAGATGGAGACTTTTTCAAGATTATGGAATTCATTTCTTGGATATTGGACCACTTACTTTGTATATGCTGGCTGAAAAGGATTACCCAGTGGTAAGATACTGGAATACTGTCAATCAGATGGTTAATGGTGCTGGATTACTCAACTTGTAGAAAGACTATGATACTGATGACCAGTCATTTAATTTGATGTCAAAGTATAAGAAGATACTTGGTCAACAGACATCTCATGACTTGAGTGTTTGGAAGCATCCTCCTAGTGTATGATTGGGCTTTGAAAGAAACATAATGATTTAGTGATAAATATTAAGTTTAGGGGAGGATTGTTGGGTTTTGGATTCTGCTGCTGAGTGAAACTACTGCTGTGATGAAACTGCTACTAAGGTAAATGATTCTGCTGCTGATGGCAAAATGCTGCTAAGAGAAAATGTTGCTGAAGGAATCTACTGCTAATGTGATAAGTATGTATTCGTAGTAGATAATTATAGAATAGATTGTGTGTATAATATACGTCTAGAATATTCTTATCTTGCATAGAAAGTTATTGTAAACCTAGTAGGACTCCTTGGCCTATAAAAGGAGGATCCTAGGGTTAGTTTGAGTACACGTATTGTTTAGTTTTCGTTTACACTTCAAGGTTGTAAAACCCTAGCATTGTCGAGTGCTCGTATTAATAATATTGAAGTGTTGATAGTGAATTGTTCTTCTTAAGTTAAGCTTTTATATTCCACATTCTAGATTAAGTGTTTTAATTCAAGTCAACTTCTATATAAGATCATTTGCTCAACTGGGATCAACAGTATCGCCTTCATGTGATGTAGTGACATAAGGACCATCATGCTCACACCCTTCTAGATCTAGAGACATTACATTAGAGTTGTGGATCAGGAGACTTTTTCATCAGAGTTGCGGAAACGTTGTAGGTAGTCTCTCAACATTTGTTGTAGTATGTCTCTCATCATCATTGATAGTGATGAGGATATGTGAGCATGAGGTATGGATTGACCCGATTCAGCTGGAAATAGGAGCCATCAACACCATCTTTATATGTGTCCCTGAAATAAGACAGTTAGCAATAAAGATAGAGAACGAATATGGCTTTGTCATTCGTTTTGCGAGGACAGACTACCCTCCGGTTTTGTGAAAACCGACCTGTGATCAGGTAGAGTCTCTTTTAAAGAAGACTCTCCTTGACAGGAATTTCCAGCTTGTAGTAATGAATTTTCCAAAGAATCCACTTCGGAATCTTCATACTTAGCATGTTCTCATACCGGAACGTCTCAAAGCAGACAGCACGATAGAGTGAATCGGTGAATAGATATTCATGGATTGATGAGAAATTGATTTATAGAAATCACTCGCGTGTCATATAATAATCATTTTTGAGACACAACGAGAGTTTTAAGCTTTGAATCAACTTTCCATCAAAAATACTTTTGGTTGAAAGGTTATACACAATCAATGTGCTCGAAAATTAGTTTGTGAGCACATTGAAAGGTTTTTGCAAAAGTATCCGTCAATCCATATCCTGGAACAAGTTTGATTCAATTTTGAATCACACCATTGCTACTTTCCAGTTGTCACTTGATCATTGATCCAAGATGGATATCACATGTCACCTACCAAGAGCTTGAGTGATGTTCACTCTAGAAGGATTTCCATCTTCATTGTGAATATTTTCATATCACTCGGATGTTCTGGCAATACCACAAGGATAATGCGTAGGACTCTAAATATTTATCTTATTTTCCACATTTTGTGAAACAATAAGCATATTTGGAATGTGTCCTATCGAGATTTATGGATGATCTCATGGCTCTAGACTCAATAGTGCATTTTGATCCGCTCCTGGAGACTTGGGAGGCGTCTCCTGTTTAGGTATCAACATAGCTCGCAATGAGCGGTCGATACATTGCACAGGGTTCCCTGTGAGAATGAAACATGCTCTTTTAAGAGAACTTGAGTGGTTGGGGAGTTTAGTGCAGTGCGTCACTAGGTCCATGACGTCTTGTCTTCAATACCGGTGTTACCTTAGTAACTGCCAGTAGATTATGAATTGAACCCGGTTTCTGCCCTAAGGTTGAATATATGGAGGGCTATTTCTTTTCACCCTTTCTCATTTCATTTCTTTTTAATTCTTCAACCCCTTCAGTGCTTACCGAGACTTCACCACTAGAACCTTGTTGGGTTTGTTCCAGTCCTAGCTCTATCTCAGTCCGCACTCATCCCTTTCTCACTTTACTCCTTTTTTCAATCATTCCTAAGGACTTCTAATCTATCTATGGATTGTCCCTGGGAAGATCCTTCTGGTTCTGGTGGATCATGGGAACTCATACCTAACCTTAACCATCCTTATAACTCCATGCATAAAGATATATGGTCGGTCTTTGGTATTACTTCCACAAACGCCATTTGCTCCCCCTCAATATGTGCATCAATATTCGAAAGTGTTTAGCACATATGTGGGAGCCTATTTATTGAGTCCAAAAGATCACATTTGATTTTCAGATTTCATATTTAAATCACATTCTCTCCCCTGATCAAAAATTTCAAATCCTTTGAGATTTTGGATCCCAATTGATTTATATAAGTTAGAAAACGTTTGGGAGAGAAATGCGGTCAATTTTAATATTTTCTGATAAAAGGAACCTTTTTCTTGATCCCCCTCAATCTGTGAGGGAGGTTGTTATGTGTCAGATTTGATGAGTTTACAAAAGATTTGAAGTTTTAACGAAAACTCTTTGAAAATATTCTCATTCTGACACATAACCATCACAAATTGTATTGTTGCAGGATTTTGGTACAAAACGTGGAGAGTTTTGATGATACATAAAATTTTGAGAAATCACTCTCCCCCTCAATCAATGACGGATGTTAAAACTGAAATATTTTCATAAAATATTAAAGTCATTGATTGAGTTAAAAATTTTATCAAAATTTAGATTCAATTTGATTTTCAATCAAAATCTCATGGTACCACCAAATTTTGCACAAATATTTTCCGAAAAAATCATAGAAGGAAAAATATTTGGCGATAAAAAGAGGATTTCTCTTCTTTATCAAGAAATAATGCACTGAAGCGTACATTAGATCGAGGAAACATGGATATAAAGTAATCCATGCCCAGGTGAACTTCACCCGGTAAAAGGAACAACCGTCTTTTTGGCGACGTGTTTTCCCCATTTTGAAAAATGGGTTGCTATCTGAAGTAATAGCAAGCATAGTTTTGAAGTTCGGGTTACAGCCTGAAATGACTGCAAGCCATATTTAAAGAAGATTTTGAGAAGCGACATGTTTTAGAAAAACATTATTTGGGAAAAATAGAAAAAAACTCTCGCTCAAGCATATGTATGTTTCCGTGTCATTATTGAATGGCATTTCTAGAAACGTACATAATATTGATTACACAAGAGACATGTCGCGAGAAGAATATTTTTGGAATTTTTATGTTTTTCCGATTTTTATGGATTTTGTTGATTTTATAATTTTCTAATTTCTTTTTGGTTTTTAAAATATGTACAAAGGATATTATGCAGTTTAAGAGGATGTTGACACCGAAAAGAGGATATCGGTTTGCACGTAGTAGAAGTCAGTAGTCAACATCTCTTAATTGTCGTCTGAACTTGAGCCTTCTCAATGTGAAGCTTTGATAGCTCAACAACGTATCATCTCACGCTAGACTAGTTCTTCTCAACTTTCTTCCCTGCTGAAGGCTGAAGTAGTGTGTACCAAAAGTATCCAGAGACCACTTCCCCCTAAGTAGTAGAAATGATGCAATCAGTCTCATTATATGAAGCTCAGAAACCCGAAGTACACACACAATCCATTGTGTAGGTCTTTTGTCGTCAGAAACTGTTTCTTACATCTCTTCCCCCACGTAGTTGGAATAACACACCAAAAGAACGAGTTAAAACACTGATTTTCTCTGCGGTTATGACATTTGTCTTCCCGGAATAACTTCAATTAAGATGAAGTCTAAAGCTCATCATGTGTACTCGTTGTGCATTCCGATGTATGTCTCCTTCCCCCTTGCTAGTTTTGATACCTCAGAATCAGCAACACATTTTATGCACATATTCTTGAAATCTTGTGAGAAGAACAAAATTAGCTCAAATGTATCCTGTGAGAATCAACTTGCTGAAGAGCAATGTGAGCACATCTAATTAGGGATTAACTTAGACTTTTCACTCTCCCCTAATTGGTGCTCTCCCCCAAACTGGCAACCTTTCAGATGAGTGCCTTGAATATGAAGAAGTATTTTGATAATTAATTGCATATCGTCTTTAGTCTTCTAACACGCAGAAGAAAATGTAGAACAGACTGTAGACTCGACCTTCTTCACGGTTGTCCATTTGGGGAATAGAATATCAACATCTTCGTCTTGCCAAATGCATTCCAGTCATATTACATATACCAAATCAGCCCACATGTACCAAATACAAGAAGAAACGATAACACCAAAGTAACAGGTTGAGGCACTGATCATCTCTGCGGACATTAACTCCGGAATAACTGATTAAGCTCGATCATGTGAACCTGTTGTGCGTCCCTGATGTACACATTTCTCTCTCACCTAATGGTTGCGATTAATCAGCCCGTGATGTGCACATGAAGTGATACAACCAAAGTAACAAGTTGAACCACTGATCATCTTTGCGGTTATCAATCCCGGAATAAGTGATTAAGCCCGATCACGTGAACTTGTTGTGCGTCCTTGGTGTACACATTCCTCTCCCCTGATGGTTGCGATTAATCATAATCATCATAATGATGTATACATGAAGCATTAACTTGAAGCCCTTTATCAATAACTGGAAGCTCTTTACCAATAATAATATCAGCCCGTGAGAAGATGTTGATAAACCTCATGAGTCCAGAACTGAAGTATTCTGGAGTCATGAGATGATGACTAATTGAGTTTGCTCCCCCTCAATTAGGCCATCATATGTAAAGATCCTCTTCAAAAATTTGTGAAGTTGTTGAATCGGCTCCCCCTCAAACTGACCATTCCCTTTTATAGATTCAACACTTTAACGTAATGATCACGTTTGAAGGTCTTGATATTAACCATCTTCTTCTTTATCTGAATCAATCAATCAAGCAATGACTATAGAACTCGAACAGAGTAACAAACCATGGAATATATCGGAGAGGTAGACAATAATTTCCCCGACATGAATAATTAAGCTCGATCCCTTCATGATTTATAACCCCAGCATACACATTACTCCTCCCATGAAAGAAGAGAAAGAACACACGCCTATTCTCCCCCTCAAAAGTAGCATGCTAATGACATTTTTTTGCCACAGTCGAAAGGAGAAGGACATACACTTATTCTGCCCCTCAAAAATGGCATGCAATGACATTTTTGCCATAGTTGAGATTCCGTGATGGTTGAAATTTATCAGATGCAGCATAAATATGTGTGTAGCACCAAAAACTACTGCGAAGAAGATGATGATTAAAACACTCTTGAAGCAGCCCCTCTTTTGTTTCCTCATCTATGGTTTAGCAAATGAAGAGTTCCATGACGCTTGTAATACGCCTAAACCACTTGTTGAAATGTGTTTAAACCTTAGAGGGAGAAAATATCTGCGTACAAGAGCCGAATGACCATTCTACAAACTTCATCAACACGTAGTTTCTTCATCTTTTCCCTTCTCCCCCTCAAATATTGCATATGCCAGTTTGCAATTTTTGATTGAATAAATGAAGAGTTCCATGACGCTTGTAATACGCCTAAACCACTTGTTGAAATGTGTTTAAACCTTAGAGGGAGAAAATATCTGCGTACAAGAGCCGAATGACCATTCTACAAACTTCATCAACACGTAGTTTCTTCATCTTTTCCCTTCTCCCCCTCAAATATTGCATATGCCAGTTTGCAATTTTTGATTGAATAAGTAAGCACAAAAATATAATCCAATGTATGTCAATCCACTTGATGACTGTATGAACATGGGAAAAGCATGAGGCCTGTTGATGAGAGTGGTCATATATAAGAAGATTTCTCTTCTTTCTAAGATAAGGCACACTGACACGTACACCTTTCTTTTCTTTGAGGAATGGGGCCTGAAGTGGTATCTGCAGACGCCATAATGTTGAGGAACGAGGCTTGAACCGTTGTGTCCAAACGTCATTTATCTCTTTTCTTTTTCTCTCTGCTAACCTGTTACCAACCCCATTATCATTCTGTCAGCTATATGTCGTGATTACTGATAGAGAAAAACCCAATATGATGAACTTGAGACTGAAGTAAAATAACCCGAACTTGTGACATAAGCTTGCACTAATGTGTGACAAGGAGCGGTGTAGAGAGTTCGTGAAACATCGAATCCCAAAGTACTCTATACTCTTCAACCAACCAACCATTAAGTATAAGACGTACATCACCTCTTGAATATCCACAACTTCGTGTGACACTGAGCACTACAACGTAACTCCTTAAAATGATAGTTATTTTGTGGTAATAGAAAGGAAGAATCCCAAAAATAACTAGATATCCAAGTCTTCGTCATTGTAAAGGTTAAAAGCTCGAACAAGGATCTCGAAGAATCTTCAACCAACCACCCCGATATCTTCAGATACTAAGTACACGCACCCGTGAAATTTCACTTCAACCACAAATAAATAATAATGAATTGACGCCGTAGTCACATCTTGTGGTTTAACTTCCCAAATCTAGCCTCTTTGATGTTATGAATGAACTGATAATGGTTTTATCCCGATCTTGTCAAACACACATAACCCCATAAAAATTTGTTATAACCAAAATGCCATGAAGAATGTTGACTCCTCCCAAACCAACCAGTCAAACGTGTGCAGCTGATAGGCCCACCTGGGAGAAAGTGCAAGTTAATATTGACCGTGGAAGTACAGGGAAATCCCCGGGTCGTTAAATCCCAACGAGATTGAAATTGTATTTGTAAACGATTAGGAAAGTGAGTGGTACCAAGGACAGTAACAAAGATGATTTGAGGGTTGATTATACTACTGATTGCTTGATATTTGGATAATATATAAACAATAACAGAGATACAAATAAAAGCACAAATAAGAAAATCAGATAACAGACAGAGACAAGTGGTATTTAACAAGTTACAAACTACAGGGGGTAAAAGTGAAACTTTGAAAAACTTAAAATTAAAGAAAATGGAAAATGAAATTGAAATTATGAAAATGATTATTATAATATTTAATTACTATTTAATTAATAAAACTAATTAAAATCTAATTTAAAACTTAATTTAATTTAACTAAAAATGACAAGTATTACAAATTATCCTAAAAACTTACAAAAATAATTTCTAAACCTAAATTAGAACTTGAAGAAAGTATAAAAAATGAAAACAAATATTTTTGTCTTTTTATGAGTATTTTATTAATTAAAAACTATTTAACTTAATTAAACTTATTAAACTATTTTAAATTACTATTATTACTAAATTACCTTAGAAAATTATGATAAAATTTATAAAACTATTTAAACACTACAGAAATACTACAAAATTATAAAAAATTGCTAAAAATTATATTTAAGCTAATTGGCTAATTAATTACCTATTAATTATTTTAAAGCTAATTTATTTGAATTAAATAAGAAAATTAGAAAATGGACAGTGGAAATTATGAAACTATTTTCTAAAAGTCTTAACTACTTTATAAAACTTAGGAAAAATATAAAATTCTACTTTTGTTAATTAAAATTAAAGAAATCTATTTAATTACTAATATTACCTATTTAATTATTTAAACTAGTTTTAAATCTAATAAATAGTAAACTGCTTAGGAAAAATCTAAGAAATTTATTTTAACTACTTAAAGGTACTAGGTAATTTATAAAATTATAAAATTGGACAAGTGCTTATTAATAAGCTGATATGAAAATTAATTTGATAATTTCTATTAAATAGAAGCTATCACTATAATTAAAGTTTGCTTTTTCAGGTTTTTATTTTATAAAACTACTTAAATACTTAAAAGAAGAAACTTTTACAAAAACAACTACTTTGGAACCTCAAAATAAGCACTGTAAGTGCTTATTTGCTTATACAGTTGACTATTGTTGACTAGATTAAGAAATAAGCTAAATTGGGCTATGTGGGGTCCACACTGATTAAGTAAGGTTCACCTAAGTTACTTGAACTAGTTTGAGCAAGTCTTAAACAAATAAGCAGTAAGAATAAGCTATAAGACCACAATAAGCAATTCCAAACCTACTTTCTGAGACAGAAATGGGACAAAGTTTAGAGCTGATTCTAGGTTGGGTCCACTGGTCTAATGATCAAACTAAGGGTCAAGTGTTGAACCTGGGTAGGAGGGGGGTTGTCTAAACTAAGTTTGAACTACTGGGGTCCATAGATGTGGGCTGCAGCCACTACTAAAGTTGGTGGTGTGGTGGTGGTAAGATGGTGCAAGGGGAGTACTTCTTCCCTGCAGTTGTGTTCCAAGGAATGTGGGGTCCACAAAAGTAAAAGGGGGTTCAAACTAAACCTAGGGGTTCAAATTTAAGGTGATAAGCTACAAGTTGAGCCAATAAGCTATCCTTATGGTTCACTAATAAGCTCTGTGTAAGCCTTTGAAATAGTGGTCATACACTGAGTGATCAGTGTAGCTTGTTTTGGGTAGGGCACAAATTGGATCCTAAAAGCTATGCTACAATAAGCTAATGGCCAAACTAAACCTAAATGTGATAAGCTGAGGTATTAAGCTATAATTAATCTAAAAACTAGAGTGTGGGGTCCACTGAAGTAACCACAAATCACCACCAAAGTTGGGTGGGTGAAATGGGATCTGAGTGCACAGGGCACTGGTTTGCCCTGCATGGTACTTTCAGCTTTTGCACAAGCTTGATTAAAAATCTTAAAAATCAAATAAGCCTTGATTCCTAGAGTTTAAGTGGTAGGTTATAAGCACAAGAAATTTCAAACTCTAAATCAGCTTCCTTAATTCTAGAAAAATCACCCAAGTTTTGAGAAAATCTGAGAGCAACACTTTTGACTTTATGTGAACTTGAGTTAGTTTGACTTATGTGAACTTTGAGCTTAATCTACTTACTGAATATGTTGTAATAAGTTATAATAAGACTTAATTAAGCTATTCTAACAACTTATGAATAGGTATGATGAGTTTTGGACTCAAATTCCACCACAGTTAACTGTGGTGAAGAAGTACTTGTGATTTTGACTTTTAACCAATTAAGACTTGGGTATTTTTGTTTTTCTGAGCTAGTATTACACTATATGACTTGAAGCAAGCAAAAAGAGCAACTTAAACTACCTTGAACTCAGATGAACAACCTGATCCAAACACACCTTTACCTAGACTGTTTTGAGATTTAAGTAGCTAAGGGCTATAAGAGCTTATCCTACTGATCCAACATGACTTATTATGTTATATTAAATATAATTAAGCACTTAGAAACAGAAATTAACCACAGATACACAAGATTACTTATTATACTAATTTGACTGTGAAACTTTTATATTTTAGCAAATAGAAATTCCAACAAACAAGATACTAATCTAATGTTATATTATCACTATATAAGACTGAATAAGCATTAAACAACTAAAAAAGCAAGGAATAAGCAAAGCAACAGTACAAAGGCAGAAATGAGATTTTTGATAACTTACAATAAGCTTTCCTGCTCAAACCATGAACCAAGAACAATCTTAAAGAATCTCCACAGATTCACTAACCCAAGGCCTTCCAAAATTAACCCTGCTCCATTGCTTATCACCAATATCTTTGACAGTTTGACTTTCGTTGACCAAATTGATATTTATGGAATTTTTTTTATCTTAGACTGATTAGTAAGTTACTAAAAGCTTATTTGAGCTTATTGGGAGCTTACATGTGCTTACTGATCATTACCATCCACTACAATCAACAATACAACTTATTGAGAAATTTGAAATAAACTTGAAAATTGCATTAACTAAGAACTGACTTAAAACTTGAAGTTGTTTATCACAAAAGTTGAGATTACACCTTAATTGATTACACAAAGCTTAAAAACTTGATAACAAACTAAAACAACAGATTACAACTTAAACGAGACTATTTTTGCTAAAATAAACTATATCTTTCTCTTCTGCTCTTCTCTTCCCTTTATAAGCCCACATTAGGGTTTCTTGAAGTGCTCTGAGTCTTTCCCACTTCAATCACAGCCATCCAATGCTCTGAATCAATCTCAGCCGTTTAAACTGAAATTGGCGCCAAAAGTCCCCACGTTAACTTGGGGCCAAAGGTGAATAATTAAGGATAATTGGAGTGTTGTGGAGGTGTCAGGGGACAAAGGGGAAGGTTTTTAGGACAAGTTGGGACTGTATGGAAGAAAACAGAGGAGGTAGTATGGTTTGGAGAGAAATTTTGTAGGAAAGGCATTAAATGTTGTGTGGGTTTGCTGTGAGGTGGAAAGGAGGGTTTAGGGTAGTAGGGGGTGAGGTGGTGGTGAAATACCACCTGGTTTTGGTGGTTTCAGGCGAGGGTGAGGGTGATGAACAGTGTGTGTGGTTTGGGCGGTATTGGATGGGTCAAACGGGGTCAACGCCCGTTTTATATAATTAAGGGTGGACTGAGTTGAGGGAGTTGGGCCTGGGTAAAGGGTAAGGTTTGGATTGGATTGGAATTTTGGGTTTGGTTTTAATAACAAATAAAGGGTCCGGTTTGGTTGTGGTATTTATCAAGGACCAATTTTGTAATTTTGACAAAGTAGAGGGACTGAATATGTGATTTTCCCAAAGTAGTTTCAAGTGCTATTTTTGCCAAATATGATAAACCAAGGACCAAATTTATGATTTTTTCCATTTAAAAATATCCAGGGACCTTTTCTGTAATTTCTCAAACTCCAGGGACTATTTATGTAAATTTGGATTTTTAAGGGACTGTGGTTGCAATTTCTCAAAATGTTATCATAAGGACCAATTTTGTCATTTTAGAATAGTTCCAGGTTTATTTTATTAATTTCTCATTTTTAAAACCTTAAGGACTAATTCTGACATTTTTGAAACTTGAGGGACTAAAGTTGTAATTTTGTAATTTTTATCTTTAAAAGACTAAACTTGACAACTTATGAATCCCTAAGGACCTTTGATGATATTTTTCATGTTTTGATTTACCAGGGACTAGATTTGACAAATTTTGAAACTTGAGAGACTGAAACTGCCAATTATGCAAACTTTGTACGTTTTTCATCTATTTTTGCATAATTTGCATTTGAAACATATAAAACACACTTCTAAGATATTTTAAGTATTATGATGCATATTTGAGTGTTTTTGTATGTTTTGGCAGCTCAGATTGGTATAAAATGATGAGTATTTAGACACTCATCAAATGTCAAACTCATCCAATACATGAAGTAAACCCATTAGCCTTCTTTTGACGTTGCAGCCGTAGCACCAGAATCAATTAAGATCCGGAAATGCATTTTACTTTGTTCTGGATAGTTCCATCTTCATTGGTAGAAATTGTGTCTCTAGAAGTGCCCATCAGAAACGGTCCTTCATCAATTGATTTCAGACTATTTTCCCCATTCTCCTTCCCTTGACAGTAAAGTCAAAATCGTTGTGACCACGATTTGCAATCAATCTTATCGAGCATAGGAGGTCGGGTATCGGACCCAGCAGGTTGAATGTCATCAGTTGAAGCCGTAGTTGTCATGATGTAGTCTTAAACGGGATTTTACAATTCTAGTGACTTAAACCGAGAAATCGATTCTTTCCCGGGATTTTACTAAAGTCAACAGAAGAGACCGAAAGACGTAATAAGCGGAATAAACTTAGAATGAGAACTTGGATAAGTCACAATTAGCACTAAGTGTCAAGTCGCGACAAGTCAAGTTACAATAGATCCGATCGTAATAAGTCAAGTCGTGAAGATTAACCCACAACGTCAAATTACAATCAAACTAATCGAAACGACTTAAGTCACAACAATTCACCAAGCGCAAGTAGTTAACAGATCACTAGAATCTCACAACTGAGTTAATCGCTGGAAACCACCAAATCATTGAATTTTTAGATAAGTCACAGTTTGTACTGAATGTCAAGTCGCGACAAGTCAAGTAACAATATATCTGATCGTGATAAGTCAAGTCGTAAGAGTTAACTCGCAACGTCCAATCACAATCAGATTAATCGACACGACTTAAGTTGCAACAATTCACCAATCACAAGTAGTTAACAAATCACAAAAAAAACTCACTGCTTAGTCACCACAATACAAGAGCTAACCGCTGGAAAAATAGGTGACCGCTGAGTTGAGCAAACCACTAGAGGTTGACCTTATATCATCAAAGTACACGTTTCTCCCCCAATGATGGTTTCGAGCTTTCGGAAGCATCATTTGACGTGTACGACCATATACCCGAGAAGCTCTTGTGAAGTATCATTGACATTCTGTAGCATCAAATATCCCATGAGAATTGCTGATCACATTTCAACCTTTGAACTTGGCAAACAACCCAACCTCGTATTTGTTGGCTTTTGCAGTGACCACTTGGGGAAATAACTATGTACCACGATCTCATGATGACGTATATTACATAAGTCCCTCAACTTATACTTGTGCTAAACGCGCGACTCAAAACGGTGTATACCATATACCACAACATCAAACATATATGAGTATCCAACCACCTGAACTATCCTCAACTACGTGAGACACTTAAAGTGATAGTTACTTTGTTTATAAAGAGAAGAAACACAAAAATAACTAGATAGTCAAGTCTTCATCACGAACAATAAATGCTCAGACAAGTTATCTTTGTGCAGTAGAAAGAAAGAAACGAAGATACATAAGCGCACGAACTTGTGAAATACAACCTCATTTCCAATCCCGTAGTATATAGTAAAAGCCCCGCAGTCACATAAACATTTCGGTTACCAAAAAAAACTAGCCTTTGACATGTGAAATGAATCTTGATAAGGGTCATTCCCGTAACAATTAATAACTCAACCTCATAAAATCAAAACTTAAGTCCACATGCCCATCAACCACCAAATAGTAGGCACAACCAACAATTATCCCACAAATTCACATGCCCGATTCACCATCCAAACACAAAACTCGGATAGAGGTTCATTCAAAAAAACTGTGGACCAACACTTAGCCTCAACAATTTACTTTGACTTATCTAACCCAAAAATGACGATTCACTAAAAGTTCAAACCAAAAATATACCTGTAATACTAGTTTCAGTTTTTACAAACACGACATGATCACATTTGGTTATTGAAGCCCATGTATAAAGCGAATTTCAGCCCAAGTAAGTAACAAATCCAATTAAATCACAGCCTAGTCCAATGAAATGAATTACCCGGTCCAAATATAACACCCCTAAATGGCCCAAACAAAAATCAAGTTTACCCTAATATTTTCGGGTATAAAAAATCATTAATCACACTCAATATCCCTAATTTCACGCAGCCATCTTAACACTTCTCACCTAATCTCAGTTAAACACCAATTGATCCAAACACTGATCTTATTAAATGAAATAACAATTAATCCATCTCCATAATCTTCAATCGACGCAACTTATTCACACTCATCTAATCTCATTTCATTCAATATCATCAATCCGAAAATCACAACTCATCTAAAGCCATATAAACTTCCTTCGTACATACGAGCAAGGATCAAGATTCCACAAAGAAGACAGAAAGATCTTGATAGAGAGTCACGGGTAGGTCTACTTGTTCAAGTGATGCTTTCTGGTCTTGTTAAACAGAACAAAAAGATGAAATGATAACACTCTTGTTATTGTTTTGTTCTTTCCTTGAAGTTTTTGGATATTTGATGAAGCTTTGTCTTCAAAAATTGATCTATGATGGTTCACATTCACAAAAAAAAAAAAAAAAAAAAAAAAAAAAAAAAAAAAAAAATCATATCAATAATTGTTACAAGTGTTGAACGGACTGAGATCATGTAATACCATGTAAACAACGAAATAAAACAGATGTCATTGATTTTCTTTGTTTTATTCATTTGAAGAAATAAGATCTATGATGTGATATTCATTTCGTGACATGATCTTTGAAGATCTGAAGTTAATTTGCTTTCACGAAAATGAAACGAGCTGAGATCATTTGATCTAATTATTTTCGGTTCGATTCATGTATGATATTCTGAGTTGTGGAGTGTAGAGGAATGAATTTGTTGTCTTTAAGTCGATTAGGATTGTTTTGGTTTGTGGTAATCTGGTATTTGGTTGTAGAGATTGGACTGTTTGTTGTTGAATATTGATATGGGCTAGGCTGTGATAATCTTCTTCATTCAAACTCCTTTTGGTTTAGTTTACTTTTGAGACTTGTGGACAGGTGTACAAGATGACGTCACTTTGAGTTGGAGTCCATTGATTATTGTCAACAGCTTTTGTCTTCTTCATCTTTTATTTTATATGAACTAATCGCAACTTTTCTTGAAATTTTGGCATCATGTCGTTTAGATTTTCTAATAAAATTGATTTACAAAGAGCTAATCGCTAACCCATCTTGAACCAACTCACTACCATAGGGGACCACAAGTCAGTTTGTCTTTTTCCCGTTTTGTAAATAAACCAAAGTGCAACCAAGAGTTTCACCAAATCGTTACCAAGAAGAAAAACATCAAACCCAAATCAGTATCATTTTAATTGACCTTGTCATTTTTCCGGTGAGCATATCGGTCGATATTAAATGACCATAAAACAAAAGTTGACTTAAAAGACTTTTGAACAAAGGGATGATATGCACAGGCTGTTATAACAGAAAAAGTCTTGACCACTTAGTAACACATAAAAACTGAAAACTGTTACCAAGAGAAATAGTAAAAAAACTTCTGGATAAAAGATTTGGTAACTTCAGCTTCAATAATGTGATACGAACCACAAAAATCAACAAAACAAACAACCTAGGCTCTGGTATCATTTGTAGGATCGTAATATGTTGATTCTTGTGATGATTCGGGTGGTCTTAGAATATGGAAGAACAAGATAACCATGGTTTATGTTAGAAAGAGAAAGAGAATAGAGAGGGGATGTTCTTGAGAGAGAAAATTCACACTAGTAGTGTGTGTGTTATTGAATCATCCAACCTTTCCAAATGAGGTGGAAAGACTATATATACAATTACAAGTATACGCCCTCCTGCGGGCTGTGGATCAGGTATACAGTGGGTAAAGACCTGTCCTTCTTCCACGATGTTACCTAAACTAAACTAATATCTAACTAAATAATAAACTAACTACGAGCTATCATAATGCTATTACATCATTTAGGTGACCGAGTCTTTTATAGGAATATTCGTATTCCTAACACCTTCCCACTCACCACCCCACTTACCTAACAATCCAAGATGCATTAAATGCCACCCCCCTGTTGCAATATTAAACAGGTTTCACTCACTTCCTTTTTCCCGCAAAAATCGCATCTAAGGCTAGGATTCATTTCAAAGCAATTCAATGGTCAAGATTGGGTAGGATATGTTCAGAGATGGTTTAGAAACCCTAATGCTCAGCTATAAAAGGTGGAAGATGCAAGAAGAAAGAAGTAGTCTATTTTTTAGCTTAAATTATAGTCGTATAAGTTGTAATTTGTTATTTTAGTCTAATCTTAAGCTTTTAAGCATTGTATTAGTCAATTCAAGTGTAATCTCAACTATTTTAAGTAATATATTTCAAGTTTCAGTATCTCTTTTAGTTTATGCAGTTTTCACTTTTATTTCAAAATCTCTAAATAAGCTTTATTGTTGTTTATGTTAATGATATGGACTTGTAGGTTCACATAAGCTCCCAGAAGCTCACTGAAGCTTTTAGTTACACTAAAAGTAGTTTAAGTTAAAAGAAATCAAAAATACTAAAAAAAATAAAAAAATAAGAAAAAATCAAAAAAATAGCAATGATGATGATCAAGAAGCTGGAACATAGTGCATTATGGATGGCTATAGGTTAGGGAACCTGTGGAGGTTCATTAGGATTGATTCTAGTTTCTCTGGTTCACATTTTGGCTTGGATGGCATGAAGTAAGAATTTTTCTTCAATTTCTTTTAGTTCCAATATTCCCTAGCTTATTGTCTGTCAATTTATGCTTATTTATGTGTTTTAGATCATATTAGATTGGCATTAATCTGTTTCAAATTCTAAATCTTTGTTTTGCTTTGTAAATTTCACCATCTGTCAAACTTAGGGGTGTTTGGATAATACCATTCTGTTGCATTCTTGGTGTATTCATGGTAGTAATTGGTTCAGGCAACTCACCTAGGTCCTAATCAACTCAGTTCTTAAGGCATTTTGAGAAGTTTCATAAGAAAAAGTCAAAATCATCTTTATACTCTTTTGATTAATAAACTGTTAAAGATTAAGGGTAGTGAAATCACCATTGTTGTTTAGAAATAGCTCATTTAGCTTATTTTGGTTTCCTTTAAGCTCAAAACACCTTATTCAGTTAATAGATTAGATCCAAAGTTCACATAAGTCAAACTCAGTTCACAAAAAGAAAGTCAAAAATTTCATGCTTCATCAGAAAACTCAATTTTGGTGAGAATTTTTGTGAATTTTATACTTGGAATTGGAATTTGAAATTCTCAGAGGTTAGAGTATTCCACTTAAGCTACAATAATCAAGAAACAGCTTATTTTTGTGATTTTGTGTGTGGACCCCACACTGGCTCAAAGTGACCTGCAGGGATAGAAAGTGCCCTGTGCACAGGTAACTGACCATATTTCACAAGCCCCTCATAATCTTATCTGTGAGCTTAAGCTTTTGAGCTTTGGCTTTTTGGGTAGCTTATTGGTCCAAATCATTGGACCAGTGCTTATTTTGGGCCACAGAACCTTTGCTCTTAGCTTATTTTGGTCTGCTAGTTGCCCTGACTAAACTCAGTTCACTGAGTGGTCAGCCCAAACCACCCATATTCATAAGCTCATTGAGAGCTTATTAGTGGACCCCATTACTTGAGCCTTGGCTTATTTTTAAGCCCTCCTAGCCAGCTTTTAGGATCACCCTTCAAATTGTACCCCTGATCAACCCAAGTAGGCCCCACAAGGCCTGCAAGGAACCCTTTTTGGCCTGTTTTGGTCTTAGTAACATGCATAAGTGCTTATTGTTGTATATTGGCTTATTCCTTTAGCTTATTTAGTTGATTTAGCTTATTTTAGGTAAAAATCAGTGGCTTGTAGCTTATTTAACCAGTTGTAGCTTAATTGTAGCTTATTGCTTTAGAAAAAACCAAGTTTGGCTTATTAAGCCATCTGTTGAGCAAATAAGCTCGTACAAGGCTTATTTGGCTTTTCCAAAAAAAATGTTTTCCTTAAAGTTTCATATTTTAGCTTATTTAATAGTTTTGCAAAAAGAAAATCAAAAAAATAAAATAATTAGAAAATTTGCAAAAAGTGGGGTTCGAACCTGGGACCTCAGCCTCACAACAGACACACAACAAAGCCCCCTTCCATCTGCTATGGGGCACCAGTTCCACTCTTCTTTGCATAATCAATTATGTTAAAGTAGTATTAGTGTATTTAGCTTATTTTAGTTGTTCTGCCTATTCCAGCTTATCTGGATAAGCTGTTGCACCAAGCTTATTTTTCCTAGCTTCTTAATCACTTAATAAACTTTCCATAATTTTTTCATATATTTTACTGTTCACTTGGTAATTTTTAGATTTAATTTTAATTAAATTAGTTTAAGTTAAATAGTCAAAGATAAATTAGTTTTAGTGTTTAATTTTTATCTCAGATAACTATTTATAATTTTTCTAACTTTTATAAGTTATTAAGCTTCTGTAAAAATTACTTTTGAAATTTTCACTTTTAATTTTCTAATTTTTAGATTTAAATTAGTATATCTAGCTTTTAATTAATAATTAAGCAATTAATTAAGAAATAGCTTAAAAATAAATTGTAAAAATATTTTTATAATTTTGTAGGATTCCTATGATGGTTAATTAGATTTATAAATTTTTATTAAATTTTCTAAGTCATTTTTAGTATAATTAGTAATTTAAAATAGTTTAAATAGTTTAAGTAATATCATTAGTATTTAATTAATAGAAAATTCACAAAAAGACAAAAATAAATATTTTTAATTTTTAATCTTATTTTAAGTCATTTTAGATTTTTATAAATTAATTTTACAATTTTCTAGTTTAAATTTGTATCATTAAGTTTTTAAGTTAATTAATTTTAATTAAATAGTTAAATATTTTTTATTTTAATAAATATTAAATAATAAAATAATTTTCTTTTTAATTTAATTTTCTTTTAATATTAAGTTTATAAAAGTTTCATTTTCAACCCCTGTAGTTTATTTTTTCTTAAAACTCACCTTTTTCTCAACACACATACGTATCTGTTTACATTTAAGTTTACGTGTATACATATCTGTTTCCTGTGCTTGTTACATATTGTTATCAAATTAATATCAGTAGTGTAAATCAAATCCACTTCATCTTTGGTTACTGTCCTCAGTACCATTCATTCCCAAAAATGTTTACAAATACAATTTCAATCTCGTTGGGACTTAACGACCCGGGGATTTCCCTGTACTTCCACGGATTTAAAAACAATTGACTTTCTTTCCCAGGTGGGCCTATCAACTACACCCAGTTGACTGGTTGGTTTGGGAGGAGTCAGGTGTCATGGTAGGAATAGGGATTCTGGTTATAGACAGACCCGTTTCCTGACTCTACCATGCCACAGACAGCTGGAGCAATTATCACCATTATGAGGACTACCACACCAATCACAAATCAGAAGGTGTGGATGAGACATAGAAAGAATCAAAGGTATATAGAGGGGTAGGGATAAAGAATAAAAAAGGTAGGAGGGTAAAGATGGATATTTTTGTGGTTTTTGGAAAACATTTTGTAAGAAAAAATCTTTTTGTGTTTTTGTGTTCGTTGAAAACTGTTTTTAAAGTGTTTTCGGGAACAGTTTTGTTTTTATGTGATAATAATATGAATAAGGATGGGTAAATATACAGTGAGTGTATATCCAGATTCACTAATCTTCAAATACGTTTGAATAACGCGCACAACCTCCCCGGCAGCGGCGCCAAAATTTTGATTGGCTCCAAACGGTCAACTAAATTGACTAGGTGAATGGTCAACAAAGTCAAACTGCCTAGAGTCAATCTCCGTGGAATACAGTGTTTCCCCGGATCGTTATGTCCCGACGAGGTGTGATGGTATAAAAAACGGGTTTGTGATCGGGTGAATTTGAATGGAAAAGGGGTGTGAGTGTTTAAACTAAGGTTTTATAAAATAAAATATCTTAAACAAGCTATAAGAACATTTACTGGCAAATTATTTAAAAACGTATTTAAAACTAAAAACGTAAGTTTAAATTAAAAACTACGTCGATGCGCAAAATAAAAAGTGAAATTTTAACTACGCTAATCCTACGGATATGAAAATTATATTTCTAAGATCCTAATGATAAATGAAAATTATTGGAAAAAGAAAATTATTTTTTTAGACTATTTATGTATTTATTATTAATTAAAAACTATTTTTAAAGATTTAAAAAGTAATACAAATGAAAAGAAGTATGAAATAAAGTGAGAAAAATGCAAATTTGCTTTTGAAAAATCTAAAATAACCTAAAAATATTTTTAAAACTGAGAACTAATTTTTTTGAGTTTTTATTTAATTTTTATCAATTTAAAATGATTTAAAAATACTTAAAAACTAATATTAAATAAGAAAAGTACTAAATGAGCTAGGAAAAATCTGGAAATTTTATGGAAAATATAAAATATTATACTAAGCCTAGGAAAAATATAAAAAGTTAGATAAGCCTACTAATAAGCTGAATTGGGAAAATAAGCAGTTTAAATAAGCACTTCAAATTAGCAAATAAGCACTAGAATGCACCAAAAGCTTAGGGAAGGTGTAATATACCTAAAAAACCTCAATTAAACTCAAAAACCTAAAATAAGCCCGGGCCGTCAGCCAAATCGAGTACTTAGCAATTTCAATAAAATAAGGCTAAAGGCCCTACTTCTAGCTTATATTTAAGCACTCAAACAAGCATGAAAATGAAAAACAAGTACATGCACATGAAGATGGCCAAGAGGGCTTTCCAAAACAACAAGAATCAAGAAATTTGGTCAAAAAATGAGCAAGATATGGCTTTGAGAAAAAAGGGTCAAACTGGTGGTGCAGGGCAGGTTAATCAGCAGATGGGTCACTTTGTGATTGATTTTCCATAAGCAAATGAACTTGAAACTCGAATTTCTCTGCTAATTCAGATTCAAAAGCCACAAATAAACATAAAACAACAAGATTTTTTTATCCTCAAACGAAATTAAAGCCTACACAAGATCTGGTATTTTGCTCAATTTTTTACTTGACATGAAATTTTTTGACTTTTTATGTTTTTTAAGAGTTGACTAAAGCGAATTTTGGACGATCCTAGATAACTAGAATTGAAGTAATAAGCTGAATGAAAACTGGATTAAGCTAACTAAACAACTTATACACCTAAATGTAATGATTATGCCTACTGATAAATGCAACAGGTAAAAAAACATGAGAAATCAAAGTGAAATTTTGACTTTTGCTGAGTAAACCACCAATATAAAGCAAATACTAACCTATACTATCCTAAAGGAAACTAGATATGCAGATTAGACACCAAACTACCAACTAGAACATCAAAATTAAAGTAAATCCAAACAGTCCCGATTTACGGCACCTCATAAGCCAACAAAAAAAAATCTAAAAATGAAACCAAAAATAATAGTAACTAGATAAGCTACTAAATAAGCTACATACCAAATTTCAGGTCAAATGGTCAAGAAACGAAGAATTGAAAAATAAAAAACTAACTGCTGAAATCAATTTTTTTGGACAGCAAAAATATGGCTACTTCGGGCTAATGAAAAGCTGTTAAGAAAAATTCAAAAAAATAAAATAAAAATATACACAACTAGATAAGCTACCAAATAAGCACCAAACCAATTTTCAAGTAAAATGGACTTATAACGAAGAAATGAAAAACCAAAAACTAATTTGCTGTTTGGGCTCTTTTTTGACAGCAAATCAGTGAAAAATAGGTAAAAAAAATTAAGTGAAAGTGGGTCAAAATGAGTTGTTTTGACCTTGAAAGCCTAAGTACCAGTTATCTAAACTTATACTATCCTATTGTGGACTAAAAGTAAGCATAAACAACAACTACACATGGCCTAATCCAATTCTACCTTCTTTTTTTTTTTTTTTTTTTTTTTTTTTTTTAATGGCAGTTAAAATTAGAAATGGCTAAACTACTCTAAACTATTTGAAAATGATAAATTTAACTTTAAAACAACTAAAAACAATAAACTAAAGATGATTGAAATTCAAAAGTTTGAAAAAAATATGTTTAAGGCTACTATAAAGAGTCGTCCCAAACACTCCTAAACAATGAATGATAATATGATTTTCAAAGCAATTGATTGTTTAAGATCATGAAATTGATTTTAAAGCTTCTAATGTGATGTAATAAGCTAGTTTAAGCACAAAGACAACCATACCAACAACAAATACACAAGAACTATAAAAATGCTACAATGACAGTTAAATGAGATAATGATCAACAATGGATTCTAGTGAGCAAATACCATTTATTAAGCACTAATACAACTGAGATACACCTAAAAAGTATGAAAAGCACAAAGATAAGCAGGTATAAGCTATGGAACAGTAAAAAGCAAAAATTAGGACAAAGGCTTACAAGAGATTTCATGCTGAGAACCAAGGTACCAAGGGCCATTACCATATCCTATTGGCTTCCCATGAAGCCTCTAACCCAGAGCAATTCAAAGTACAACCTGCTTCATGCTTCTTCATCAATTTTCACTGATTTTTTATTTATTGATTATTTTTATTGATATTTTTGGTATTTTTGAATTATTGAGTAAAACTGATTAGAATGCAAAAGAAACTTTTAAAAACTCAATAGTAAACTTAAATAAACTTAAAGGAACAGTATTAAACAAATTATAACAAGTTTTAAGTAAATGTGTCAAATTTACTTAAAAATACAAAAAATGAATTTTTAAAAGATAACCTTGAAATTAAAGCTTGAACAATATCCAAATTACATAAATAAAACTGATAACAACTAATTTAAACTAAGTATTATATTTGAAAACTAAAGTTACACTAAAACAATATTAAATCTAATCTAATTAACTATCCTCTTTCCTCTGTGCTTCTTTTCTTCACTTTTATAGACTAGTGTGAGTTTCTCTGTCTTTCCCATCAATTTCCAGCCGTTGGATCCTTCTCTTTCATCTCAGCCATTGAAATGGCGTTTTGGCGGGAAAAATAGAAATTGCAATTGGGGTGGATTGGTTTGGCAGGTGAAGATATTAAATGTTGTTTGGTGATGTAGGAGACAAGTAAGGTGGTGAGGGGGATAGGTTGGTGAAAAGGTGAGTAGTTGGAGGGCGGGACATGGAAGCTGGAAACCTGGGAAAGGAGAAGGTGAATAGTTCAAGGGCTGAAAATGTCATTTTTCTAAAGTTGATTCAAGGGTCATTTCCTGCCATATATGAATAGTCCAAGGGTTGTAAATGCAATTTTTCACTTTTGGTCCTTCAGGGACTAAAAATGCCAAATATTGAAACTTGAAGGACCAAAATGTAATTTTTCTCAAAACTTTTTACCCAAAGACCAATGATGCCAACTTGTGATTTCCCAAGGACCAATAATGATTTTTCTTCAAAAATTCCCACTAGGGACCAAATCTGTCAAAAGTGAAACTCCAAGGACTAAACTTGTGAATTCTCAAAACTTTTCAAATTTTTCACCAAAGGACTAAATATAACAACTTATGATTTCAAAAGGACCTTTGGTGATTTTTCTTTTAAAATAAGTGCTCAGGGACTATTTTTGCTAAAATTTGAAAGTTGGGGGACTGAAACTGCCAATTATGCAAACTTTGCTTGTTTTTCATCTGTTTTTACTCGTTTTGCATCTGAAACATATAAAACACAATTTTGGGATATTTTCAGTATTTTGATGCATTATTGAGTGTTTTTAAATGTTTTGCAGCTCGAATTTGACCAAAAATGATGAGTGTTTGAGCACTCATCAGATATTAGTTAAGGTTTCCTAGTGGTGGGCCGGATTACAGTAAAAGTATATACTCGTATAATATTTTGAGCAAATGATTAAAAAAAGTAATCATATTTGTCACCATTTTCAATGGCTTACATTTAAGACTGTTGTTACAGGTTTTATACCCTCCGATGGCGTATTTGTATCAAATAGTAGCTTACACGAAGATATACTCGAGATTATTTCATTCAAATCATCAGGTATATCATAACATATGGTAAGGAACACCTTTCTGATGTTTCCTAGATGCCTTTTTTGGTTACATGTTATTAAATTTTGTCAACAATCAGAATATTTTTTTTGTTGATTTATATAGTAGTGTTATTATTTTTTTGGTTATGTTTAGCACACTCTTCAATTTACATGTGTTTATAACTTATAAGGTTGATTTATATTAAATCAACTTGGGCCATAACCAATTGTAACTATATGATATCATGATATAATAAATAGACTTTTATTATGCTGAAGCTCTTGAAATTTAAGCAATTCACTTCATATGAATGCAGGTATGTAACATGAATTTTAGCAATAGAAGCAATTTGACCATTTTTTATACAATCATGCAAAAAGTAGTTATTGTATTGTTTTAATATGAGATTGACTCAAAATATGTGAAATTTATCATAAAAGTTTAATCGTTTGATCTTTTATGCTTATGTGTATAGATACAAGTGTATTGTGGATGGTCTTTAGATTTATAGTGTAATTGAATGTTTTGATTTTTATATGAGATTCTAATTGAACAAAAATATGAGAACTCTATGTTGTATCTCATCCGTATAGTTGATATCACACTATGGTGGACAATATAAATATGAGATATTAGTTTATAAAGTGTTTTGTGATTTACAGTGTGGATGAGTCATTCGTTAAAGGGATTAACTTTGATCTCAACGAATGATTTGACCATAAACTTTCAGTAGTCCTGAATTGCTTGCGAACTTTGTAAAACTTTTATATACATGTTGCCTTTTTCATGTACTTTGTTGTTGCAAAATCCCAAGCAGTTTTCCATCATCTATGTAAGTTGCTTCACTCTTCCGTATGCTACTAGTTTTCCTGCATCAAAAGAACCATATCATTTTGTTTCCCTTTATGGGTAAAAGGTTTAGAGATATTAGTTTTAATATATTGGTTAAAGAATTTTTTAAACCATCTAACCTTCAGTACACATCACGAACGCTCCAAGATTTTGAAAATGCTGGAACTCTTCAATGTATATCGTGTTAGTTGACTAGAAAGAACCATATAAAAGAGAACTTAGGTTACATAAAAGCATCATAAAGCATAATTTACTATAACATTAGCTTGAATTTTAAACAGCCAAAAACAACAAATTATGGATTGATTATATATTAGATAAGAGAAGAATCATTTGCATTATTGTAAGTTTATAACGAACCTTAATAAGGCATGTGACAGATGCACCCTTCTTTACAGGGAGCTGATACGGTTCACTTGGTGTCCTTTTATCACTAACACGGATCAACTTTAGAACTTCACACTCAACAGCGACAGAATGGACATGTAGGGCGTATTTGCTGCTGACATCAAAGGGGGCCTAAAATAAGGAGTGAAATGTGTGTAAACTGTTACACAATACTGTGTAGAGCAACGTCAAGAGAAAAGAAAAAATAGTTGAAACAACATACATTTTGTAAGTCATGAATATGTAGTTCCACAATGAATGTATGAATGGCAGCTAGTGGTTTTTCTGCATAATAAAGAAAAAATTTAGCCCAAAATAAACATTGAATGTGATGTACCTAAACAAATATACGAACATGTAAAGACTACCTTGACTAGGAAACATACATTCACAAATTTACATACATAAGATTACGTAAAATCAGACCTGTTGAATAATATGCTTACCTATTATTCACGATATGATTGTATGTTGGACAATAAGTTAACCACTAAAAAGTTATAAATTTTAATAAAACATAAAAGCTTCTCTCTTGGTAATATTATTAAATAAAAAAATGAACTTTTATCTTTTTGGATGGATCCGAGCTCTTCTCAAACTGATGATTGATATATTGGTGAGTAAAACATTTGAAAGGTACCAAAATAAAACTAGAGATTTGTATGACTAAATAGAAACGAGTTGAGGAAATGGGAGTTGGGGAAATTTGTATGTCCGAGATTAGTTGTTTAAGATAACTTTACCGCAAAGTACACATCCTGCTGAAATGTCCGTTTATTTAACCCCTTTGACTTGGACTCACAAAGTCTCACCGGGCCCTGCACTCGTAACTTTATCTTTGTTGATATAAATTTCACTGACGGTAACTGGAACCTGCATTCAAAGAAAATACAGGTAACCAAAAAAAGGAGAGCGAAAGTAAAAATAAATAAAAAATCATTTAGTATGTAAGTACATTGTTTGGCATAATCAGCATCTTATCTCCTGTATTCACAATCCCGTATTCCACTTTTCCCACAACAAAAGTCCCGTTTTTGCCATACTTGTCTGATATACGCATTCTGAAACTGAAACAGTAGCAGATACGATAATAAGTAACATGTATCTATACCATTCACTTTCAGCGATAAGTCCTAAAAATCATCAAACCATAATATAACTTAGAAAAGTCTGCTGCAGACTCAAAAGAAAGGTGACATGAAAAAAAAGATTAGCCAGAAAAAAATTGAAGTATATAGAAATAAAAATCAGATGGGATACCTCAATATGGCTTCAGAATCGTGTAAGGGAACTTTAACAATATCAAGTGCCTCAAACAGGGAGACGTCATCGTACCACGTGCATATTATTCGCACGTTTTGATTAAAACAGTGAGCTATTGGAAGAAATTTAATGTCTGCAGATAGAGAATCTTTCAGTGATTTATAACATTGTGAAGTATAACTATCTTTTCCTATCATAGTACCGGCTTCAAGTAGGCAATTAAAATCTATTTGTATCACCTGTCCCACTCAAGTATTTTTGTGTTAACAGACAACGCACTCACCTAAATAGACAGCCATACACTGCTTAAGCATTGGTCTTTACTCTTACTAGATGGCAATATTAACATTGACATGGCAGAGTATGATCCAGTTTTCACCAGTACCGTTCAACTCTAAATTTTTTAGTTAACATGAGTTCTTTTTTTTTTTTTTTTTTTTCTTTTTCTAAATCATTAACTGATATATTTAAGGCAAAAGTACTATAATATAAAGTATAATATTTGTGCTTACGTTCTTTCATGTAGCCATGTCTCTTTAGAAAAGACTCCATCTGCAAAACTATTGTATCATACCTGCAGACATCAAAAGATATTGAGAGAACGCTATATAAAGTCATAGAGATACATTAAAGAAGACCAAAACAAAATCATGCACCTCTTAGGTGACCACTGAACGGATTCAAGATCCATTTTATTGACGGCAATTAGCAGCTCAGAAACACCATGAATTTTTGCAAGTCTTAAAAGCCTACTAGTCGATCCATCCTTTACAAACACATCATCAAATTCCCCTTCTAGACTTGATATAACCTGAACGAATTTTATGAATATAGATGGTCTGTTTTATAGTACAAAACAAGAGTTAAGATGCACAAGTTCTTACCAACACACCAATATCAGCTCTGGAAATAATATTAGGTATAGAAGATTCTTGGCCCTAAAAACATATTGATGTGAATTGATATGATTAGATGGATATATGTGGAAAACTAGAAGGGGGGTTGAATTGTTTTGCGTCTTTTTCGTTTAATAAAAGTTCACTTTCAAAGAATTGATAATAATTTGTAAAAACCTTTGAAGCTAAAGTATAGATACAAATTAATTCACATATGTCACATAGATACTACTTATTTAAAGTGTTGAATAGAAATTATAATTTCATATATCTCACTTGATTATAAGTTTGTATTTATGTATGTATATGTGTTTTAATGATTGTATATACTTTTAATTTGCTAATGTATAATTAATGTTTTGAATGGAACCTAGTTTGATCTTTATGTGAAACCAATATATGCACAACACACAATAATAATAATGTACGAGAAGCAAGTAAGTAAATAAGTAAAGAATGAGAGTTGGAAAGATCAAACCGAGAGACAAAGGATTTATAGTGGTTCAGCTACAAGGACACCTTCCTTGCCCTACTCCACTCCCCGAGCACCGAACTCGAGAGTTTTCTTCACTAAGTCAAAAACCTCCCTTATGGCGGAGAAAACCGTACACACCAAATGCTTACACCAATTAACGACACAAAGCAAGATGTCGAGTTCTAATCGTAGCTAGAACCAATCTCACACCAAATAACACACCACAACTTCTTCACACCTTTTACTTCTTCAATACGTCTTCACACCACGAGTATCTTCACGCCTTCACAAAATACTTCACGACTTCAATGTCTTGCTACTTCACAACTTCAAAGCACCAATGTCTTCTCAACTTCAAACCAATAATATCTTTGCACCTTCAAGCCACTAGAGTCTTCACAACTTTATTCTACTAATGTCTTCGAGTCTTCTTCACTTGGAAGCTTCAACTTCTTCACTACTAGTCACTATTGCCACTCTATCCTATCTTCACTACTATCCAACACTACTTCTTCACTTCAAACTCCACTTCACACTTACAACAATTCTAGATTCTACAACTAAATCTAACAAACTAATACATACACCTTATTCACCAAAATATGAAAGATCAACAAGATGAAACAAACAAACAACTTAGATAGCAAGATGATACTAAGTTGTAATACTTCTAATAGAAGTATTCTTCTCTTTGCACTTGAGTGTTGAGGCTTGAATCACTTTGAAACAAAGATCAAAGTATATAAGCTCAAAGGATTTTTAGAGGATGGAGAGAGATGTTTAGATCAGAAAGTTTTTAGTGCAAAAAGGTGAGAAAAATATGTGGAATGATCCAATATTTATAGGGCCAGAAAATACTGTTCTGGAGCGTGCCGGTCCCCTTAATTAGGGGGCGGTCCCCTTAATGATTAAGGGGGCCGCCTAGTATAATTAAGGGGGCCGCCCTCCTGAACGTTGGATTTTCTTGTCCTTTTGTGAGGGGAATTTTTCTAGATTAGATTTGCCATTTTTGGTTGAAAATTTGAATTCACAAATTTGTAATGAATAAAACATATTCTTTTAATTCCAAAAATGTTTTACAAAAGATATAAAATGTTTTGTGACATTTTATAAATAGCTAGTGATTAACAAAAATGTTCCTTTGATCTTGTAATACATTAGACACTTTGTTTATCCATACCTTAAGTGATTTAATGGTAAAGATGAGTATTTACTACTAAATACTTGTTCATGTCATAATCTTTGGTTTGATGAGTTTTCGTTTTGTGATTATCAAAACATAGAGATATCGAAAGATATGAATAACGTTTTTAGTCATTTATTTATATCAACAATATACACAAACAAACAAATTTATACAACAGTATATCAAAAGCCCTTGTTTATTCATAAAGTCAAATATCATAACATTAACTAATAAAACCCTAAAACAACAGAAATATATAAACTAAAAGCTATCTTAACCTAAAAGAAAACATAATTTCGTCCTAAAACTTTGCAGAACTAATATTGACAAATAAACCCTAGACTTAAAAATAACAAAAATCTGACCCGCAAGGTAATTGTTCTAGGACTTCATTTGAAATACGCAATTGGACCCATCTACCATATCAAAGGAGACCCAACTAAACCCATCTCCAAACAAAATTTAACACAACTTGACCCATGTTTAACCAATAGGTCTCAAATTATCACCTCTAGTTTTTACATATAATCCTTAAAATATACACGTTAATTGTAATGTTATACCAAGTAGACCAAAGGAATTACCTGTCTATCCACATCCAATATAGTGAACCGTGTATTATCAGTCTCAAAATGAGAGTCGTCCTCTTGCGCGGTGAATTGTTTTCTAAGGGCAGATTTTCCAACATCTGCAGACCAGACCATATATATAGATGATGGTAAAAGTATTAGATAAGTAGTTTCTAAATAGATTGCGAGAACTAGTAGGATACCCGCGCATAGCGGCAGTGACAAAAATTTGTTCACAAATATATATTCGGTCAATATTATAACAGAACAAAGGTAGGACTTTTCTTAATGTTGGTTTGACGCAAATCTGTTTTTAACATCTCTCTAATTTTACAGTTTAGAAGTTTAATCACCTTTCAGTTTCAACTTTCAACATTAATAATCAACACAACGATATTACATACAGTGAGAGGAAAGCAAACCAACAGTTACATATAAATCATGCAAACAGTTACATACAAATTACATAAACTGCCCAATTACAGGATGATCCAAACATAATATTTCTAGATTATCACAACACGCCGATGACATCCTATATTGTATCCTTCAACGCATAAGGCATCATACATTATTCTAGAAGGAGTTAAACCACACGGAAAACATCAGTCAAAGTCATAAACCCATAACCCAATTAGACTGATTAACAACTCTCACATAAACTAGTGTTTGGCTTAAGTGGCAGATATATGAGTATATAGTCTTTTCTGAGATAGATTACTTGTATCCGAGATATCTCTTTTTGTTTTATCATCATGTATCAGTTTGGTAGTATCATAAAGGAAATAGGCATGTCTATTCCTTTTGCTTAATTAATGTAATTTGTCATTGATTATTAATATACAAGTTCACCTTTTGCACCGAAAAAAACTCACATAACCTATCCCCAAACTTTAATGACACAATTGACCACCTATCACCACGTCACCACCATCCATTGCAATCATTGCTGCCTGGACTGCTACTCTTGACCCTATCAACCTACATCACTGCCCTCGCTATTGTTGTCATTCTATCACTATCATAACTTGTAAGAACCCATAAAATTTTACTAAACTACCTAAAATGAATATCAATCTCGATTTAACCCTATTCTTAATAAAATTAGAATCCCTGGCCTGATTACTAAGCATTGCATGCTTCCTTTAAAAAATGAAAAACTGAAGACTCGTAAAATAGTGAATAGAATGACATGGAAATAAAATAAACATACCAGGATCTCCAATTAACACCACATTTAGAATCCCCTTCCTATTACCAGAAGAAGAAGAAGATGCTTTGTATTCCCCTGTAACCAATAAACATTTGAAATTTGGTCAAAAAATGCTACAAAAACTATAATAAATGAATCCATCCTGGTACATACGTTTTACTGGTGCCTCTCCATGTGTTTTCTTGTACGTTCGTAGGTTATGTTCAATCTTCTTTTCTTTGATGAGTTCCCATAAAATGTTTTTGAGTTGACAAATGGGCAAGTTATACTCATCACCTTTCTGTTTCTGCAATTAACGAGATGGAACATTAAATAGTTTTCAAAACCCAATTCGACCCATTCATAAGTAAATGGGTCGAAATTGCTATTATAATTGTTATATTAGAAAATGGGTGAATTTCATATTTCCCCTTCAAAATTCTCTTAATTTCATATATGCTCAATCAAAAATTTAAATATCATATATACCCATCAAATACACTTTAAATTTTATATTTGCCCACTTTTATTTTCTTTGTTCAAGACAGTTCATATTATGACCAATATACCGTTCTTTTTCTTACAACTTCAACAACTACACATTCATCCAAATAATTTACTCATCCAAAACAATTATCATTTCTTACAACGAAATACTCCCAAATCCACACATCAGAATACAATTTAACGAACAATTAAAGTTGCCAAAAAACAATTTTGCAAAGAACACTAAAGAATAGTACGAGTAAAAAAGCTATTAGCAAGACCTTTGAAAAAAAAATATACATCTACATCTTCAGTTTTATGTATAATGTAAAAAGTGAAAAGGCATAGTATTTAGATCTTTTACTAGACGATGTGCGTAATGATATAAAAAAGCGAACAATGATATTTTTGATATATCTATTTGATCTTCTATTAAAAGTCAATTTTAATGATATAAAATACAAACAATGATGTTTATGTTGAAACACAAAATTCACAATGGGAAGCAACTCATAATATCATAGACTTTAATACAAGATCTCGTTCTTTTCTTAAAGAGAGGTTTAATTTGGATTTAAATGGCGCCATTTTCAACTCTCACGTATGTTGAACAAAAGGTTTGGAAGGGTAATACAGTACTCATACATTCAATAAATAATCGGAATGGGTATATATAAAATTTAGCAATTAGGTTGGGTATATATGAAATTAGGGACTTTTTTAGGGGATATATGAAATTCTTTTAGAAAATTACCTTAAGTTTAGATTCAATACTACTCAAGTCCATGCCGTCCTTATTAATTGATAGGATGGGATTGATATCATTCTGAAAAATAATATTTCAAATTAATTAATAACAACTATTTTTTTAAGCAAAGAATAAGAGAAGAAAACATACCCAAACTTTGTGCCTGGCAAGATAACCCCAAGGAATTGATAGCATTAAATGACACAATCTTTGGATCGAATTCCGCCAAACATCCGATTAACTTGATTTCATCATCAGAAGGTTTAGCCTCGTTTTCAGGATCCCACTCATAAGCTTTGTGGGAGCAATACTCCCAACTCCCAATAAGTGTGGGCGACCAGAGTGAAATAAAACCGGAATTTCTCTTGTACATATCATATAAGACATACTTATTTCTAGCGGATTCAGGCATAAATAGACAAATTTTGCTTATATCTCCCTTCCATCTATCTAGTTCTACTTAGTCAGAACGAATTAGATACAGAAGCCGCTCAATTGCAATATTAAATTGTCGCGCCCCCACACTAACATTTTTTGTACCCCCCAAACTCTTATAATCCTCGCCATATCCAAATTTTTTTTCCTTCTTTAACAATGTTTCTGAACTGAAAAATACCATGGTTAACAAATACAAATCTGATCTACGTACCCATACTAAGAAACCATCTTCTTCTCTTTCGCTTATCTCTAGCCTAACTATAGCATAATAATCACCATCAATGCCTTTTTCAAATTTTGTTTCTTGATTTCTACAAAGTTCTATAAAATCTACAATAAAACTCGGATAGTAATCTATGTGAATGTTATATGTGATATGGGGTTTCGGATGCTCAAGAAGTTGAGTTCTCCATTTTATTTCATATGGCGTCAAATTGTCTGACATTGGTGAGTTTTTATGGTGTTAGGGTTTTTGAAGGGTTTTGTGGGTGGTGAAAAAGAAAGGGATGTTTGGAAATCGGGTTCTGTAAAAAAAATTGGATGTAGTAAAAGATACCTTTTAGGTAGTAAAGTAGTGAATTTTATACTAGTATAAATTTTGAATTAAAGGATTGTTTTTATTTTGATTAGTATGAATAAGGGAAGTGATACTTACACCATTTTTTTATGCATACACCACAATGTTACATCATTAATGCAGATGTTACAACATGCTATATGCATAATTGTGGTGTGTGCATCAAAAAAAGTGGTGTAAGTATCACTTCCCATTGTTTATTTATTTTGCGTTTATAATGCCTAGTGTAGTATTATTGATTTGAGCATGTGTTATGTAACATGTTATGTGTTGTTTGTGTTAACTATTTGTTTAGAGGATGTTAACATGTAAAATTGAGGGCTCAAATTATGGTTCATTTTTTCTATGTTTTAAAAAGTATAATACTAAAACCAAACGTTTAAACTCATTCAAACTACTTATTGCGCTTGGTACAGCTAATAACAACATCATCTTTGAGTTTGGATAGAGCCAAATAGCTTAGTAGAGCTTATGGACTAGCCTATTGACACTATCTTCAAAATTGTTAGGTGCAAAAGGTTACATTCAAATATTTTTGCATTTTCATAGCTTTCGTATTTTTAATTGAGTGAAAAATCAGAATCGTATTCAAAGGAAGTTGATTTGAATTGCACAAATTGAAGACCAACAGGTTTACTATATTTGAACGACCACCTTTACACACAAACACTTTTTTTTAAAGACTGATATAACCTACTTGTATCGGTAGTAGCACCACTATAGCGGGTGCGGCCTCCTTAAGAAAAGAGAGAAGAAGCACAGAAGTTTTAATATGAAATCTGATAACTTTTCATTCATGGACAAATTACTTAAATACTAGTTAGGAGATAATCTCCAACTTTGACTCCAACACATATCCTATAATGACTCACACTTATCCTATTCAAGACTCGACACACATATCCTAACCAAGACCCGACACACATTAAAGAATAGATAATGAGAAGTCCTATCCAACTACGAAGTCCTTATGCCACTTTGGTGCAACCGACAAGCGCTTCGATGTTCTCACGCCATGTTCTTCCAATGGTGTATCAAAGACTTATCATTACACAAAAATAATAAATAAAAAAATAGAGGTAGGAATTTGAAATGTAAATTGTAATAGCAATTCTATTACAATTCCCAACATAAACAAACTCCTACCTCTCTCTAAAATATCCTCCTACATCTCTCTAAAAATCCTTCAACCTAACTCCACCCTCTCTCTAAATAAATTTGGCGGTCGGTTTCGGTCGGTCGTCCGGACCTCTTTTGTACTTTCCCCTTCCTTCAATAAAAGTCCTTACCCATAGATCTGTCATCTCCCAACTGCCATCGCTTGTTGCCGCTGTTTACTACCACCACCGTTGTTCTGCTTAGATCAGTTGCCTTCCGGTCTCCTCTGCTCAGATCTGTTGTGGTCCGTCATCGATGGCTTGATGTTGCCTTGGGTTTCGACTTTAGATCTATTAGGTTTAGGTCTGGCTCCTTTAAGGATGCTTAGTTTTATCTTCTTTGTATGTTTTATGTACTTTATGTACGTTTGTCAAGCTACACCTTCATATGGTTGTGTATACCAAAAGCTCACTCTGGTGATTCCCCCCACTCTTGTATGGTGTTGTTGTAGTCTGTCACAACTATTATTGTGTATGTCTTGTTTTGGCTTAACTTGTTACCTTGTGTATTTTGTTTGGCAAGTCAGTTTTGATTTTGCCCATTATGTTTGATGTAACTTGTTGTATTCAAATTACCTCCATTTGTGAGGAGTAAAGTGAAATCTCTGTTAAAAAAAAATCTATTACAATTCCCCAATACATGTTACTCTCATCATCAACATTTCATCGACCAACCTTAAAATGGCACATAATTTACAACCATTAAAAAAACTTTTGTAGTTTAGATTTCTTTGAAATACATAAAATGTATACCTATAGTAATTTGGATGTGTAAACGGACGTGTCCAAGCAAGAAGATTAAACTGGCATTTCCAAAGAATTGGGCATATATAGGCGACCTTCCTATGTGAAGAAACTATAAAGGATTGAGTCTCCACTGAAATCTAATTGGAGTTGTCATTTCACTCAAGATTCTAACATGTACATTCATGTAGAGTGTAAACTAATAACTGTATCTGTTAGTATTCGTTACAAGGAGTTAATTTTTATTTTATAAAAATGTTTAGTAAAGTAGATGTAAGTTGTAACGAGTGTAGTAGCCCGCGCGTTGCCGCGGGAGCGCTGTGTCAATGCATATAACACATATGAGTATATGGCAACCTTATTGAACTTAAACTGATTACAATAATCAAAATATGTTATTGTCACATAGTAGCACATAAATATTCACATACCATACTCGCTCCTTTTTTACCATTATTTGTTTGCCTCTATGCAAGACCGTACATCCAAGATTTTTATTGCTCTTACAATGTTCAATACTTCTACATCAACACCGGCGATTAAGACTGTCTTCAAGTGTTTAGAAAGTTTCATGATGCTAAATAAGTAGTTTCATAGATAGAAGGTGGAACTACTCAGATTTTATATGATGGCCAATCTGGCTCTCACTAAAAGGACCAAGATGGTGATGAACCTGCAAAAAACATGAGCAATTGAGAAGGGTGGCTTGATTATGAAAGTCAAATATCAAAAATTTTGCGAGACTTGTAAATTTGTATGGCCTATTCAAATTTAAAAAAATTGCCAAAAAAAAGTACAAAAAGCTTGCTTAGAGTTTGTTAGATAAACACATAATCTCAGGTTTATAATAATATTAATCGACTCTTTAACTTTAACTTTCTAATAAGTCATATTTAACCCAAAAGAAACATTATCTCAAATAAATAAGCACTGATTTAGCATGCTCTTACTTCGTCTTTCCCTTAATAAGTCATCAAAGTTGGTGTTTTTTGATCCCCAGTTGCTATCGGGATCAAAGGACAAAATACAATCGATTCCTCCAAATAATGTCTTATATATAAGCCATAAAAGTTCAACAAACCAACCCCATAAGCCCAAAAAGTTAACCTGACCGGCTTAACTAATAAAAAAAGGCAAATTTAATAAAAACTCCTAAAATTGATTAAAAAAAACCCGCAATTAGAAAAGCCCCTAAATTATACAAAAACCCTAATTTCAAGACCCAATTTTTATATATGTATACGCTGTAATAATTGTTAAATTTGAAATAATAATTTAGAGATACACATAAAAACTTACTCGGGAGATGTAGCTAGCAATCCATGGTGACTGGTCACACGAACAGAAGAAAATCGATGGTGGGCTGGGAAAGAGGCAAATGTCCTAAGGAAGTGAGGGAGAAAGGCAGTATTAGATTAGGTGTTCTGTGAGAATGAGAAAATGGTGGAAGATTAGTGTGTGTTTTTTTTGGTGTGAAAAGTAGCTTATGGAAGTAACGGGAAATAGAAGGTACAAAACCCGAGTTCAATTAATGCAGAACGGAATGCTACAGTGCTTTAATGGATTGCTACAGTGATAGTAACAGTGGTATAACGGGAAGCAAGAATTTCCAACCAATGGAGTGATGCCAACAATCTGTTATAAAACAATTTTGGACCCGTTTAAAAGTGACTTTTAGTATATATATATATATATATATATATATATATATATATATATATATATATATATATATATATATATATATATATAATTATAAAATATAAAATGACAAAAATGTCCATCTATTCTTAATAAGCTAAAAATTTGTAAACATGTCTTGTTTATATCTCCTTTTACACCAAATATACCATTAACTTAATTATGAACTCAAGAATAAATATTAAACCATAAACATTCTAATATCAACTACAGAAATAATTGATGTGTCTAAAACTTGTGCCTAATATTATGCTTAACATATTGCAGTTAGGAGTTCGAGCTTGCAATGTATATGGTCAATATGTTACGAGAGTATACGAATTAAAGTACAAGGTAAGTTATCATATTATTTAGTATATTTGAATAACATTATTATTTTGCTTTCTGAAACACTATCTCTTCTAAATTAATATTCCAATATCTTCTTGTCATTTCTCCCCACACTACCTAGTGAAACACATTGGGTGGGTGAGGTTGCAATAGAAATATTCAAAGAGTCATAAACCAATTCAACTAGTAATTTCTTTAACATTCATGGAATCAAAGTTACAAATTTATCTCTACCTGGACTTTAAAAAAGTAACATGACTTCTAAATATAGTTCTACAAACAACAATTATTAGCTAAATCTTGTCTTAGTAATCAATGATTATATTTTTTTTGACAATGATGGAGAAATCTTAATATTCAAATCAACTAAGCAGTGATGGGTAAATTGTCACATAATGTTCGCGATTTTTCTTACGTTATCTAAATAAAAGAAGCTAGCAAAGATAGTATTTACTGGAGTATGATACAAACTTTGACGAAGATGATGAAGGGGGTGCTATGCAAAGTGATTGTTTGTTTGCGTGTGTTGGTCCTCACGGAGAAGAGTGGATCTTTTTTTTGAACGGCAAGAATAAATAAAACTATCAAAGGAGCCATAAAATTACAAAGGGAGGGATATATGGCATTGCAAGGATTAGATTGCCAATCTATCCAATTGATTTTGTTCTTTCTACATCTATTTGAAATCATGTAAATGTAAATGTTTGACATCATTTAGGATAAGATCCTTTCTTGGGGGTTTTACAGCAAACATTGATTCATTTCGAAAACGCCAAAGAATCCAAAGTGTAGATTGCACCACGGCATCAAAAATCTATAATGAGTTAACAGGGAGATTTACTTGTCATTGAGGTTAACAATATTAGTATCTCTAATATTCCACCACTTGATGATCTCCAACGTGCTCTTCCGTTTCTGGATCTTCATGGTCGTTAAAGGGATATGTTGATTAGATGTATGGCAAATAAATTGTGTACATATTTTTATTTTGTTAAAGGTTATATATGTTGATAATATTTAATCTTAACAGCTCTAGAAAATTTTAAATGCTCCAAAAAACAACGTTTCATTTCGGAGCTATTACTTTAAAGGAAAAGCTTGCAGGTTACGTATCAAAACAAAGCTGTTTAATTTGAAAGAACTTTTTTTTTCTTTTTTTTTGTAAATAAAAAGCTTGCAACCTTATAAGAGCTCCCAAAAAATTCTTAGCAAACAAGCCTTGCACAAATAACTTGCTACTACCAAACCTATTATTCACAAGACAAATTTTGTTTTTAATTTCCACCTTGTTTTAAGCAAGTCTTATTAGTATCATCACATATGCACCAAATCCCAAAGACTTGCAAAGATAATTTCGCATAATATGAAGAGGAGAATGTGCAAATCCAAGAAAGGTGCTACGTTGGGTATCGTATTAGACAGAAAACAGGCTTGTTCTAGAAAAAAAGATAGCCTTGATAACTTTTTACAAGAACTGGTCAAGGAGATAGTCACTTACCGGAAATCCAAAAAATTGTATGCAATAGTAGCGTGATCATATGATATTATGATACATCATGAAGAGCGGGCCCATCACCAGCAAGCACATTTTCTTTTATCTTTTTATAAGTATAAAGAAACTACAAATCAACTAAAACATACAATTTTATTAAAAATAGTAAACAAAAAATAAGAAGACATTTATTTCTCTTGATATCTTTTAGTGGACTAACTAAAAAGGACATCTAATATATATAAAACAAAAGTTGCCTAATGAAGTCACTTTATTTTGCATACTCACAAATCCCTACATACCGATGGACACATCCTGACCATTGGATCAAAAGAACAAAAATTAAGAAAAAAAAAACACATAGGGACTAATAATGTAAATATTTAAAAAACGGATGGGCTAGATGTGTCAATTACATCATAACTATCATTATTCCACTTTTCCCCAAATCTCACACACTTTACCCCACGTTCTCTCTCTACCAATATTCAAACTCTAGCCATTAAAATCAAATATCAACTGTAATTAACTGTACAAATCACATAAAGAACATAAAAAATGAAAGAATCGACATCTACAAATACGAATACGGGAAAAAACGATTCAAAATGAACCGAATGAGATCTAACACCAACAACTGCACCTGTTGCTGAGAATGAAGTTGTTAAATCTATTACTACTATTGATTCAAGGTTAAAGTTTATATTAAACCACAAAGGAAATGACACCGTTTTAGGGTCTTTTACCGCCAAAAAATCAGGCCCGCGTCTTAGCCTTTTTTGTGTAGCCCATGTAGTAGTTTTTATGCTGGCCAGATAATGCAAGAAGGTTATTACCACACATCTCTAACCGCCCACACTTAATCCAGAGTATTCCACACACACCCACACATACCTAACCACACGCACATCTCTGCTGGTGATGATGATGATGATCGAGTGAAAGGAAAACCAAAAAGACAATAATAGGAAGATGATGATGATGATCAAAGGATGGAAGTAACACAACAAACGAACCTATGTTTTCGGCTGAAGCTTGCATCGTTGTTTTCATTATAGTTAAGTTACTGATGAAATTTTGTGGGGCTTTTTTCATAAGGTTATTGTTTTCAGCTTGATTTTTTGTATTTTCATTTTACAGGTTTTCAGGAGAGTACTTCGAAAAATCTAAGAGCCGATGTTGATGTTGCTACTATTCAAGGCACCACTGATGTTGAGTGTCCTCCTAAAGAAATGCATATCAGAAGTAAGTTAAGTACCTTTCCTGATTATATGAAAGTTATGAAGTTTGTGACTTTACGCTTAATATGTGTTGATTATTGACATGATTTGTGGGTTTTTGATGATTTGTGAAAAAAAATATGAAACTAAGGGTTTAGTTATGATTTTAGGATTGACTTTTGTTATTAATATCTTTGGTGGATTTGGTGCCTACCATGTGTTTGATGAATTGCTTGAGATTCGAAGTTGTGGATCGGATCACGGAACTGGGGATTGTTGTTGTTAGAGTCGGACTTGCTGATCGAATCACGGAACTAGGGGTTAGTCCCTCAAGGGTCAATTTTTTATCCTTTACTTTGTTCATAGTTATATAAAAGTGTTTACTTTTCAGTATTTGACTTAAACGTCGAAAGGGGTATTTGCCGTTGCATTTTGAAAATAGTTATATGATATCGAATATACTATATTAGATTTAACTAGAGGTACTGTCTCTTCATTTTCTTTTAACTGTTAAAATTTGTTGCAATTTTGATGCATTTCAATGTGCGTGACCTTTGTGATTTTGCTTTCTCTGTGATTTCACAGGTGTAAATGTACGCGGGAATAATAGGCGCGACATTTTGGATTCGGATAATGACTATACAGAGGTGCTACTTGTAGGTGAATCAATGGTTATGCCTAATTAATGTCTGTGTGTTATATGTGCAGAAACGTTTTGGTTTGTTTCCTTTACATGTGCATTTATTTTAAAGTAGTTAATGCTGAATGGCCAATGTTTTTCGTGTTGTAGGCGTAACAACTGTAGCTGGCACACGCATAAATGCACAGGCAAACGAAGTGGATCTGGATGAGCTCAAGAATCTGTCAACAGATTAAGGCCTCGCAAAACAGTTAACCACCATAGTCCTTCCAACATTTCAGGTCAAAGCGGTTTCTATTTTACCTATTTGATGACGAACCAGAGAAAGGTGGCAATACTCTTTTAGCTCGAGCATGGACATCCACTTGGAGAAATGTAGATAAAGCAATAGCAACATCCAGTAACGGGTTTGATAACAAGAGCTATCGAGGTATGTTTATAAAATACATGTTCTTTTTGGATAATGATGAATTAATGGAATTTTATAAAATACATGTTTTTTTGTTAAATTTTATTTGTAGGACCTCTTAATGTGGTTGTTGGTATTGAAGGGGGTATTTGTTTAACCTTATTTGGCCAGCATATGAGCTTACTAAACTTTTAAAAAGCTTATCAAGTCACAATTTTGGGCTCATTAAATAAGACTAAAACGTTTCGGTTAAGATATTAAGGATATTAGTTAAATGATTTCAGTTTGCCACTATTTGGCCAGCATATGAGCTTATTAAACTTTTAAACGTCTACTCACATTGTTACGTATTTTTTATAGGCTGTTAGGTTTCTTGATCATGTCTCACAATTTGCAGACGCAGAGCTACTTCTGAAATGACTGAGTTGACAAGTATCTTGGAGGTTTTTATTCATTTTTTTAACTTTTCTTGAGATGAAAATTAGAATCTTGACATATAGTAGCCTATTAGTAAAAAAAAGGCGACACTCCCGTGTTGGTTTGACAATGAGGGAGTATGTTTTATTAGTCAATATGATAATGAGTTGAAATAAATGTATATTCATCGGTGTGTCATCCACTGATGGCCTTTTTTCTGTGTATCAGCGTCATCAGGTGGTGAAGCAAGAGGGTGTCACCAGCCTACGGAAAGTCTCATCTTTAACAGTACACCGGCCAATGATTGTGACACCTCCCAGCCTACGGCATATGATAAGATCAAGGAAACAATATTAGCAAAAGTTGTGATGGAAGATGGGTTGGACACATGTGACAAAGAGTTTTGTAGAAAGGTTTGTAGCTGCAGTTGCGTTGAATCCAGTGGGTGTGATAACGACTAGAATGAGGAACATGAAAGTGGCGGAGGTAGTCGAGCCACCGTATAAAAGGGACAATTGATTGTGCAGATAACACAGTTGAGGCGGAAGTGTCGATGGCATTATACAATCACTTACCACACGGGCTATTTACCAAACTTATCAGTTGTCATCATCAGGTAACCCAACCTTAATTTCATTCACAAAGGTCGGTTGCTCCATTAGAACTTCAGAATTTTTCTCCACAATATGATTATGATTATTTTTTCTTTGATCCAGATAAGAGTAATCCTTTATATGATGAAGTTGAAAGAAGAACCTAGAACAACAAGCCTCATATCTATCAGATTCTGGAACAATCTCAACACACAAATATTTCAGTCCGTTTAGTCAAGATCCAAATAAGAGTAATCCTTTTAATCTTTGATTTATACACCTATTTTTGTGTTTGGCAATATACTTTGGTTGCAGTCAATTTTCAAAGCAATTGATAGGTTAATTGTTATTATTTGGGTCGTCAGGTTACCGACGGTGTAAAAATCTTAGATAGAATGGTCTTTGCAATATGCGGGTATGCTTTCCTAATTTGGTTATTTTTTTTGTAGTTAAAATTATGATAACCATTCAAATGGTACTAAGATTCTCAGCGCATAATCGTTTATTGTGTTTTGCTTGGCTGACCACATCCGTCACTGATCTTGAATACTGAATGGATCAAGGAGATTTTGAACACCGAAATAAATTAAGGTAATTATTATGTTTATTTTTTTTATTTTTTTCCCTGTTTTGGGTCAATCGATTTGCACTCAGGTACAACTTTTTTTATTAGTCTGTTTACTTTTATGGTATGCGTATAAAGAAAATAATTGTTGTGTCTTAATTCAGTCTGAGAATGTTTGTGATTTTTTTTTCAGTTTGCAGGGTGAGATTGCAGCTGTCGAGTGCACTAGGAGGTGGTTTTACAAGCTGCAATATCATACCGAGGTATAAATTTGTGATTATTGTGTTTGTTGCGAAATTGGGTCGTTTTTGTGAGAATGTTACCTTGTGTGAGTTATGTGTGTTCCGTACTTCCCTTAGCGAGTACAAACAATGGGCAAGGAGCCAACGCCGAAAATGCCTATCTTTTGTACCTTGACGTGAATGCAACTCAGATGTTTCTCAAAATTTCTTGATGAGGTAAAGAGCTTCATTCATTGACAATACGAAATATAAGCTTATTATTACCTGTCATGGAAAATATTGTGTTATCAATATTATTGCATGATTCAAATGTGAAATATAAGCTTATTATTACCTGTCATGGCAGCGTAAGAATTTTTTTATGCTTCATTTACAGGGTTAACAGTTTACGGAATATACGGGTGGTTATGGCACAATGTAAGGTGCTCGGAAGAGTAAGTATGCTAGCCAAATCCATTTTCTTAGCAGATGGAAATAGGAACGATGTTACTATCACAGACTGATGAGACAAAAAGTGTTACGCTTTTAAGGGGTCATTTAAGCCTTAAATCGCGATTATATGATCAAATATTGCCTTAAATCATTCCTTTTGTTATTTTAGGTACTTTTGAGAGGAAATATGAAAAAGGAAGCATTTTGGACGTTTTTGGAGCATAAAAGTGATAAAAATGACAAGGTCTCAAATTATACTGGAAACAGTACTTGACAGCGTCACACACCACTAGGTGACAGCGTCACGTGTTGACAGAGAGGTGGATAATTACTTTACACTAGACGCGCCAGAAAGGAATTTTGGAGTTAAAGAGTGACGGCTTCACGTTATAAAGCACCAAAGACGTCACGTATTATCATAAAAGGAGACAGCCCAGAGAACATTACAAGGTACGGCGTCAGAAGTGGATCTAGGCCATCAAGGAACCCTAAGTACGGCGAGGTGACGGCGTCACGACCTATAAGGTGACGTCGTCAAGGTTGTAAAATCTATAAATACTCATCAAATTTTCATTCATTAAGGGTGGAACTTTAGAGAGAATATAGGGTATGAACCCTAGTCAGCTTTTGCAGCAATTTTAAGGTTTCTAAACCTTTTTTCTTCCATGCTTAATTAAAGATAAGTATTATATCAATCATTTAATATGTCTATGTGTTATTTGATTCTATCTTACGCGTGTCTTTACATTAACATGCTAGGCTAGGTTTGTTTGTGTTTGCTTAGATGTAATGAAACCTAGATATTGATTATTGATTGATGATTTGTTATTAATTGTTGTTGGATGAATGATATCACTGTTAGGCTTAAGAAAACTGGCTAATCTCCTATTGGTAACATGCTTGATGTCTTAAGAAACATGAATCGGATGTGTACTACGATTAATTGGTTGTGTTTAATGCATAAGTGACTATTAATGAGGCCATGATAGGATACTAAACGTGTCGTCATAGGAAGAGATAGAATCTTATAGAGTTGGGGAAGGACGTACATGCCCCCACGAATGGTATTAAGGAATAAAACCCGTCATCCACGCAATTGTAACAAATCTATTAATCAATGAAAGATAGCCAGGGAGTAGTGAAACCTAAGTAAACACATTTTTCTCCATATTAGTTTTTCACACATTTATTTTCTTGTCATTTTATTTTTATTGCATTTGTAGTTCATTGGGTTAGTTGACTAGCAACTAATTCCGCCCACTCCTTCAAAACCCGAGATTTTTACTTGCTTTCTAAAAAATTATAAAATACAAAAAGAATCATCCCTCACCTCTAGACCTAGTTTAGATTATTTTCAATCCTAACGAACACTATTCCCTGTGGAGAACGATCAATTCCCTGGTTCTTACCACTGCACTACACTACATCGGTCAGGTACACTTGCATGGCGGGGATTGTAAGCTTCTCAAGATCCCTTGAGAAGTAAAACTTTTGTGAGACAATCCAAATCTCATCATAGACCTTGGAAGAAAAAGTACAAAGGGTATATTTCTTTCTCTTCTTTTCGTTTTTCCCCTAATTTAAGATCTTATAGCTTTTTAGGGTTCGTGAGTTCAGTATCTTCCAAAATTTAAAATGACAGATATAGCATGGGTCATACATGATGCGTGGAATTGCACCCTCGCAAAAAGGTTTTACCTCTCAAGGGATCTTGAGAAGCTTGCAATCCCCACCAGGCAGTGTACATGACCGTTGTAGTATAGTATAGTGGCAAGTACCGGGGGATTGATCGTTCAACTCAAAGAATAGTGTTCGCTAGGGTTAAAACATACTTAAACTAGGTCTAGAGGTGAGGGATGATTTTTTTTGTATTTTTATATTTTATGGAAAGCAAGTAAAAATCTCAGGTTTTGAAGGAGTGGGGGGAATTAGTTGCTAATCAACTAACCCAAATAACTAAAGATGCAATCAAAATAAAATAAAATAAACTTAAACTAATTGTGGTAAAAACAATAATGAGAGAAAATGTGTTTACTTAGATTTCACTACTCCCTAGCTATCTTTTACCGGTTGATTAGTTTATTACAATTATATGGATGACGGTTTATATTCCTTAATACCATTCATAGGGCAGTGTACGATCTTCCCTAACTCTATAAGCTTCTACCTCTTCCTATGTCGAGTCGAATACTAGCTCCTAACATGGCCTCATTAGTAGTTACCTATGCATTAAATATAACCAATATATCGTAGTACACTTCCGATCATGTTTCTTAAGACGTTCAAGCAAGTTACCAATTGGAAGTCTGCCAGTTTTCTTAAGCCTAACATCGAATTCATTCATCCACAACACTTATTAACAAACAACCAACCAATAATTAATATCTAAGTTTCATTACATCTAAGCAAACACAAAGAAAACCTAGCCTAGCATGTTAAAGAGAAGACAAGCATAATATATAATCAAACAACACATAGACATATTGAATGATTTGTTGGAAGACTTATCTTCAATTAAGCATGGATGAAACAAGGGTTTGAAACCCTCAAAACTGCAGTAAAATTCGTCTAGGGTTTTCCCCCTTCAAAGTTGCACACAATGAATGAAAACTAGAAAAGTATATATATAGATTTTACACTCTGATGGCGTCAAGAGTAGGGTCTGACGCCGTCAACTCGCCGCCAAAATAATACTCGTATTGCCTAGATCCACTTCTGACGTTGTCTTGTAAAACTTGGTCTTGGCCGTCATGTGCAATTTACTCTTGATGGCCTTGGTGACGCCGTCACTCTATATATTCTCTGGGCCGTCTCTCTTTGTAATAATACATGACGGCCTTGGCGACCTTAAAGGGTGACGTCGTCACGATTCCTTTGGAAAACTTTCTGGCGCGTCACGTGTATTTGATTTATCCACCTCTTTGTCAAGTTTTGACGCCGTCACTAGCAATCTTTGACGCCATCAGGTACAATTTTCAGCATGATTTTGAGACTTTGTCATTTTCTTCACTTTTTCGCTCTAAAAACGTCCAAAATGCCTCCTTTTACAAATTTCTTCTCAAAAGTACCTAAAATGACAAAAGGAACGATTTAGGGCAATATTTGATCAAATAATCTCGACTTAGCGCTTAAATGACCCCTTAAAAGCGGTACACTTTTCGTCTCATCAAATACCCTTACACTTGAGATTTGCTTGTCCTCAAGCAAATGCGCTTTTATTCTCATCAAAATACAAGTTAGGGGTCATTTAACACTAATATAAAAGTAATTGCAACAAATAATCGTTCCACTTCAACCAAAAACAAGTATGGAAATTATACACTAGCACCTCACAAATAGTGTTTAGATACTCACATCTCTCAGGTGTAATAACGTATATATCACAATATGGAAATGGAAAACATCTCTCACTACCTGTCATAGCAAATAGATTACTATAGGCTTGGGAAAGGATCAAACGTCCACCACTTGGCGTAAGCACCTAGGATAAACTATCAAAGAGGTCTTTTAAAGGGTTATAACGTGAGGTGTAGGGATATGATAAACACAGTTTTGTTGGATAAAGGCAATATTTACTGGTGGCGAGTTAATTATCTTGGTTAATTACATGTACAATGTGGCGTTGCTAAGCCAAGACTCGACTCGACTTAAGCTAATCAAAAACTAGCAAGACATAAAATGAACATAAAAGGAAACAGGATGGTAGTCCGTATGTTTTTTCTCTTTTTCTTTTTCCCTTTATTTTTTCTTCTTTTTCTTGATTTTTTTTTATTTATTTTTTATTATTTATTTTTTTTTTGCATACGCTCTTTCCCTACCATCCAAAATAATACATCATAGGGAATTTGCATTCCCCTTACACTTTAACTTTTATATACTTTACAATTAACTATTCTAATGACTCGAATCATGATAATCAAAACACTTAGAGTACTTTTTAAGATTAACGCACATATGGGGGTAATATATGATGTTCTTCCCCATTACTCCATAACAATAGTACTTTACCCATGAGTCTCAATCGTCCCAAAACAATATGTACAAGATATGACTCAAATTATCTACCATGTAATCAATTAGACAATTAACTAAGGGTTTAAACATGTAACAATAATGCACTAAAGATGAGTGCATACAAGGAAGGCTAAGGCGATTTGGTTGTACATTTGGGGTGGATTGTAAACAAATTCTTCCTTTAAGTAAAATGCTTAAAGTTAGAAACGAAAAAGATAGGCTTGGAGGGGTGCACTAGGGGTATCGTGTACTAAAAATGAGTACAACGCAAAGGTGTGGGAGAAATTAATTGACTTTACTAGTCAAGTAATTATGACTTCATTGGTCAAGTAATTATGATACGGGTTTAAACATAAGGGTAATCCTAATGCCTCTTATCATGTAGTAAATCCTAACTACACGAATGTAGTCTCACTAGCGGTCTTGGGATGCATCACTAACGCAAGTTCTAGAATCTAAGTACTACCGGTACACTTATAAGCACTAATAATGAATGCTTTTCCTAACAAATCTAAAGGCGAACCTCACATATTTAGGTGGAAATTTTTTTTGAGTGGTACGGTTTTGTGCTAGTCATACAACTTCTATCCATGAGACGCTCATTAAGGCTAAAGCTTCACTCCTAAATGTTGTAAAAAAATTTAAATTTGGCTCTAAAATTGCCCTAACAAGTATTTCTCTTAGTTTTATTACACACCTACTATTGAACAAAAAAACTCGAGTGCAATTGTATTCTCTAAGGTATCATCATTTACCCTCCCCATACACTTAGGATGAACATTGTCCCCAATGTTCAATAAAAAGGATGTAAAAGTAATGAAGGTAAAAGAATGAAACAAATACTCCCTTGATTCGTTCAGTGTGTATAAATAGATAACATGGTTAAATTCTCCTCCAATAAAATGAATGTTGAAAGCTTCCCTCCAGAAATATAAATCATCTTCTTGTCCAATATAACCTGTTAAACCTGAGAAAACAATCATGGCAAACCTCGCATAAAATCGGCGGCAATCTATATATCTAAGGATATAATGCTTGTCGAATGATGTTTGTAGATTTCATGTAGTTTATAAAACTAACGAATTAACAAAAACTTTAAGACTCCGTTAGAAAAACAAAACTTGCAAAATTTTTCAGAATTTTTACACCTGACGCCGTCAGAATGCTCTGACAGAAATCTCATGTTAAGTTTCCGGAAAATTTCTGGAAAAACTCATGCCTTAATTCCTGGAAAATCCTGCAAATCATCATTATGACTCGATACAAGCATTTGACTCAAACAAATACTAATATACATGCTCATTTAATATTGTTGTGGTTCATGTCCAATTCCATTCTTAGAAACAAATTTAGATTTCCCTTACACTTAGCTTTTGTGAAATACCTTTTTATGAAGTTAAAGCAAACAACAAGGTAAAGCATTTTCACAATTTATTATGAAACATGATCCACAAACAATAAAAATAAAGCATGCATACGGAAACAAATAAAATCAAACAAACAAACAATCAAACAAAACAAATAAAACTTGGGTTGCCTCCCAATAAGCGCTTTTCTTTATTTACAAATCTTGTAGCTAGACTCAAGGTCACGGGCTATTACGTGACCTCGTCATTGGTCACGGTTCCTAGGTCATCCTCGATTTTAGTTTTGTATTCCGGACCTAGTTGCAAGCATTCCTTGTAAAAACCAAATATTCTATTCATAACATAGTCTACTCCTCTACGTCTATCCTTATCATTCCTATAGCAGACCACTTGCTTGTGTTCCTTTTCGATGTTTGATAAAATACGAAATTTTTCAATCTTATAGGGCATTTGGTAAGCTATCTCATCATTCTCATCTTTGAACATAACTATCCCTAGAAATTGGTCATAATTCATCTTAGAAGTCTCAAAATCGGACGAATATCTTCTACAATCACAAAATCGGTAATATAAGTGAAGTTTCCTACAAAGACGTGCAATCCTTTCACTCTTCCAACAAAGTTACTCATCCAACTCGTGTTGGGAATCATCCTATATCCTAGTTGCTTCTTCATTACCCAATTGTAATGGGTCCTAGTCATAATGTTTATGGGAGACCTAAGATCGATGTAGGCTTTCCACACATGCACATGCCCAATGTTGCATGGTATGTTGATGTTAGAGGGATCACCCGCTTTGATGATTGGTGAACCAAGGACGTATGGTGTCTCAGAGTCATCGAATAGATCCTTATGGTATTCCCATTCTTCCTTGGTAGGTAACCTATCAAAGTATTCCTCTACATATTCTACTTCCTCAACTTTCTCTTCCTTTTTATCCTCAACTTCCTTAATCTCATCCACATCACTTTCTTCCCTATTATTATTGACTGGTTTAATAGTGACTACGTTGACAAAGTGGACGTGTTTAGATGATGAGGGGTCCTTAATTTGGGTTCCGCTACAAGTGTCCCTAGTGTCCTTCTTTGGTATAGTTAACACTTAGTTGTTGAGGACTTTCAATAAGTTGTCGATTTTATTGGTCATCTCCGCTTGTTGTTGATTGAATTCGGATTCAAACTTAGCTATGCGGGCTTCTTGAGATGCCATAAATTTGGACATCAATCCTTCAAGATTATTAGTACTACCATAGTTGTTGGAAGGATTGTTGTTGAAAGTACGGTTAGGAGGTGGACCGTTTGGTTGATAACGATTAGGTGGAGTGGAAGAATTGTTTTGGGGCATGTTTTGGTTTTGTTTCCACCTAAGGTTCGGGTGATTTTTCCAAGAGGGGTTGTATGAATCACCATAAGGGTCTTGCTCGGGTTTGAAAGTGTACCACTTGTCTCCCGCTCTGTCGGTACGCGAGGATGCGTAATCCGTGAAAGCTTGTTCGGGGAGTTCCATGCAATCACGAGTGTCGTGGGGACCACTATATAATTCACACGAAGAATTGATTTTGTTCACTTGGTTTGAAGGTTTAGGTTTGAAGGTTTAGGAGCTTTGTAGGATTTCATGAGAAACTTGACTTGGTCTTCAAGTTCCATGATCCCATGGTCGGGAGTGCTTGAATTGTTCGAAGGCAAGGATATTGCCTTGACCGTTTTGTTCAAATCACGGGGATCATTCCAGCTTTTGTTGTCATAGAGAGCAAGATCTTCTATGAGTTCCCATGATTCTTCCGCACTTAGACCACGAAGCTTGCCACCGGCCGATTGGTCAATGGTTCGCCTTGTGGAGAGATCGATATGGTCATAGAAAATTTAGATTTGGAGCCAAAGATCTATGCCATGATGGGGGACTTTTTGGAGTAAGTCCTTGAAACGAGTTGATGAGGCAAAAAATGAACCACTTTTAGGGGGTCATTTAAGCCCGGAATTGAATTTATTTGATCAAATATTTCCCTAAATCGTTCCTTTTGTGATTTTAGGTACTTTGGGAGTGAAATCTGGAAAAAGAAGCAATTCGGACGTTTTTGGAGCATAAAAGTGAAGAAAACGCCAAAGACTTAATTTTCCAAGCTGGTAACAGTATGTGACAGCGTCAAGAGTAACAATTTGACGGCGTCAAGGGTAAATTTCATGACGGCCCAGTACAGAAATGAAGGCGTCACAAGGAAGAGCGTTAAGAGTTAAGTACGTGACGGCGTGGAAAAACTTAATACATGACGGTGTCAGATGTAGATCAAGGCAGTCCGAGTATTCTTTTGGCGGCGAGATGACGGCGTCACAAGGTTGTTCTTGATGCCGTTAGCCTCAATTTTCTATATATAGTTTTCTAATTTTCATTCATTAAAAAAGGAACAAGTTTGGAGAAACCCTAAGGCCGAACCATATATGAATTTTACAGGTTTTTCAAGGGTTTTCAGCCCTTGAACCCTTACATGTGTAATTGAGATAAGTGTTCTTCTAATTCAATCAATATGTCTATGTGTTGGTTGTCTATATCTTGTGCTTGTCTTGATTCCACCATGCTAGGCTAGATTTATCTTGTGTTTGCTTAGATCTAATGAAACCTAGATGTTGATTATGTGTTGATTACTTGTTTATGGTTGTATTGGATGAATGATTTCAATGTTAGGCTTAAGAAAACTGGCAGATCTCCAATTGGTAACATGCTTGAACGTCTTAGGAAACATGAACCGATGTGTACTAGGTTTTATTGGTTGTATTTAATGCATGAGTAAATTCTAATGATCCCATGTTAGGAGCTTCTTAGCCGGCTCGACATAGGAGTGAAGTAGGCACTCATAGGAATGGGGAGCTAAGTACGCCACCCCATGAATTGTATTAAGGAATACAATCCGTCATCCACGCAACTATAACAAGTAATTAACGTGTAAAAGATATCTAGGGAGTAGTGAAATCTAAGTGAACACATTTCTCCACTTATTGCTCACAACCTTAGTTTAATTTAGTTTTATTTTCATTTCTAGTATTTTATTTTGATTGCATCTTTAGTATTGGGTTAGTTGACTAGCAACTAATTCCGCCCATATCCTTCAAAACCCGAGATATTTACTTGCTTTCAAAAAAAATATAAAAATACAAAAATAATCATCCTTCATCTCTAGAACTAGTATTTAGGTTTTCTAATCCTAGCGACACTATTCCTAGCTGAACGATCAATCCCCCGGTACTTGTCACTATACTATACTACAACGATCAGGTACACTGCCTGGTGGGGGTTGTAAGCTTCTCGACATCCCTCGAGAGGTAAAGCCTGGTGCAAACCCCACGCATCAAGTTTTTGGCACCGCAGCCCGGGGAATAGTTATTGTCTAGGTTAGAATTTATTTTTATTAGGTCTACTTGCTAGATTCCTTTCTAGTAAGATTTTATTTTTATTTTTAGGTTTCTTTAGTCTATCTTATTTCTTTGTGTGTTTGTTCGGAACTCTTCACCACCCGAAATCATGGAAGATGGGAACATCTTTGAACCCGTCATCCCACCACAACAAAACCCGCCACTAGAACCTCTTTGGCCCCGAACCTTAGGAGAGTATTCCCGACCTAGCCACCAAGGCTACCGAAACACCATTGAGCTCACCGGAGCCAATGTGACCCCCTTGCGATCCGACACCATCCGGTTGGTGCAAAGCGGATGCGCATTCCATGGACTTCGTTCCGAAGATCCAAACCAACATCTTAAGGACTTCCTTAAAATCGTAGACTCCATAGACCTAGATGTTGCAACTAGAGAGACAAACCGATTACGCCTATTCCAATTCTCTCTACGGGATCAAGCTAGTCAATGGCTTGAGCGTTTACCCGCGGGATCCATCACCACATGGGATGATCTCACCACTCGTTTCCTTGCTCAATTTTTCCCACCGGGGAGAACTACTAAGCTTAGAAATGACATCTTGATGTTCCAACAACGTCAAAATGAATCTCTTTATAAAGCATGGACTCGTGTCAAGGACTTACTCCAAAAAGTCCCTCATCATGGCATAGATCTTTGGCTCCAAGTCCAAATCTTTTTTGACCATATCGATCTCTCCACGAGGCGAGCCATTGACCAATCGGCCGGTGGTAAGCTACGTGATCTAAGTGCGGAACAATCATGGGAACTCATAGAAGATCTTGCTCTCTATGACAACGAAAGTTGGAATGATCCCCGTGATTTGAACAAAATGGTCAAGGCAATATCCTTGCCTTCGAATAACTCTAGCACTCCCGACCGTAGGATCATGGAACTTGAGGACCAAGTCAAGTTTCTCATGAAATCCTACGAAGCTCCTAAGCCTTCAAGCCAAGTGAATAAAATCACTTCTTCATGCGAATTATGTAGTGGTCCCCATGACACTCGTGATTGTGTGGAACTCCCCGGAACAGCTTTTGCGGACTACGCATCCTTGCGTACCGATGAAGCGGGAGATAAGTGGTACACTTTCAAGCCCGAGCCAAACCCTTACGGTGATTCATACAACCCCTCTTGGAAAAATCACCCAAACCTTAGGTGGAAACAAAATCAACCCAACTCTTCCAATCCGCCTAATCGTTACCAACCAAACGGTCCACCCTCCAACCGTACTTTCAACAACAATCCTTCTAACAACTATGGTAGTACCAACAATCTTGAAGGATTGATGTCTAAGTTCATGGCATCTCAAGAAGCTCACATAGCTAGGTTTGAAACCGAATTCAACCAACAACAAACGGAGATGACCAACAAGATAGACAACGTGTTGAAAGCCCTCAACAACCAAGCATTAACTACACCTAGGAAGGACACTAGGGACACCAATAACGGAATCCAAGTTAAGGACCCCTCATCATCTAAACATGTCCACTTTGTCAATGTTGTCACCATTAAGCCAATAGATGAGGAGATAGAAGAAAGTGACAAGGATGAAGTTGGAGTAGAAACCGAAACTAGGGATGAAAATAGGGAAGTTGAGGTTAATAAGGAAAAGGGGTTAGAGGAAGTAGAAACTATAGAGACGTACTTTGATAAGTTGCCCACCAAGGAAGAATGGGAATACCATAAGGATTTATTCTATAGTCCCGAGAGACCATATATCCTTGGCACACCCCTTATCAAAATGGGAGACCCCTCTAACATTAACATACCATGCAACATCGGGCATATGCATATATGGAAAGTTTACATCGATCCTAGATCTCCTGTTAACATCATGACTATGACTTATTACAATTGGGTGATGAAGAAACAACTTGATTTTAGGATGATGCCCAATAAGAATCTGATAAGTAATTTTGTAGGAAGAGTGAAGGGATTGCATGTGATTATAGGCAATCTCACTTATGAGATCGATTTTATGATAGTAGAAGACACTCGTCCGGTGATAGATGCTTGCCTAAGCCAAATAATATTTGGAAAACCATTTGTTGAGGCCACTAGGATGCGTTATGATCCGACTTTAGGGATAGTTAGATTCAAGGAAGAGAATGACGAGATTGCCTACCAAATGCCTTACAAATTTGAGCAATACCGCCTTCTCTCTAATTTCGAAAAGGAACACAAGCAAGCGGCTTATTATAGGAATGATGAGGATAGACGTAGAGGAGTAGAGTATGTGAAAAACAGGATGCTTGGTTTCTACAAAGAATGCTTGCAACTAGGTCCGGAGTACAAAACTGGTTTAGAAGACGACCTAGAGAGTGAAACCAATGATGAGGTCACGTAGTAACCCATGACCTTAAGTATAGCTACAAGACTCGTAAATAAAGAAAAGCGCTTCTTGGGAGGCAACCCATGCTTTGTGTGATTTTATTTTGTTTGTTTGTTATTTGCTTTTGTATACATGCTTTATTTTTATTGTTGGTAGACCATGTTTCTAAACTAAAAAGTGGAAATACTTTACTTTGTTGTTTTGGCCTAGTCTTAACTCCACCTAAAGGTATTTTTGCAAAAGATAACTGTAAGGGGAAACCCCAAATATGTTTTTAAGAAACAAACCGATCATGATTCTCCATAATATTAAATGAACATGTGTATTCGTATTTGTTATAGTCAAATGCTTGTATTGAGTCATAATGAAGTTTTGCAGGATTTTCCAGGAAGTACGACCAAGTTTTTCCAGAAATTTTCCGGAAACTTAACATAAGAATTTTTGCAGGTCACTTCAGACTGCGTCACGAGTTTACTCTTGATGGCGTCACGTGCAAAAACCTGGAAATTTTACCAGTTTTGTTTTTCTAACGGATTCTTAAAGTTTTTGTTGAATTATTAAGTTTTATAATCTCCAGGAAATCTGCAAACTTCATTCCACAAGCATTATATCTTATTTTGTTTTCTAGGATTTAGTAACTTATGTAGATTGCCGCCGATTTTATGCGAGGTTGCTTTGTTTGTTTTCTCAGGATTTACAGGTTATGTATGACAAGAAGATGATTTATATTCTGGAAGGGAAGCTTTGATTGTTCATTTTCTTGGAGGAATATCTAACCTGGCCACCTTATTATCCATACCGAGCGAATCAGGGGAGTATTTGATTTCATTCGTTTTACTTATTTCACTTTTACATTCTTTACTTGAACATTGGGGACAATGTTCATCCTAAGTGTAAGGGGAGGGTAAAATGATTGTTATGACCAAGAAACACCTTCAGGAGGTCGGGGATGCTCGAAATAAAGAGTAAACATGGTATATTATTAGTTCAAGAAAGGGGAAGGGGTGTGTGTTTTCTAGAGAGAGAAAGAAGGAAACCACACACACCTTGAAATACAAAGAGACATCCAACCCTCCTAGTTGAGACTAGGAGGGGTATTTATACTAGAATACAAGCCTAACTTAGCACTATTGTCTAAACAAGTCCTTGTACATAGAAGGAGATGCTATTCCCGAATATAACATTACTTTTAAGGCTAACAATATCTCCCCAAAGTGATGTTATATGGGAATAGCTTACAAAGTTCCCTACAAGTAAAACTGAATACAAAACATAAGCGCAGGAGCTCTGAGAGTGGTCTTCAAACTTCATTGATTCATTCAGCTTCCTGAATCTTCTCAGCTACCATCCGTTTACTTGCAGAAGAACAATGTGAGCAAATCTAATTAGGGATTAAATCTGGCTTGACACTCTCCCCTAATTAGTGCTCTCCCCCAAACTGACAACCTTTCTGATGAATGCCCTGAAACTGAAGAAGTCTTTTGATACTTCAATGAAAACCGTCTTTAGTCTTCAAACACGCAGCGGAAAATGTAGAACAGACTGTAGACTCGACCTTCTTCAAGATTGTCCATTCGGGGGAACTGAATATCAACATCTTCATCTCACCAAATGCATTCCAGTTATCTTGCATTAAGCAAATCAGTCCATAACGTACACATGAAATGATAACACCAAAATAACAAGTTGAAACACCGATCATCTTGAATTTGTTGCCCGAAATTGGTGAAGGTAGATAAGGTAGAAGTACGTAGAAAAAGTTGAGAGGATAAGGATATAGAATCAACCAATCTCCGACACAAATCATTTCATAAATCATTAAGCCCGATCACGTGAACTTGTTGTGCGTCCTCGATGTACACATTTCTCTCCCCTGATGATTGCGATCTCATCGGAATCAGCATAACATTGTGTACATGAAGTATTAACTGAAAGCACTTTATCATAAATCACATAAGCCCGTGAGAAGATGTCGATAAACCCAATCTACTAACAATACCATTTGAAATTGTCGTACTCTTTATCAACCTCTGAATCAACAACGGCTCTTGTAGTAACCCCATATGAAGATAACCCGATATGACGAACTTGAGAATGAAGTAAAATCCCTCAGACTTGTGACTTAAGCTTGTACTATCCTTGTGACTAAGAACGGTGTACCATATACCCCTAAAGAAGTGTAATAAGCACAATCCATCTTGACATATCCTCAACTACGTGAGACACTGAGCACTACAATGTAACTCCTTAAAGTGATAGCTACTTTGTGAGTATAGAGAGAAAGAATCACAAAAGTAACTAGATATCCAAGTCTTCGTCACTAATAATATATGCCCAAACAAGTCATCTTCGCGGAAGTGAAGAAAGAAAGAAGATGAAATAAGTACACGTGCCCGTAAAACGTTACTTCAAACCCGAATAAATAATAACGAATTATCCCCATATTCACAGATATCCGATACTAGCCGTTGTTATTTGATTGTGATTCTTGATCAGGATCGTTTAAGCAATCCGTGGTGTGTTTTGGTGAAGCTTGAAATTCTATTTCGGGTGATTCGTAGTGATTTCGTATTTTCCCTCCAAAAATAAAATTGGAAAATTTTCTCGCCCATAATTTGGAAATCACTATGAAATACAATACAAAGGTTACCTGAAAAATTTGAGTATTAAAAATTTTACGCAAAATTTCACCGAAAAAAATCTGAATTTTGGCCTAAAAATTTGAATTTCGGGCAAAATTTTCAACGTTATACCAAACTTTGAATTTCGCGTAAAAATTGAACATTTAGTCTCCTCTCAAAAATAAATTTTACACAAATTTTCCCGCCAAAAAACTCTATTTTTCTTTTTTTTTTTTTTTTTTTTTTTTTTTTTTGGCTAACTCGATAATTGACCCTAACTCGGTAAAATATCCTAACTCGATAAGCCCCTAACTCGGTAACCTTCAAACTCGGTAACCTTTCAAACTTGATATCCAGAATATCTAACTCGGTAAGCTTGCAAACTCGATAACCTTGCTAACTCGATAACCTTGCAACTCGATAACCATTCCCTAACTCGGTAACCTTCAAACTCGATAAGCATTTTGTAACTCGATAAGCACCTGTCAAACTCGGTAAAAATGTTTTCAAACTCGAAAGAGCTAGAGGAATTTTGGCAGAGTTTCGTTTAGTGTTAACCAAATAAAAAACCTTACTCGATAAACGATAAGGTGAATGCCTAACTCGGCAGAAATGGCTAACTCGTCAGAAAACCTAACTCGATAAATAGCATCCAAACTTGGTAAGTTCCTAACTCGCAAGGATCCTAACTCGCCAGAAATTTTTCAAACTCGACAAAATTGCGATGAACAGTACCCAGATTCGAGATATTCACCCAAAAAACACGATTTTTCACCCAAAAACACCACGATTCGCCCCCGGTTAGCTCTGATGCCACTTGTTATGACCAAGAAACACCTTCAGGAGGTCGGGGATGCTCGAAATAAAGAGTAAACATGGTATATTATTAGCTTCAAGAAAGGGGAAGGTGTGTGTGTTTTCTAGAGAGAGAAAGAAGGAAACCACACAAACTTTGAAATACAAAGAGACATCCAACCCTCCTAGTTGAGACTAGGAGGGGTATTTATACTAGAATACAAGCCTAACTTAGCACTATTGTCTAAACTAGTCCTTGTACATAGAAGGAGATGCTATTCCCGAATATAACATTACTTTTAAGGCTAAGAATGATGATACCTTACAAATACACTTTTGCTTGAGTTTGTTTGTTTAATGGTAGATGTGTAATAAAACTATGAGAAATACTTGTTAGTGCAATTTTAGCGCCAAATTTAAAATTTTTTACAACATTTAGGAGTGAAACTTTAGCCATAGCAAGCGTCTCATGGATAGGAGATTGTATGACTAGCACAAAACCGTTTATTCAGAAAAATTTTCCACCCAAATATGTGAGGTTTGCCTTTAGATTTGATAGGAAAAGTATTCATTATTAGTGCTTATGAGTGTACCGGTAGCATTTAGATTCTAGAACTTGCGTTAGTGATGCATCCCGAGACCGCTATTGAGACTACATTCGTGTAGTAGGATTTACTACATGATAAGAGGCATTAGGATCACCCTTGTGTTAAAACCGTATTATAATTACTTGACCATTTAAGTCATATTACTTGGCTAGTTAAGTCAACTAATTTTTCCCACACCTTAGCGTTGTACTCATTTTTAGTACACGAAACCCCTAGTACACCCCTCCGAGCCTATCTTATCGTTTCTAACTTTAAGCATCTTACTTAAAGGAAGAATTTGTTACACCCCACTTAAATGTACAACCAAATCGCCTTAGCCTTCCGTTTATGCGCTCATTTTTAGTGCATTATTGTTATTTGTTAAACTTTAAGTTAACTATCTAATTGATTACATGGTTGCTAAGTCGAGTCATATCCTTGTACATATTGTTTTGGGACGATTGGGACTCATGGGTAAAGTACTTATTTATGGAGTAATGGGGAAGAACATCATTTATTACCCCCATATGTGCGTTAATCTTAAAAGTACTCCAAGTGTTTTGATTTTCTTAATTCGAGTCATTAGATTAGTTTATTGTAAAGTATGTAAAAATTCAAGTGTAAGGGGAATGTTTATTCCCTATAATGTATTATTTTGGATGGTAGGGTAAGAGTGTATGCAAAAAAAAAAAAAAAAAAAAAAAAAAAAAAAAAAAAAAAAAAAAACGGACTACCATCCCTTTTCATTCTATGTTTATTTTATGTTTTTGTTATTTTTCATTTATTAGCTTAAGTCGAGTCTAGTCTTGGCTTAGCAACGACATATTGTACATGTAATTGACCAAAATTGTTAACTCGCCACCAGTAAAAACTGCCTATATCCAACAAAACCGTGTATTTCATATCCCTACACCTAACGTTACAACCCTTTAAAAGACCTCTTTGATAGTTTATCCTAGGTGCTTACGTCATGTGGTGGAGGTTTGATTCTTTCCCAAGCCTATGGTAATCTATTTTGCTATGACAGGTAGTGAGAGATGTTTTCTATTTCCATATTGTAATTTATACTTTATTACACCCGAGAGATGTGAGTATCTAAACACTATTTGTGAGGTGCTAGTGTATGACCTCCGTGCTTGTCTATTGGTCTTTAGTGGAACGATCATTTGTTGTAATTACTTTTATATTAGTATTAAATGACTCCTAACTTGTATTTTGAGTAGAATAAAAGCGCATTTGCTTGAGGACAAGCAAATCTCAAGTGTAAGGGTATATGATGAGACGAAAAATGAACCACTTTTAGGGGGTCATTTAAGCCCGGAATTGAATTTATTTGATCAAATATTGCCCTAAATCGTTCCTTTTGTGATTTTAGGTACTTTGGGAGTGAAATCGGGAAAAGGAAGCAATTCGGACGTTTTTTGGGCATAAAAGTGAAGAAAACGCCAAAGACTTAATTTTCCAAGCTGGGAACAGTATGTGACGGCGTCAAGAGCAACAATTTGACGGCGTCAAGATTAAATTTCATGACGGCCCAGTACAGAAATGAAGGCGTCACAAGGAAGAGCGTCAAGAGTTAAATACGTGACGGCCTGGAAAAACTTAATACATGACGGCGTCAGATGTAGATCAAGGCAGTCCGATGATTCTTTTGGCGGCGAGATGACGGCGTCACAAGGTTGTTCTTGACGCCGTTAGCCTCAATTTTCTATATATAGTTTTCTAATTTTCATTCATTAAAAAAGGAACAAGTTTGGAGAAACCCTAAGGCCGAACCATATACGAATTTTACAGGTTTTTCAAGGGTTTTCAGCCCTTGAACCCTTACATGTGTAATTGAGATAAGTGTTCTTCTAATTCAATCAATATGTCTATGTGTTGGTTGTCTAAATCTTGTGCTTGTCTTGATTCCACCATGCTAGGCTAGATTTATCTTGTGTTTGCTTAGATCTAATGAAACATAGATGTTGATTATGTGTTGATTACTTGTTTATGGTTGTATTGGTTGAATGATTTCAATGTCAGGCTTAAGAAAATTGGCAGATCTCCAATTGGTAACATGCTTGAATGTCTTAGGAAACATGAACCGATGTGTACTAGGTTTTATTGGTTGTATTTAATGCATGAGTAAATTCTAATGATCTCATGTTAGGAGCTTCTTGGCCGGCTCGACATAGGAGTGAAGTAGGCACTCATAGGATTGGGGAGTTAAGTACGCCACCCCATGAATGGTATTAAGGAATACAATCTGTCATCCACGCAACTATAACAAGTAATTAACGTGTAAAAGATATCTAGGGAGTAGTGAAATCTAAGTAAACACATTTCTCCACTTATTGCTCACAACCTTAGTTTAATTTAGTTTTATTTTCATTTCTAGTATTTTATTTTGACTGCATCTTTAGTATTGGGTTAGTTGACTAGCAACTAATTCCGCCCATATCCTTCAAAACCTGAGATATTTACTTGCTTTCAAAAAAAATATAAAAATACAAAAATAATCATCTTTCATCTCTAGAACTAGTATTTAGGTTTTCTAATCCTAGCGACACTATTCCTGGCTGAACGATCAATCCCCCGGTACTTGTCACTATACTATACTACAACGATCAGGTACACTGCCTGGTGGGGGTTGTAAGCTTCTCGAGATCCCTTGAGAGGTAAAGCCTGGTGCAAACCCCACGCATCACGAGTCCATGCTTCATATAGAGTTTCACCTTGACGTTGTTGGAACATCAGGATGTCATTTCTAAGCTTAGTAGTTCTCCCCGGTGGGAAAAATTGAGCAAGGAAACGAGTGGTGAGATCATCCCAAGAGGTGATGGATCCCGCTAGCAAACGCTCAAGCCATTGACTAGCTTGATCACGTAGAGAGAATTGGAATAAACACAATCAGGTCGTCTCTCGAGTCTCAACATCAAGGTCTATGGAATCTACGATTTTTAGGAAATCCTTGAGATGTTGATTAGGATCTTATGAACGAAGTCCATGGAATGCACATCCACTTTGCACCAACCGGATGGTGTCGTATCGCAAGGGAGACACATTGGCTCCTTGAGTGAGCTCAATGGTGTTTCGATAGCCTTGGTGGCTAGGACGGGAGTACTCTCCTAAAGTTCAGGGTCTAGGAGGTTGGTTTGGTTGTGGTGGATTTTGTGGTTGGTTTTGTTTTGGTGGGTTGATGGGATCAAAGAGATTACCACCTTCCATGATGGAGGAATGTAAAGGTTACGAACAAAGGAACGAAGAAAAAGATAGACTAAAGTAACCTATAAAAATAAAAATAAAAATCTTACTAAAAAGGAATCTAGCAAGTAGACCTAATAAAAAGAAATTTTAACCTAGACAATAACTATTCCCCGGGCTGCGGCGCCAAAAACTTGATGCGTGGAATTGCACCCTCGCAAAAGGTTTTACCTCTGAAGGGATCTTGAGAAGCTTGCAATCCCCATCAGGCAGTGTACCTAACCATTGTAGCATAGTATAATGGCATGTACCGGGGGATTGATTGTTCAACTCAAAGAATAGTGTTCACTAGGGTTAAAACTCACTTAAACTAGGTCTAGAGGTGAGGGATGATTCTTTTTGTATTTTTATACTTTATGGAAAACAAGTAAAAATCTCGGGTTTTGAAGGAGTGGGCAGAATTAGTTGCTAATCAACTAACCCAAATAACTAAAGATGCAATCAAAATAAAATAAAATGAACTTAAACTAATTGTGGTGAAAACAATAATGAGAGACAATGTGTTTACTTAGATTTCACTACACCCTAGCTATCTTTTACCGGTTGATTAGTTTATTACAATTGCATGGATGACGGGTTATATTCCTTAATACCATTTGTAGGGCCGTGTACGATCTTCCCCAACTCTATAAGCTTCTACCTCTTCCTATGTCGAGCCGACTACTAGCTCCTAACATGGCCTCATTAGTAGTTACCTATGCATTAAATATAACCAATATATCGTAGTACACCTCCGATCATGTTTCTTAAGACATTCAAGCAAGTTACCAATTGAAAGTTTGCCAGTTTTCTTAAGCCTAACATCGAATTCATTCATCCACAACAATTATAAACAAACAACCAACCAATAATCAATATCTAAGTTTCATTACATCTAAGCAAACACAAAGAAAACCTAGCCTAGCATGTTAAAGAGAAGACAAGTATAAGATATAATCAAACAACACATAGACATATTGAATTATTTGTTGGAAGACTTATCTTCAATTAAGCATGGATGAAACAAGGGTTTGAAACCCTCAAAATTGCATTAAAATTCGTCTAAGGTTTTCTCCCTTCAAAGTTGCACACAATGAATGAAAACTAGAAAAGTATATATAGATTTTACACTCTGACGGCGTCAAGAGTAGGGTCTGACGCCGTCAACTCGCCGCCAAAATAATACTCGTATTGCCTAGATCCACTTCTGACATCGTCATGTACAAACTTGGTCTTGGCCGTCATGTGCAATTTACTCTTGATGGCCTTGGTGACGCCGTCACTCTTTATATTCTCTGGGCCGTCTCTCTTTGTAATAATACGTGACGGCCTTGGCAACCCTAAAGGGTGACGCCGTCATGATTCCTTTGGAAAACTGTCTAGCGCGTCACGTGTATTTGATTTATCCACCTCTTTGTCAAGTCTTGACGCCGTTACTAGCAATCTATGACGCCGTCAGGTACAATTTTCAGCATGATTTTGAGACTTTATCGTTTTCTTCATTTTTTCGCTCTAAAAACATCCAAAATGTTTCCTTTTGCAAATTTCCTCTCAAAAGTACCTAAAATGACAAAAGGAACGATTTATGGCAGTATTTGATCAAATAATCTCGACTTTGGGCTTAAATGACCCCCTAACAGTGGTACACTTTTTGTCTCATCAATACAACATATTAAGCTAATCACAGATATAGCATTTAAATGATACATATAGCAGCCGTATCCAGAGACATGAGTATACAAAAGGAAAGTTAGTATACTTTAGGCTAATTACATGAACTCGCATTTTATGATGTTCTGTTACACTAACTCGCATTTTATTTTTCTCCTGTTTTTGGCAGGACCTTTGTGTGATAATTTACTACTTATTGTTGGTGACATTTGGAACTAGGGAAAATGGTAACTATCTTCTTACCTCCAAATAAAAACTTTTTTTTATAGTTATAGGTTTATATATTATTTTTACAATGGTATCTTAATTGAGATATTTTCTATACCAACAGGTGAAGTTTACAGCTGAGGAGCTTCGTAGAAGCGTAGATTACAACCACGACATTCCTAGCATGTCTGTGCTTACGTATTACTATCTCAACCCTCAAATCCCAGAGGCAAACTACATCCGTGCAGTGTAAGTATATCACATAGTAGGCATTTTAAAAAGAAATGGATATCCTTTAATTCCTACACACACATGCAGGTACAATGAGTTAGCTGGACCAGCCATGCCTCTTGCATTGACAGCCCCGCCGCAGCAACAACAGCCTCCGGCTATTGCCCAAGAACCCGTGAAGATAATCACGCTGCTTGAAATCAATCCGGACACTCTCATGGCATGCCTAGGACCTAGAAGATATGCACATGTATAAACGTATTCTATTGAATGGCAAGGAAATTTTCAAATAAACTTTAAAAGTAACATTCCACAAGCTGTTCATTTTTTTTTTTTTTTTTTTTTTTTTTTTTTTTGTAAAGCAAAGGCAAAATGCATATTTCTTTTGCTACTGTTAGAAAATTGATAATAATTCGAATGGTATGGAGTAAGTTTAGTTAGAGGTTGGTCAAAGCTGGAAATTAGTTGTGTGCCATTTGTATTGCAGGTTTGCAATTAAACACATATCATACACATTCCTTCGTTAATGATTAGCAGGTTGTATATTAAATTTGAATTATAAAGAAATGGAGCAGTTAAATCAGTTGTTGCAATCAGGGTGTGACCAAAGGAGTCGTCGTGGAAAATCTCATTGCAAGTATGCAAACTAAGGAGGAACAGGTAATAGATTAAAGGGGTATTTAGGATTGGTTTTTTTAAGCTTTAAGTTCGTAGTTATACGCAACACGAAGACATAAAAACCAAATACAATGGAAAAATTGGCCCGCCGCGTGAAGAAAAAATGGAGAAAAAAATGGCCCGCTCGCAACGCGGTATGTAAAAAAACGAAACGAAAAGCAAAAACTCATAAAACTGTGAAAAAAATAAATAGGCATGCTTTTCACTATGAAATATTACCGTAATACTCTTAAAACGACTGAGATAAAATAAAAGAAACTATTGTATAAATTATGTTTAAAAAATGTAACGTAAATAGCTAAAATTAACATCATTACAAAACAAAACAAAAAATTATGTACCGAAAAAATCCATGCTTCAAAAGAACCGACAAACGAAACAAGTACCGGTTAAATTAATAGAACAGTTGCCGGCTAAACATTATACTTTGCCTATACAGAAAAATAAATAAATAAATAAATAAATAAAAATAAACGAAAAGCAACCACTGAAAAAACATTTAACGGAATAAACAGGCATGCCTACAACTCGGCGACCGTTGCCAATCTTGTTTATAATAATTTTATACTATTGATCTATTGATTGTTAGTTGAATATTCAAATTCTACTATGCATGGTTACGCCATTTCTTGAATTCTTGTGCTGCTATCCTATCATACATATAGGGCTTATGTGATTTGAGTTGTCTATATAAGCTGGGTTGCGTATTTGTTTGTTACGAAATTAGTTTACATTTCGAGCTACTCAATTACGAAAAATTTGATAATGTTTATGAGGATTTTTGATGATGTTTATGAAGATTTTTTTTTAGTTGTTTATTAATATATATAGAAAAATGAATTTTTTTTGCTATGTTTTTTATTGTGACTGTAACATGCTTTTGGTTGTATTTTTTAGTGTTTACATTTGGATGAGTTTCTGAGTAGAAAGTTTTGTATACATGGATGCACATCACGTGTTTGATGAAATGTGTGAGTGAAAAGTATCATACGTATGTATCACCAGTGATATTTGAAGTTGAATTGTATATTTGTATTATCACTAGTGGTATTTGTATTATCACTTGTAAAATTTTGTTTATTTAATAGGTTTTTTTGTTTACTTGTTAAGCTTTATTATATGTTATGTATAGTATCACTTTTGATATTTCATTGTTATTGTTTTATAATCATAATTAAAGCTTTTTTTTTTTGTTAAAAGTTTTAATGATATACTATTTACTGTATGTTTTATCAGCGATGCTTTATATTATAATTTTGATGTTTTATGTGCTTTTGGTGGACGATAATTGTGTTTTAGTTACTGATAAGCTGTTTATTATAGTGCAATATTGCTTATTATTTAAGTTGTTAGATTAAATAGCTTAAACAGGTTGATTTTGCTTTAAACATATAGTTATTTTTTGTGCTTTTTTTATTTTTTAAGTTGTGATTGGATTTGTCTATTTAATGGATACATTGTGCGTATTTCAATAGGTTTTACAACGGGATTTGAAAATAATATGGTTGAACCAGCAAATTGAAGAAGCTATGGTTAAACAAAGCACAACATATTCATAAACAAACTGAAAAAGCTTAAACACATGTTATATCACATGTGATATCACACATGATATTACCTGTGATATCACAAAGTGATATCACACGTGATATCACCTGTGTATATCACGTGTGATATCACACGTGATATCACCTGTGATATCACATTTGATTCAACAAATAAAAGAAGCTGACACATCTGTGATGTCACCTGTGATATCAAATTCTTCTCCAAAAAGTTGAACATCACGAGAATGAGATACACGAAAAATTAGCAGTAAAAGTATGGTAGTTAGTAGTTATTAAGGGATTGTTGTGATAATGTGAAGAATGTTGTGATAATATGAGAAATCACAAGAGACGTTGAGCTTGTAACATGCTTATGTTAGATTTGTAATGCATTTATTTTCTTAATTGATATAGTGTGCATGTTTTGATAGGTTAACACCTTATTCGACACCAAATATATATTTATTAGGTCCCGAGCCACATTTGCATGGTGCCCGAGTTTGTATTATTTTGGGAATGGTAAGTGACTTGTATGATCATTTGTATGTAAACTGACAGTATCACACGTGATACTACTTTTAGCAAACTAAAACATTTTGGTTTACATTAAAATGGACGAAAACGTATGAAAACGGACGAAAATGGGTGAAAACGTAAGAAAATGGACGAAAAAGTATGAAAATCAATGAAAACGTAAGAAAACAGACGGAAACATACGAAAATGGACGAAAACGTATGAAAACAGACGGAAACATATGAAAACGTAGGAAAGCGAAGAAAAATAAGAGCAAGCATATCTAGATGAACCCCAACACACAAACGTACCTAAAAACATTGAATCATGAAGTTACAAAGTCACAGCCCCTTGATTTTTTATACATATATTTTTAATTTTATTATTATTATTATTTTTAAATTTTATTATAATTGTTGATGTGTGTTGTGTCATGTGTAGTATAAAGGTGATTATGCCTATTCAAGTTTTAAATTTATATTTAGCCGGCTTATCCTATAACACACACACTTTCGAGCAGTGTACCCGATCAGTATGTAGATAGTGGTAAGCAGAGTGTCGATCACTAAGAGTATAATGTAATATCTAGTTAACCTAATCAGTATTTTAATATACTAAGTTAGTTTTACAACCTAATATAACGCAAGGGGGTTTAGTCTGAGAGACTAGCACAGTTTGGTTTAGATTTAACAGTAAATAAAACTAATGAGAACAAATCAGCGAATGGCTAACACATACACCAATAGATAATAGACACAGATAGAAGGTCTGTCATATGGTTAAGTAGTTTGTCACTTGTTTTATTGCTAGTTTTATATGATGAGTATCGTAATCTTATCTGTCTCGTTGGATCTTAAGTATAGGCGAGTAAACCCTTAATGATCACTTATGCCTATCTCACTTAACTAATTTGCACTAGATAAGTAAGCGTGGAGTGGGTATGGCAGCCCATGCAAAAACACAGTTAGATACAGAGGTTATCAAAGCACATATAAAAAGAACCAAAAAAACATCATATAAACTTTTAATCGATGGGAAAGCAATTTTAATGGGAGCAGTATGGTGCCACAAATCCATCAATCCTAATAAATTAAAGTTTACTAATACAATAAAATAAAACTACTTAAGGAATTATGCACATGCAGGACCTTCTTACAGCTATAAGATCTTCGTTTGAGGTGTGTCTTGTGTTTTTTTTTTTTGTCTGAATTCGTCTCCTTAGGGTTTGGTTGTACACACAAAATTCGTATGTTATGATGGGGTATTTATAATTTCTGTTTGAGGGCACGATGCGGTGCATCAACTAAGTAGATGTGACGTATTCAAGTAACTTCGCATGGGGTCCAAAATTATTATATTTTGGAATATTCGTACACCGGCTTCAGATGCGGCGTATCTTGAATCTCTATGTGGCGCATGTCCTTCAGTGTCTTAGATTGTATTTGGTGAAGTCTTGATAGTGATACACCATATGTCAATATTGTAATGTGGTGTATCTGGAGTAGAACAAGCTGGATCTTTTTCATTGACCAAAGTTTCATATGCAGCGCATTCTTCAAAGTCAGGCAATGGTCTTCGAATTCATCTATATATGATTGTACGGCGCATCTGTCTAGAATGATGCGGCGTATCTCCATGATTTCAGTAGACTTTTCTATCTTGATTATTTTGCTCCATATTTCGTCCAAAATCGCCAAGTTTCACCAATTGCTTGTTTTTACCTGAGAATCACTAAAGTAAACAATCAAGCACCAATTCTCATATATAATATAATAAAACAAGTCAATTAAATAGGATAAACGATGACAATATAATGTACTTATTGATGTCATCAAATATCCTCCCACTTGAACTTTACTTATCCTCAAGTAAACCTTAGATTAAACTTATGAAATAGTATCCTAAAAGATATTAGGATGTATTTTTATAATTAAGCACTTATTAGTTTTATCGAATTACACAACCAAACTGTTGAAACTAAGACCTTGATAGATCTTCTGAGCACTCTAGAATCGTTAGTTATGTTAATGTAATCACCAACACACTAATAGACAATCTCTGTAACTTGTATTTTAAAGCGGAAACAAACACAAGTTTTAATACTAAGAACAATTGATCCTCTATGGATCTTTAATAATTATCAAAATGTTTTTCTAAAAACGTTAATCAATACATAATCGTGTGTTCCTTTTATACACAAAGAACCCTAAACCGTTTCCCAAGAAACGTATATTCTAAAACTTCTGAAAGATATGCATTATCACTTCCTAAATAAACTCATGCATATCCTAACTATATTACATAAAACACGGAAAAACTATATCCGCAGAAACAACTAATGCTGAAACTAAACTTCAGCAGAAACTAAACTATAACCAGAATCTGTGTCTTCAGTAGAAACCATCAGCAGATTCTTCAGCAGAATTCTCTCTTAGCAGAATTCCCAACAATCCTCCCCTAATCTTGAATTTGACATGGTTAAGTTCAAGATTCTTGATAGATCTTTGAAGTTACATACCAAAAGGATTGAAATCGAACATCATCAGCAAAGAATCATGATCAGCAGGATCTCTATGATCAGCACATACTTGAAAACTCCATTCTTTGCAGCAACAAATGACCAATTGTACATCAAAACAAATTAGTTTCATACTATTCTCCTCACATCCAGGTGTGTTAACTCCTGTGAGAGGTGAATCATTGAAAATAATGGATTTGATGTCTCTTTACCAATAGCCATCACTACTGGAGTAGCCAAATGTTTTAAGTTCTAAAACTAGGGTACACTGATGACCACATGATTTTTAGCAAATCATCAGCTATAAACAGATTTGAGATGTCTTTACCTGTAGCCGTTTGCTCAGGACTAGTCAATTATTTTGATGAAAAATCATCTTGGTCAACTGAATACCAAATATGGTTTTCCACTGCCTTTACCACAAGCCATATACATGTGGGCTAGTCAATTATTTGGAATCCATAAAGGAAAAATCCATGGTCAATTGACAACCATTTCAACTCTCAGCAATGAAGCATGGGTGAGTTGATTACCCTATGGTTTTGAGCAAACCATTACAGCTATCAACAGATTTGATGTGTCTTTACCAAAGCTGTACCCTTTGGACTAGACAACTTTTTGATGGAATAGTCAACATCAGGTAAGTTGATAACCAAAGAAAGTATGATTAACACCAAACCTGCATACAACATACACAATACTATACAAAAATGTTAGTTAGGTTTTTTTTTTTTTTTTTTTTTTTTTTTTTTTTTAAACTAATAAAAGAAATAAATATACAACAATATACCATCAAATAGAAGCTGCTCTGGAAGTCCTAATTCTGAGCTTGAATACTTTCACCAGAGATTCAGCAAACAACCTAGCATTCCCAATTGGATCAGGAGGAATCTCCAACTTATGTTGAAGCATTTTCTCCATCAGTGACACTGTCAGAGGATACCTCTTGCCAAGATCCATAATAAGTCTGAGTCCAGATGTAGTTTCCAACACATGAACATATGGCATAGGATAAAACTTCCAACTCTGAACCTTCCATCTCTGATTGTTTTTCCATATGTCATAACCAGCACCAGTGAGAGTAGAAGAATCAAACAACACTCTGAGATCACCCAATAAATACAATCCAGACCCTGTAGGAGTATGATTTGCATAAAATTTGTGAACCAAATCATTGAGAGTGAGCAAATCCTGATGATCCACAAGATGTAGTATTTCTTGTAGAAATTTAAAGGATAGAGAAGTTTTATCTGATCTATAAATGGTATTGATCTGTCCATTTTTAGTCAACTCCCAGTGAACCAAAACATCTCTAATTGCCTCAGACCAATCATCAGGGGATCCGTCTTTGATAAATGAAGCATCAGAAGCATTCACATCTATTAGTCTTTGTGCTGAATGTGAAGTTCTGACTCTAGCCATTCTCTTAACTCTTATTCCAGAAACATAAATGGCATCATGAGGTAAAGAAGATTCATCAGGAACTTCAGCTTCAGTAGATACACCTTCTGAAGCATCAGTTTCCAATGATGGATTATCCAATTGTTCATCAGTAGAATCCTGAGAAGATTCAAGTGCAGCAGATGCATATTGTTAATCCATAGCTGATACGTGAGAATCGCACCAGGCTTTACCTCTCAAGGGATCTTGAGAAGCTTACAACCCCCACCAGGCAGTGTACCTGATCGTTGTAGTATAGTATAGTGACAAGTACCGGGGGATTGATCGTTCAGCTAGGAATAGTGTCGCTAGGATTAGAAAACCTAAATACTAGTTCTAAAGATGATGGATGATTATTTTTGTATTTTTATATTTTTTTGAAAGCAAGTAAAAATCTCGGGTTTGAAGGATTTGGGCGGAATTAGTTGCTAGTCAACTAACCCAATACTAAAGATGCAATCAAAATAAAATACTAAAAATGAAAATAAACTAAATTATACTAAGGTTGTGAGCAATAAGTGGAGAAAATGTGTTTACTTAGATTTCACTACTCCCTAGATATCTTTTACACGTTAATTACTTGTTATAGTTGCGTGGATGACGGATTGTATTCCTTAATACCATTCATGGGGTGGCGCACTTAATTCCCCAATCCTATGAGTGCCTACTTCACTCCTATGTCGAGCCGGCTAAGAAGCTCCTAGCATGGGATCATTAGAATTTACTCATGCATTAAATACAATCAATAAAACCTAGTGCACGTCAGTTCATGTTTCCTAAGACGTTCAAGCATGTTACCATTTGGAGATCTGCCAGTTTTCTTAAGCCTAACATCGAATTCATTCATCCAATACAACCATAAACAAGTAATCAACACATAATTAACATCTAGGTTTCATTAGATCCAAGCAAACACAAGATAGATCTAGCCTAGCATGATGGAATTAAGACAAGAACAAGATATAGACAACCAACACATAGACATATTGATTGAATTAAAAGAATACTTATCTCAATTACACATGAAAGGGATCAAGGGCTAAGAACCCTTGAAAAACCTGTAAAATTCGTACCAAGTTCGTACTTAGGGTTTCTCCAAAATTTCTCCCCTTTTTAATGTGAAAATGAGAAAACTATATATAGGAAATAGGGTCTGACGGCGTCAAGACAAAATTTGTGACGCCGTCATCTCGCCGCCAAAATAAATCTCGGACTGCCTTGATCCAGATCTGACGCCGTCAAGTGTTATGTGTTTCCAGGCCGTCATGCATTTTACTCTTGACGCCCTACCTCGTGACGCCTTTAAATCTGTACTGGATCGTCATGGAAATTACTCTTGACGCCGTCAAGATTTTCTTCTTGACGCCGTCACCTACTGTTCTCAGTAAGGAAAATTAAGACTTTGGCGTTTTCTTCACTTTTATGCTCCAAAAACGTCCGAATTGCTTTCTTTTCCAGATTTCTCTCCCAAAGTACCTAAAATCACAAAAGGAATGATTTAGGGCAATATTTGATCAAATAAATTCAATTCCGGGCTTAAATGACCCCCTAAAAACGGTTCATTTTTCGCCTCATCATATACCCTTACACTTGAGATTTGCTTGTCCTCAAGCAAATGCGCTTTTATTCTACTCAAAATACAAGTTAGGGGTCATTTAACACTAATATAAAAATAATTACAACAAATAATCGTTCCACTAAAGACCAATAGACAAGCACGGAGGTCATATACTAGCACCCCACAAATAGTGTTTAGATACTCACATCTCTCGGGTGTAATAAAGTATAAATTACAATATGGAAATGGAAAACATCTCTCACTACCTGTCATAGCAAAATAGATTACCATAGGCTTGGGAAAGGATCAAACCTCCACCACATGGCGTAAGCACCTAGGATAAACTATCAAAGAGGTCTTTTAAAGGGTTGTAACGTTAGGTGTAGGGATATGAAATACACGATTTTGTTGGATAAAGGAAGTTTTACTGGTGGCGAGTTAACAATCTTAGTTAATTACATGTATAATATGGCGTTGCTAAGCCAAGACTAGACTCGACTTAAGCTAATAAATCAAAAATAACAAAAACATAAAATAAACATAGAATGAAACGGGATGGTAGTCCGTATGTTTTTTTCTCTTTTCTTTTTCTATTTTTTTTTCTTTTTTTCCTTTTTCTATATTTTTCTCGATTTCTTTTTTTTTTTTTTTTTTTTTTTTTTTTTTTTTTTTTTTTTTTTGCATACGCTCTTACCCTACTATCCAAAATTAAGAAAATCAAAACACTTTGAGCACTTTTAAGATTAACGCACGTATGGGGGTAATAAATGATGTTCTTCCCCATTACTCCATAAAATAAGTACTTTACCCATGAGTCCCAATCGTCCCAAAACAATATGTACAAGGATATGACTCGACTTAGCAACCATGTAATCAATTAGATAATTAACTTAGGGTTTAACAGATAACAATAATACACTAAATATGAGTGCATACACGGAAGGCTAAGGCAATTTGGGTGTACATTTAAGTGGGGTGTAACAAATTCTTCCTTTAAGTAAAATGCTTAAAGTTAGAAATGAAAAGATAGGCTCGGAGGGGTGTACTAGGGGTTTCGTGTACTAAAAATGAGTACAACGCTAAGGTGTGGAAAAAAATTAGTTGACTTAACTAGCCAAGTAATATGACTTAAATGGTCAAGTAATTATAATACGGGTTTAACACAAGGGTTATCCTAATGCCTCTTATCATGTAGTAAATCCTACCACACGAATGTAGTCTCACTAGCGGTCTCGGGATGCATCACTAACGCAAGTTCTAGAATCTAAATGCTACCGGTACACTCATAAGCACTAATAGTAAATGCTTTTCCTATCAAATCTAAAGGCGAACCTCACATATTTGGGTGGAAAATTTTTCTGAATATACGGTTTTGTGCTAGTCATACAATCTCCTATCCATGAGACGCTTGCTATGGCTAAAGTTTCACTCCTAAATGTTGTAAAAAATTTTAAATTTGGCGCTAAAATTGCACTAACAAGTATTTCTCATAGTTTTATTACACATCTACCATTAAAAAAAACAAACTCAAGCGAAAGTGCATATGTAAGGTATCATCATTTTACCCTCCCCTTACCCTTAGGATGAACATTGTCCCCAATGTTCAAGTAAAGAATGTAAAAGTGAAAAAGTAAAAAGAATGAAATCAAATACTCCCCTGATTCGCTCGGTATGGATAATAAGGTGGCCAGGTTAAATCTTCCTCCAAGAAAATGAACAATCAAAGCTTCCCTTCCAGAATATAAATCATCTTCTTATCATACATAACCTGTAAATCCTAAGAAAATAGACAAGACAACCTCGCGTAAAATCAGCGGCATCCTAAATAAGTTACTAAATCCTAGAAAACAAAATAAGATATAATGCTTGTGGAATGAAGTTTGCAGATTTCCTGGAGATTATAAAACTTAATAATTCACAAAAACCATAAGACTCCGTTAGAAAAACAAAACCGGTGTATCTTACTCTAAAAATGAGAGTAAACAAAAGGGTTTATACAGGGGTTAACTAACCAATGGCGTTAGTTAATATCACATAACATATAAAGGCTGTGGGTATAATCCTAGAAATTTTACCAAGTTAGATAAATCACTCCAATTATATTAATAATACTCATTATGGTGGACTCAAATAGTATATAAGCCAAGTTCTAAAGTTTACAAGTCACCGGCACACTAAAATGTTTGTGGAAAAAGTTCTCACAATTTTTGAAAATAAAGTTATGTGTGCGGCTATGCAATTTAGATTAAACAAAAACATGCTAAATTTTTTTAATTTTGACATATTAAGCATAGATTAAGCATATTTTTGAAAAGTTTAGGACAAGTAACGTTCTAATTCTCCATCCCCCCTACTTAAGTTAAACAACGTCCTCGTTGTTTGCATTTAAAATTAAAAACGGGAAATTAAAAAGAACTAGAACGGAAAAACTCCCTTAGATTTGCTCGGTATGATCCTCCATTATGCGTTTGCGAGCAATCCTATAAATACCACCATTCTTAAAATCACACCTGAGTTTAAGAAAATCAAACTTGTACATTATTCATTAGTAGTTAGAAAATAAAACCTAAAAAATAAAAAATGAAAATTTCATCAGGTCAGCCACGCCACATCCATAGAAAGGGATGCGCCATATCGAGCCTGAAATTAGTACGAATCAGAAAATAAGATGCGTTGCATCCTTAACCAGGGATGCGCTGCATTAAATAAACTGACAAAAAGTTTTAAGGTCTAAAAATAAAAATGCAGAAAAATAAAAATAGATATGACCTGACCAGTTGATACGTCGCATCTATGGAAGGAGACTACAGGTCTGACAGACTCGACATGAAAAAAAAGCAGTAATGATAGATCCGGGTTGTCTCCCGGTGAGCACTTTTCTTTATTCCAGAGTCTTCAAGTTAGACTCATCTTCAGCTCCTGTTTTGTTCCATTGATGCTCACATGCCCGTTCGCGATCCATCAGCTTATCAATTCGCCACGAACATATTCAGGTCCTAATTTCAACACTCCTTCGTAGAATCCCTTCATATTTTGATATGGATACTCGATCCCTTTCTGTTTGTCTTTATCATCTATAAAAAGAAATGGTGAAAATTTGTAGAAAAACCTGTTAGTGGCATGTTTAAAACTTGGGTGAGTGTGAGGCATCATAAAAGTGATAATGTTGCTTCCACTTTGAAAGGTGATTCTTCCTTCAAATCTTTTTGCATTAATATTAATCTCCCTACAAAAGTAATCTCCCTACAAAATGGTTTGCCGAAAATCACATCACCCATTTCTTTGTCACGATAGGCATCCATATCTTCCACCACGGTTAAATCTGTAACAATTGTAAAATTTCCAACAAAAATAGGTACATTCATAAATGCTCCAATCCACATTCTTTCCCCTATATTCAACCTTCTTTTTCATAATAGAATTGTAAAAGGTTTTTGACATGACCTTAATTGGTAAAATAGGAAAGAAATTGGCATCAATTTGTTTGTAACCTATCATGCAAGGAAATTGTAAATTATAAGCACAATCTACATGATTCCTTCTACCATAATTGCAAAAACTATGATACACCTCAAATTCATCATAATTCCTAGTGATGATAACATTAACTTTAGGGGTATCCACAATTTCCCCTTCTTCGGGTTCACTATCCTCCATAAATCGATCATTGAGCTCTAATGGTGTATTAAGGTCATTTAATTCAATGTAGTCTCCATTGTAGCATTCAAGTGATCTATTTTGGACTAAGGTTTCTCCCATAAACCTAGCTTCTAGGTCGAGTTCCATACATTCTCCTAATCCTAGCACATAAACATTTTTAATTATACTCTTAATAGGATTTTCACACTTATAGACTAGTTTGTCATCCCCTACTCTCAATGAGATTTTTCTTTTAAAGACATCTATATTAGCATGAACAGTAGACAAGAAAGGTCGTCCAAGGATTAAGGGAATCTTAATATCCTCGGGCATATCTAGTATTATAAAGTCTACAGGGAATACAGACTTCTCGATCCTAACCAGCATATTTTCTGCTATCCCCTCAGGTCATTTTACCGTTTTATCTGCCAATTCAATAAGCAACTTAGTGGGTGTTAATTTTCCTAAGCCTAGGGTAGTGAATGTCTTAAAGGGCATAACACTAACACTAGCTCCTAAGTCAGCTAAGGCATTATTGAAAGATATATCATTAATAGAACAAGGTAAAGTAAAACTTCCTAGATCTCTTTCTTTGTGAGGCAAGGCATGTTGATCAGTTGCAGAGCACTCTTCATTGAAAAGTTAAAGAAATATTGGGGCTTCATAGCATTACCATTCATCAATCTTCCAAGAAAAGGTATGTTGGGCACGACTTCTTCAGTTGTGGTGATTGCTTTGACATGATCCCTTGGATTTATTTCAGTTAAGCCAGGTAGACTTCCATACCCCCTTTCTTGAAGAACCTTGCTCATCTGACCGATTTTTTATTCCAGTGCTTTGATCGAAGCTCCTTGATTTCTTGTAGTAGCATCTGTTGAAGCTTGGATTTCTTTGATCTTAGCAGTGTTTTCTTCATATATTTTAGCAGAATCAGCCATAATCTGCTTTAAAGTATCATCCAAAGTCTACCTCCTTTCTTGATATGTAGGGTTTCCATTGTTCTTTTGATAGTAACCTGGAACAGCTTCCTTGAATCCTCCTGAAGGTTGGAATGGTTGACCAAATTGTGTGTAGTATGCTTCTTCAAGGGTTTCACTTTCATTCTTTGATGGACAATCTTTAGTGTAGTGAGGTCCTTCGCATCTTTCACAACCAACTTGGGCAACATAGACTTTTTCGTCTCTTTTCTTCATATCTCTACTAAGTTTGTCCAATTGAGCTTGAATAGCAGCAAGCCCGCCAAAATTAGTGCTGCTCTTGGATCTAGTAGAGGTCCCATCGTGCCACTTCTGAGAATGATCAGCAACTTCTTGGATAGCTTTCCTAGCATTCACTGCACTCATCTGATGTACAGCTCCCTTGGCATCCAACATCTATCTTGTAGGCACGTCCAATCTCTGACAAAACAATATTACCTCCTACATAGCGGTTAAATAATGTTGAGGACAGTTCAATAATAAATCTTTCAAACATTTCTAAGGCTGATAAAGAGTCTCATTGGGCTCTTGCTTGAAGTCATTGATAACCTCCATCTTTTTAGCGATCTTAGCAGGTGGACAATATCTCTGAAGGAATTTGCTCTTCAAGTCATCCCATTTCTTGATTGAACCAGCCGGTTCACTTTTTAGCCACCTGTTAACAGCTCATGTAAGTTAGATAGGGAAAACACAAAGCATAAGTTGGTCAATAGTAACTTTCTCAGTAGTAAATAAATCCGAAATTTCAATGATCTTCTCCACGTGTTCATTAGCATCTTCGTGTTCTGATCCACTGAAAGCATTATCTCTTAGCATCTTGAGAAATTGACCCTTCAGCTCAAATTTGGCATTATCATCAAACTTTGCCCTAGCTACTCCCGAACCATAGTCTGTTCGGGTATTGTTCATGTACTCCTCCATGGTTAGGTCTGTCATTTTTTCTGGTACTTCTTCTTCACTAACTTCTTCCTGTTCATAAAAATAATCAAGCTCAAATGAACTTGAAAGATCTAGGGTTGTTGCATTGAAAAGCCTTTTAAGCGAATGAAAAGCTCGTCAGGATCTTCGAAAGGTTTGGTTAAGTTCTTAGTTGAACTCCTGGTCATGCACTTCCTGAAATCAACACAAAAGCATCAGTAGGATAGGTTTGATAAAGTAAAACAACGAAAACGGAATACAAAAATAAAAGTTGCTGATATCTATAGACAATGCGCCATATCCTTAAAATAGGATACGCCGTATCTAATTACGTTAAAAATAAATCAGACTTTTATTCAGAAAAACAATACGTCGCTTTATTAAATTGAATGCGTCGTATGTTTAAAATTATCAAAAATCAATTATATTTATAAAAATTAAATGCGCCGTATAGCAAAAGCTAATACGCCGTATCTTCGTTACGCTTCAAAGTACAAGATTTTTGATTCAGATTTAAATGCACTGTATCATTGAAAATCGATGCACCGCTTCTATTTAATAATTCCAAAACTGTTTTTAATAAATAATTAATACGCTGTATCTGAAAAACATATGCACCGTATGTCGGTTAGGGTTTAAAAAAGATTTCTGATTAAAAACAGAATACTTCGTATCTAGGGAATAGATGCGTCGTATTCGAATTATTAAACGCGCTGATTAAAACGCAATACGCCGCATCTAAATAAAAGATGCGCCGTATCGTTTGTATCAGCAGAATACAGCGACAGCAGTTTATGCAGAAAAACAAAAGAAAAATAAAAAATACGAAAAATAAAGAAAATAAACATACAAAACAGTAAATATGCAAATAGTACAATGACTGCAATTAAACTAATATAGAACAAAGTTAGTGGTTAAAATCTAAAAATCTAAAAACTAAAAAGTCATAAAACATAATTAAAATACTAACAGATAAATAGATATTAACAATTTACTCCCTGGCAGCGGCGTCAAAAACTTGATGCGTGTTGTGTCACGTGTAGTATGGAGGTTATTATGCCTATTCAAGTTTTAAATTTATATTTAACCAACTTATCCTATAACACACACACTTACAAGCAGTGTACCCGATCAGTATGTAGATAGTGGTAAGCAGAGTGTCGATCACTAAGAGTAGAACGTAATATCTAGTTAACCTAATCATTATTTTAGTATACTAAATTAGTTTTACAACCTAATCTAACGCAATGGGGTTTAGTCTAAAAGACTAGCACGGTTTGGTTTAGATTTAACAGTAAATAAAAATAATGAGAACAAATCAGCCAATGGCTAACACATACGCAGATAGATAATAGACACAGATAGAAGGCCTGTCCTATAGTTAAGTAGCTTGTCACTTGTTTTATTGCTAGTTTTATATTATGAGTATCGTAATCTTATCTGTCTCTTTAGATCTCAAGTATAGGTGACTAAAACCTTAATGATCACTTATGCCTATCTCACTTAACTAATTTGCACTAGATAAGTAAGCGTGGAGGGGGTATAGCAGCCCAAGCAAAACACAGCTAGACACAGAGTTTATCAAAGCACATATAAAAAGAACCAAAAAAACATCATATAAACTTTTAATCGATGGGAAAGCAATTTTAAGGGGAGCAGTATGGTGGCCACAAGCCCATCAATCCTGACAGATTAAAGTTTACTAATACAATAAAACAAAACTACTTAATGAACCTTCATACACATGTAGGACCTTCATACTGCTCTAAGATCTTCGTTTGAGGTGTGTCTTTTGTTGCATTTTTGTCACACCTCACCAAGGCGCAAACGCGAGTGCAACATCATGGATATCATCACAACACCTGGTGTCTGTATAGAGAATTTCTACATGCAATAAAATAGAGCAAAGCATAGACACTAAGTATCATAACAATACCCAAAAAGAATAACGAAGTAAAACTCCAAAGGTATCGTTATTAAAACATAAAATACTGACCAAAAGACAACCAAGGTATCATATCCAAAATCCAAAACAAATCATAAATCCAAACATAAATGATAAACCACTTACAATGCAACTAAGATCTCGTCTAGTCGCTTCCTTCTATCTTATCCTTATGACGATCGCTTGAAAATATGCTTAAAAACGTCAACATAATGTTGGTGAGGTTCATAAGTTTAGGATACAAAATTTATCTCATTCATCCTGTCCTGCCATGTTTTATAATCACAGTGAACTGATCTGAATGAGATAAATTTTGTGTCTTAAACCTATGAACCTCACCAACTTTATGTTGATGTTTTTAAGCATCATTTTCAGGTGAGCGTCATAAAGATAAGATAGAAGGATGTGACTAGACGAGACCTTAGTTGCATTGAAAGTGGTTTATCATTTATGTTTGGATTTATGATTGGTTTTGGATTTTGGATATGATACCTTGGTTGTCTTTTGGTCAGTATTTTATGTCTTAATAAAGATACCTTTGGAGTTTTATTTCGCTATTTTCTTTTCGGGTATTGTTATGACACTTTGTGTCTATTCTTTGCTCTATTTTACTTCATGTAGAAATTCTCTATATAGACACCATGTGTTATGATGATATCCATGATGTTGCACTCGCGTTTCCGCCTTGGCGAGGTGTGACAATCACCTATCACCGGTAACTCCAATTTAGATCCAAAATTCTTCGTATAACAATAGCGTACCTAAAAAACCTACATATACATCACCTATCACCTTATCACACCTGATTTATATCAGTAAAACATCAAAACTACAATCCATAAAAATCGCTAAACTAAACTCTTTAATTCTACATGTTCTCGATACTATAAAAAAACCATATAATCCTTAATCCACTTGAAAACAATCACATCACACAGATCCATATAATTATCAATAAAATCAAAATTTTATAAAAAAAATTACCATAAACTTAATATAATCTTGATAAACTAACAAAAGGGTATCTTGGAATCAATAAAAAAAACATAAAAAACGAGTCATCTGTAGTTAAATAAAAATTAGGGTTTTGAGCAACGAAAATAAGAACATTAGTAAACCAATCTAATTAGGATTAAAATAACAATAAATTTGATAATTTAAAGAAAAAATACCTACCATAATTCCTGAATTTGTGAGAATCGGTGGTCGATTGTTGTTCTAGCTGATTTATTGTGTTTTATGTATGAATGATATTAAGAATGTCGCCGTGTAATTTGTGTTTGGAGAAGAAAAGTAGGAATTTTTTTTTGGAGAGGGGTTTAATGAGAAGGAGAGGATGGTTATTATTTGGAGTCTTTTGCATAAAGGCCCGTCAGTGCATTTTTTTTCACTTCAATCGAATCCTTCGATTTTAAGAAAACCGAGTTCTCTTATTATATAAAAGGTGCAATTCCCTTTTGGAGCTTGCATTTTGAATTACAAAAAAAACTTTAAGCTCTTCAAGGAAAAAAAGCTTCAAACCCGTACACTGTCTTCTTGAGTTTTGTTATTAAAGAAAAGTAAAGTAAACACTTTTCCCCCAAAATCTTTTATATAATAAAATAATTACATCATTTCGGAGTTTTTTTGACAAAACAATCTTATGGGGAAAAATTGGACCAATAGGAGTGTTTGATTTTGACACATAGGCGAAATCAAGCAATATGATTGTCCAATAAAAAGTCAAAATTGAGTTGATTTTGGTCAAACTTTAATAAATTTTGTGGAGAATTTGATTGGGAAAAACAACACATAAAAATATAGGTTTAAAATTTATGAAAAAAAAAAACCTTAAAAAAATGAGGTAATCAATAAAACTTTAGTGTTTGAATTTTAAATATAGTATATAGAGTTAAGTGTAAAATTATAAGTCACCATGTTTTTTAATAACTTTAGATAATAAACAAATAACCCTTTACACTTTATACTCCATGTACTTTATAATATGAACTTTGTTTACAATTACATGTATCAATATTAGCTTGAGACTTTTATCTATTTAAATTATAAAATTTTGTAAATATACTAATTAGTTTTAATATACGTTAAATATTTTTAAAATAAATATTAGTTTTAGACTTGCATCTATTAAAATACTTTTTTTACTATATATGTTAAATAAGGACTAATGTTATCCTATTTAAAAGTTTAATATATGCGTACATGGGTTTAAATATTAAAAACGGCTAAATTATTATTAACGGTAATATAAATATTAAATGTTAAGCACAAGTTACTGTGATATAAAAACAAATATATGTGATTGTATTTATAACAATGACTCATGTAACTATTATTTAAAGTTTATATAAAGATATCAGGAAAAACGTTTTTAAAAAACTTTACGGAGTATATTTTAACTTCATCAACACTCATTATGTGCTACTAAACTCGCACATTTTGCACAATATGATATCAAATATACGTGACTGTACTTATAACAACGACTCATATAATTATTATTTAACGTTTATATACGGATATCCTGAAAAATATTTTTAAAAAACTTTACGGAGTATAATTTAACTTTATCAACGCTCATTATGTGCTTCAAAACTAGCACATTTTGTACAACATGATACGAATAGTTAAAGTTAAACAATGACATCAACCTCAACCTCAACACCTTTGTCAGCTAAATAAAAGTTTATATACGGATATCCGAAAAAACATTGTTAAAAACTTTACGGAGTATAGTTTAACTTTATCATCATTCATTATATGCTACTAAACTCGCACATTTTGTACATCATGATATCAAATATACGCGGTTATACTTATAACAACGACTCATGTAATTTTATTTAAAGTTTATATACGGAGTGTATTTTAACTTCATCAACGCTCATTAGGTGATACTAAACGCGCATATTTTGTACGACATGATATCAATAGTTAAAGTTAAACAACAACATCAAGCTCAACCTCAACATCTATGTAAGCTAAACAAAGTTAAATCTTTTATCAAATAAATTTTTTTATAAAATATTAATAGATATTAATAGTAATGAAAAACTCATGCATATTTATTAGTTGTACTTATATCACACTAGCTTATAGACCCATCAAATTGACGGGGTTTTAGAAGAGATAATGCAAAAAAAAAAAAAAAAAAAAAAAAAAAAAAAAAAAAAAAAAACCTTGAATCATGTATTTGAAAGAAATAGTAAGTAACAAGTCAATGATAGTATATAGTATAATGCTTGTAACTAATAATGTAATACACGTCATGCAGCATATGATTTTGATGATCTAATAATTAAGAAAAAAACAAAAGTGAAACTAAAAGGAAGTTGTTGATAAGAGTACATGTAAAGTTTAAAAATGGTATAAAAACATGTCATCTTTATATTGATCATGCTTTTGCTCATAATTCGGTTTGTAAAGTAATAAACAACAACGAATGTAAACATGTTCAATTATTTTTTAAATGAATAATAAGTAATAAGTCAACGGTCCTATAAACAATTGTGTTTGTAACTATTAAAATAAATAACGTCCATGCATCGTCGTCTCTAAATTTGAGTCTTCACAAAAAAATGTATGTAGTGAGCGTTAATGAAGTGATAAGCCAATGACCATTCTGGGAGCATCTAATAAGTTTAAAAATATTAAAGTGTAAATATCAGGAGTTTGTGATTTATAATACATGCAAATTTAATAAATGGCATAAATGATGTCATATGTATATTGTAGATACCTCTTGAATCATGATCAAAAACCTTGAAGCACGGGAGTTTTGAAAGGATTTATTCATTAAAGAGTTGCGTGTGTTAATAAATTAATAAACAACGGACGTAAATAGTATCTATTATTTTGTGAAATGAATAATAACTAATTTGTCAATGATTCGATAAACAATTTAGTTTGTAACTATTAAAATAATAAACATGAATGTATCGTCTTCTCCAACTGATAGATGTCTTGATAAGTAAATGTATGTGGTCAACGTCAAACACTTGAGTAGTACATGTTCATTCCGTAAACACCTAAATAATAATAAAAATAAAAGTTGAACTAAAAGGAGATTGTTGATAAGTATATATGTAAAGTTAAAAAAAAAAAAAAAAAAAAAAAAAAAAAAAAAAAAAAAAGGAAAAAAACACGATATAAACATGTCATTTATATAATTGTCATACTTGTTGAACATTGATCATTGTTAATGTGAACATTAAAAAATTATTTATTTTCATTAAAAAAATTACAAAATTGCTATATTTACTAAGAAAATGAAAAAGTAATAGAACACTCTTAATAAACATTATCAAACTTAAAAATAGACAACATTATCAACTTGTATCTTATTACATGATGGGAATTAGAAAAACTGAACCACATTAACAATATATACTTCCTCTTAACAAATGTATTCCATAGTTAGATAGTTACCTCTAACTCATTATAAGAACATGTCAACGCAAACCACATAGACCATTTCGTGTAACTCAGAGCTTATTTTAGTTTCAGTTGACATTTAACTAAGAGGTTTTGAGATTCTTTTACTTAAATATTAGTTATGAAATAATGTTCTCTTATATTTATCATGTACTATCATAAACGTTGACATGTCCTTCGATTATGTAGCCAAGGTATAAATATTCAATCTATAAAAAAACTTGAAACAACCCATTTGATATGTCAAATATCCAATATTACTTTTCAAATGTAATCAGTAGAACATGTTTATTCTTGCTATTTAACTTTGTTCAATAATGCACTTCATTTTACATCATTCACATATAAACCTTCATATGCTTTTACTTGCTTAGAGAAAAATCCAAGATGAGATGGTATTTGGATAAATACTAAGAGTGCCATAATATCCAAAAAAAGGAAAGTCAAAATAACTCGCGTAGATTAAGTCCTTTCTCCAAAGTCCAAACTAAGCAAGGTAACCTTTTTCTACTGAACCTAAAGAAAAGTACCGTAAATGTTCAAGAAATAAAATGCCTTCAATTGGTCCTTTAGCCATGATGGACAATGGCGTGAACAACTACTGCCAGCTTCATTTCGTATACGTCCATTCCCTAACATACAATTACTCATTTTCGAATCAGATAAGCAATTAACCGACTCCAAAATCTGCATTAACTTACACCCTTTTTCATCAATCTCATCCCCATCGCAAGACAGCAATGGGTTTAACATCTTTGTCTACTTCTTCATTAAACAAACTCTTACAATTTCTCATATTCCCATCTAGCCGCGGCATTTTATCTGCGCCTCCAAACACCAATTCTCATTCTCATTAACCTTGTGTTCACTTAAACACCATGATGGTTCAGCTAACTTCAAGGCGGATGTAGAACCAAGATCAAGCCCAATCTAGGATATGATAACAATGATTGAATATGCACAACGGAATAATAAAAACACAATCAAAGTTATGAACAAGGTTTTACTAATAAAACAATGATCCTCTATGGATCTCTATTGCTTCCTCTCACAATGTTTTTCCTGGAGTGTTTATTCAAGAAGCGTGTCTAATACAAAAGCCTATGGTTCCTTTTATATACAAGGAACTCTAATATAATAATAAATATAAAATCAAAACATATCACATCCTAACAACTTACTAAAATTACGGGTTTGACTTTTACTAACACCCGCACAAACAATACTAATAGTAGAAACACTCTGTCAGCAGGAACCAGTATATCAGCAGAAACCATCTATAGCTTCAGCAGCAACCTGTCAGTAGATCTCTGTCAGCAGGAACTTCCAAACTTCCCAACAATCCTCCCCTAATCTTGAATTTGACATGGTTAAGTTCAAGATTCCAGATAGAGCTTTAGCTTCAAAAGTGTGAGGATTGAAACTTTAATATTTGCAGCAACAATAAGTAACTAGCAGCAACCAAACTATATATCAGCAGCAACTAGTAACCATCTTTTAAGAACAAGGAACCAGCAGCAACTTCAACCTATCAGCAGCAACAGGAACCAGCAGCAAAATGAGTAGATTTGAGAAGCCTTTACCAAGTAGCTACTCACTCTTGGGCTAGCTAGTCCTTTGATGGAATCATGACATCACCCTGGCGAACTAGGAACCAGTCCAACACTTAGAACGTGAATCATCGGTGTGTTGAAATACCCTAATGATTTTTGGCAAATCATCACAGCGATAAACGGATTTGACATGTCTTTACCTGTAGCCGTTTGCTCAGGACTAGCCAATTCTTTGGTTACCCAATAGGGTATCACCCATGGTGAATTGATGACCATTTCAACTCTCAGCAATGAAGCATGGGTGAGTTGAGTACCCTACGGTTTTGAGCAAACCATTACAGCAATCAACGGAATTGATGTGTCTTTACCAAAAACCGTTTGTGTGGAAAACTAGAAGGGGGGTTGAATAGTTTACCGTTTAAAATCTTTTTAACTTGTTTGATTAGCTTTGAAACTTTCTGTTTGATCAAAGATATATATGCACAAACACAATATATAACATGCAAGTAAATGAAAGAAACGATAAAACCACAACATGAGTATTTATCGTGGTTCGGCTACAAGGACTCTTTTTCCTTGCCCTACGTCCACGCCCCGAGTATCCAACTCGAGAGTTTCTTTCACTAGTCAACAAGATCCTTTCACCGGCGGAGAAAACCTTACACGTCGCTTATACACGTTTACCGACACTAAGCTAGATGTCGAGTTCTTTTACAAGGGTACAACCACTCCCGTTAGTTATTTTACAAGGGTACAACAACTCCCGTCACACTTTGTATTTCGAGGACTAAAATACTAACCGATCACTACTGAAAATACACAATCAAATGAAGTGTAAACTACACAAGTCTACACAATGCTAAGCTAACAAGTCTTGCAACATTGTGTTGAATACTTGTAACTTTTTATGAACTCGTGAATCTCTTTGCTACAAAAAGAAACTTCACATATGAGATGTTAAAGGGTTAGATGAAAGAATGAATGAATGTGTGAAAATATGATGTAGAGTGATAAGCCAAAAATCAAACTTGTGGCTTAGTATTTATAGCAAAACCTTCTGCAGGCTTGGCAGATACGGCGGAATCCTCAGATGGGTTCCGCCCGTGTACCCCCAGGGTTCCGCCGGGCTTGCAGTTGGTTTTGCAATAAATCTTGCAAACCAAATAATGTCACATCTCATTATACCTAGTCAAACACAAAACTTGCAAGTAAACATATGGTTAGTCAAACACACTTTCTTTCCATAAATGTATATTGACAAAACTTGCCATAAATGTGATGTGACATTTCTATTTTAAGAAATAAAAAGTGTTGTGTTTTATGAAATGTAAAATGTAGCAAAAGTCTAGTTTATGCAAGTCTTTAAAACTAAGATTATGTTTTACTTAGAAACTAAAGTTTACATTTTGTCGTTAACAAAACTTAGCAAAGATCGTAAAATATAAATAACGCTTTTAGGCGATATTTGTATTAACAATTTGCTTTTGGACTAGCCAACTCTTTGATGGAATGTCGTCATCATCATGGTGAGTTGATTACCATTTATGGATTTCCGCAGCCTTTACCACAAGCCATAATCTTGTGGGCTAGCCAACTATTGTGTCACTAAGACATGGTGAGTTGATAACCATGTGTTGTGTGGTAATTAACCAACACCAAAACCTGCAAACAAGATAAAACAAAAACTATACAAATATATGTTAATTTTTTTTTTATTATTATTGTTTATTTTTATTTTTACTTTTTTTTTAATTTTTTTTTTAATAATTGAAGAAAGAAAGAAAAAGAAATATTAAATATATAAAATATACCATCAATCAGCAATAAAAATGTACAACCAGTAGAAACACTAAGCTATCAGCAGAAACAATGTCCACCAGCAGTAATGAGGATCCAACAGCTGCAAAAATGGATAGAAAACAAATAATACAACAATAAGCCTCCCCTTAGGCTTATGCCTCCCCTCAATCGTTGCTTCTGGGAAAGACTATTGTTCTTGGGTACCCATAATGAACCTTTTCTTTAAGTTTTCCAAGAATAACATGCTGAGGGTTTAACAGTAGTATCCCATCTTGTCCCCCACCCCATATACATTGGGTCAAAATAACTAGGCCAAAATCCATTCTGAAAGTAAGTGCTAGTAGGTCTATAAAATGGTCTAGCAACATGTCTTTTCCAACCGGAACTGGCTTACCAGCAGGAACTGGCTTATCAGCAGAAACTGATTTATCAGCAGGATTGGGTCTGCTGGTTTTTACATGTGCTTATGGGACAAATGGAGGAATACTAGCAACATTATTCCATTTGGGTCTAGAGGAAACCCCCATCCTATTCTCATGATAATCACAGTCTTTAATGAGATGAGACTTATTACCACACACAAAACAAGTTTTCTTCTTAAAAGACTTATCCTTAACACAACTTTGTTTATTACACACAAACTTATCAGAAACAGAACTAGAAAAAAAATTGTGTTTAACAGAATAAGTCACTATTTTTGTTTTGGGTTCATTATCAGCAACTTTGGACTTGGGTGTGGTCTTGAGTGACTGCCTAGGTAAGTCAGACTTTTCACTTGAATCACAACTGGTATATGTAGTAAACCCTTGGTCAGAGGACTTGTCACTGTCAGAACAAGAGACAAAGTCAGTAGATTTAGAATCAGGGTCTGGCAAGTCACTTGACTTTTTGCCATATAGAAGATGTGATCCATCAAAGTCTATTGAGATGGAAAGGTCAATGGGCATATGTTCTCCTCTAATAGGTCCAGGTACAGCATGTAATTCTCCTTCTTTAACATAATTAGCTAATCCTGCTGTTGTTGATTTACCTAGATCATTCCTAGCTTCTAAACCAACATACTTCTTAAAACCTAAACCTATCCCTGAGTTTACAGATTGACTACCATATAGTAAGCTAGCTAAATTGTCACCTGATATTAACCATGTTTTATGTCTAGCTACTTCCTCATCTAGTTTCTCTTTTAGCACTTGGTTTTCTGAAACTTCATTATCTTTTTCTTTCTCAGTACACTCTAAATCAATCTTAGTGCATTCTAAATCACTTTCTAACACCCTTATCCTTTTTTCATAAGCAAGCCGATTCTTTTGAAACCAAATTGTTTGTCTTTCTAAAGTTTTTAAAGCTTGTTTATAAGCCTCAACTTCTACATAGCATTCATTATATTTAGGTTTTAATTCATCATAAGCTTCCTTAAGTTCATTATATCTTTCACTACAACCAAAGACACAATTATGTACCTGAGAAGGGAGTCCCATCAGTGCAAATTCTTCAGTCTTAGATATAGTGCAAGTTTCTTTCTCATCTTCTTGGATTCAGCCTTTCCACCATACCTTGTTTTGATTGCATTCCATATATCACTTACCTCATCCATATAATGGAAATCTGCTACATGATCAGCATGAATAGATTTAAGCAAGGTAGTTCTTGCCTTTGATTCCCTTTGTACAGCAATGTGTTCATCAGCAGTCGTTGGAGGAAGAATAATGACATTTCCATCTTGATCTCTTCTATGCCTTTTCAAGCTGTTGCCATTTTGAATCACCTTCCAGATATTCATATCATTTTTCGTGATCCATTGTTCCATCTTTCTAGCCCAGAACTCATACTCATCATCCATCAAATGAGGAAACTTTGCATCATCCCTTTCATTGTTAGATTCTGCCATGTTACTAATGAGCAGCAAAAACAAGTGAACTCAGCAGGAACGAAAAATATTAGCAGCAACTTCCAAACACGTGATCAACCAACAGCAGCGACAATATTCGTACCAAATAAATTAGACAATGCAATCACTTAATGATAATTAAAATACCAACTAACCAATGATGCATAAAATGCCAACCGTACCCTCTGATTCTGTGTCGTAATAACTAAGTACGAGGTAATTTGTTGAAACAGCAGCAACACAACAAACCTGATGATCAATAAGACCTCTCACCACGACAATAAATAATTCACCACGTACAAACAGTACGAGGTAACCAGTATTCCACCAAATTTCACACTAGCAGCAATATAAAAATAACGGACCCACTTTCAATATTACCCTTACTGCTGACTCTCTTCTGCACTTGTCGACAAATCAGACACGCATGATGTTGATAGCACAATAACACCAATACATGAAATTATCATTCACCAATCACAAAAATTAACAATACGTCTCCACTTGTGATACCGACCAAATTTAATAAACTATCAAAAACCTTTTGTCCCCACGTTGAATAAAAAATAGCAGAACAATACGTTCAATCAGCAACAATATGATGAATTACTTAATCACATGACAGCACAGCTCCACCAAATCGTTCAAGTAGCAGATCCATGACAAAAGAATTATGTGCAGTACGAGAATAAACAATATTATTCATGTGTTATTAGCAGCACTTCTAAACCCATCGACCCATTATAATCATTAATCTCCCACATACATAAACTCCTCAACAGACCAATTAATTCGAGAGCAAAATTAATTCATTAAAAGAAAATGACAACTAACCCCACGTGATCAATCTTTTAAATAACAAAGCATCCCTATATAAACCAAAAATAAATCATGTATTGATTCCTTATTTAATGCTCCACCGTCCCACATTAATACATACACCGATCAATTAATAAAAACAATATCATCAATTCTCAATTCAAATTATGTACGAGATATTAATTTAATCACCAATTAATGTACGAGGTGAATTAATGACCTTGATGAATAAATAATACCTTTGATCCACTATCTCAATTTGTATGAAAGTAACTTATTGTGGATCAATCAAACTACCATGATGACACAATTTGGTACTAGGTATCAATAATAAATCACCCAATCACATTCGTGTACATCAGGTTTATCTCAAACGAATCGTGCAATAGACAAATCTAAATCGATACCAGAAAATAATAATTAACGATTACCTTGACACCCCTAGATATCACGAGCCCCCTGTCTCTGATACCAATTGTAGAACCAAGATCAAGCCCAATCTAGGATATGATAACAATGATTGAATATGCACAGCGGAATAATAAAAACACAATCAAAGTTATGAACAAGGTTTTACTAATAAAACAATGATCCTCTATGGATCTCTATTGCTTCCTCTCACAATGTTTTTCCTGGAGTGTTTATTCAAGAAGCGTGTCTAATACAAAAGCCTATGGTTCCTTTTATACACAAGGAACCCTAATATAATAATAAATTTAAAATCAAAACATATCACATCCTAACAACTTACTAAAATTACGGGTTTGACTTTTACTAACACCCGCACAAACAATACTAATAGTAGAAACACTCTGTCAGTAGGAACCAGTATATCAGAAGAAACCATCTATAGCTTCAGCAGGAACCTGTCAGTAGATCTCTATCAGCAGGAACTTCCAAAATTCACAACAGCGGAACGCTAATCATAACTTTTAATATCCGTTTCATCCACACCTGGTTCATTTCTTCTACTTTTGTTACATAATTCCAACCTGAACAAAATAAGCCCAAGATAATCATACTTAAGATATTGCCAACAATAATACTATAACCGATAGGATATAGTGATATTCTTACCATAGAGTTTGAGGTAAGAGTTGATCCCAATACTAAGAGCAGCCATATTAGAGCATTGTGACAAGTTATCTTTGTTTACATAACCACCTGCAGTAGTTTTTATACATACTATTTACGTAACCACCTGTACTAGTTTTCATACATAAGATCCATAATATTTTATACTATTAGAGTTAAATTTTGATATTACTTGCAGTCTTGCACCATATTCTTCTCCTGATTGACCTTCGATTTCTGAAATTGCTCCACATCCTGTTTCACCTTATGCTATGGCCGAACATGTAATGAAAAAAATTAGAAATTCTTAATAGAGTTTGAAATACATAAAATGCAAAAAGTAAAATTTGTTAAGATATTAACTCAATACATACATTAGGATTAAACTGTATGTCCTCGGATGTATCCGTCACATCAACATCCATAAATCCAGACTTGATCACAATCAATTTTCTCATCTTCCAACTCAAACTACACAACAGATAAAAATTATTCAAACCCTTTTAAATTAGCATAACTCAACCTACCATTATAACATCTTGATTCAAATGTGTGTACCCTTTTAAAATTATTTAAAAGTTATGATAGGTATAAAACAAACCGTAACCAACATACATGCATCCAATTACCCTAAAGCTATATAAAGTGAGTCTACCATCTCCTAACAACAATCTTAACCACACCTTCTAACATGAGCCATCCCACCAAATAAACCAAATACACATGAATAAGGACTAAGGAGGAGTTTAGCTAAGCTTAACAGAAAATCTTATGGCCTTAGAAAATAGCCTACTCCAACTTTTTTTTACGTTAAAGCTCATTATTTAACTCGAATAGCCAAACACACCCTAAGTCCCAATATCAGATATCACTTAAATGCTTAAACCAGTTATGTCTAATTGTATCATACAAATGTCTACAAATATTACAATTATAGCATTTGTATAAAGACATCATTCAGATATTACACTATAGCTTATACTTTAATGAACATAGTTAAGTGGACAATTATACAATAACTTAATGTGGAGGTAAAGTGTGCTTGGTATAAATAAACGGTTACTTAAAGTTACTAACTATATTTCATGAACACAATAAAATAAATGATAATGGTAAAGTGTACCGATTCCTTTTTTCCTGATATCTAAACTCATAAACTCATTCCGTTTATATTTTTCCCTAGATCCAAATTCATACCAATAGTGATTCAAGGTTCCAAACCAAACGCACCCTAAATTAAAGAAATTGATCAATTAAAATAAGACTATCTCAATAAATGTTTTTCATATACACTGATTTTGTAAATGTGAAGAACGGTGAAAATAAACTATAAAACACCAATTTAAAAAACTAAACCAACCTTTGTGCATAGATTATGTGCTTCATTCCAAACAATGTTATTGTAAGGGACTTTAAACAGCTTTTTTCTTTAAGCCATAGCTGTCGGCATGATAAGACCACCAACCTCTTGTTTGTCGATATCAACATCTTCCCGTATAAAAGTGACACATGCAAGTATACTCTTCAAGAATGCCACCATACCTTACATGTTGTTTGACCATATCAACATACACACGTACATGCATATACATAGAATTGCAAAATGTGACACACCTGAATGCACTAGAAAGACAAATTCCCATGCCCATTCCTATTCCAAAGATGGAATTCCATGCTCGTTGGATTCCATAACCAATACTGAAATTGATCAAAATTTGTAATTGATCATGACAACTCTTCAAATTTTATTTTATTCAATAAATTAAATATTATTATTAATATTTTATAGTTCGAGTAATCATATTTGACCGACCAATTATTTTAAACCCATACATTTAACCAAGCCCGTTACTTGCCCTGCCCATTTTGCCATTTCTAGTACTACAACAGTATAAGGTCAGATATGTTTACTTACAGATTTGGACACAAAACCGACGGATCCAGGAGTGTACAATTTGCATTGTATAACATTATCGATTGATCAAGCAGTGTCACCAATCTTGAGGGCTCCAGTTTGAATCCCACCAACCGTTGCTGGTCTGATAACAACCTACAACAACCACAGTCTTACTTAGACACATGCCCATCATCGAAGGATCCTTCTCATATTTAGCCAATGGTTGAAAGTTAGAGCCCTTACCTTGTTGTTTGACCTTGTATAGGAAATCCAACTCCTTAGTGTATGATTCAACTCCCTTAGCTATAATAAACACAAAACCCTAATGGTAGGCTTTTTAAGAGCAAGCTTTGATGAAGCAGCGGTGATATATACATTTCCTAAATATCAATAACTTTATGCCAAAGTAATAAGCATTAAAGTTTACAAAGCTAATTAAAATGGACTTCACGTAGCAAATTATTAAAAATAACCATACACTAATATTTGGTTGGAATTCCAATTGAGTGGTGTCAAAGAATCAAGCAAAGGGTCGTGGTTTCTCTTATCCTAATTCCACTGATCTTCTTCCATTCATTGAACGATTTGCATGCTAAAAATATTGTAAATAGTCTAGAAACGTACCAATGTCATGTTTGAAACTAAATCTGCTTTTCAAAGTCAGTAATCAACCACAAACCATTGAGCATTCTCATAACCCAATTCTTGGAATAAGTTATATAAGAGCAATTTTTTCAATTGTATTAGGCCATAAGCTTGGTTTCATTTTGCATTTCCCACTATCTTATGACTTCATGATCATGATTTCTTGTGGCACAATCTGCAAGTGCAAAACAATCATCAAAAGACGACAACTATGAATAGTAGCTTCACCCCTAATCTTATTTTTTCAGAACTAAGAACATAACAGCATCCTAAAACTAAGGAGAAATCAATGAGAAATGTTCACCATTATTGAAATCCAAAGTCCAATGCACTTTTGAAGCATCAGGATCGTCGTTACTTGTTAACGGACTCCTAAGTACAAAACGAACCGCATGCTTATTAGTATAGTGAAAATTATAAACACATACATATATTATCTGCATAATCAGCCTTAATAACATACAAAATATATAAATAAATAAATATCTATATATATATATATATATATATATATATATATATATATATATATATATATATATATATATATATATATATATACAATGAGAAGCCCCTTAAAATGAGAAGGATGAGAAGCCATATTGACCGTCCGATCTAACTTGTAATGTAAAAAACGTGGAGTGGCTTTTGTGTAAATAATAAAAACTTGAGGGGCAAAGTTGTAGTAATGAAAAAATAATGTCCCAATCAGATAACTAACTCCAATATGTTCATCCAACTATCACGCTCTCCCTGTAAACAAATTACTCTCTCTCTCTCTCTCTCTAAATTCACACAATGATTTTCACACACTAAATAATCAGATCATCCAACTGCATCGCGAATTTGAAAAGCTTTAAACCTCGTAAGTCAATTTTAAAACCCTAAAAATTTTACTGCATCATTTTATTAAGTTTATAATACATGTTTCGTGTTTTACTTTTTTGATTTAGCAACAAAAGGTGTTTCTGAAGTAATAAACAAAAATCTTTAAAATGCAGTTGTTCTAATAAATGATGCAGTAGCTAATCATTTATGTCATTTAAGGTTACCTTAGGTTAGGTTAAGTAAGATTTATGTTTTTAAAAGTTTTTTATGTGTGTTTAAATGATTAATGCAGTTGTTGTATTAATTTGATGCAGTAGGTAGATGTTAGTTGTTTAAATTAGGTTACTCGTAGGTTGCAATATGGGTCAAAATATGATTGTTTGCCTACTTGTATGAATGATGCACTTGATTTTCAATTATGATGCAGTAGGTGTTTAGTTGTCATGTATATGGCTAAATTAGGTTACTCGTAGGTTGCTATATGGGTCAAAATGTCGTTATTTGCTTATTTGTATAAATGATGCACTTAATTTTCAATTGTGATGCAGTAGGTGTTTAGTTGTCATGTATATGGCTAAATGAGGTTACTCGTAGTTTGCAATATGGGTCAAAATGTCATTGTTTGCCTATTTGTATGAATGATGCACTTGATTTTCAATTGAAATGCACTAGGTGTTTAGTTTTCATGTATATGGCTAAATTAGGTTACTCGTAGGTTGCAATATGGGTCAAAATATCGTTGTTTGCCTATTTGTATGAATGATGTACTTGATTTTCAATTATGATGTAGTAGGTGTTTAGTTGTCATGTATATGGTTAAATTAGGTTACCCGTAGGTTGCAATATGAGCCAAATTGTGGTTGTTTGCTTATTTGTATGAATGATGCACTTGATTTTCAATTGTGATGCAGTAGGTGTTTAGTTGTCATGTATATTGCTAAATTAGGTTACACGTAGGTTGCAATATGGGCCAAAATGTAGTCGTTTGCTTATTTATACGTATGATGCACTTGATTTTCAATTGTGATGAAGCAGGTGTTTAGTTGTCATGTATATGGCTAAATTAGGTTACTCGTAGGTTGCAATATGGGACAAAATGTCGTTGTTTGCTTATTTGTATGAATGACTTGATTTTCAATTATGATGCAGTAGGTGTTTAGTTGTCATGTATATGGCTAAATTAGGTTACACGTAGGTTGCAATATGGGTCAAAATGTCGTTGTTTGCTTATTTGTATAAACGATGCACTTGATTTTCAATTGTGATGCAACATGTGTTTAGTTGTCATGTATATGGCTAAATTAGGTTACTTGTAGGTTGCAATATGGGTCAAAATATTGTTGTTTGCCTATTTGTATGAATGATGCACTTGAATTTCAATTATGATGTAGTAGGTGTTTAGTTGTCATGTATATGGCTTAATTAGGTTACTCGTAGGTTGCAATATGGGTCAAAATGTCGTTGTTTGCTTATTTGTATGAATGATGCACTTGATTTTCAAATGTGTTGCAGTAGGTGTTTAGTTGTCATATATATGGCTAAATTAGGTTACTCGTAGGTTGCAATATGGGTTAAAATGTCGTTGTTTGCCTATTTGTATGAATGATGCATTTGATTTTCAATTGTGATGCACTGGGTGTTTAGTTGTCATGTATATGGCTAAATTAGGTTACTCGTACGTTGCAATATGGGTCAAAATATCGTTGTTTGCCTATTTGTAAGAATGATGCACTTGATTTTCAATTATGATGCTATAGGTGTTTAGTTGTCATGTATATGGTTAAATTAGGTTACCCGTAGGTTGCAATATGGGACAAATTGTGGTTGTTTGCTTATTTGTACGAATGATGCACTTGATTTTCAATTGTAATGCAGTAGGTGTTTAGTTGTCATGTATATGGCTAAATTAGGTTACACGTAGGTTGCAATATGGGCCAAAATGTCATCGTTTGCTTATTTGTATGAATGATGCACTTGATTTTCAAATGTGATGAAGCAGGTGTTTAGTTGTCATATATATGGCTAAATTAGGTTACTCGGAGATTGCAATATGGGTCAAAATGTCGTTGTTTGCTTATTTGTAAGAATGATGCACTTGATTTTCAATTGTGATGCAGTAGGTGTTTAGTTGTCATGTATATGGCTAAATTAGGTTACACGTAGGTTGCCATATGGATCAAAATGTCGTTGTTTGCTTATTTGTATTAACGATGCACTTGATTTTCAATTGTGATGCAGCATGTGTTTAGTTGTCATGTATATATGGCTAAATTAGGTTACTTGTTGGTTGCAATATGGGTCAAAATATCGTTGTTTACCTATTTGTATGAATGATGCACTTGATTTTCAATTATGATGTAGTAGGTGTTTAGTTGTCATGTATATGGTTAAATTAGGTTGCCCGTAGGTTGCAATATGGGTCAAAATTTCATTGTTTGCTTATTTGTACGAATGATGCACTTGATTTTCAATTGTGATTCAGTAGATGTTTAGTTGTCATGTATATGGCTAAATTATGTTACTCGTAGGTTGCAATATGGGTCGATCAAAATGCCATTGTTTGCTTATTTGTATGAATGATGCACTTGATTTTAGGCTTTGCACTTTATAACCGGCTACTACCAAGTACTACTGATAGTTTTGCCATATATACATATATTATTGATTGATTTGTTTGTCAGACGTGTCTGTGTTTTGACCTTTGGCTATGTTCATGGGTTTTCCTATCGTATTATAGTTACTTATTTTTCAATCTTTGTTACTCAATTGTGAAGTTTTCATATTGTAGTCTCACTATCAATACTACTATCTTATTGCTTCTGCTTGATGCAGTAAAGGCACATTGAGACATTATCTTATGCAATTTATCTTGTACTGTTGAATATGTGCTTATGAGTATTGCATGCTTAAAAGTGTTGTGACACTTTGGTCAACAAGCAATTGTTAAGGATGTTGAACCTGTTATCTTATTCTTGTATTTCTTTTGCTTATATATTCGTGTACTTTTATGTCCAATCAGATTGGTCCAGAGCAAATCGAAGCATTGTATCAGTATGCTAAATTTCAGTTTTAGTGCGGGAACTACTCAGGAGTAGCTGACTACTTATACCAGTATCAGGCCTTGTGCACCAATGCTGATAGGAGTCTGAGTGCTTTATGGGGAAATCTCTTAGCTGAAATTTTGATGCAGAATTGGGACATAGCACTTGAAGAGCTTAACCGTTTGAAGGAAATAATAGACTCAAAGGTGATTTCTTATGCCATCTTGTATTTAATTGATTTGTTTACTTTTGTTTGCAGATTCTAATTAGATTATTTCTTTCAGAACTTTACCTCTTCATTGTATCAAGTTCAAAGTAGGATATGGCTGATGTACTGGAGCTCATTCATCTTCTTCAACCATCATAATGGCAGAACAAGTAAGGCCTTTCAGGTTATTTGATCAGTGCCTTCTCTATTTTTTGTCATTTATTATGGATGGAGTATACACATTAGTAGTTGCAACGCAAGTTTTGTTTTCTAATTTCAGTTATAGTTTTTCTTTATATTTCTAGCACATCTAAAGGATGTTTGGGTTCAAGTTTCGGAACTTGATTAAGTGATATTTCTGACCCAAGGCCTTTGGTCTAGTGGTATGTGAGTTAATACAATAATGAATCTTTGTTACAAGGGTGTCTTCTAATTTGGTGAATGGAAATAATAGTTAGGAGTAAGATTTTAGTATTAGTTGAATAGGCATATATAGGTAAGTACAGCTAATAGAGTAAAGGAAGTAACTTCAATGCAGTTACTTTAAATGAGATAGTATTTGAACAATATTGTATTTGATCAGACTTTTGTGTCACTGACAATTGGGCCACAACCAAAATCAAACATCACCGTCTTTGTCAAATCTAACTAGTTCCATACTCTTCGGATACTTTCTCAAATCCGCCTCACTAAGGCACTGGCTAGAAATGAGCCTTGTGGACCCCATTGATGATGTGATCTTCAACAAGTTCAGACCCAAGAACTTGGTTTTTGGTAACACTTGCAACATGGTAAAAACATCAACATTTGATAGTAAAAAGAAACGTGAGCACCTAATTTCATACTTAATGGGGTTCGCCCTTGATTCTCTAGCGAAATGTGCTCAACCAAATTCCAAGGAGGCTTTAAATCTGATAGCGAAACATAGCGTTGCACTTTTTGGTGACATTGAATCTGATGAAATAATTTCTACATCGTTTTCAACCCTAAAGAGATTTGTGATGGAGGCGATTGCTTTTGGCTCATTTCTTTGGGATACGAAAGAATATGTCACCACTGTATATAATCTTCAGGAGAACAAGTAATCACACGAAGCCACACCTAGCAGAGAACTCGGTCTAGTAAGCTTTACGAATTTCTCTATATTAGTTAGTGAGTATAACTAGTTGAGCCTTTTTTTTTCCTTTATAGGAGTGTTAACTTTTGGTACATATTTGTTTAATGTCGATAGTGTTTTTTGGTATCTCTGTCTCTTGAACATAATATTTATTTTCTCACTATTGAGACACTGATTACGAACTAAATCAATTTGGTATATAATTAGTTAGTAAAACATTAACGTTTAACGTGTTGTTTAGTTAGTGACCTTGTCTTTATCAATAACAATGTAGGGATTTTAGTTTTAGCTTTTTGATTAATCCTGCTCCTTGTCTTTCTGCTTGGCTTCTTCATAGGATTATTTTCTTTGCCATAACCATGCTGTCAAACATTGTTTCTCACTTTCTTTGCCATAATTAATTTGTTAACCTTGTTGTAACAACCGTGGTTTTAGCAGGTTAGTTAGACTTTTAGCCTCGAGTTAATCTAACTTTGTTTGGTGTGGTTTGAGTAGTTATATGTGTGTTATAGTGTGATTAGTATTTGGTTTAGCACTAAATCCCTTCGCGTTGTGGTTGTTATGGTGATTTTTGATGATGTTGATTTTGGGAAAGTTCATTTTGATCACCCATGTGGTGTAGAAATGGCTTGTGTATATTTGGCGTTTTGAGGTTTTGCGTAACGAGTCTTCATTCAAGTTATTGAGCTTGTTGATCCCAGTTGAGCAAACGATCTTATATAGAAGTTGACTTAAAGTAAACACTTAAGCTTGAATGCAAAATGTAAAAGCTTAACTTAAGAAGAACAATTCACTATCAACACTTCAATATTATTAATACGAGCACTCAACAATGCTAGGGTTTTACAACCTTGAAGTGTAAACGAAAACTTAACAATACGTGTACTCAATCTAACCCTAGGATCCTCCATTTATAGGCCAAAGAGTCCTACTAGGTTTACAATAACTTTCTAATGAAGATAAGAATATTCTAGACGTATAAGATATACACACAATCTATTCTATAATTATCTACTCCGAATATATGCTTATCACTTCAGCAGTAGTTTCCTTCAGCAGTATTTTCCTTAGCAGCACTTTGTCATCAGCAGCAGAATCAGTTTCACTAGCAGCAGTTTCATCATAGCAGTAGTTTCACTCAGCAGCAGAACTCAAAACCCAACAGAGCGTTAGTAAGTTACGGGAATGTTGTTTTTGTGAAGAAATGCTTATGGAGTGTGTGAAAATCTATTTTTGGAAACTTTATTTTGAAAACGAATATTTTCCGGTTTGTCGTAAAATTAAGGTTTATCGCGAAAGACGTTAGGTTTTGTTATGGGAATACATAAAATATGAAAAGTATGAGATTTTGAGTGTAATAAATAAATTTAATGAAAATAAATAAATATAATTAAGGGGGCGGCCGATTATATGGTTTTGGGGGAAAAAGGAAACCAAATTTGATACCAAATACAACTCTAAGCCTTAAGGGTTATCTAATATAATTATAAATACAAAATCAAAACTTCTCTACCCCTTTTTCCTGCAATTAAAGTCGACACAAGGGAGGAACAAGAAGAAAAAAATTAGGGTTTCATAATTGTCTAGCAATAATCAAGAATCAAGGTAAAATCTTTAACCCTTACGTGTAATAAATTAATTATTGTTATGATTCATGTAATATTTAATATGATGGAATCTAGGGTTTATATACTTCTGTAAATTTTTGAAGTAAAACATGTTAGGATGATTAGATGTCAATAATATGGTTAATGGTTAAGGGAATTGAGTGTTTAACGCGTTAGATTATGTGTTAGGGTTTGGACAGAAAATTATAGCTGTAAAGATGTGAGTGTAAATAACAGATGGTGAAGAGTTAAGTCACAAATTTTAGGTCTAAATTGAATTATTATGAAAGAGCTTTCCAAAAAGTCCAGCCACGATCGATTTTAAGGTCTGGAAGTCGGTCTTTTGATTTTTCTTTGTTAAGGTGTCAAAGCTGTCAAACCGGGACAGATTTTGGGTAAAAGTTTGAGGGTGTCATGTGGTTGTAAAAGTGGTATTTTGACTAGGCCTTCTGGAATAGTTAAGTATTAGGTTATATTAGACTACCACGAAAAGGATTCGCGATAAAAACTTGTGGAAGTATTCTTTGTTGAACAAAACGTTTTGGTGTGCGTTCAGATCCAAATTTGAGTAGTTGACAAGTTTGAATTTTTTATGAGTATTTGTGTATGTTATTGGTCCATGGCCTTCTGGGATTTGCTTCTACGCTTATGAGAGACCATGGTGAATTTTTGGTGTGAGTTATTGAGCTTTATTTGTCGTGATTTTATGTGGGTGAATGTACCCAAAAATTCTGCGTTTTCTGATTTTAAGAGTACAAGGGATTTAGTGAGTTTTAAGTTATGGTAGTGGTTAGTGTGGTGTCTAGGAGATCCATGGTGGGTCATATGAGTCTTATACATCCATCATATGTGTATTACATGGGTTGTAGCTTTTAGCTTGACCTTGTGTAATGTGGATTATTTTTGTGTGCTATAGATTGTGAGTTGTTTTGTGGAAGCTGCGGAGTTTAAGGTGAGTTCATAGTCCCATATTTTTACTTTGTTTTTAAACTTGGGAAGGGAATGATGCTTATCTTAAATGATTTGAGTTACTGTGATTATGTGTGTTTTAGAAGCTTGGACTTATAATGTTATCGTAATAATGTTATGTGGTACATGAAAGTGTGATTCCGATTAGGTTAGTGACCTAATTAATGTTGTGTGATATGTGATTCCGATTAGGTTAGCGACCTAATTGATGCTGTGTGATTTCCAATTGGGAGGATGCTTATCATGTTGCTCGCGCATGCGACCCAATTGATGATGTGTTTTGGAGCGGGGGTCACGTTCCGGCCCGATAGTTGCCTTTTGTGTGATGGTTGGTTTATGGATACATGTAGCTTGTATGATAACTATATTTATTTGTCCAGCTATGTTTTTATAATCACAGTGAACTGGTTGCCTTGAGAGTGTAAGTGTGTCTAAACCTATGAATCTCACCAACGTTATGTTGACATTTTCAGGTGAGCATTCTAAGGCCAAAGTAGAGGGCAGCAATTAGGCGAGACTTAGTTGCATATAGAGACTTACTTATGTTTTGGGATTTGACTTATTTTGGATTTTGGTTTTGTTACATTTATGTTTTCTGTTTGGTACTTTAATATCTAGTGAAGATACCTTTTGGATTTTGTTTTGGTTATTTATCTTGGGGTATTGTTACAACACTGTGTGTTGGTACATTGCTCAATTTATGTGCATGTAGTTGTTATCTATGTTGACACCAGGAGTTGTGACGATATCCATGAAGTTACACCCGCGCGTTTCCGCCGTGGCGGGGTGTGACACTTGTTTACAAAAACAAGATTATAACAGAAATAGTATAATTTCTTGAAAACGGCTAGGAGTTAGGATGTTGAATGCAATAAAATTGAACTTTGAACTACTTGTAAAATCCTTTGGGTTGTGCTTAACCCGTTAAACCCGTTGCACTTCTGACTTAACTTTATTCATATGACACATTTAACTTACGTAGAATTAAACGACAGTCCAAAAGTAAAAGGATTGTTTACTTTCACCATCGGGTTAGGGTGTGTGTGACTGTTTACATCATACCTCCCCTGTACTCCAGCGGGTTGTTTATTTGTCTTGTGTAATGTTGAATTCAGTGTCCCAAGGGACACATTTTAGTTGTGATTTTGTTTCATGCGAAAGTGGCCTTTTGCCAACAAAGTCGTTTTCGCTCTGCTAGTGATTGATGATTTTAGTTGTGATTAAAGAAGAAGGTTTATTAGTGATTGATGATTTCATGCAAAATTGTCTTCTGATTTCCACTGAGGGGTCCATTGTTTTTAGTGGTTAATACAATAATGAATCTTTGTTACAGGGGTGTCTTCTGATTTGGTGAATGGAAATAGTAGTTAGGAGTAAGATTTTAGTATTAGTTGAATAGGCATATATAGGTAAGTACAGCTAATAGAGTAAAGGAAGTAACTTCAATGCGGTTACTTTAAATGAGATAGTATATGAACAATAGATACAATTGTATTTGAGATTGCTTATCCAGTCTGGCTTTTTAAGCGAATGAAATAATCTGTTTTGTTGGTGAAATAAGTTGTTTATATTTCTGATTGTATGCTAGGGAGATAAGTTATTCTAGATTAGGTAAGCTTGTTTAAGCACATGACCAGTTTATTGCATTGCCAAAACACAATAAGCTCTTTTGACTATTTGGATAGAACCAAGCAGCTTATGTTTATGAGGATACATAATGACTTCAACGGGACTTAAAACTATCTTTTAATCAATCAGATGTGTAAATAGTGACTAAAACATGACAAATGAAAACGTACTTTTAATAACTCACTGTTGTTGTTTTTCTAATGATAGTGATTTTGATATGTAAGTAACTTTATTTCTTTACAGCTCGATATGAGTAAGCAATTGATAGGGGCAGAGATATTACAACCAGATGAAATGGATGTAGCGCCAGAAGGTGCTGTCTTCCACAAGTTTTCCATGAACAAAATGAATGCCTCAAAGAAACCGAAGAAGAAAAAGAAGAAGGGAACTGATGAAAAGGAAGTAGAGGATTTTATGGGCGATGATGACATTGAAGAAGACGAAAGTGACAATGAAGAGATTGACGCTATAATAGATTCTATAAAATTTGCATTAGATTCAGATGGTGACTATGATTATGATGATTTGGACTAACTTGCTGATGAGGATGATGACGAGTTGGTAGGGGATGGTTGCTCTATTATGTGTGTGGAACATAGACCAGGTACACTGTCGGTGGTGGTTGTGATGTTGGTTGTGATTTTGTACTAGTATTCTTGTATCCATAGGCCAGCAAGCAGACTATTTGAAACTTTGAATGTATTGATTTTTTAGTAATAGTAGCATACTCAGTGTATTTTCTTCATGTGGTACTGTGCTAGTGTATTGGCTTTGTTGTTCCTTGTGTTAAAGCTACAAGCAGATGTATATTTTTAACAACAAAAATTTGTTAAAAGGCATCTGAATTTTGGTTATGCTTGATTTATAATGGGTCATGTGGATATTTTTAACAACAAAAGAAATGGTTCAAATAGGTTAAAAGGCATCTGAAGCGTGTAATAATGCATCAAAACGTTCTAATTCAATTATTAAAAAAGGTTACATAATTTTGCAAGAATATTTTTTCTAATCATGTTCACTACATAAATTTGTTAAAAGGATTTTTGTCTTCCTGTTTGGCTTATTTATTTGGAAATTTGATATTTTTAGGAACTGGATATGCTGGCTATTTTAAAAGGTGAGGAAAATGCCAAAGAAAAAATGATGCAAACAAATATGAGTGACGAGGATCTATTTTTTTTCTTTCTAAATGGTACTTGTGTATGATTAGCCATGAAATCTTTAACAAATGGCAAGCTCAAAGATGCTGGTCTGAAAACTGTGAGAAAATTATGGAGTTGTAAACTGTGAAAAGGTTAGTGTGACTCAAATTGACCTGTTGGAGATCAAACATAACCAAAATGGACCCATTTGTGTACAGTTGCATGAGGATTGTTCCTTTTAAAAAAGCTACAGTTGTCACGTTTATGTGTTTGTGTGGATTACAATATGATTCTTATAATGACAATATAAATATTTTTAAAAAACGATATCGGAGGATTATTATAACAAAATCTCCTTTAAGATAAATATTGATGCAGTAAGAATTAAGCATTGATTCAGTAATAAAGTAAGCATTGATGCAGTAAGAATTAAGCATTGATTCAGTAAAAATATGACTAAGATTGTAACTAACTGGTTCATAAATATTTGAGAGGATATTAAGTACATGTTGTAAGTGACATGTAATGTGATATGAGTACTAGGTACAATGTTTGGATATCCTCTATGCCAAACACCCTTCAATTGGATAAGCAATAAAATGTACTATTAACGTTGTTTTCTAATCTATCTAAATGCATAAACAGTTTTAGTAAGCAATCCCGAGCACCCTCTAAGCAATTCTAGTCTATAAAAACGAATAAAGAATTTAAAGAATCAAGAAACGCACATAAGCCATCTCATGATGGAAAGGAATTCCTTGATCAGGAGGACATTTATTTGCAGTATAAACCCTGCCAACAACTTTGGTTCGAGAGGCTCGACCGCCAACATCAAATGCTTCAGGAAAGCCAAAAGCTTCAACAACGTCGTTGAAGTCAGAAGGAGACTTAACAGGAAAGCCTCTAAAGAAAATAACGCCTCTTTCGTTTAAAAGAGACTCTAGCCATGTCTTATTAGTTCTTATAGCCTCTTTGAAACCATATAGATCGACTGCAGTCATATCAGAAGGCGATAACACAGTTAGGAATAGTATGCCATCATGAGATTTTTGCTAAGGTAATTCTAGTTCTTGGAAGAATTTTTCGGCTGCCATTTCGAATGCTTATAGGGTTTGATCCGATCAGGTGTTATACTGATATCTAACTCTGCACATGTTGTTTGTATATAAGACATAAGTCCAAAAGTCACATGTGGTAGAACCATAGAAACACATGCATTGACACTTTGTGAACAACTTTTCTATGATGATCAGGACATGTATTCATGTGAGCATTATTAAACAAGTGATTGCAAATGTCTAACACGTTACTTTGATGTGTACATATTAGTTTATAATATTCAAGTTAGTAGTAAGAATTAAGCATTGATGCAGTAACTTATACATTGAGATGCGGTAGATTATACCTTGTGATGCAATATAATAACACAATGATGTAGTTAAGTATTATTGTGATGCACTGCATCATGGTCTTAATATTTTTAGCTTTAGTGCAACACAGTAGTGAAATGTACTACATCATGGTCTTAGTTTATTATACCTTTGATGCAGTAGATTAAACTCTGTGATGCAGTATAAAAACACAGTGATGCACTTAAGTATTGCTGTGATGCAGTAGAATAATATTGTAATGAATCAAGATTTTCAAATCGAGTTCGAGCCGAATTCAAATTTATCTTAAATTTAAATTTTAGTTGGTTAAAAATTTGCAGTTTACTCTATATAATATGTATAGTTTAAAGGCTTATATGTAAATAAACCAAGTGTACTCAATTATTTGTAAAAACATATCAAGCTTTTCGAGTCGAGCTCGAGCCAAATTCAATTTTTTCTTATATTTTAATTTTATTTGGTTAATAAAAACACTATCATTACAAATAAATCGAGCTTTCCAAGACGAGCTTAAGCCGAATCGTAACTTGAATTTCGTCCAACATTTAGATCAAAAGAGATGCGGTGGGGAGTGTCACAAAATGAAGCTTCAACGATGTAACTAGACTTGAACTCCAAGCCCAATAATAAGGTGTGGTTAGAGATATTAGCCACTCGTCCGTTAAACTGGATTGGGGCTGGAAAACAATGATTTGAAAAAATTGACGTTAATAGTTAGAAAGAAAATTTGACTAATAGCAACATTGGTAAGCAAGTACATACCAGGACTAATATACCAAGGTTGGATCAATTGGTTAACACCCTTTTCCTTGGGAGACAGAGGTCAAGGGTTCAATCCTCACTATTCTTGTCCACTTCCTTTAACTTATATAGAAGATTTTTGAGTTACATATGATTACAATATGATTCTTATATTAACAATATAAATATTTAAAATAAAACGATATCAGAGGATTATTATAACAAAATCTCCTTTAAGATAAATATTGATGCAGTAAGAATTAAGCATTGATTCAGTAAAAAAAATAAGCATTGATGCAATAAGAATTAAGCATTGATTCAGTAAAAAAATAAGCATTGATGCAGTAACTTATACATTGTGATGCAGTAGATTATACCTAGTGATGCAATATAATAACACACTGATGCAGTTAAGTATTACTGTGATGCACTGCATCATGGTCTTAATATTTTTATCTTTAGTGCAACACAGTAGTGAAATGTACTGCATCATGGTCTTAGTTTATTATACCTTGTGATGCAGTAGATTATACTCTGTGATGCAGTATAAAAACACAGTGATGCACTTAAGTATTGCTGTGATGCAGTAGAAAAATACTGTAATGGATCAAATTTTTTGAATCGAGTTCGAGTCGAATTCAAATTTATCTTATATTTAAATTTTAGTTGGTTAAAAATTTACAGTTTACTCTATATAATATGTATAGTTTAAAGGCTTATAAGTAAATAAACCAAGTGTAATCAATTATTTGTAAAAATATATCAAGCTTTTTGAGTCGAGCTCGAGCCAAATTCAATGTCTTCTTATATTTTAATTTTATTTGGTTAATAAAAACACTATCATTACCAATAAATCGAGCTTTCCAAGACATGGATAATGATGATGATGAAGAAGATGATAAAGCGAGTGATGATGATGTCAGCATTGGAGATGCGGATGATGGAAGTGAGGATGAGGAGTATGTGTTTGAGGTTTAGCCAAATAAGAGGAAGTTACGAGGAAGTCAGGTGGGTCACCTTTTGCGAATCTCGAGGATTATGAGCGCTTGATGGATGATAATGAGAATGAAGATGAGGATTGATTGAGGCAAAAGCAGTCAACTAAATTCAACCACAGATGTGGTCAAACAAGTCAAACTCCTAAGGCTCAATGCTCCGTGGAAGTATAGGGTTTCCCCGGGTCGTTATGTCCCGACGAGGTGTGGATGGTATTAAAACGGGTTTGTGATCGAGTGAATCTGGACAGGAAAGGGTATAAGTGAGTTGTGATGATTACACTACTGAAATATGAAGGATAATAGCTTAAATACACTATATTAACAATACTGGAAAGTCAGGAAAACCAGAAACGTTTAAAACTTAAAACGCGTACGTTCACGTTTAAATAAAACGTAAGCGTACGAAATAAAAAGTAAAAACGGAAATCTGAAAACACCCAGGGGGTGAAAATGACTTTTTTACAAACTAAAAGGTAAAAGAAAATTTTTAGAAAATTAAAATAAATTTTAACCCTAATTAATTATTTAATATTAATTAAATACTAATTATTACTAATTATTAATATTTAAAACACTTAAATATAATTTAATACTAATTAAATACTAGAAAAATGAAAATAAAATTTCTAAAATTATAAAATAACTAAAAATAAGTTTTAAAAATAAAAATAAGTGTTTTTGTCTTTTTGTGGATTTTCTATTAATTAATTACTAATTAATTACTAATTAACTAATTAACTATTTTAAATTAAGAAAAATACTAAATGAACAGTAAAAATTCTAATAAAATTTCTAAAATTACTTTATAACATATAAAAGCTATAAAAAATATAAAAACAAGGTTTTACTTAATAAAAACTAATTATGCTATTTTAAACTAATTATTAATTAATTATAAATAAAACTAAGATTAAATCTAATAAATACTAAATGATGAAATAAAAATCTGAGAAAATTATTATAACTACTTTAGCCTAAAAGGAAATTAGTAAAAATATAAAAATACAAATTACTTAATAAAAATGTAAAAATGAAAATTAAAATTAAATTAAATTAAATAGAAACTATCACTTATTTTTATATTGTTTTTTTCTTGATTTTTCTTTTACAAAACTAAATTATACCTAAAAATAGACAACTTTAATAAAGACAACTAATTTATAACTTATTAATAAGCTATTTATAAGCTACTAATCCTAACAGTTGACTTATGTTGACTGAAAATGAAAATAAGCTATTATGAGCTTGTGTGGGACCCACAATGGTGAAAGTTTGCCCCTCTGAGTTAGTTGAACAAGTTTGAGTAAGATTTGAACAAATAAGCTCTTGAAATAAGCTGATAAGCCACCAATAAGCACATTGAGACTTGTATTAACTCAGAAACTGGGACAAACTAAAGGGACAGATTTAAGTGGGGTCTACAATGAATCAGGTCAAACAAAAGGTCAAACTTTAAATTCTGGTAGGAGGGGGGTTGGGAGAATCAAGTTTGGTGGCCTGGGACACACTGTGGTGGTCCTAAACCACCACCAAAGTGGTGGTGGTGGGGTGGATATCTGCTGAAGCAGAACAATGGTGAGCCTGCAGCTGTCTTTGAGGGTCTGTGGACCCCATAACAAAAATCACAAAAATGCAAGGTAAGCTGGTTCCTAAAGCCCTAGTGGTAGACTATGATGTGTGAAAATCTCAGGTTCCAAAACCTAACACATAAATCAAATTAATTCATCCAATTTTTGGAAAAACTGACTAACTAAACTTTTGACTTATTGTTGAAACTTGAAATCTTTGACTTTATTGAGATTTAAAGCTTCCTAGATGACTGATTATGCAATGTTATGCTAAAATGAACCTAATATATGTTATATTATCTAAATATACACCTATGCTCATGATTATGCTTACCAACTGCCAACAGGTATGAAAATATTGATGAGTGAATGAGTTTTGACTTTTTAACAAAGAACCTGTGCATTTGAGGGTTTAACTAGGATTTTAGAACCATAAGTAACATGTACCAAGCAAAAGCAACCCACAAAACTCACTGTGGCTCAGTGAGATTCACTGAACCAAACACTCCCTTATGGTAACAGAAATTATAATTTTCAAAACAAATGCATGTTCTAAACCATGAAACTGAATCTTAAGAACTTATAATGAATTTGTAAGATGACTGAATCACAGAAACATCAATATTAACCACAATTACCTATGAATTACCATTAAGCTACCTTGGCAGTTAAAAGAGAAAAATTGAGCCTAATGAAATCTAGTGAACAAGCATACAATCTAACACCATAAAATCATTACAATACCCTAAATTAACACTGAGGAATGCAGATAAGCATTAACTAGTTAGCTACAGTAACTATGCAAGAAAAAAAATGGAATTGCTTACATATGAACTTCCAACTGAGAACAAGGAACCAGTGATCAAAACTCATCACCTACACTCCCCATGGAGTCCTATTACCCTGAGAAATCAATATTCACCATGCCTCTTTGCTCTATTCCCCTGGTTCACTGAATTTTTATTTAATTCTTATTTTTTTGTATTTTTCTTATATTTTTTAGTTTTATCACCAAACAGAATTTTGAGTTATCTAAGAGCTTTTAAAAGCTTTGTCAGAGCTTTATATGAGCTTATGAACTCAAATACAATAACAAATAACAACTAACAATGCTTTATGAGAATTTTGAGAATTTAAGAAATTCAAAAACTGAGAATCTAGCTGAACTTTGAAATTGACTTGGATTAAAGATAGAAATACAAGAAATTGACTGATACAAGCTTGTTTGGATTGAAATTACAATTAAAATTAAAGTTTACATTACCTACGACTACTTTAAACTAAGACTACTCTCACACCTCTTCCATTCTGCTTCATTTCCCTTTTGTAGCATCCCAGAGTCTTGTGGGACCCATAGGGTCAAATCCCACCAGTCAAATATCCAATTGGATGAGTATTGCTCCCTTTGTGATTTTGGCGGGAAAGGTGGCTTTTAAGCCAATTGCCTCTGTTCAGTAGCCATAGGGGGGGGGGGGTAGGATGTGATTGGTGTTGGGGAAGTGTTAAGGGATAAGGTGAATAGGTAAGGTGCAAGTGGAGGGGGGAAAACCACTGGTTTTGTAGCAGAGGTGGTTTGGTGGTTTTGGTGGGGAAGAAAGGTCAAACGGTGGGTTTGACTTTTTTTTTATTTAAAAAGGTGGACGGGCTGGGTGTTGTGATGGGCCAGAAGGATAGGTGGGCTGAGGGTATATGTGTTTGGGTTTAGTTTGGTTTTGGATTATTAAAGAGTCCGTTTGGTTTTTTTTTAGTAACAAATCACAAGGACAAAATATGTAATTAAGTGAAGTTGAGGGACCTGTTTTGTGTTATTCCCAAAGTACTCACAAGGGACCAAACTTGCCATAGTTAAATACCCCAAGGGCTAATAATGACAAATTTCCATATTTTATATCCGGGGACCAAAGTTGACAAATCACCAAACTTGAGGGACCAATTCTACAATTTCACCAAACTTATCACCCAAGGACCATTTTTGACATATTTTGATTTTCCAAGGGTAAAAAATGATTTTTCTTTCAAAAATACCCCACCAGGGACTGAATCTGCCAAAATCTGTAACACCAGGGACCATTTATGTCAATTTTGGATTTTGAGGGGTAAAAGTGTAATTTTCTCAAACTTTTTCACCCAAGGACTTATTTTGATAATTTTTTACTTTTCTTTGCCTTGGGTTGACTTTTCTTTCGTTTTAAAACTTCCAGGGACTAGTTTTGTCAATTTGTGAAACTTGGGGGACTGAAACTGCCAATTATGCAAACTTTGTACGTTTTTCATCTGTTTTTGCATATTTTGCATTTGGAACATATAAAACACACTTTTGGAATATTTTTAGTATTTAGATGCATTACTGAGTGTTTTTGGACGTTTTGGCAGTTCATATAAGACAAAAAATGATGAGTATTTACACACTCATCAAGGATGACAATGATGATGTTAAGGACTTCCAAGAAACATAAGAAATATAAAAAGACTAAATGGTCTCAATTGAAGAAGAAGAAAGTCTCCAAAGAGTCAGTGTCTGCATTATATTCATTTATTGTCTAATGAAGTTGGTAATTTTGACTTTGAGCGGAAATTATTGAGCTCAAATGAGAAGTGTAGAGTAGCAACTTGTATCAATTTTGTTAAAGATTCAATGATCTGAGAATCTTTAATATGAGTTTTACGTCCAAAAGATTTACATGCTAAAGACTATTTATTATGAACAAATTCTACGAAGTCCGGGCATTTGATATTTTCCAACTTATCTACTTTAATTTTTTTAATTGTCACTACTGGACGTTGGTTGTGCTTTTTATATTTAGCACTAGACAGTTTTTCAGCGGCAATGCAGCTGAATATTGGCTTCAGTTCTGCTTTGATGGTTAGATGGTTTGACCGGTGCAAGCTGTGATCCAGTTCTAAAATGTTACAGCTATATGTGAGATGGTGGAAGTATTTAAAAATTTAATGTTAATCAAGTTTTGGACCTTGTGAGTTGTGATATCCTTCTCGATTGGAGATTTACAGTGCAAAGCTAATGGCCAAAGCTATTGGTTCAAAACATGACCATTTTCATTTCATACATTCATACATGTAGAAATCTGAACAAAGCTAATGGCCAAACCACGACACTAGATCAATAAACAAAAGACCAAAGTTCCCTACATTTACCACTACTGCTTGCTACAACATTTACGAAACCGCGACTTGAACAGTCTTGGACTTAGGTGGAGGGAGCTTCTCAACCACCACCTTCAACACCCCGTTTTCGCACTTTGCACTGATAGCAGACATGTTAAAGTTTTCACGCAAACGGAATTTCCTTTGAGGTTCTTTTGTGGCCGCCTCTCGAGTAGCAAGTACTTGCACCCTTCTTCCTCCTCATCCTTTTTCTCACGATTTCTCTTGCCATTGCTTTTCACCACCAATAAGTTCTCCTCTTCCACTGTCACCTGAATAAATTGCAAAAAACTTCAGAATAAACTCGAAAATCACAAAATTTAACGACAAAACTTTATTTTAAATAATAAAAATAGAATAACGAAATAAACATACCTACTACATCACTTTTAACATTTACTGCATCAATTCATTAAAATTACTGCATCATCATTACAAATAATCGCACGAGCACTTTTCAAAATCTAAAACCTACTATACCACTTTTAACATTTACTGCATCAGTTCACTAAAATTACTACATCATCATTACAAATAATCACACAAGCACTTTTCAAAATCTCGAACCTACTACATCACTTTTAACATTTAGTGCGTCAGTTCATTAAAATTACTACATCATCATTACAAATAAACACACAAGCACTTTTCAAAATCTAAAACCTACTACATCACTTTTAACATTTACTACATCAGATCATTAAAATTACTGCATCATCATTACAAATAATCACACAAGCACTTTTTAAAATCTAAAACCTACTACATTACTTTTAACATTTACTACATCAGTTCATTAAAATTAATGCATCATCATTACAAATAATCACACAAGCACTTTTTAAAATCTAAAACCTACTACATCACTTTAACATTTACTACATCAGTTCAATAAAATTACTGCATCATCATTACAAATAATCACACAAGCACTTTTCAAAATCTAAAACTTACTACATCACTTTTAACATTTACTGCATCAGTTCATTAAAATTACTGCATCATCATTACAAATAATCACACAAGAAATCTAAAACCTACTACACCACTTTTAACATTTACTGCATCAATTCATTAAAATTACAACATCATCATTACAAATAATCACACAGGCACTTTTCAAAAATCTAAAATCTAATACATCACTTTTAACATTTACTACATCAGTTTATTAAATTACTGCATCATCATTACAAATAATCACACAAGCAATTTTCAAAATCTAGAACCTACTACATCACTTTTAACATTTACTGCATCAGTTCATTAAAATTACTGCATCATCATTATAAATTATCACACAAGCAATTTTCAAAATCTAAAACCTAATATATCACTTTTAGCATTTACTGCATCAGTTCATTAAAATTACTGCATCATCATTACAAATAATCACACAAGCACTTTTCAAAATCTAAAACCTACTACATCACTTTTAACATTTACTGCATCAGTTTATTAAAATTACTGCATCATCATTACAAATAATCACACAAGCACATTTCAAAATCTAAAACATACTACATCACATTTAACATTTACTGCATCAGTTCATTAAAATTAATGCATCACCATTACAAATAATCACACAAGCACTTTTCAAAATCTAAAACCTACTACATCACTAAGTATTATTCTGATACAACAATATGATACATCACTGTGATGCAATAGAACATACATAGTGATGCAGTAATATGTAACATTATGATGCAGTAAAACATTATTGTGATGCAGTAGATCTTTAAACAAGAAGTGGTCATTAAGAACCTAGAACCTACATCGTACGTCCATCATCCCCTGTTAGATGAAGAAGACAAAGAATACACATTAATTATTACAAACATGATCTAGATGAACAATTCCTCCTGTGCTTGATACATTTTAGCATACAAAATGGTTGTCGAGAACTACCAGAAGCAAAATGGTTGACATCACAATGATTAGCTTCATCAGCTCGGATGACAGGTATGACATCCTTCAAGGTTGCATCTTTTGGCAGCCTCCAATATAATAGTCTATAGCAATAGCTGGAGCTGCAACATTTTCAGTTTCACCACTCTCAACATTTATTTTATTAACATACTGAAACCGGACATATTAGAAAGTAATCCAATCAAATACAATCCTAGTCCAACTAACTTGTGTACCATTTACATCCTTTTTTATTCTAACCCTCATTCATGGAGTGGGGGGAAGGGTAACGAGACAATATGATTAGCCTCATTCATACTGACCTATATAATCCTTTCTTTATTTACGTGCTTCCCAGTACAGGTCGGTTCTTGATAATTCATACTGACCCAAGTGACCCTCGTCCATTTCAATCCTTAAAACAAAACACTTGTAGAGCTCTTGTAACACCTGTCGATGAATCTAGGCCAGGATTTATAGAACTGAAGTGTAAAATCATAACCATTGAACTCTGAAGATTGAGAAATTTGGCTTATATCTCACTTGATAATTAGTTCTCAAAATTATGGCTCATGTATCAATGCACATTTTAGATCCTCTAGTACCCCTTGATCCAGTTTGAATAAGTAAATCTCTTGGCTAAAATTTAGTTCAATTATTCTGATTGCTTTAAATATGAACAATATCAGATCACATACAAGTTCGTTTTGAGAATTTTGTATGAAATGAACTTACGCTCAGAAATTCTTTTAACTGAGTGTTCATACCTCGTAAGCATATTTGTTGTTTGTCAATCAAAGATTTTGATATCTGAGTTCTTTTTGCATTGCATAAGCTATTACCATCAGTGACATGGGAATCGTAATCTTTTTGTTTGTGAATTATGTAGGCAAACCAAGATTCACAACATAGTATTTGAACAATATTGTAATTGATCAGACTTTTGTGTCACTGACAATTGGGCCACAACCAAAATCAAACATCACCGTCTTTGTCAAATCTAACTAGTTCCATACTCTTCGGATACTTTCTCAAATCCGCCTCACTAAGGCACCGGCTAGAAATGAGCCTTGTGTACCCCATTGATGATGTGATCTTCAACAAGTTCAGACCCAAGAACTTGGTTTTTGGTAACACTTGCAACATGGTAAAAACATCAACATTTGATGGTAAAAAGAAACGTGAGCACCTGATTTCATACTTAATGGGGTTCGCCCTTGATTCACTAGCTAAATGTGCTCAACCAAATTCCAAGGAGGCTTTAAATTTGATAGCGAAACATAGCGTTGCACTTTTTGGTGACATTGAATCTGATGAAATAATTTCAACATCGTTTTCAACCCTAAAGAGATTTGTGATGGAGGCGATTGCTTTTGGCGCATTTCTTTGGGATACGGAAGAATATGTCACGACTGTATATAATCTTCAGGAGATCAAGTAATCACACGAAGCCACACCTAGCAGAGAACTCGGTCTAGTAAGCTTTACGAATTTGTCTATATTAGTTAGTGTGTATAACTAGTTGAGCCTTTTTTTTCCTTTATAGGAGTGTTAACTTTTGGTACATATTTGTTTAATGTCGATAGTGTTTTTTGGTATCTCTGTCTCTTGAACATAATATTTATTTTCTCACTATTGAGACACTGATTACGAACTAAATCAATTTGGTATATAATTAGTTAGTAAAACATTAACGTTTAATGTGTTGTTTAGTTAGTGACCTTGTCTTTATCAATAACAATGTAGGAATTTTAGTTTTAGCTTTTTGATTAATCCTGCTCCTTGTCTTTCTGCTTGGCTTCTTCATAGGATTATTTTCTTTGCCATAACCATGCTGTCAAACATTGTTTCTCACTTTCTTTGCCATAATTAATTTGTTAACCTTGTTGTAACAACCGTGGTTTTAGCAGGTTAGTTAGACTTTTAGCCTTGAGTTAATCTAACTTTGTTTGGTGTGGTTTGAGTAGTTATATGTGTGTTATAGTGTGATTAGTATTTGGTTTAGCACTAAATCCCTTCGCGTTGTGGTTGTTATGGTGATTTTTGATGATGTTGATTTTGGGAAAGTTCATTTTGATCACCCATGTGGTGTAGAAATGGCTTGTGTATATTTGGCGTTTTGAGGTTTTGCGTAACGAGTCTTCATTCAAGTTATTGAGCTTGTTGATCCCAGTTGAGCAAACGATCTTATATAGAAGTTGACTTAAAGTAAACACTTAAGCTTGAATGCGGAATGTAAAAGCTTAACTTAAGAAGAACAATTCACTATCAACACTTCAATATTATTAATACGAGCACTCAACAATGCTAGGGTTTTACAACCTTGAAGTGTAAACGAAAACTTAACAATACGTGTACTCAATCTAACCCTAGGATCCTCCTTTTATAAGCCATGGAGTCCTACTAGGTTTACAATAACTTTCTAATGAAGATAAGAATATTCTAGACGTATAAGATATACACACAATCTATTCTATAATTATCTACTCCGAATACATGCTTATCACTTCAGCAGTAGTTTCCTTCAGCAGTATTTTCTTTAGCAGCACTTTGTCATCAGCAGCAGAATCAGTTTCACTAGCAGCAGTTTCATCATAGCAGCAGTTTCACTCAGCAGCAGAACTCAAAACCCAACAGAGCGTTAGTAAGTTACGGAAATGTTGTTTTTGTGAAGAAATGCTTATGGAGTGTGTGAAAATCTATTTTTGGAAACTTTATTTTGAAAATGAATATTTTCCGGTTTGTCGTAAAATTAAGGTTTATCGCGAAAGACGTTAGGTTTTGTTATGGGAATACATAAAATATGAAAAGTATGAGATTTTGAGTGTAATAAATAAATTTAATGAAAAAAAATAAATATAATTAAGGGGCGGCCGATTATATGGTTTTGGGGGAAAAAGGAAACCAAATTTGATACCAAATACAACTCTAAGCCTTAAGGGTTATCTAATATAATTATAAATACAAAATCAAAACTTCCCTACCCCTTTTTCCTGCAATTAAAGTCGACACAAGGGAGGAACAAGAAGAAAAAAATTAGGGTTTCATAATTGTCTAGCAATAATCAAGAATCAAGGTAAAATCTTTAACCCTTACGTGTAATAAATTAATTATTGTTATGATTCATGTAATATTTAATATGATGGAATCTAGGGTTTATATACTTCTGTAAATTATTGAAGTAAAACATGTTAGGATGATTAGATGTCAATAATATGGTTAATGGTTAAGGGAATTGAGTGTTTAATGCGTTAGATTATGTGTTAGGGTTTGGACAGAAAATTATAGCTATAAAGATGTGAGTGAAAATAACAGATGGTGAAGAGTTAAGTCACGAATTTTAAGTCTAAATTGAATATTATGAAAGAGCTTTCCAAAAAGTCCAACCACGATCGATTTTAAGGTCGGGAAGTCGGTCTTTTGATTTTTCTTTGTTAAGGTGTCAAAGCTGTCAAACCGGGACAGATTTTGGGTAAAAGTTTGAGGGTGTCATGTGGTTGTAAAAGTGGTATTTTGACTAGGCCTTCTGGCATAGTTAAGTATTAGGTTATATTAGACTACCAAGAAAAGGATTCGCGATAAAAACTTGTGGAAGTATTCTTTGTTGATCAAAACTTTTTGGTGTGCGTTCAGATCCAAATTTGAGTAGTTGACAAGTTTGAATTTCTTATGAGTATTTGTGTATGTTATTGGTCCATGGCCTTCTGGTATTTGCTTCTACACTTATGAGAGACCATGGTGAATTTTTGGTGTGAGTTATTGAGCTTTATTTGTCGTGATTTTATGTGGGCGAATGTACCCAAAAATTCTGTGTTTTCTGATTTTAAGAGTACAAGGGATTTAGTGAGTTTTAAGTTATGGTAGTGGTTAGTGTGGTGTCTAGGAGATCCATGGTGGGTCATATGAGTCTTAGACATCCATCATATGTGTATTACATGGGTTGTAGCTTTTAGCTTGACCTTGTGTAATGTGGATTATTTTTGTGTGCTATAGATTGTGAGTTGTTTTGTGGAAGCTGTGGAGTTTAAGGTGAGTTCATAGTCCCATATTTTTACTTTGTTTTTAAACTTGGGAAGGGAATGATGCTTATCTTAAATGATTTGAGTTACTGTGATTATGTGTGGTTTAGAAGCTTGGACTTATAATGTTATCGTAATAATGTTATGTGGTACATGAAAGTGTGATTCCGATTAGGTTAGTGACCTAATAGATGTTGTGTGATATGTGATTCCGATTAGGTTAGCGACCTAATTGATGTTGTGTGATATGTGATTCCGATTAGGTTAGCGACCTAATTGATGCTGTGTGATTTCCAATTGGGAGGATGCTTATCCTGTTGCTCGCTCATGCGACCCAATTGATGATGTGTTTTGGAGCGGGGGTCACGTTCCGGCCTGATGGTTGCCTTTTGTGTGATGGTTGGTTTATGGATACACGTAGCTTGTATGATAACTATATTTATTTGTCCAGCTATGTTTTTATAATCACAGTGAACTGGTTGCCTTGAGAGTGTAAGTGTGTCTAAACCTATGAATCTCACCAACGTTATGTTGACATTTTAAGCATCATTTTCAGGTGAGCATTCTAAGGCCAAAGTAGAGGGCAGCAATTAGGCGAGACTTAGTTGCATATAGAGATTTACTTATGTTTTGGGATTTGACATATTTTGGATTTGGTTTTGTTACATTTATGTTTTCTGTTTGGTACTTTCATATCTAGTGAAGATACCTTTTGAATTTTGTTTTGGTTATTTATTTTGGGGTATTGTTACAACACTGTGTGTTGGTACATTGCTCTATTTATGTGCATGTAGTTGTTCTCTATGTTGACACCAGGTGTTGTGAAGATATCCATGAAGTTACACCCGCGCGTTTCCGCCATGGCGGGGTGTGACACTTGTTTACAAAAACAAGATTATAACAGAAATAGTATAATTTCTTGAAAACGGCTAGGAGTTAAGATGTTGAATGCAATAAAATTGAACTTTGAACTACTTGTAAAATCCTTTGGGTTGTGCTTAACCCGTTAAACCTGTTGCACTTCTGACTTAACTTTATTCATAAGACACATTTAACTTACGTAGAATTAAACGACAGTCCAAAAGTAAAAGGATTGTTTACTTTCACCATCGGGTTAGGGTGTGTATGACTGTTTACATCATACCTCCCCTGTACTCCAGCGGGTTGTTTATTTGTCTTGTGTAATGTTGAATTCAGTGTCCCAAGGGACACATTTTAGGTGTGATTTTGTTTCATGCGAAAGTGGCCTTTTGCCAACAAAGTCGTTTTCGCTCTATTAGTGATTGATGATTTTAGTTGTGATTAAAGAAGAAGGTTTATTAGTGATTGATGATTTCATGCAAAATTGTCTTCTGATTTCCACTAAGGGGTCCATTGTTTTTAGTGGTTAATACAATAATGAATCTTTGTTACAGGGGTGTCTTCTAATTTGGTGAATGGAAATAGTAGTTAGGAGTAAGATTTTAGTATTAGTTGAATAGGCATATATAGGTAAGTACAGCTAATAGAGTAAAGGAAGTAACTTCAATGCGGTTACTTTAAATGAGATAGTATATGAACAATAGATACAATTGTATTTGAGATTGCTTATCCAGTCTGGCTTTTTAAGCGAATGAAATAATCTGTTTTATTGGTGAAATAAGTTGTTTATATTTCTGATTGTATGCTAGGGAGATAAGTTGTTCAAGATTAGGTAAGCTTGTTTATTGCATTGCCAAAACACAATAAGCACTTTTGACTATTTGGATAGAACCAAGCAGCTTATGTTTATGAGGATACATAATGACTTCAACGGGACTTAAAACTATCTTTTAATCAATCAGATGTGTAAATAGTGACTAAAACATGACAAATGAAAACGTACTTTTAATAACTCACTGTTGTTGTTTTTCTAATGATAGTGATTTTGATATGTAAGTAACTTTATTTCTTTACAGCTCGATATGAGTAAGCAATTGATAGGGGCAGAGATATTACAACCAGATGAAATGGATGTGGCGCCAGAAGGCGCTGTCTTCCACAAGTTTTCCATGAACAAAATGAATGCCTCAAAGAAACCGAAGAAGAAAAAGAAGAAGGGAACTGATGAAAAGGCAGTAGAGGATTTTATGGGCGATGATGACATTGAAGAAGACGAAAGTGACAATGAAGAGATTGACGCTATAATAGATTCTATAAAATTTGCATTAGATTCAGATGGTGACTATGATTATGATGATTTGGACTAACTTGCTGATGAGGATGATGACAAGTTGGTAGGGGATGGTTGCTCTATTATGTGTGTGGAACATAGACCAGGTACACTGTCGGTGGTGGTTGCGATGTTGGTTGTGATTTTGTACTAGTATTCTTGTATCCATAGGCCAGCAAGCAGACTGTTTGAAACTTTGAATGTATTGATTTTTTAGTAATAGTAGCATACTCAATGCATTTTCTTCATGTGGTACTGTGCTAGTGTATTGGCTTTGTTGTTCCTTGTGTTAAAGCTACAAGCAGATGTATATTTTTAACAACAAAAATTTGTTAAAAGGCATCTGAATTTTGGTTATGCTTGATTTATAATGGGTCATGTGGATATTTTTAACAACAAAAGAAATGGTTCAAATAGGTTAAAAGGCATCTGAAGCGTGTAATAATGCATCAAAACGTTCTAATTCAATTATTAAAAAAGGTTACATAATTTTGCAAGAATATTTTTTCTAATCATGTTCACTACATAAATTTGTTAAAAGGATTTTTGTCTTCCTGTTTGGCTTATTTATTTGGAAATTTGATATTTTTAAGAACTGGATATGCTGGCTATTTTGAAAGGTGAGGAAAATGCCAAAGAAAAAATGATGCAAACAAATATCAGTGACGAGGATCTATTTTTTTTTTCTTTCTAAATGGTACTTGTGTATGATTAGCCATGAAATCTTTAACAAATGGCAAGCTCAAAGATGCTGGTCTGAAAACTGTGAGAAAATTATGGAGTTGTAAACTGTGAAAAGGTTAGTGTGACTCAAATTGACCTGTTGAACCTGTTGGAGATCAAATATAACCAAAATGGACCCATTTGTGTACAGTTGCATGAGGATTGTTCCTTTTAAAAAAGCTACAGTTGTCACGTTTATGTGTTTGTGTGGATTACAATATGATTCTTATAATGATAATATAAATATTTTTAAAAAACGATATCGGAGGATTATTATAACAAAATCTCCTTTAAGATAAATATTGATGCAGTAAGAATTAAGCATTGATTCAGTAAAAAAGTAAGCATTGATGCAGTAAGAATTAAGCATTGATTCAGTAAAAATATGACTAAGATTGTAACTAACTGGTTCATAAATATTTGAGAGGGTATTAAGTACATGTTGTAAGTGACATGTAATGTGATATGAGTACTAGGTACAATGTTTGGATATCCTCTATGCCAAACACCCTTCAATTGGATAAGCAATAAAATGTACTATTAACGTTGTTTTTCTAATCTATCTAAATGCATAAACAGTTTTAGTAAGCAATCCCGAGCACCCTCTAAGCAATTCTAGTCTATAAAAACGAATAAAGAATTTAAAGAAGAAAGAAACGCACATAAGCCATCTCATGATGGAAAGGAATTCCTTGATCAGGAGGACATTTATTTGCAGTATAAACCCTGCCAACAACTTTGCTTCGAGAGGCTCGACCACCAACATAAAATGCTTCAGGAAAGCCAAAAGCTTCAACAACGTCGTTGAAGTCAGAAGGAGACTTAACAGGAAAGCCTCTAAAGAAAATAACGCCTCTTTCATTTAAAAGAGACTCTAGCCATGTCTTATTAGCTCTTATAGCCTCTTTGAAACCATATAGATCGACTGCAGTCATATCAGAAGGCGATAACGCAGTTGGGAATAGTATGCCATCATGAGATTTTTGCTGAGGTAATTCTAGTTCTTGGAAGAATTTTTCGGCTGCCATTTTGTATGCTTATCGGGTTTGATCCGATCAGGTGTTATACTGATATCTAACTCTGCACATGTAGTTTGTATATAAGACATAAGTCCAAAAGTCACATGTGGTAGAACCATAGAAACACATGCATTGACACTTTGTGAACAACTTTTCTATGATGATCAGGACATGTATTCATGTGAGCATTATTAAACAAGTGATTGCAAATGTCTAACACGTTACTTTGATGTGTACATATTAGTTTATAATATTCAAGTTAGTAGTAAGAATTAAGCATTGATTAAGTAAAAAATAAGCATTGATGCAGTAACTTATACATTGAGATGCGGTAGATTATACCTTGTGATGCAATATAATAACACAATGATGTAGTTAAGTATTATTGTGATGCACTGCATCATGGTCTTAATATTTTTAGCTTTAGTGCAACACAGTAGTGAAATGTACTACATCATGGTCTTAGTTTATTATACCTTTGATGCAGTAGATTAAACTCTGTGATGCAGTATCAAAACACAGTGATGCACTTAAGTATTGCTGTGATGCAGTAGAATAATATTGTAATGAATCAAGATTTTCAAATCGAGTTCGAGCCGAATTCAAATTTATCTTAAATTTAAATTTTAGTTGGTTAAAAATTTGTAGTTTACTCTATATAATATGTATAGTTTAAAGGCTTATATGTAAATAAACCAAGTGTAATCAATTATTTGTAAAAATATATCAAGCTTTTCGAGTCGAGCTCGAGCCAAATTCAATTTTTTCTTATATTTTAATTTTATTTGGTTAATAAAAACACTATCATTACAAATAAATCGAGCTTTCCAAGACGAGCTTAAGCCGAATCATAACTTGAATTCCGTCCAACATTTAGATCAAAAGAGATGCGGTGGGGAGTGTCACAAAATGAAGCTTCAACGATGTAACTAGACTTGAACTCCAAGCCCAATAATAAGGTGTGGTTAGAGATATTAGCCACTCGTCCGTTAAACTGGATTGGGGCTGGAAAACAATGATTTGAAAAAATTGACGTTAATAGCTAGAAAGAAAATTTGACTAATAGCAACATTGGTAAGCAAGTACATACCAGGACTAATATACCAAGGTTGGATCAATTGGTTAACACCCTTTGCCTTGGGAGATAGAGGTCAAGGGTTCAATCCTCACTATTCTTGTCCACTTCCTTTAACTTATATAGACAATTTTTGAGTTACATATGATTACAATATGATTCTTATATTAACAATATAAATATTTAAAAAAAACGATATCAGAGGATTATTATAACAAAATCTCCTTTAAGATAAATATTGATGCAGTAAGAATTAAGCATTGATTCAGTAAAAAAGTAAGCATTGATGCAATAACAATTAAGCATTGATTCAGTAAAAAAATAAGCATTGATGCAGTAACTTATACATTGTGATGCAGTAGATTATACCTAGTGATGCAATATAATAACACAATGATGCAGTAGATTATACCTAGTGATGCAATATGATAACATAATGATGCAGTTAAGTATTATTGTGATGCATTGCATCATGGTCTTAATATTTTTATCTTTAGTGCAACACAGAAGTGTAATGTACTGCATCATGGTCTTAGTTTATTATACCTTGTGATGCAGTAGATTATACTCTTTGATGCAGTATAAAAACACAGTGATGCACTTAAGTATTGCTGTGATGCAGTAGAATAATACTGTAATGAATCAAGTTTTTCGAATCGAGTTCGAGTCGAATTCAAATTTATCTTATATTTAAATTTTAGTTGGTTAAAAATTTACAGTTTACTCTATATAATATGTATAGTTTAAAGGCTTATAAGTAAATAAACCAAGTGTAATCAATTATTTGTAAAAATATATCAAGCTTTTCGAGTCGAGCTCGAGCCAAATTCAATGTCTTCTTATATTTTAATTTTATTTGGTTAATAAAAACACTATCATTACAAATAAATCGAGCTTTCCAAGACATGGATAATGATGATGATGAAGAAGATGATAAAGCGAGTGATGATGATGTCAGCATTGGAGATGCGGACGATGGAAGTGAGGACGAGGAGTATGTGTTTGAGGTTTAGCCAAATAAGAGGAATTTACGAGGAAGTCAGGTGCGTCACCTTTTGCGAATCTCGAGGATTATGAGCGCTTGATGGATGATAATGAGAATGAAGATGAGGATGACACTGATGATGTTAAGGACTTCCAAGAAACATAAGAAATATAAAAGGACTAAATGGTCTCAATTGAAGAAGAAGAAAGTCTCCAAAGAGTCAGTGTCTGCATTATATTCATTTATTGTCTAATGAAGTTGGTAATTTTGACTTTGAGCGGAAATTATTGAGCTCAAATGAGAAGTGTAGAGTAGCAACTTGTATCAATTTTGTTAAAGATTCAATGATCTGAGAATCTGTAATATAGTTTTACGTCCAAAAGATTTACATGCTAAAGACTATTTATTATGAACAAATTCTACGAAGTCCGGGCATTTGATATTTTCCAACTTATCTACTTTAATTTTTTTAATTGTCACTACTGGACGTTGGTTGTGCTTTTTATATTTAGCACTAGACAGTTTTTCAGCGGCAATGCAGTTGAATCTTGGCTTCAGTTCTGCTTTGATGGTTAGATGGTTTGACCGGTGCAAGCTGTGATCCAGTTCTAAAATGTTACAGCTATATGTGAGATGGTGGAAGTATTTAAAAATTTAATGTTAATCAAGTTTTGGACCTTGTGAGTTGTGATATCCTTCTCGATTGGAGATTTACAGTGCAAAGCTAATGGCCAAAGTTATTGGTTCAAAACATGACCATTTTCATTTCATACATGTAGAAATCTGAACAAAGCTAATGGCCAACCCACGACACTAGATCAATAAACAATAGACCAAAGTTCCCTACATTTACCACTACTGCTTGCTACAACATTTACGAAACCGCGACTTGAACAGTCTTGGACTTAGGTGGAGGGAGCTTCTCAACCACCACCTTCAACACCCCGTTTTCGCACTTTGCACTGATAGCAGACATGTTAAAGTTTTCACGCAAACGTTATTTCCTTTGAGGTTCTTTTGTGGCCGCCTCTCGAGTAGCAAGTACTTGCACCCTTCTTCCTCCTCATCTTTTTTCTCACGATTTTTCTTGCCATTGCTTTTCACCACCAATAAGTTCTCCTCTTCCACTGTCACCTGAATAAATTGCAAAAAACTTCAGAATAAACTCGAAAATCACAAAATTTAACGACAAAACTTTATTTTAAATAATAAAAATAGAATAACGAAATAAACATACCTACTACATCACTTTTAACATTTACTGCATCAATTCATTAAAATTACTGCATCATCATTACAAATAATCGCACGAGCACTTTTTAAAATCTAAAACCTACTACACCACTTTTAACATTTACTGCATCAGTTCACTAAAATTACTACATCATCATTACAAATAATCACACAAGCACTTTTCAAAATCTCAAACCTACTACATCACTTTTAACATTTAGTGCATCAGTTCATTCAAATTACTACATCATCATTACAAATAAACACACAAGCACTTTTCAAAATCTAAAACCTACTACATCACTTTTAACATTTACTACATCAGATCATTAAAATTACTGCATCATCATTATAAATAATCACACAAGTACTTTTTAAAATCTAAAACCTACTACATTACTTTTAACATTTACTACATCAGTTCATTAAAATTACTGCATCATCATTACAAATAATCACACAAGCACTTTTTAAAATCTAAAACCTACTACATCACTTTAACATTTACTACATCAGTTCAATAAAATTACTGCATCATCATTACAAATAATCACACAAGCACTTTTCAAAATCTAAAACTTACTACATCACTTTTAACATTTACTGCATCAGTTCATTAAAATTACTGCATCATTATTACAAATAATCACACAAGAAATCTAAAACCTACTACACCACTTTTAACATTTACTGCATCAATTCATTAAAATTACAACATCGTCATTACAAATAATCACACAGGCACTTTTCAAAAATCTAAAATCTAATACATCACTTTTAACATTTACTACATCAGTTTATTAAATTACTGCATCATCATTACAAATAATCACACAAGCAATTTTCAAAATCTAAAACCTACTACATCACTTTTAACATTTACTGCATCAGTTCATTAAAATTACTGCATCATCATTATAAATAATCACACAAGCAATTTTCAAAATCTAAAACCTAATATATCACTTTTAGCATTTACTGCATCAGTTCATTAAAATTACTGCATCATCATTACAAATAATCACACAAGCACTTTTCAAAATCTAAAACCTACTACATCACTTTTAACATTTACTGCATCAGTTTATTAAAATTACTGCATCATCATTAGAAATAATCACACAAGCACATTTCAAAATCTAAAACATACTACATCACATTTAACATTTACTGCATCAGTTCATTAAAATTAATGCATCACCATTACAAATAATCACACAAGCACTTTTCAAAATCTAAAACCTACTACATCACTAAGTATTATTCTGATACAACAATATGATACATCACTGTGATGCAATAGAACATACATAGTGATGCAGTAATATGTAACATTATGATGCAGTAAAACATTATTGTGATGCAGTAGATCTTTAAACAAGAAGTGGTCATTAAGAACCTAGAACCTACATCGTACGTCCATCATCCCCTGTTAGATGAAGAAGACAAAGAATACACATTAATTATTACAAACATGATCTAGATGAACAATTCCTCCTGTGCTTGATACATTTTAGCATACAAAATGGTTGCCGAGAACTTCCAGAAGCAAAATGGTTGACATCACAATGATTAGCTTCATCAGCTCGGATGACAGGTATGACATCCTTCAAGGTTGCATCTTTTGGCAGCCTCCAATATAATAGTCTATAGCAATAGCTGGAGCTGCAACATTTTCAGTTTCACCACTCTCAACATTTATTTTATTAACATACTGAAACCGGACATATTAGAAAGTAATCCAATCAAATACAATCCTAGTCCAACTAACTTGTGTACCGTTTACATCCTTTTTTATTCTAACCCTCATTCATGGAGTGGGGGGAAGGGTAACGAGACAATATGATTAGCCTCATTCATACTGACCTATATAATCCTTTCTTTATTTACGTGTTTCCCAGTACAGGTCGGTTCTTGATAATTCATACTGACCCAAGTGCCCCTCGTCCATTTCAATCCTTAAAACAAAACACTTGTAGAGCTCTTGTAACACCTGTCCATGAATCTAGGCCAGGATTTATAGAACTAAAGTGTAAAATCATAACCGTTGAACTCTGAAGATTGAGAAATTTGACTTATATCTCACTTGGTAATTAGTTCTCAAAATTATGGCTCATGTATCAATGCACATTTTAGATCCTCTAGTACCCCTTGATCCAGTTTGAATAAGTAAATCTCTTGGCTAAAATTTAGTTCAATTATTCTGATTGCTTTAAATATGAACAATATCAGATCACATACAAGTTCGTTTTGAGAATTTTGTATGAAATGAACTTACGCTCAGAGATTCTTTTAACTGAGTGTTCATACCTCGTAAGCATATTTGTTGTTTGTCAATCAAAGATTTTGATATCTGAGTTCTTTTTGCATTGCATAAGCTATTACCATCAGTGACATGGGAATCGTAATCTTTTTGTTTGTGAGTTATGTAGGCAAACAAAGATTCACAACATAGGTGCTACATTAGTGGGTGTTGACAAATTCGGCAACAAATACTATCAGAAGCTCGAGAATACTCAATATGGTGAGTCATGTTCTTCATTTTATTAATTGTTCAATGATCCTATCTCTATAGTTATATGAAGGGGAAGAGAATATATGTTGCTAAATATGGACTGTTTGAAAAAAAAAAAAAAAAAAAAAAAAAAAGGAGGATTACAAATACTTCCTTCCCAAATTAAGGAGTTATGTCCTAAGCTTCTCAATTGATGGCAAAATTATACATTCAGCAATCAAAAAAATGAAACAAGAGTTACGTGAGCAGCTTTATGCACATGTTAAAGAGTGATATTTGTTTCGAAACTAAACTTACAGGGAAAAAGTAATTAAGGGTTGGCATAGAATGTGATAATATACCTCTCGATGGGAGAGGATGTTCATCAATGTAAAAAAAGGCACGTCCTTATGCTCTGTATCTGCATACAAATGTAACAGTAAAAAGGTTTTATCATCACAAGAAAAAGAACTTCACACGTGTAAAATAAATGAAACAAAATACATCGTCTACACTCTACACACATAAATATAAGCATGTACAGAGTCTAAACCTGTTAAAGAAGAAGGCCAAGGGATGCACGTGTTTGGTATTCGACCCCGTTTGTGTTTCAACCGTTTACCGTAATTCCTGCATCATCGCGACATGATAAAACAAGTAAGAAGATCTCATCCACATACCAAATCTCAGTGTTAAACAAGACACATAAATCATTGTAGTTTATGAAGGCTGAACCTTTGATATTGTAATACATAGTCATCATCAACATGTAGCAAACTGAACTTAGATTTTGCATGCAGAATTCCACACCATAAACTGGAACGAGCTGCAAAACCAATATTCCTAAACTGGACCAATTTACCAGCCTTGAATAAGTGAAGGCCCAGCTTTGCTTTAGATTGTTCAACGGTCATTCTTAACATAGTTCCAACAGATGGGAATTTACGGAGAACATCTCTTTCTAAGGGACTCGATTCCAACTGCAGCGCAAGAGGGCTATCAAACTCTTCTTCAAGACTGCAAATGTAGTAGACAGCAACAACATGTGAGTTCAAACAATGTATTTAACACAGGAGCTAAAAGATCTCACTCTGAGTTAACAGTTAGTGGTGGAGCATCGGTTCCATCCCATACGAAAAGCATCCTGGTACGTGGGAATTGCACCAGGCTTTACCTCTTGAGGGATCTCGAGAAGCTTACAACCCCCACCAGGCAGTGTACCTGATCGATGTAGTATAGTATAATGACAAGTACCGGGGGATTGATCGTTCAGCTAGGAATAGTGCCACTAGGATTAGAAAACCTAAAGACTAGGTCTAGAGATGAGGGATGATTCTTTTTGTATTTTTATATTTTTATGAAAGCAATTAAAAATCTCGGGTTTGAAGGAGTTGGGCGGAATTAGTTGCTAGTCAACTAACCCAATACTAAGATGCAATCAAAATAAAATACTAAAAATGAAAATAAACTAAATTATACTAGAGATGTGATCAATATATGGGAGAATTGTGTTTACTTAGATTTCACTACTCCCTAGATATCTTTTACAGGTTAATTACTTGTTACAGTTGCGTGGATGACGGGTTGTATTCCTTAATACCATTCATGGGGTGGCGTACTTACTTCCCCAATCCTATAAGCGCCTACTTCACTCCTATGTCGAGCCAGCTAAGAAGCTCCTAACATGGGATCACTAGAATTTGCTCATGCATTAAATACAACCAATAAAACCTAGTACACATCGGTTCATGTTTCTTAAGACGTTCAAGCATGTTACACAATGGAGATCTGCCAGTTTTCTTAAGCCTAACATTGAAATCATTCATCCAATACAACTATAAACAAACAATCAACCTATAATTAACATCTAGGTTTCATTACATCTAAGCAAACACAAGATAGATCTAGCCTAGCATGTTGAAATCAAGACAAGCAGAAGATATATTCAAACAACACATAGACATATTGAATGAATTAAGAGAAGACTTATCTCAATTGAACATGAAAGGTTTCAAGTGGTGAAAACCCTTGAAAATACAGTTAAAAACGACCTAGGGTTTACAAAGTTCGACCCTAGTATTCTCCACACAAGTTCCTCCCAATGAATGAAAAATAGAAAAGTATATATATAGATTCTGATAGGTGACGGCGTCAAGAACAAACTTCTGACGCCGTCATCTCGCCGCCAAATAATTTCTCGGACTGCCTAGATCTGGGTTTGACGCCGTCATGTGTATTTCAATTGCAGGCCGTCACAACATTAACTCTTGACGCCATTCTTGTGACGCCTTCAGGTTTTCACTGGGTCGTCACGGATTTTATTCTTGACGCCGTCATGATTTTCTTCTTGACGCCGTCAGGTACTGTTCTCAGCATGGAAAATTAAGTCTTTGCCGTTTTCTTCACTTTTATGCTCCAAAAACGTCCGTATTGCTTCCTTTTCCAGAATTCACTCCCAAAGTACCTAAAATCACAATAGGAACAATTTAGGGCAATATTTGATCAAATAAATTCAATTCTGGGCTTAAATGACCCCCTAAAAGTGGTTCATTTTTCGCCTCATCATATACCCTTACACTTGAGATTTGCTTGTCCTCAAGCAAATGCGCTTTTATTCTAATCAAAATACAAGTTAGGTAACACTAATATAAAAGTAATTACAACAGATAATTGTTCCACTAAAGACCAAAGACAAGCACGGAGGTCATACACTAGCACCTCACAAATAGTGTTTAGATACTCACATCTCTCGGGTGTAATAAAGTATATATCACAATATGGAAATGGAAAACATCTCTCACTACCTGTCATAACAAAATAGATTACCATAGGCTTGGGAAACGATCAAACCTCCACCACATGGCGTAAGCACCTCGGATAAACTATCAAAGAGGTCTTTTAAAGGGTTATAACGTTAGGTGTAGGGATATGGAATACACGGTTTTGTTGGATATAGGCAGTCTTTACTGGTGGCGAGTTCACAATCTTGGTCAATTACATGTACAAAATGGCGTTGCTAAGCCAAGACTAGACTCGACTTAAGCTAATAAATCAAAAATAACAAAAACATAAAATGAACATAGAATGAAAAGGGATGGTAGTCCGTATGTTTTTTCTCTTTATTTTATTTTATTTTATTTTTGCATACACTCTTACCCTACCATCTAAAATAATACATCATAGGGAATGAACATTCCCCTTACACTTGAATCTTTATATACTTTACAATAAACTAATCTAATGACTCAAATTAAGAAAATCAAAACACTCGGAGTACTTTTAAGATTAATGCACATATGAGGGTAATATATGATGTTCTTCCCCATTACTCCATAAAATAAGTACTTTACCCATGAGTCCCAATCGCCCCAAAACAATATGTACAAGGATATGACTCGACTTAGCAACCATGTAATCAATTAGATAATTAACTAAGGGTTTAACAAATAACAATAATGCACCAAAGATGAGTGCATACACGGAGGGCTAAGGCGATTTGGTTGTACATTTAAGTGGGGTGTAACAAATTCTTCCTTTAAGTAAAATGCTTAAAGTTAGAAACGAAAATATAGGCTCGGAGGGGTGTACTAGGGGTTTCGTGTACTAAAAATGAGTACAACGCTAAGATGTGGGGAAAATTAATTGACTTAACTAGCCAAGTAATATGACTTAAATGGTCAAGTAATTATGATACGGGTTTAACACAAGGGTGATCCTAATGCCTCTTATCATGTAATAAATCCTACTACACTAATGTAGTCTCACTAGCGGTCTCGGGATGCATCACTAGCGCAAGTTCTAGAATATAAATGCTACCGGTACACTCATAAGTACTAATAGTAAATGCTTTTCCTATCAAACCTAAAGGCGAACCTCACATATTTGGGTGGAAAATTTTTCTGAATAGTACGGTTTTGTGCTAGTCATACAATCTCCTATCCATGAGACGCTTGCTATGGCTAAAGTTTCACTCCTAAATGTTGTAAAAAAATTTAAATTTGGCGCTAAAATTGCACTAACATGTATTTCTCTTAGTTTTATTACACATCTACCATCAAACAAACAAACTCAAGCGAAAGTGTATTTGTAAGGTATCATCATTTTACCCTCCTCTTACACTTAGGATGAACATTGTCCCCAATGTTCAAGAAAAGAATGTAAAAGTGAAATAAGTAAAACGAATGAAATCAAATACTCCCCTGATTCGCTCAGTATGGATAATAAGGTGGCCAGGTTAGATCTTCCTCCAAGAAAATGAACAATCAAAGCTTCCCTTCCGGAATATAAATCATCTTCTTGTCATACATAACCTGTAAAACCTGAGAAAACAGACAAGGCAACCTCGCATAAAATCGGCGGCAATCTACATATGCTAACAAAACCTAGAAAACAAAATAAGATATAATGCTTGTGGAATGATGTTTGCAGATTTCCTGGAGATTATAAAACTAATGATTCAACAAAAACATTAAGACTCCGTTAGAAAAACAAAATTGGTAAAATTTCCAGATTTTTACACGTGACGCCGTCAGGGGTTACTTCCTGACGCCGTCAGAAGTGACCTGCAGAAATTCTTATGTTAAGTTTCCAAAAAACTTCTGGAAAAACTTTGTCCTACTTCCTGGAAAATCCTGCAAAACATCATTATGACTCGATACAAGCATTTGACTCTAACAAATACGAATATACATGTTCACTTAATATTGTGGAGAATCATGATCGAGTTTGTTTCTTAAAAACATATTTGGGGTTTCCCCTTACACTTATCTTTTGCAAAATACCTTTGGATGAAGTTAAGACTAAGCCAAACAACAAAATAAAGTATTTTCACTATTTTAGTTTTGAAACATGATCTACCAACAATAAAAATAAAGCATGCATACGGAAGCAAATAACAATCAAACAAAAATAAAAATCACATAAAACATGGGTTGCCTCCCAAGAAGCGCTTTTCTTTATTTACGAGTCTTGTAGCTAAACTCAAGGTCATGGTTTACCACGTGACACGGTTGAGCTCCTCATTGAGGACATCTTTGGGATCAAACTTAGGTTTTAACTTCCTATCGATTTTCTTAGTACGGTATGACCTTTCAAACTTCTCTCCATCCGGATCATACAAAATCATCTTCATATGCCATGATCCATCACCTTCCTTAGGTGGCTTGTCCCACCTCCATTTACACTTATCTCCCTCTCTTTTCCACTTATTCATCTCTATATTAATGGGCATTACGCTTAAGAACTCAATCATCTTCCTAAAGACTAAGGGGTCCTTAGTTTGGATTCCGTTATTGGCGTCCCTAGTGTCTTTCCTAGGTGTAGTTATTGCTTGGTTGTTGAGGGCTTTCAACAAGTTGTCAATCTTGTTGGTCATCTATGTTTGTTGTTGGTTGAATTCGGTTTCAAACCTAGCTATGCGAGCCTCTTGAGATGCCATGAACTTAGACATCAATCCTTCAAGATTGTTGGTACTACCATAGTTGTTAGAAGGATTGTTGTTGAAAGTACGGTTGGAGGGTGGACCGTTTGGTTGGTAACGATTAGGCGGGTTGGAAGAATTGGCTTGATTTTGTTTCCACCTAAGGTTTGGGTGATTTTTCCAAGAGGGGTTGTAGGAATCACCATAAGGGTTTGGCTCGGGTTTGAAAGTGTACCACTTATCTCCCGCTTCATCGGTAAGCGAGGATGCGTAGTCCGCAAAAGCTATTCTGGGGTGTTCCACACAATCACGAGTGTCATGGGGACCACTACATAATTCGCATGAAGAAGTGATTTTGTTCACTTGGCTTGAAGGCTTAGGAGCTTCGTAAGATTTCATGAGAAACTTGACTTGGTCCTCAAGTTCCATGATCCTACGGTCGGGAGTGCTAGAGTTGTTCGAAGGCAAAGATATTGCCTTGACCGTTTTGTTCAAATCACGGGGATCATTCCAACTTTCGTTGTCATAGAGAGCAAGATCTTCTATGAGTTCGCATGATTGTTCCGCACTTATATCACGTAGCTTACCACCGGCCGATTGGTCAATGGCTCACCATGTGGAGAGATCAATATGGTCATAGAAGATTTGGACTTGGAGCCAAAGATCTATGCCATGATGAGGGACTTTTTGGAGTAAGTCCTTGAATCGAGTCCATGCTTCATATAGAGTTTCACCTTGACGTTGTTGGAACATCAAGATATCATTTCTAAGCTTGGTAGTTCTCCCCGGTGGGAAAAATTGAGCAAGGAAATGAGTGGTGAGATCATCCCATGAGGTGATGGATCCCGCGGGTAAACGTTCAAGCCATTGACTAGCTTGATCACGTAAAGAGAATTGGAATAGGCGTAATCGGGTTGACTCTCTAGTTGTAACATCAAGGTCTATAGAATCTATGATTTTAAGGAAGTCCTTGAGATGTTGATTTGGATCTTCGGAACGAAGTCCATGGAATGCACATCCGCTTTGCACCAACCGGATGGTGTCGGATCGCAAGGGGGTCACATTGGCTCCTTGGGTGAGCTCAATGGTGTTTCGGTAGCCCTGGTGGCTAGGTCGAGAGTACTCTCCTAGGGTTCGGGGCCTAAGAGGTTGGTTAGCTAGTGGTGGGTTTTGTTGTGGTAGGATGATGGGTTCAAAGATGTTACCATCGTCCATGATGTCGGATGGCGAAGAGTTACGAAAAAAAACACGAAGAAATAAGATAGACTAAAGAGAACCCAAAAATAAAAATAAAATCCTACTAGAAAGGAATCTAGCAAGTAGACCTAATAAAAAGAGATTCTAACCTAGACAATAACTATTCCCCGGCAACGGCGCCAAAAACTTGGTACGTGGGAATTGCACCAGGCTTTACCTCTTGAGGGATCTCGAGAAGCTTACAACCCCCACCAGGCAGTGTACCTGATCGATGTAGTATAGTATAATGACAAGTACCGGGGGATTGATCGTTCATCTAGGAATAGTGTCGCTAGGATTAGAAAACCTAAAGACTAGGTCTAGAGATGAGGGATGATTCTTTTTGTATTTTTATATTTTTATGAAAGCAATTAAAAATCTCGGGTTTGAAGGAGTTGGGCGGAATTAGTTGCTAGTCAACTAACCCAATACTAAGATGCAATCAAAATAAAATACTAAAAATGAAAATAAACTAAATTATACTAGAGATGTGATCAATATATGAGAGAATTGTGTTTACTTAGATTTCACTACTCCCTAGATATCTTTTACAGGTTAATTACTTGTTACAGTTGCGTGGATGACGGGTTGTATTCCTTAATACCATTCACGGGGTGGCGTACTTACTTCCCCAATCCTATAAGCGCCTACTTTACTCCTATGTCGAGCCGGCTAAGAAACTCCTAACATGGGATCACTATAATTTGCTCATGCATTAAATACAACCAATAAAACCTAGTGCACATCGGTTCATGTTTCTTAAGACGTTCAAGCATGTTACACAATGGAGATCTGCCAGTTTTCTTAAGCCTAACATTGAAATCATTCATCCAATACAACTATAAACAAACAATCAACCTATAATTAACATCTAGGTTTCATTACATCTAAACAACACACAAGATAGATCTAGCCTAGCATGTTGAAATCAAGACAAGCATAAGATATATTCAAACAACACATAGACATATTTAATGAATTAAGAGAAGAATTATCTCAATTGAACATGAAAGGTTCAAGGGGTGAAAACCCTTGAAAATACAGTTAAAAACGACCTAGGGTTTACAAAGTTATACCCTAGTATTCTCCACACAAGTTCCTCCCAATGAATGAAAAATAGAAAAGTATATATATAGATTCTGATAGGTGACGGCGTCAAGAACAAACTTCTGACGCCGTCATCTCGCCACCAAATAATTTCTCGGACTGCCTAGATCTGGGTTTGACGCCGTCATGTGTATTCCAATTGCAGGCCGTCACAACATTAACTCTTGACGCCCTTCTTGTGACGCCTTCAGGTTTTCACTGGGTCGTCACGGATTTTACTCTTGACGCCGTCATGATTTTCTTCTTGACGCTGTCAGGTACTGTTCTCAGCATGGAAAATTAAGTCTTTGCCATTTTCATCACGTTTATGCTCCAAAAACGTCCGAATTGCTTCCTTTTCCAGAATTCACTCCCAAAGTACCTAAAATCACAAAAGGAACGATTTAGGGCAATATTTGATCAAATAAATTCAATTCCGGGCTTAAATGACCCCCTAAAAGTGGTTCATTTTTCGCCTCATCATATACCCTTACACTTGAGATTTGCTTGTCCTCAAGCAAATGCGCTTTTATTCTAATCAAAATACAAGTTAGGGGTCATTTAACACTAATATAAAAGTAATTACAATAAATAATCATTCCACTAAAGACCAAAGACAAGCACGGAGGTCATACTCTAGCACCTCACAAATAGTGTTTAGATACTCACATCTCTCGGGTGTAATAAAGTATATATCCCAATATGGAAATGGAAAACATCTCTCACTACCTGTCATAACAAAATAGATTACCATAGGCTTGGGAAAGGATCAAACCTCAACCACATGGCGTAAGCACCTAGGATAAACTATCAAAGAGTTCTTTTAAAGGGTTGTAACGTTAGGTGTAGGGATATGGAATACACGGTTTTGTTGGATATAGGCAGTCTTTACTGGTGGCGAGTTAACAATCTTGGTCAATTACATGTACAAAATGGCGTTGCTAAGCCAAGACTAGACTCGACTTAAGCTAATAAATCAAAAATAACAAAAACATAAAATGAACATAGAATGAAAAGGGATGGTAGTCCGTATGTTTTTTCTCTTTTTTTTATTTTATTTTATTTTTTATTTTTATTTTTATTTTTATTTTTATTTTTATTTTTTGTATACACTCTTACCCTACCATCCAAAATAATACATCATAGGGAATTAACATTCCCCTTACACTTGAATCTTTATATACTTTACAATAAACTAATCTAATGACTCGAATTAAGAAAATCAAAACACGTGGAGTACTTTTAAGATTAATGCACATATGAGGGTAATATATGATGTTCTTCCCCATTACTCCATAAAATAAGTACTTTATCCATGAGTCCCAATCGTCCCAAAACAATATGTACAAGGATATGACTCGACTTAGCAACCATGTAATCAATTAGATAATTAACTAAGGGTTTAACAAATAACAATAATGCACCAAAGATAAGTGTATACACGGAGGGCTAAGGCGATTTGGTTGTACATTTAAGTGGGGTGTAACAAATTCTTCCTTTAAGTAAAATGCTTAAAGTTAAAAACGAAAAGATAGGCTCGGAGGGGTGTACTAGGGGTTTCGTGTACTAAAAATGAGTACAACGCTAAGATGTGGGGAAAATTAATTGACTTAACTAGCCAAGTAATATAACTTAAATGGTCAAGTAATTATGATACGGGTTTAACACAAGGGTGATCCTAATGCCTCTTATCATGTAATAAATCCTACTACACTAATGTAGTCTCACTAGCAGTCTTGGGATGCATCACTAGCGCAAGTTCTAGAATCTAAATGCTACCGGTACACTCATAAGCACTAATAGTAAATGCTTTTCCTATCAAATCTAAAGGCGAACCTCACATATTTGGGTGGAAAATTTTTCTGAATAGTACGGTTTTGTGCTAGTCATACGATCTCCTATCCATGATACGCTTGCTATGGCTAAAGTTTCACTCCTAAATGTTGCAAAAAATTTTAAATTTGGCGCTAAATTGCACTAACAAGTATCTCTCTTAGTTTTATTACACATCTACCATCAAACAAACAAACTCAAGCGAAAGTGTATTTGTAAGGTATCATCATTTTACCCTCCCCTTACACTTAGGATGAACATTGTCCCCAATGTTCAAGTAAAGAATGTAAAAGTGAAATAAGTAAAACGAATGAAATCAAATACTCCCCTGATTCGCTCGGTATGGATAATAAGGTGGCCAGGTTAGATCTTCCTCCAAGAAAATGAACAATCAAAGCTTCCCTTCCAGAATATAAATCATCTTCTTGTCATACATAACATGTAAAACCTGAGAAAACAGACAAGGCAACCTCGCATAAAATCGGCAGCAATCTACATATGCTAACAAAACCTAGAAAACAAAATAAGATATAATGCTTGTGGAATGATGTTTGCAGATTTCCTGGAGATTATAAAACTAATGATTCAACAAAAACTTTAAGACTCCGTTAGAAAAACAAAACTGGTAAAATTTCCAGATTTTTACACGTGACGCCGTCAGGGGTTACTTCCTGACGCCGTCAGAAGTGACCTGCAGAAATTCTTATGTTAAGTTTCCAGAAAACTTCTGGAAAAACTTTGTCCTACTTCCTGGAAAATCCTGCAAAACATCATTATGACTCGATACAAGCATTTGACTCTAACAAATACGAATATACATGTTCACTTAATATTGTGGAGAATCATGATCGAGTTTGTTTCTTAAAAATATATTTGGGGTTTCCCCTTACACTTATCTTTTGCAAAATACCTTTGGATAAAGTTAAGACTAAGCCAAACAACAAAATAAAGTATTTTCACTATTTTAGTTTTGAAACATGATCTACCAACAATAAAAATAAAGCATGCATACGGAAGCAAATAACAATCAAACAAAAATAAAAATCACACAAAACATGGGTTGCCTCCCAAGAAGCGCTTTTCTTTATTTACAAGTCTTGTAGCTAGACTCAAGGTCATGGGTTACTACGTGCCACAGTTGAGCTCCTCATTGAGGGCATCTTTGGGATCAAACTTAGGTTTTAACTTCCTATCGATTTTCTTAGTACGGTATGACATTTCAAACTTCTCTCCATCCGGATCATACAAAATCATCTTCATATGCCATGATCCATCACCTTCCTTAGGTGGCTTGTCCCACCTCCATTTACACTTATCTCCCTCTCTTTTCCACTTATTCATCTCTATATTAATGGGCATTACGCTTAAGAACTCAATCATCTTCCTAAAGACTAAGGGGTCCTTAGTTTGGATTCCGTTATTGGCGTCCCTAGTATCTTTCCTAGGTATAGTTAATGCTTGGTTGTTGAGGGCTATCAACAAGTTGTCAATCTTGTTGGTCATCTCTGTTTGTTGTTGGTTGAATTCGGTTTCAAACCTAGCTATGCGAGCCTATTGAGATGCCATGAACTTAGACATCAATCCTTCAAGATTGTTGGTACTACCATAGTTGTTAGAAGGATTGTTGTTGAAAGTACGGTTGGAGGGTGGACCGTTTGGTTGGTAACGATTAGGCGGGTTGGAAGAATTGGCTTGATTTTGTTTCCACCTAAGGTTTGGGTGATTTTTCCAAGAGGGGTTGTAGGAATCACCATAATGGTTTGGCTCGGGTTTGAAAGTGTACCACTTATCTCCCGCTTCGTCGGTAAGCGAGGATGCGTAGTCCGCAAAAGCTATTTCGGGGAGTTCCACACAATCACGAGTGTCATGGGGACCACTACATAATTCGCATGAAGAAGTGATTGTGTTCACTTGGCTTGAAGGCTTAGGAGCTTCGTAAGATTTCATGAGAAACTTGACTTGGTCCTCAAGTTCCATGATCCTACGGTCGGGAGTGCTAGAGTTGTTCGAAGGCAAAGATATTGCCTTGACCGTTTTGTTCAAATCACGAGGATCATTCCAACTTTCGTTGTCATAGAGAGCAAGATCTTCTATGAGTTAGCATGATTGTTCCGCACTTAGATCACGTAGCTTACCACCGGCCGATTGGTCAATGGCTCGCCTTGTGGAGAGATCGATATGGTCATAGAAGATTTGGACTTGGAGCCAAAGATCTATGCCATGATGAGGGACTTTTTGGAGTAAGTCCTTGAATCGAGTCCATGCTTCATATAGAGTTTCACCTTGACGTTGTTGGAACATCAAGATATCATTTCTAAGCTTGGTAGTTCTCCCCGGTGGGAAAAATTGAGCAAGGAAATGAGTGGTGAGATTATCCCATGAGGTGATGGATCCCGCGGGTAAATGTTCAAGCCATTGACTAGCTTGATCACGTAAAGAGAATTGGAATAGGCGTAATCGGGTTGACTCTCTAGTTGTAACATCAAGGTCTATAGAATCTACGATTTTAAGGAAGTCCTTGAGATGTTGATTTGGATCTTCGGAACGAAGTCCATGGAATGCACATCCGCTTTGCACCAACCGGATGGTGTCGGATCGCAAGGGGGTCACATTGGCTCCTTGGGTGAGCTCAATGGTGTTTCGGTAGCCCTGGTGGCTAGGTCGGGAGTACTCTCCTAGGGTTCGGGGCCTAAGAGGTTGGTTAGCTAGTGGTGGGTTTTGTTGTGGTGGGATGATGGGTTCAAAGATGTTACCATCGTCCATGATGTCGGATGGCGAAGAGTTACGAAAAAAAACATGAAGAAATAAGATAGACTAAAGAGAACCCAAAAATAAAAATAAAATCCTACTAGAAAGGAATCTAGCAAGTAGACCTAATAAAAAGAGATTCTAACCTAGACAATAATTATTCCCCGGCAACGGCGCCAAAAACTTGGTACGTGGGAATTGCACCAGGCTTTACCTCTTAAGGGATCTCGAGAAGCTTACAAACCCCACCAGGCAGTGTACCTGATCGATGTAGTATAGTATAATGACAAGTACCGGGGGATTGATCGTTCAGCTAGGAATAGTGTCGCTAGGATTAGAAAACCTAAAGACTAGGTCCAGAGATGAGGGATGATTCTTTTTGTATTTTTATATTTTTATGAAAGCAATTAAAAATCTCGGGTTTGAAAGAGTTGGGCGGAATTAGTTGCTAGTCAACTAACCCAATACTAAGATGCAATCAAAATAAAATACTAAAAATGAAAATAAACTAAATTATACTAGAGATGTGATCAATATATGGGAGAATTGTGTTTACTTAGATTTCGCTACTCCCTAGATATGTTTTACAGGTTAATTACTTGTTACAGTTGCGTGGATGACGGGTTGTATTCCTTAATACCATTCACGGGGTGGCGTACTTACTTCCCCAATCCTATAAGCGCCTACTTCACTCCTATGTCGAGCCGGCTAAGAAGCTCCTAACATGGGATCACTATAATTTGCTCATGCATTAAATACAACCAATAAAACCTAGTACACATCGGTTCATGTTTCTTAAGACGTTCAAGCATGTTACACAATGGAGATCTGCCAGTTTTCTTAAGCCTAACATTGAAATCATTCATCCAATACAACTATAAACAAACAATCAACCTATAATTAACATCTAGGTTTCATTACATCTAAACAACACACAAGATAGATCTAGCCTAGCATGTTGAAATCAAGACAAGCATAAGATATATTCAAACAACACATAGACATATTTAATGAATTAAGAGAAGAATTATCTCAATTGAACATGAAAGGTTCAAGGGGTGAAAACCCTTGAAAATACAGTTAAAAACGACCTAGGGTTTACAAAGTTATACCCTAGTATTCTCCACACAAGTTCCTCCCAATGAATGAAAAATAGAAAAGTATATATATAGATTCTGATAGGTGACGGCGTCAAGAACAAACTTCTGACGCCGTCATCTCGCCACCAAATAATTTCTCGGACTGCCTAGATCTGGGTTTGACGCCGTCATGTGTATTCCAATTGCAGGCCGTCACAACATTAACTCTTGACGCTCTTCTTGTGACGCCTTCAGGTTTTCACTGGGTCGTCGCGGATTTTACTCTTGACGCCGTCATGATTTTCTTCTTGACGCCGTCAGGTACTGTTCTCAGCATGGAAAATTAAGTCTTTGCCGGTTTCTTCACTTTTATGCTCCAAAAACGTCCGAATTACTTCCTTTTCCAGAATTCACTCCCAAAGTACCTAAAATCACAAAAGGAACGATTTAGGGCAATATTTGATCAAATAAATTCAATTCCGGGCTTAAATGACCCCCTAAAAGTGGTTCATTTTTCGCCTCATCACATCCATTCACCTTCGTTTAAACAGCAGATATGAAGACCTACACATGATTCTCAAACTAGTTCTATCATTTAGATCCAAGAATATTAATATAATTCACTCTAAACTTAAAATACATATACATTGAAACGCTATAAAGACACGCTGTCTCAAATTACCTTACAAATTAAGTTGAAGTCGTCCCCTTCCTCGATCTCTTTCATTGACAAGGAATCATTTGACACTGTCATCATGTAAGAAGTTATTAATTTATTATAGTACTATTTGAGTGAAACAGAATCTAACATTTAAAACGAAAGTAAACATAAATAGATAACGGAGTCAAAGTCTTTAGTCAAATACCTGTGTTCGGTTGGGTAGCTGACCATTGTCTCAAGCGCGTAAGAAACAACTTCTTGTCTTCCCTCCTACCAATAAGGCTAGATGAAGCTTGATACGGTGAAAAACTTGAGGTGTCTCTTCCATCATAGAGTGCAAAGGATCCACTGTCTTTGTACAAAACCGCATTAATCAATGACATATTTTTTTTCACCTGAGACATAACAAAGGAATCAAGTCACCGCTACCACAACAGCTACTAGCTTAAAACTAACTGAGATGCATTATGCTGAAACAAAATGTAGTGGACTCAAACTTGATATGATGGAAGTACAACCAACAGAGTAGTGTTTTATGTAAGATTAACAAGTCAAAAGTGTTTTATTCGTAGTGACAATAAATAAACATGATATTTCTACATGCAAAACGTTATAACTAAAAAGACAATTGAGGTAGATGTAAGCATACCACAAGACCCGAAAGGACAATAATGTCACCGGCTGAGTTGACGTGTGGGAGGTTTTGAAAATGTGGTTGAAAGATGTTAACGTAGATTCCAATGGTGGGAGATGAATCATCTACAATCTTTAGCATGCATACAATCTACAAAAGGTTTTTAATAATGTAGACAAATTTATTGTTTAAATAGGAACATATTGTAATGATGATTAAGTGGCAAGTGCAAATGGGTCATGTTTTTTACATACTAACTAACGGATCAACCTAAAACAAGTACTAGAGAATGAAAGGATAAGGGAGGGAGAAGAGATATGATACAGACCAGTGCCTTTGGTTCCGCTTTTTTGCAAAAAGATAATTTAGATATACATAGAGTATTAAATACTAAGATGTGATTAAATAAAAGTCTTTTACTCCAAAAATTGAAGGATGTTGGAACGAAATATACATGCCATTTGTAGTTGAAGCGTAACGTAACGTCATTACTGCATTACTGATATTACAGATTGAGACGAGCTATGGTTCAGGTTGTGTTGGACCACAAACAATTTTATCCATTTAAAAATAAACAAGTACTTTCAAGACTTATTACTTAAAAAAATAGAGTATCACAATGGTAAATTAGATATTTTAGTAAAATATTTTAAAATAAACATTTGAGATGCAGTAATAAATAAGCATTGATGAGGTATAATATAAACTATGATGCAATAACATATAAAGATTCATGCAGTAAGAATTAAATATTGATTCAGTAAAGAAAATAAGCATTGATATGCACAATGTATTAGCTTGATACTCTATGGAAATCTAAATTAGATATTGGACGACCTTGTGCTCTAACAACACCAAGCAGAAGAATATACATACACAAAATTATCTTAAGCTAACTCTCTATTGAACTAGCAGATATAATGATTAATCTAGTCCGGATATATAGATGCAAAAATACATAAAATCCTAACATTTTAGATAGCAATCAACAAGCTTCATTCAATGGCCAAGTTTTATCAACTTGCAACACTCATAAATACAAAATCCTGACAGCATACCTGAGTGCCACCACCAGCATTGAGCCGACCAACCTCCCAGCCACTTGTTGTGACACGCTACCTCCTACCAAATTAAACAAAACAAGAACTTAAATGCAACAACCCAAAAATATACTACAAGGTTTTTCTATCGAGTCATAAAGCGACTCAAAAGTCATGCATGAAATTTGATAACCTACTCTTCTTCGCTGCAATAAAGTCTGTGATCTGCAGATAGATAATATAATCCCCCTTCTGCTGACTCAAGTATGCAACGGGAATCGCCAACAGAAGCTAAAATTATGACTGATCCTTCAATAATTACAAAGGTGATAGTTATTCCTGATGATTGAACTGAAACATGACAATGCATAAGTACTAAATTTACATTGCTAGTGACATGTTCACATGTGAGCAAACACACGCATATTCACACATTTATGACAGAATATTTAAATTTAAATAAAGCAGATCAAAAAGTGTGTTAACGCTACAATCACGACTACCCTAAGATCATGTTTAATGACATGGTGTGCCAGAACAGGGCACACGACATATATCAATTACTGCCAAAACGTATCAAATAAAGAGCTACACCATTAGCAAAGTACCACCCTTGCTATTTTAGCATATGCAAGTTCCATCCATTATGATATCACACACACCAAAATTTAATAGAGAACAAATACAACTATCTCATTCAACATATTAAATACAACTCGAGCTGCTCCTATTTTTTCTAATTGTAAATAGATGTGATCATTCATATTGCGTTAAATTGACCTTAATAAAAATAGTCAATTACATCCTAACGTAAAAAAACGCATTATCATATTAACATTAAAGATACAAACGATATACCTTCAACACTAGCCTCGCTACAATCCGAATCCGACAACGAGCTGTCATCGTCTTCACTATCTGGAACCTCCATAACTGTCTTACCCGAGTCCCACAAATCAAACAATCATAATCAAATATTAACCCCACAAAATCATCACATATTTTATTATCTCGATATAATAAACTAGCTAAACTTACATAATCCAAGCAATAACCTAACAATTAAATATAACATAATCAAACCCCAACAATATACTAATATCAAATAACTTATTAAACAAAAAAAAAAAAAATCACTTGCAGAGAACGGTGGTGATTATCGACAGTGGTTAATGGCTGGTGAGATCGGAGGGGAGAACGGTCGGTGATAATTGAGGGGAGAGATATTCAATCGGTGTGTGTTTGGAGGGGAGGACTGTGTGTTGGTTAGGAACGAAACAAGAAAAGAGAGAAAAAAAATAGAAAAAAGACTTTATATATCTAAGGGTGAAATAACAAAGGTACCCCTGACAGTTATAAAAAAAGAGGGGTGGGAAGAGGACACGTGGCACAATCTGATGGCTTCATATCCTTCTCATTATAAGAACTCTTCTCAAAATATCCCATCTCTCTCTCTCTCTCTCTCTCTCTCTATATATATATATATATATATATATATATATATATATATATATATATATATATATGTTTAATTGAAGATCAACTGAATTGAAAATCTAATCCATTACCTTTGAACAAAAGCCAACTTGAGCTATGAGATTATTTGATATGTTTGGTCCATGTTTTGGCAATTCTTCACCTACATCATCGATTAACAAAGAAAAAAATATTAATTAATTTTCCATTCTCAAACCACAACAAACAGGAGAAGCAATAAATCAAAACAATTGAAAACTAAAACTTAAAGTTAAAGAAATAACATCGAGATTATAATGTATGTTTGATTCACATAAAAAGTATATTCAAAAAGCATCCATCATATCATATCCTGAAACAAAAATTAACAAAATATGTGAATGAATAAACTCCTACAACATCAAACCTTTTTTCAGTTCTTCTAACCCATAAACCAATTTGAGCAAATAGTCAATCAATACAAACTTGAATATGAACAATCTTGTATAAAATGGATTCAAACAAACTGAAAAACATAATTGATACTACATGAAAAACAAAACTTTCAATTGACCAATATCAAGATTATAATCGATAATATATTTTAAACAAAACTTTCAATCAAACAATATATTGAAAGCAGAGTAAATTAATTTCACTACCAAAAAAACAAATAAAAATTACTTACAATTTTGAGGGATGAACGTATGTTGATCCTCTCCAAAAATAATATTAGCGTAGAATCAAGATAACTATTCATGGAGCGGATTGGTTTCAAAACAAATCGGATGTATATTTTTTAGGGATTGAATATAACCGATTCATTGAATAAATCCACATTAATTGTTGAATTGAAACTGTAAATTCAAAAGTGATTATTGGAGAGGAAATCGGGTATAAGGAGAAGTGTAATGTTTGTACCTACCTAAAATATCTATGACACGTCAGAAATTTTAATGCTCGGTATGCTTCAGTGACTTGTACAGATATCTATTTTATTAGAATAAATAGATTTCATGGGTAAATTTTTATATGTCCATATAGTAAACTAAAATTTTAAAATAAATTTGATTTATGCATAGTCGCACTTAGTATTTGCGCAAGTCATTGCTTAACCTTTGTTGTATAATGTGTTGACATGAAAAGAAAGATTCATGCAACCTTTGTTGTGCATGCAATGGCCTTATACACACAAAAATGCTGAGAAGATTTAGGCTTCCCCAGAGACTCAAAAGATGCTAAAAAGCAAATTACAATTTACTCATCCCCTGAAAAATGGGTAGGTTGTTTGAATTGCCTATTACGTGGAATACATTGGTTTAAACAATTTCTTTAGTATGGGCCATGGGTCAAAGCCGACAAGATTTGGTCCACAAATATTCTTACCTTGAATTTTATTTTGCGAAGACACTCTCAAAGATCCCCCAAGAATTATTTGAGTGCCTGATGTACCTGAGGATGCGCCATTGCTGCATCGTTGGTCCCTTTGCCAGCCCTTTACTTAAAAAAAAATAACACAAACATGAAAACGACATGAAATGTTAGATCAAACTATATTACAAAAACATATTTAACATTTATCATTTAAAACACTTATTTAAGTAATTATCTATCACATAAAATCAAAACAAATTAATGTATATATTTATATAGACTAGCAATAATCAATATTTATATAACATATATTTATATAGACTAGCAATAATCAATATTTATATAATAGATTCTTTTGTCATAACCCCTTGCGTGCACGAGTATTATAACTAGTTAAGAGGAAACACTTTACTTTAATAATCAATAAATCTCATTAACTTTCATTCTACTCCTTTCGTCCCAAAATAAATGTCAGGTTTGACTTTTTGGGTTTTTTTGTTAAACTTTGACCTGTAATATTTTTATTTGTGTTATATAATAATTTATAAAATTATACCAATGAAAATACATTTGAAACCCAATACATTCATATATTCTGAATAAATTATTATATAACACAAATAATAATATTTAAAGTCAAAGTTGAACAATAAAGACTCAAAAAAGTTAAACCTGACATTTATTTTAGGACGGAGGGAGTATTTTCTTTTCTTTTAAGTGAATACAAATTCTTATGTTTTATTTTCATTTTATTTCTTTTGCTTTTTTAACTTGTTTTCTATTTTCCTTTTTATAAATTTTTATTTTTTATGAGCATCTCTGTAAAAAGTGATTGTTTGAGAAAACCCCCATCCAAATAAATTAAAACCCTAAAACGGTGGTTTAACATATACAGTACCGGATAATCAATCGATAAAGCAAGCGTTTCTCTATCTGAAATTATTGTGTTTTCGTTTTATATTGTTTTTTCTTCATCAAGTAATTGGCTGAAGGAATTGATTCTAGCAGAAAGATGTCAACGCGGAAACATTCTGATGAAACAATTAAGGTGCCAACCGTAAAAGATTTAAATTTGGATCCACCATCCACTTCTAAATCAGCGCCTCCATATGAAGAAGAAGAAGAAAAGTAAGTATTCTATATGAATGTTTTCTTTTTGATATTTAATCCTGTTTTTTGTTTATTCGTCTTTCAAATATTTACTACTAGTAATTTGTATTTGAGAACTGTGTATTATGTTTTCTGTTTATTCAGTCCTTACTTTAGTTTGATTTCCGGTCCAATGAAGATGTTCTATGTCTTTTGTCATGCCTCGTACACTATTGTTAGGATCAATAGTTTTTCACAACTCTTCTCTTGCTTGTTTCATCTCGCCTGATAGCATGGCATTCAGTGACGCCAACAAGGCATGCTGAGATAACCTATTGGCAATTAGGATAACTGAGTACTAAGAATACACTATTCGCAATTTTCAATCAGTTTTTGGCCTTTTGTAACTTACAAAAGATATGTCGGCGACAACTATGTTTTATGCTCTTCCATTCTCTTTAAAAGGTTTAAATTAACGGAAAAACCTTAAGCCTCATTTGCGTGTCAATTGACCCTTACCTAAAGACCTAGTCCCGAGCAATAAGCGCATGATACAATGACGATTTGTTAGGAGTTAGAGATTGAACTTGTCACCTATCTCAGTTCTCCAAAACCCTCCTTAACTTTTCAGTTGGATGGATACTTATGATGGAGAAATGATACCACATGGGTAATCTTTTATATAACAAGAGAAGATACAAAATGGAAAAATTAATTCTTTTATTAACCAAATCTAGCCTCTTGATTGGCCAATAAAAGTCAAAATTGGCTGAATTTTCGTCAACATTAAAAGAATTTCGTTTTTTGAGTAAAATGACTACAAAGATGCGTGTCAAAATTGTGATTAAAAAACTTGCATAAAAGCGGAGGTAATTGTAAAAAGTTTAATGGCCGATCGCTCCTTAGAAACCGCAAAACAACAATGGTTTTCTTCTCCAAAAACCCTACAACCCCAACCCCAAACACGACCTCCTCAATATTATACCATTCATCCGCCGCTAATGAAATTTCATGTCATTAGTCTCTTTTTGATATTCAATTATATTGTTTACTAAGTGTTCAACGCGGGCGACATGGTTTAAAAAAGCGGTCTGAGGCGGCGCCTCGAGGCGAAACGGCCATAAAACGCATATGAGGCAGCGCCTCAGGGGGGTGTTTTGGAACGTACGCCTCATGTACTTGAGGCGGTGGTGAAGCGTATGAGGCGGCGCCTCAGGGCCGAGGCGGATTTTCTTTTTTTTTAGCCAAATTAGTCAATAGTATTGATTTTGTACCTTGAATCGATTTACTTTTAGGGTTTTTAACCCCATATAGCGCCGGATTCGTGATTTCCGGCGACGAATTCCGGCGGCGGCGGTGCAACATCTGCCAGAAACCCAAGGAGGAAGAGAGGAAAGAGGGAAGAAAGATATAGTGGCTGGAACTTTGTTTTACTCTTTTAGGGTTTTAATAAGTTTAGACTTTTTAACATTTAACCCCTCTATCTTTCACTATTTTACATTTAGTCTCAAAAAGTTTAAAATAAGTTTGTGTATTTAAACATTTGACCCCCTCTATCTTTAATAGTTTACATTTAAGTCTTAAACTTATATATAAAAGTTTATAAAGTATGTATATAAAATATATAAATACTTATTAAAACTTATATATATATAATTTCTATATTTTTTTTAATTCCGCCTCGACCTTACGCCTCGGTCCGCCTCGAGGCTTACGCCTCTTGAGGCGGAGGGAAAACGCCTCGAAACTCGTTTCCGTACTTTTAAACTTTGGCGGGCGGTATGAGAAAACAAAAAAAGTTGATTGCCCAACCATGCAATATGTTACATGCAAAAGAATTTGCCTATCCTTTTAACAAGTTCATATAACTCATGTTAAAAAACAACTCCTTATAACAAAGTTGAAAGGGATTGATGAACAGTCTCGCTTGTAATCATTCATATAGATCTAGGATCTAGGCACCAATTTTTAAAATACTAAGTTACTAAGCTTTACAAACACGCAACATGCTGTAATCTTGCTTCTAAAACTGCAAAACACACAAGCCTTGACTGATCTAACTCTAAGGAATAATTATGAGGTTCATCTCCTTAGAAGGAGGGTATCGTTTAAACAACCATTAAAGACTGTATTTCACAACCATAAGAGACCAGAGATCTTTAAGGTCCAGACATAAATTAAGCTAAAAAATGGATAGAAACATATTAAGTTGGACAAAACAAAATAGAAATCTTGCAGTTTGACCATAAGTTGATTGAATGTGGTTATACCCTCTCGAAGGTTGAATCCTGGACAAAAACAAAAATAAAAACTTTAGAAACCCCTAAGCATTATCTGTTATTGAAACAATTTTCATGTAGGTATGAAAAGGGAAGAAGAAAATACACCTGCTTGAATGATCGATAGGAGAGAAAATATACAAATGCTGCTTTGCTTCATTGCTTGTATCTGTTTTTTGAAATTTGAGTTTTGAATTTGAATTCTTGAATGAGGAGAAAGTGGGAAATCAGTAGATATATTCCAATAAAAAGGTACATTTACTGTGTATATGGGAAGAGGAAGGAATACCCGTATGTAATAATTTAATTTACTTTGTGTAGAATTATGAAATAAGCAATTTCAACCTAAACACTTAATTGAATGACACCTATGTAAAATTGCAATTTCATGACGTCACTCAAAACTGCTTTTTATTAGGATGTATAGATTTATTTATTCTCCAGATATTATTCACTATTATGGAATTGATTCTAGCAAATTAAAGGGGCCTCTAAAATCACAAACAACAACACCAGCTACTAAAGAATCCAAAGATGATAAGTAAGTATTCATTAATTTTATATTAATAATTTCTCTTTGATATGTACTTCTATTATCTATCTCACAAATATTGTTCACTATTATTGAATTGAATCTAGGAACTATCTGAATGGGCACAAAAAGGAATTACCGAGACTCTCATATGTGAACGATCCAATGGATGCAGATACAAGTTCGATATTCTGGTATTAATTCTTTATCAGCAGTTTATTTTTTTAAGTATATAGGTCCGATATTCTCTCTCGGTCTCGTTTAGTTTTATTTATTTATTTTGGTTTTTTCTTCCAATTATTAATTATTATTATATACTTTAACGAAGCAGGAGTATGCCATCATATGAAACAACAACATCAGCTTCTGAAGTACTTGATGAAGAAAAGTAAGTATCACTTATTTCTATATCGATTAGTTTTTTTTTTTTTTTTTTTTTTTTGGATATATAATTCTATTATCTATCTATCTATCTTCCAAATATTATTCATTACTATCGAATTGACTCTAGCAGATATTATTCATTACTATCGAGTATGCCATCATATGAAACAACAACATCAGCTTCTGAAGTACTTGATGAAGAAAAGTTAGGGGATTTTTTTTTTTTTTTTTTTTTTTTTTTTGTTAGCTAAGAGATGGGTGGGGTCCATATGGGACACATGGCTCTTAGTGTGTCTTAATGGGGAGAGGAAGACATTTTATGCCTTGTAGATATATATGTATTAGTGGAAATAAGTGGGTTCCACACAAAAAATTAATATTACTCCGTATTAAATACTTGTGTGGACCCATGTGGACCCATTCCCTTAGTTATCACTTATTTCTATATCGATTAGTTGTTTTTTTTTTTTTTTTTTGGATATATAATTCTATTATCTATCTATCTATCTTCCAAATATTATTCATTACTATCGAATTGACTCTAGCAGATTAAAGGGGCCACAAGAACCAGAAACATCACCAGCTACTAAAGAATCTGATGAAGAAAAGTAAGTTTTAATTAATTCTGTATCAATAAGTTCTTTTTGATATGTAATTCTAGTATTTACTCCCAAATATTATTCACTATTATTGAATTGAATCTAGATGTCGGCGAGAAAAGGAGAGTCTAGAGAGAATACGGAGAATCGAAGAATTCATCGATCAGATGGATGAAGATATGGTACCTTTTACAATATGGTAGTATTAATTCTTCTTTATCAGTAGTTTATTTATTTATTACACATGTCCGATGTTCTCTCTCGGTCTCGTTTAATTTTTATTTTTTATTTTGTTCTTTTCTCCCGGTTATTAATTATTATTATTATTCACTTTTAACAAAACAGGAATATGCCATCATCACCATCGGCTTCTGAAGTAATTGATGAAGACAAGTAAGTATTAATTAATTCTATGTTGATAGTTTCTTTTTGATTTTAAATTATATATTTTTTTTCTTCCAAATATTATTCATAACTATCGAATTGACTCTAGCAGATTAAATGGGCCACAAGAATCAGAAACATCACCAGCTGCTAAAGAATCTGAAGAAGAAAAGTAAGTATTAATTAATTCCTTTATCAATAGTTTCTTTTTGATGTTTAATTCTGTTATTTATTTATCTTCCAAATATTATCCAATTGACTCAAGCAGATTTATGGAGCCACCATGTGAAACAACAACGGTTGCTGAAGAAATCGACGAAGAAGAGTAAGTATTAGTTGTGTATCGTTTATTTCTATATTATATGTAATTTTATTATCTATCTTCCAAAGATTGTTCACTTCAATTCTATTGAATTAATTCTAGCAGATTAACTGGGCCACCGCCTAACAGAAAAGTAAGTCTCTTATTAACGCAGACATTATCATGCATATAGCTATATTTGTAAATTTGTTTTGTCGTCATGCCTGAACTATAGGTTCAGAAAAAAACTAGCCAATAATTAAAAGGTGGTTTTGTGATGTAATAAATACAGAAAGAAGATGATAGATGCCGTAGCCTTCAAGAAGAAATTGCAATGTTATTTAACCCCTCACTGAAATTTACTCTCCGTAGATGGGAAGGAGTGTCCTGTAGTATTTCTCCTTGCCTGAAAGAGGATGGCGATTACCTATGGTATATATATTCTTTCTCATACAATACTTGTGAAGCACTTTTACTCTCTTCTGAATGATATGGGGTACTAATTCATTACATTTGGTAATAGCACCAATGTCCTGCACACATGGCCTGAATTGAGAAAGACTCATTGGTATAGAGGAGCAATAGATGCTGGACTGGTAATATTTGTTTGTGAGTAATATATCATAGATTTTGAATATACTGCCTAGGGTTTCATTTACTTTTTTTTAGGCTGTCGCAAGAGATATCCAGATTACTGATCATGCTGGCATGATTGAAAGATGCATCGTATGTGGTCCTGGTTTTCTAAAGCTTAAGTTATCTATGGAATGGATAGCTAAGGTATTTTCTTTCCAACTGTTTTAAATCACACATTACAATTCTAACCTAAATTCATGTCTACTTCAATATCGTCACTTCTTTTTCCTTGCAGAGTGTTTTTAAGATGCTAAAAGGTGATATAGCCGCATGGGCACCAAAACTTCCTGTGAAAAAAGCAATTATATACTTCTTGTCACCAAATATAGCCGAGGAAATGCATACAGGTCATTTGCGATCCACTGTTATTGGAGAAACGTTAGCTCGTATCCTTGAGTATTCCGGAGTTGAGGTGATCCGGAGATTCCATGAAGGAGATGATCTGGACATTAAGGTACATGCAGTTGGTCTTGCTGTTTGAATGTTTGTTATTAAAATTGTATTATACCTGCAACTACATGTGATAGGAAGTTATATTTAAGCCCGTTCTTATTTTAGTGTCTAAACTCACATCAATTGATAAGCAATAAACTGATCCAAACACTATAATCGATGACAAAACAATAGCTACACACAGTGAATTGATAAGCAAACGAGTGAGAACATATATGGTCCCTAAAGTATTAATGATGGGCTGCTGCTCTCATATGCTAAAACGACCCATAATATCAATGGTTTATCGAGTGTATCTATTTGATATACACACACTGGTATACATGCATCTATACATATACTGTACACTAAACATGCTTTTTTGCAGTTAAAAAAGTTAAAAATGATGACGGAGTTCCTAATAGAAAAGTCTGCTAATGGGGAAGTTAACGATCAAGCTATTGGAGAACTTGAGGTGAGCACACTTACTTTGAAGTTAAAATCACATGTGTTACAGCTATTGCTTCTAATGGTTACCTTCTTCGTCAAATAGTATTGTTCTTTTTCATGGGATGTACTATTTTTAACTAAAACAGTCTTTTTTCTGTTAACGTTGACACAATGTTAGTAAAGCTATGTCAAAATTTTATAATTGATGATCTGTTTTGGTCCAAAAGTTATCCTCAAACACTGTCAGTAAACTATGTTAAGATCTAATAGTTGCAAGTGTTCAGAGAATACTTTTTACATCAACAATTAACATCTTTCTGATTTAACGTCTTTATTCGCCACTGCCAAGTTAATGTACATAATACCTGATGCACTATAAGGCTTTAGTTACTTATAATTATCTGTCATTCTCTTAATTTATACTACCGATAGGTCTTGTATAAGGAATCGAAGAAGAGGTTTGATGAAGATGCTGAATTCAAAGACAGAGTCCAGCAGTCACAAGTCAGTCTATGAATTGTTATTATTATTATTTTTTTCTGAGTTGCTTGCTCGCTTTAATTTTTTCTTCTATATTTAGAATAATGAATTTTGAAATAGGGTTGGGACGAAAGGCATGAAATTGCACACTTGCAAATCGTTAAGATAAGCCGAGAACATTACCAAAAAGTATATCAGCATCTGGGGGTCCACATGGAAGAAGAGGTGTCATGTTTTGATTCATTTTATAAAATAGGAATATACCTCTTATTTTTGCACTTTATGAGTTTAATCCCATTTATTTTCAGGGTAAAAGATCTTACGGTTTATACATCAGTGGGACTCTAGATTTATTGAGGAAAAAGGGTTTGACCGTAGAAAGTGAAGGAGATAAGGCGATATTTATTGAAGGACGAAAGTTGTCTCTCGTGGATCTCACAGCTTTGTGGTTAGTTTGCTTGCTATAAATGCTGATTTTAGCAAAACATATACCAATTGGCTAGTGTAATTTTTTTTTTTTTTTTTTTTTTTTTTTTTTTTTTTTTTTTTTTGTGGTGAAAAAGCTCTGAAAACCTTTACTATTTGACCGAATCCGACATTAAAAAAACGTTTTTAGTTTCTTTTTTTCCTTTTAGGGTTCTATGTGCGCTGCAAGTAAACCCTCCCAAACTGTTTCGAGTCTTATTTTTTTTATTTTTTTTTTTATTTTTTTGTAATATTTAATATGTCGCAGCATGCCCTTTCTATTAAAATGATTTCAGATCCAAATGTTTTTGGGTTCTATATGCGCTGCAAGTAAACCAACTCTAAAACTGTATTGAATCTTCCTTTTTGTAAAATTTAATTATTTACAGATCCAAATTTGTTTAAAAATTAAACAGCCAAATATGAATCAGATTCAGACTTTTGTATCACTTATTCAAATGTGGTATCCAGATTCAGAGAAAATTTATTCTGAAAAACAAACAGCATCTACACTTGGAATAACTTTTTCCGTATATGACCTGTATGCACCTATATATAGATTTGCGTTGTTTGTAATCTTGTGTCTGCATATGTAGGCATGATCTTAACATGGTAAAAGCAGACTGGATAGTACATGTGACTGATGTAGGGCAACGAGAGTATTTTGAAATGTGCATCATTGTAAGCAACTTTCATTCAACATAACTGATAATATTTTCAAAAAAATAGGCCAAGAAGTTGAAATGGATACTTATTGAGGTCAACATTTTTCCCCGAGGCCGCTAAACGTGCAGGGTGGATCGTAAATGATCATTCCCCTTGTCCATTAAGTCATGTAGGATTTGGTCTTATTCAAGCTGATGATTCTGAGAGATTCCAAACTCTCAGTACTAAAGATGTTAGTTTGGTTAATTTGTTTGACGAAGCTAAAAGTCGATGTAAAGCGGTCCTTGTGGAACAAGGTATGCCAAATATTTTGTTATTCTGGCTTTCAAACCATTTGACCCGTTTTGATTTTAGTTAAATATTTTTCATATCCCAAATCAATCCATCAATACTTTAATGGGGGGCTTACAATGACCACATTTGCATTCTTTTTTGAGCAGCTAAGGAGCCTGAGCATACTGCTGAAGCACTTGGATATGATGCTGTAAAGTAAGATTTTCATGCTTTTATCATAAATATTACGACCATTGTAATTATGCTCTCGGTACCAATGTGGTTAATTTTAATTCTAAAGAACTTGTTGGTCAAGTTTTGGTTATTTATATTCTATGCTTGTGTTCTAAATAGGTATGCAATCTTGAAGAACAACAGACTCACTAATTATACAATCAATTTTGATGAAATGCTTAACGAAAAGGTATTCTTCTTCCATTATTATGCAATTCTCTATTGTATTTTCTCATTGATTTGAAATCTTTACATCGATCATGTTCTTATTTGCTCACATTCATTGATAAATAGGAAGATACTGTTGTATATCTACAGTATACACATGCTCAAATCTGTTCAGTTCTCAAGAAATATAAAAAACGCATCGAGAAGTTAAAGGATCCAAAGGTAAGAATTTCTTTTCATTTCAATGTTATTTCTTAGATCACAAAGACACATATAGACGTAGTCTCTATATAGCAAAAAAGGCAAACTGACACACTGAGAGTTAAAATTATTTTGAATTGCATGGCAAGCTAACACACTTTTCGCTTCAACTCACCACGTTTTAACACACATCTCCCATTGCAAAAGGAGTTGTTTTGATGGTATTATGTAACATTTTTCTAAGTGAAATTAGAACATTCTTTATTAAAGTGTTACTTATCTACTCAATTCATCACACAAAATTATAGTATTATGTCTCATGTTGGTATAACTTTTAGATAGGGATGAGCATTTCGACCCGAATCCCGGAACCGTACCGGTACCGTTCCCGATATACGGTACGGTACCGGGACTACGAAATAAGGTGAAAAAAAATTCGGGACCACTAATTCGGTACGGGACCGGTACCAAATCGGGAAATTCCCGAATAAAAACGGGAAAAACCCGATTTCCCGGTACCGGTACCGAAACCGGTACTGGTACCGGTATCCGAATCCCGTTCGGAAATCGGTACCACTAATTCGGTACGGGACCGGTACCCTACTTTTAGATAATTTTAGGTAATATACAAATATGCTGATGTAGCTTGCGAGAAAAGTGCTAATTGAGTTTTAGAAAGCTGTTACTTGTTGAATCATTTTATCACAGTGATAACTTCAAATATTTTCAGCTAACGAGTCAACAATTTATTTACTTTGGTTCATATAAGAGCTTTATGAAAATGAGATCATTCAATTGTATTTGGACTAAAAAAGGTATTCACTGTTGTCTGCCCAGGAAGCTAGGTCACTCCTGCTGAGTCCTGCTTACTTTTTTGTCTTCAAATCATTTTATTCATTCTAACATGATGTTCTTTGGCTCTCAAGCTCCAGTCTTTTATTTTATTTTTTTTTAATTCTACTTTTGTTTTGCTATTTCTAGTATCTGCTGGTGACGACTTTCTTATCAAGTAGATTTGGAATCTCATTTGTATCATGCTTAATTACTAAGATATTGGGATGATGTGTTTTGGGTTGTAGTTTACAATTGATTCATAACAGTATATGTTTTGTGCTCATAAGTTTAGAGGGATATGCTGAAAGATATGGGAAATGTCTTTCTTTAAGTAGCTTATAAATGTTATGACGATCCTGCGAAAATAAATTTCCGCAGTTGTATGTGGTATCCAATTATTGAAGTATCTGGAACAGTATAAATCAATTGATACCGGGTTGGCATTTGATGGTCTAAACCATTTAGTCAAGTTGAGATGTATTAGTTATTTAGCTGAGTATGCATTAGTAGGCTGTCTGAATGAAATCTCTTTCCAGGTAGGTAACTTGCTTCACTTGCATGCTATGATTTGAATACACGTTGTGTATTGAGATAAAGTGAGACTTATAATGCAAGTAGTTCAAAATGATTTGGCAAACTGTTCAGCCTTGCTTTCTTTGGTTTTACTGTTATGTGGATTTGTGATAGGAGTAATTCTTGTTAATCTTTATCAGCTTTTAAAAAAAGACAGAAAGAAGCTAAAGTATTATAACACTTTTGAGTATCTTACCACCCTAAATAGAGCAATAATTGACCGAAACCCTAAAGAGAGCCATGTTTGCAAAATCAAAACAGTAAAAACAAAATTTGGGGACAAATTAATTAACCTTAATTTTTACAAATGTTGTTTACTCCAATCTTTAGCAGTTGTGATCGATAGTCTTTTCTGAAAGAGATTAATAATTAGGTTTATTAGATGAATTCTTGAAAATTAATTTTTTTTAAAGTTTCCTTCCTAATCTGATTTTGGTAATTATACTTGTTTGTGACAGGTGGGAAAGGTAGAAGCGTTAATATTGAAGAACAATGAAGAACGTGAGTTGGGATTACATTTACTCCGGTTCACCGAGGTAACAGAATGATTGTTTAAATTCCCCGCACACTCTAATGAATTATTAATACAAATGAAATCTTTACATACCAACTCAACAATTGTTATAAAGACATAGAACTGTTTAAATGGCATCTTAATGTTAATTAATCGACAAAACTTTTATTTCTAGATTTCCCCCTTTTTTTTATTAGCTTGCTCAAACATGATACATTTTCATCATATAGTATATAATGCTTAATAGTTCTGGCCTCTGGAACTTGTGAATAGTATAGACTTTTATAGTTCACATGCAATTGTCCATACCACTACTTTTCTTCTTCTCAATATTTTACACCCTTGACTTTATGAAGCTTATCTACAATGATCCTTTTTAATTATCATTATAATATTTTACATGTGGCAAAGTTGTTGGATTATTTGAATGCATAGGGTGTGTTTGGTGTAAGGTTTTCGGAATCAAAGAATGAGTTTGATAATTCATTGTTAATGTTTGGTTAGTAGATATGGTCCTTATGGAATCAAAAAGTGAGTTTGAAACCCATACCCTCATTCATGGGTGGAAGGGGTGGTTTTAGTAGTATTTCTATGTGGGCCATATTATATGTATTATATCCCTAATTTCCACAATTTTTCTATGAAAGGTTTTTTCAGTAAATGAGACCCACACCAATGTGATACATATATCTCAAACTTTGTACCAATCACAAACAATTGAATTGATATACTTTTTTCCAGTCCACCTTCTTATCAAAACAATACCTATTGTGATTCCGAGTAGCAAACCAAACACACCCTTTGATTAATTAATAATTAAAGACCATATGAAGATTTTTGACCGGTTGGAATTGCATTAATAATCCAGCTTTCCTTTCTTAGGTTCTTGGAGAGGTATGCAAAGTTCTTATGCCGCATGTCCTATGTGACTACCTTTATGATTTATGCAAGAAGTTTGACAACTCTAAAGTGTGCCAGGTATATTTACTCGGTTTTTCTCATACAATATTGAATTTAATACTTGCTTATCTTAAACCAAAGTTATATTTCTAAGCTATTTGAATTATAGAAAGGGAAATCTGATTATTTTTTATCAGGATTTAATGGAACATTGAAAGTTTTGGCAGGTTGTGGATGGTAGCGATAGCAGCAAATTATTGTTGTGCAATGCAACTGCAGTGGTAATGAGGAAATGCTTTCGTCTTTTGGGGATCACTCCTATCTATAAAGAAATGTAAGTATTCATTCTGTATCATTAGTTTCTGTTTTATATGTAGAGATTTTATCATTGTTTCCAAATATTATTCACTTTTGACTAGCAGATTAAAGGTGCCACCAGTTGCCGAACCGGCTAAAGGAGTCTCCTTTTCAGGTCTAACTAAGGAACAACTGTGAGTTTACTTTAAAATCCTAATTTAGACTGATTAAAAGATACTATGTTTTGTTCTAATTTAAGTAGTGGGTCTGTAATTTGAAAGCATCATATCATATACTGCATGATCATTTGGCTATACAATTGTTACATACATTAATTTGTAAGTTTAAGATCAATCTATCTATATTAATTTTGTTTCTTGTATCTGTCAGATTAAAGGTGCCACCAGTTGCCGAACCGGCTATAAGAGTCTCCTTTTCAGATCTAACCGAGGAACAGCTGTGAGTTTACTTAAAAATCCTAATTTACTCTGATTAAAAAACACTACGCCGTGTCCTAGTTTAAGTAGTGAGTTTGTAATTTGAAAGTATCGTATCGTATACTACATGATCATTTGACTATACAATTGTTGCATACATCTATTACAATGTTTAAGATCAATCAATCTATATCAATATTGTTTCTTGTATCTGTCAGATTAAAGGTGCCACCAGTCGCCGAACCGGCTAAAAGAGTCTTCTTTTCAGATCTAACCGAGGAACAACTGTGAGTTCACTTTAAAATCCTAATTTACCCTGATTAAAAAACACTATGTCGTGGCCTAGTTTAAGTAGTGAGTTTGTAATTCTAAAGTATCATATCTTATACAGTATACTACATGATCATTTGACTACAATTGTTACATACATCTGTTTCTAAATTGAAAGCATCATATCATATACTACATGATCACTTGCTTATAGTTTGTTGGTTTTTGTTCTTAATAGGATGGCATTTTTGTGTAAAGGTCCCTGCTTTCGGTTTGAGTTGTGTAATGTTTTGCTTAGGCATAACATTGATGATAGGGTTGAGAATGGTAGTAGCTATGCCGAGCTTCGGCTGTTTGGGATTATGCAGGCAGAAACTCATATCTCAGATCCGTCGCATCATGGTTCTTTAAATATATTCAAACGTAACTTCGATGATCCATTAGTCTTTAACAACCCGGGTTCTTTATCTCCGCACGATATCTGTTATTGTTCACTTTCAGTCTCTACCTTCGTTAAGATCACTGCGAAGCTCTATGGTACCACTTACAAGGGGGATGGAATGGAGAGTTTGAGTGATTATACTGAGCATTATTTTCCGAATTGGAAGATGAAGATGGAGATGGATAAATCTGAATATCTAGAAGGCTTGAAAAAGTTTTTGTTGGAAGACATATTCCCTACTCGAGAAGAGAGTAAGGAGGAAGAGGGTAAGGAGTCCGTGTACATTGATGATGATGCGTTTGAAGTTTGTGATGACTATGCATTTATAGACTTCTCAGAATCTTTTGCCAAAAAACCTAATGGCGGTTCCGGTTTTTGTAAGTTAAATGGTAAAGATGGCTATCTAGAGTTGTATTATGTTGCATTAAAGTATGCAGTAGAAGCAACTCTGGAAGTACACTTTGCTGCAACTTCTGAGGAAACCAAAGTTGTTGGAAGGGTAAGGGCTTATTATGGCAAAACTTTTGTTATGACTGTGCTGCTGCTAAAAAAGATCTTTACAGTGCAATGCTCTTTGAAATCGAACAGCATACTGATTTGTTTGTTGAGCCTGGCAAAATAAACCTTATGCGGTCTGTGCTGGCTGTACCAGCCCAATACTCCCTCATAATTGATGCAGACTTAGGTGACCACACTTCTGGGGATGAACTTTTGTCGGGTGTTTGGGAATTTCTTGTGCCAACTGATGGTAATCTCAGCCATGGTGTTATTTATGGGAATAATTGCTTTTTAAAGCTGAAAGTGGACTGGAAGCTGCCACCTGATATGCCCTTTGTTTAGCTGAGATGATGCCTTTCGGGTTCATTTGGAGTGAATTATGGCAGCAGGATGCCTTTTGTTTTTTTATGTTTATTGTGTATCATTATGATTATGATAATTAGCAGGCTTGTCTGTCTTTCACAGATATTTTTGAAATCTAGTTAGTCATTTAGTCAATTTCAAATCAGTTTATGTATTGTGCCATTGTATTTACTGTGATTTTGCTTTTTCAGTTTTAAGAGATTTCCATTCTTTCGATTATATTTTTTCTTTCTTAACTTTTTATTTGGGAAACCAAGATAATATATTGAATTGATGTTTTTATTGAACTACACTTTTAGCGAGGCAACACATGTAAACCTAATGAAAACAAACTTTGATTGAATTTGAAAATTTGATATTTTGGATAACATGCATTTTTGATGTTGCATGTTCTTAAGACTTGAAATTTGGATGTTGCTTACTTTTAGACATGAAATCTTGATGCTAGTATGTCACTTTTATGAATATTAAAACCGGAGTTTTTTACAAACTAATTGTTTTTGAAAACCTTATTTACCATTGTGTTGTTCATCTATAGCTATTCTATATGTATGTTTGGTAAAAGTAATTATTGCTGGAACTGGTGCTGGTGCTGGAGATTATAAAAAGAGATTATTTTTTAAGAGATTATGGAAGATTATTTTTTTTAGAATCTCTTATAAGTTATGTCTGCCAAACAAAGATTATTTTTTAAGTAGCTTATTTTTTTAAAAAATAAGCACAATCTATCAACAATCTTGTGTGCTAAACATAGCCATAATAAACAACGACATGTTACAACTTTTTGAAGCAGCTCATGTAATCAATGCGATGATGTGTTTCGCTTGTGATTGGCCGGTGATTTAATGCGTACAACACATCATTGCACTTCTCCTTTAGCTTCATTTTGTGTGTCACATTCAGTTCATTTCTTTTATTTTTGTTAAGTCATTAAATTATTTAATTCTCTCATTTTCTGTACGCTTGTAACTCCTTTCTAAACAAAATTCAAAAATCAAAAACATATTCCTCCTCAAAATCATTCGATTCTATATTTCATATCACCAATTCAAAAAAAAAATAATAAATAAATAATAAATAAAAAAAAAGAAAACAAGAAAAAAAAAGTTTATGTTTTTGGTTATATGTCGCTGCATAATCTTTCTCAAAAACATATTCCTTCTTTCATTATATATCGCTGCATAATTTGTAAGTTATTTGGTTATTTTGTTACTTTTATTTAAGGTTTCGATTAAGTAGGTACATATTACAACTATTTTGTTGATATTGACTTCAGAGGTTTATTGAGATCCTCTTGTGCATCCTCATGATGAGAGCTATAGGGGAAATGTCAATCCCATTAGTAAGTTTCAACAAAGTTAACTTTAATTATCTAATAACGTACTATTATTGCTATTACAACCATTTGATGATGGTATTGCTATTGTTTAAAGTTACATTGCTATTGTTTGAAGTTGAAATAGTTGGATCAATTGTCAGAGTAATTGGAAAATCTTCATTATTTTTAAAAGAGTGATTATATTACTTTTTCGACATTTGCTACTGCAAATAGTTGCTAAGCTTTTAGGCTTTAAATTACGACTCTCGAAAGGACTCTTTAAAAGACAGGAAAGTTACATCTTTAACTTATTATTATGTGTTTGAACTAAAATAAATTATTAATTGTAGACGTAAGTGAAGGAGAGCCAAAGCAAAGACCAAAAAGAATATAAACGCAGGTTTTTGTATTTAAAAGGTGAACAACATGGCTCTTCTTCAATTGGAAATTTGTGATAGTTCAGATTAGTCTTTCTTTCTATTAATCATGTTGTTCATATGGCTATTTATTTTATTATTTTTATTTTTTATTATTATCATTTTTTTTGGATTCCTGATTTTGGTTGTCAAAATATATTTGGTTGATTCATTGTAGAGTAAACTGCAAAAAATGTCCCTGTGGTTTGCTAAAATTGCAAAAAGTGTACTCATACGAGAATTTTTGCAAAAAATGTTCCTCAGCAAGTTTCGATTTACAAGAATGGTACCTGCTTTGTTACTGTTCATGCAAATTTAGTTTTTTGGTTAACGCTCATTAGCAAATCCCGTTAGTTAGGCCTTACGTGCGTTGCACGTGAGGGTAATTTCGTCATTTCACTGTTCCCGCCTGCATGACAAAAGTAATCCCACCCCAACCACGATAATCGACGAGGACATTTTTTGCAAATCAACTTATTCGTGTAGAACTGTTTAACACGACCAAATCATACACACAAACACATTCTATCTTGTTTCAACACTCACCCACAAAACAATACCATGGTAGTGTTATCTCCAGTTTGGCAGATTCGAACTCCTTTGTTTCCAGAACACGAGCTTCATGCTATTTACGGTAAGTTGTCATTTGTTTTTCTTATTCGAACATGCATTTGTACATTGTATGATATGTCATGATTTTCATACTTTTAAGTTGTTATTTGTTTTCCTAACCAGAGTTGAATGGTACACTGTTCACTATGAAAATTCACCACAAAAGGGCTCTTCACAAATCCACCAAACCGAAGATATTTGTTTGGAGATATAGCGTATGTTGACCTGATAGATGTTAACCATTTCCAAATTGAGGAGTATGTTGGAATGTTAGATGCACTAGGATTAGGGGATAGGACTCTGTTAACCATTCTTTGGATGATGGGTTGGTCCTATTGATGAGTGTGGAAGATGTTGTGCAAATGTTTAAATACGTGCCTCGTTTTAAGGAAATAGAGGTTTATATTGAAGAAGATATTTCATCAGTCGAAGACTATCTATTGTACACGAGGAATAGTCATGGTAAGGGTGTTGTGATTGATGATATAAAGGATGCTGATGTAGTTAAGGAATCTAAGAAAGCTGGTGAGTTGTATTTTCTAGAGTGGCATGGTGCTACTGAAATAGGAAAGGAGGGAAAACAGGGTGATACTTCAACTCATGCTTCATCTAGTAAGGCTGGAAGCAGGGATGATGAGAATTGCTTTTCGTAGAACTGGATGATGATGAGCTTCTTATTCCAACACCAAGGTCTGATGAAGGGAAGAACAAAATAAGGGCAAGAAGGTTGAGTGGTGAGTACGAGTTCAGAAACTTCATGTTCTGTTGACATAAATAATGTATGAAAACGTTATTTATATTTTTCGATATCTCTATATTTTGACGATCACAAAATGTAAACTCATCAAACGTAAGATTACTACGTAAACAAGTATTAAGCTAGTTTATATCATTATATCCAACTTAATCACTTAAGGTATGGATAAACAAGTGCTTAATACATCTCATGATCAAAAGGATTTTTAATGTATTAATACAAAGTTTATTTAATTATATAAACATATTATATATTTTTGAAAAACACTTTTGGTAATAAAGAAAAATGTTTTAATCATACTAAATATATGATTTCAAATTTTTAACCAAAATCAGTTAGTTTTTCACCAAATAAACTTTCCCCACTAAATGACAAGTTTTCTGGCCGTTACAGCTGGGCGCCCCCTTAATTATAAGGGGCGGTCCCCTTAATTTTAAGGGGACCGGCCATGATTTAAGGGGACCGGCCAGGCTCCTGTGTCAGAAACTGTCAGAATTTTTCTCCTATAAATACCACCTTAAATCTGGAATTTTTCCTCACCTTTTGCACGAAATTTTCAAATCTCAAACTCTCTAAACATCTTCCAAAATCCTTTGATCATTGGAATATTAATCCTTGTTTCAAGTGATTCAATCCCTTCTCATCCATCCTCATCCAAAGTGCAAAAGAAGAACACTTCTTCTACAACTAAGTTCAAGAATTATTGAAGAGTAGTTGTACATAGTGTGTATATTATTTGTGAAGTTGTGTTGTGCTTGTAATTAGTAGTTTAGTAGAAATAGAAGTTGTGTAGAGAGAAGTAATTGATTAGTAGTGAAGTAGTGTAGCTGTGAAGAAGATAGGTGTGAAGTATAGTGGTGTGAAGAAGATTGGTGTGAAGAAGATAGGTGTGAAGAAAATAGGTGTGAAGTAGATTGGTGTGAAGAAGTTGTGTAGAAGTTGTGACGAAGTTGTGGTGTGTAAATTGGTGTGTAAGGTTTTCTCCGCCATAAGGGAGTTTGTTAACATAGTGAAGAAAACTCTCGAGTAGGTGACTCGGGGAGTGGAGTAGGAACAAGGAAAGTGACCTTGTAGCTGAACCACTATAAATCCTTGTGTTGTGGTTTGATCTCTCCAACTCTTTTCATTACTTACTTATTTACCTACACTATATTAGTTTAGTTTGTTAGTTACTATATAATTGTTCATATAGTGCAAGTATTGAGATCACATAAACTAGAATCGAAGTTTCTAAAAACAAACTTGTTTTCATAAATTATGTTAATACAAATATCGCCTAAAAATGTTATTTATATTTTACGATCTTTGCTAAGTTTTGTTAATGACAAAGTATGAAGTTTAGCTATAAGTAAATCATCACTTTAAGTGTTTAAGTCTTGTTTAACTAAGGTTAACATTTCCTTTTAGACAAAACATTGTTTTTATTTCTTAAACTAAGAAGAGTCTTGTCACATCACATTTATTTCTTAATATAGTAAGGTCACATCACATTTAGGACAAGCTTTGTCAATATACATTTATGGTAAGAAGTGTGTTTGACTTACTAAGTGGTTGCTTGCAAGTTTAGTGTTTGACTTGATGTTATGTGATGTGACATTGTTTGGCTTGCTAGAGTAATGAGATGTGGCCTTGTTTGGTTTGGGAGATTTATTGCAAAAACCAACTGCAGCCCTGGCGGTACCCTGGGGATACACGGGCGGAACCCTTCTGAGGGGTCCGCCGTATCCGCCAGACCTGCAGAATGGTTTGCTATAAATACCAAACCATTTGTTAGTTTTGGGTAACCCTTTTAGGACATATTTTCACATACACTCTCAACTAACTCAGTAACCTTTTGATTTGTGTGATTCTCTTATGTAGCAAGGGACTTCACAAGATCATTCAAGAAGTTACAAGCTTCAACTCTAAAGTTGCAAGTCTTGGTAGCTTGGTCATGTATAAGCTTTGGTAGTTTATACTTCATTTGTGTCATGTATGTAGAAGTGAGTGGTTAGTATTTTAGGCCTCAAAATACGTAGTGTGTCGGGAGTTGTTGTACCCTTGTAAAAGAACTAACGGGAGTGGTTGTACCCTTGGTAAAGAACTCGACATTTAACTTAGTGTCGGTAAAATTATAAGCGACGATGGGAGTGGTTGTACCCGTGTAAAAGAACTCGACATCTAGCTTAGTGTCGGTAAAAGTGTAAGCGACGTTGTAAAGGTTTTCTCCGCCGGTGAAAGGAGCTTGTTGATTAGTGCTTATAACTCTCGAGTTGGAAACTCGGGGCGTGGATGTAGGGCAAGGAAAAAGAGTCATTGTAGCCGAACCACGATAAACAATCGTGTTGTGGTTTGATCATTTCTTTATTTATCTTTGCTTATTACATGTTGTTCTTTTGTTAAAATAGCTAGTTACTTATAAAGCTTCTCAAAGAACTAAACAAGTAAAGATGTGTTTATATCTTCAAACAAAAGTAAAGGTTTTCAAAGAACTAAACAAGCAAAGTTAGGATCATCACAAGCAAAGCTTTTCAAAGTATGAAACTAGTAAAGTTAGAATTGTTATTCACATGAAAAGATTTTCAAAGAATCAAACATATAACATTGTGCTTATATCTTTAAGCAAGCGTAAATGTTTTTAAAGATATTCAAGTTAAAAAGAATCGAAAAAGCGGTAAACTATTCAACCCCCCTTCTAGTTTTCCACAATTGGCATCATGAGCTACGTTACTCAAGATCTTTAAAATAGAATGTATTTTAAAACTTGGATCGATCCATGGATTTTGAAAATCTCAAAGAAGGGCAACTTATTCAAAACCCAGCGCTATTTGAAAAAGAAAACTTACTTGAATGGAAAAGTAATTTTGAAAATTATGTGAAATAAACTGATCAAGATATTTGGCATATTACTATTTCTTTTGGTGATTTCAAACCAAAGAAGACAAGTTTTTTTTTTTTTTTAAAACCAAGATAACTATCTTAAACTTGATAAAAATACTAAAGCTAAAACAATGTCTTACAAAGCTTTAGTACCAAATATGAAAGAATGTATTTTTGTCAAAAGGCTAATGATGTTTGGAAAAATATGGTAAACTTTAATCAAGGAATATGTCAAGTCAAAGATGATCAATTTGATCTTTCATATGAATTAGAAGTTTTAAAAAAACTAATTGATAGATACTTAGTAGAAGTTAATACATGTGCTACTAGTTTAAATGTTTTAAATGAAGGTACAAGTGAAGATGAGCACGTGTATTTTGATGAACCTGCTTGCGTTTCTTGGAATGTAATGGATGTTGACGAAGACAATGATCCGGTAGTTGATTGTCAATTTATTGTAACAACAAGCAAGGTGTAAGTAAAGGTGATTACTTGTGTCAAGCTCGTAGTTGACTTGCTTGCGATTCATGGAATAACACGGATGAAGATGAAGTCAACCATCCGGTTTGTGATTCTAAACTAGCTAAAACATCAATCAAGGTACACTTTGAAACCAAACACTTTTGCTTTGATTAATTTATCCTAGAGTTTTCTAAACCAGAAAATGAGTCTAAACGTTTATGCAACATGGACCTAAAAACTATCTTCAAGAATGAGTCTTCAAAATCTTGTAAGAATATCTTTGAAAAGGAAATCTTATTAGAAGATAAAATGTCTAGAATTGAGAGTAATGTTAAAATTGATCTAGAATGTAAATTATGTCTAGATTACAAACATGAGATTAAAATGCAAAATGAGAAAGGAAAAATCATTAGTTAAATATGATAAAAGCTCAAAATCTCTTGAAAGATTGTTGAGGAGTCAAAGGGTGTTTAATGATAAAACCGGATTAGGACTAAACTCATAAGCACCATCAACTAATAAAACAAAGCATGTAAAATTTGTCAAACCTCGAAGAAAGATTTAGGGATAATTCAATCTCTAGTGGAAACTCATGATAAAAGGATTAGGATTATCATTCTCTATGCTTTTATATGATTATCTAACCTTCTTGGATACATGAGTTATTGAGTTTCAAAGCGTGTCGTCAAACCAAGATTTTACGCGTAGTGTTTATCCTCTTGATAGCATCTCTATGCAATTTAAAAGGTACGCATTACTTCAACTCGACTTTGATTGTCTCGTGTTTCTAGCATTATGTGTTCGAATATGTGTTATTTGTAATACTCTAGAGTGTCTACCTGCTATTTGTTAATAACTAAGATTAGATTTTATGCAACAAGGAATTTAGTCTTTAGTACTAGTAGGAGATATAAGGTGTTTTGGTTCTTTAACCATCAAGAGATAAACACGAAAAACTCTTGAGCAAGTCTCACTAAACTCTTGCTTACAAGTGAGCTAACTAAGAATTTCCTAGGTGTTAAAATGTCTAACACTTTTGTGATGCTTGCAAAACAAACCTTTGTTAAATAACATTCTCAAACACCATACTTTGAGTCTTAAATTGTGTTTTTCCTCAATCACTTCTTCATGATAATCTCACATAAAACACACAAGGTGAAATAAATTACATTAGCTTACATTAGGATGTGTGAAAGAAAATGAGTTTTCAACATCTAGGATTTACACATCAAATGTGACACATAGTCTCATGATGTTATACCTCTTGGACTTTTTCAAAATAAATAGAGTTCATAGTGTCTTAATTAAGAAAACCCAAAGAGTTGAGGAGTCGTTGAATATAACATTTAACGAGTGATCTCCTCCTTCTATGATATCATCTTTGGTAGATGATAACTTAGTCGAAAGTCCAATGATGGCAAGACAAGTATGTTGTGTAAAACATTAAGAATAAAAGTATAAAATAACATCTTCTCGCCGTAAGACAAACATTGAATCAAGCAAAATTGACATAAGTTATAAAACTTGATTTATAGGTCATAGTTGTGTCTAAACAAATTCAACAAAAACAATTTTTGAAATTTAGAATAAAACAACTAGTGAAACAAAATTGATATTTCAAAGTAATCAAGTGAGTATAGTGTCAATATTTGAAAGACTTTTTGATAATAAAAGCAAGCCACAAAAGCAATGGATTTTAACTTGAAGACATTCATAGTTGCTCTCTTGTTCTCAATGGTTAAGTTATTGATGACTTATCAAGAATGAGATTAGTAAATCCGTAGGTAAAACTAAACGTAGAGAAATGTTTGAAAGACTACTTGTTCTCATAACATTTAGATTCAACATTATGTTTAGCTTTTGTCTATGTGCTTGTGTTAAAGAAGATCCTTAAACAACTCTTTAGTTGAGCCTATTTGGATACATCATAAGGTACCACACAACTAGGATTATGGTATCCCAAAAGAACGGGAATAGAAACCATAGTGTTTGACAAATGGAATTATGTCGGTAATAAGTTGATAAGAAAAGCACAAGTGGTACTTGCACTTTTATACTTACTTACCCAATGATTCTCCAAAACGCGTAAGATTCTCAAATTATTATCGAAGGAGAAGCACATCAACAAGCTCCACTTGAGTACGCTAAGTCATATCGACAACGGAATTCATCTCATATACATTGTTATCCCTTCAACAAAGTAAGCATTGACTTCGGCGACAATTCTATCCATTATGTTTCTTAATAGACATATTGTGATCCATCATCATCGCCTTGGTAAGATTGTTCATTGAGGAACGTCTTAACTAAGAAAGTCTTCTACGTTAACTATTTCATCAACGCGTTAACAAAATCTCTTGAATGTGAAGCATTCATAATTCTGAGGCTTAGTCAAAGACTCATAAGACCTAAAACCTTAAGTTTTGAAAATTAGGATAAAATCACAAAATTCAAGACAATTTCTTTTTAAGTTTCTCCCTACAGATCCCACGGCACCTTCAGACCATACGGGCGGAACCCATTTTTTGGTTCCGCCTGTTCCGCCAAAACCTCAGAGTGTTTTATTTGTAATTTCAAAACCAAACACCCTCTTAACCTTAACATAAACTTTCAAACAACCATCACCCTCTCAAAAACACATATCCTCACGAATTTTAGGGCTTCTAATCTAATTTCTTCAAATCCAACTAACTTTGTAAGTATTCTAATCACAATTGCATTTTTGATTCAATTATAACATTCTTGCTTACAATCATTAACTAGAATCTTAGGGTTTTTGCATAAAACTTCTTGATTCATGAAAAACTTGGTGGCTAGTCAATTATGTATTTCATTAGTTAAGAATTGTATCTTTTTATTGTTACTTTGATTTGCCAAACACACCAAGTGCATTATCTTTCAAAAATTGCATCCAAAATTAGAACATGATTCATCACCACATTGTTAAAACAAATGAAAAACATCATTTAAACATCACTTGCATACTATCTCTTGAATGCTAAAGGGGATACATAACTAATATGTATTTTCGGGTACATTCAATCGAAGACACATTCAATTAGGAGAGTGTTGGTTATCTTTTGTTTTTACAACAAAATTTGCATAACAAAACAATTTGGGAATCAAAATGAGTCAAGATAACCAAGTCTTCACATTGTTTTGCATATAGGAACATATTAGAACATCTACATTGTTAAAAGTCATTAACATACAATTTTATGTTTTCTAGGAATCAACATGCCTCCCGCAAACAAATCCGATCACAAAGAAACCCTTAAGTACATGCCCAAACACCATATGACCAAAGGTCTCAACCCGGTTCAAGTAGAAACCTTTAAGGCATTAGAAAAACGCTATGTTCACGAAGGTAGAACCATTGATCCATCCTTTCTAGAAGGAACATCTATTCGCCAAAACTTTGCCGCAATTAACTTTGATTGTCTCCTTGATATAGATGAGCCAATTTTTCCTAGGTTCATCTTGGAATTCTATGCAACCGTAAACCTTTCCACAAGTGTTGTTGGTAAGATATCATTAAACTTCACGACCAATCAAATACCACATGACATAGATTTAAAAGACTTAGCTATCATACTTGGTGTCCCAAATGAGGGAACTTGCCTCTACACGGATAAGTGGCCCATTTCAAGTCTTGATTCTATTGATCGTTTTTATCCATACGACACACCTCTTGCTAGTAAGGAAACTATTAAGGAACACCTCTTTGTTAGAACCTCTACCACTAGGGTGAATCGTTCGGGGAATATTGTAGATAAGGATCCGACATACCCTTAGTTGGAACAACCGCTCTTCCCTATGGAATGCTTCGTACCCGCCTCTTTAGAGCAATCTCACCCATTTCTCCTAACGAAAATGGAATGCGCCTTGACTATTCTTTAGAGCAATCTCACCCATTTCTCGTTCCTTTAAGTGATAAACGAGTTTTCAAAAATAAGGGCAAACGTACTCGATCGCCTACACCATCATCATCATCATCCGGCATGAGCGAGGATGATAAACTTCCTAACTCTAAGTTACCCCCTTTAGAATACCTTCAAGCTCTCCCCATCATTGACAATGCCTCCGAAGAGTTCAAGCAAACCAAAGGAATGTTCAAGTGCTTTGGAAGGACCTAAACAAGCTCAACAAGAAGATAGACCGATTGTGAGAAGATTAAGGAGTGTTTGGCTTATGAATGCTTTAGAATCGTCTTTGTGTTAAAACTACGTGAATTATTTGTTTTTCACTTTCATGGTTTATTACATTTGTTGGATTATGTTTGTATGAACTATTATGCACAATGACAATATTTGAGATGTTTGTCAATTTTTATGCTTATGGTTAATTTCACTAAGGTTAGTGAAAATCGCTAGCCCTCGGTCAAAGTCATATGATTTGAGTGTTTACATGTTCAATTTTTGCATTTTCTAACCAGATATGCATTATATTTTTGATTTTAGGAGTTTTCGAAAATTTTGAAAATCGTCTCGCGGGGCAAAAACGCGGACTGCCTAATTTTTGTGCTCTGGCGGATCTGGTGGTACCCAAAATTGGGTTCCGCCAGTGTATTTTCTGGGAATTCCAGAAATGGCCCAACGGACCAGGCGGTACCCTCAAATGGGTTCCGCCAGTGTATTCTGAGGGTTCCGCCAGACACCTGCAGAAATTTTTTCCATTTTTCTTAAGTCCAAAACTTGTAAAGTGTCAAAACCATTATCCTAAGTGAGAAACATCTTCCATTAACTCCAATAACCATATTAAAACAGCTTTCACTCACTAAAACAATGAGGAAGCCACTTCCCTCCAAAAATTCAAATTCAAACATAACCAACCCAGGGAACCCTTTTAAAGGATCCTTTAAACCAGTGAAACATTTTCAACCAAATCACATCCCATGATCACAAAGCAATGAGTGCATTTGTTGGTCTTTCACTCCACCTTACTTCATTGGATTGACATGCAATGATTTGTCATGTTCATGAAAACTATGTAAATCATTTGAAACCTCAATCTTTGAATGGTAAAACATCAAATCCAAACACCCTTTCCAACATCCTCTTCATCCTATAAATTTGAAAGTTTTGCAACAATTCAAATCACACCATCACCATTAAAACTTCTTCTCTCAAAACATCAAAACCACACCTTTGAAAATGACCAAATCCAACACATCATCCGAGTCATCAAAATCCTTCTCAAAAATCACTAGGATTAGTGTTAAACCTTGTTGCTTTAACAAAACCGTCAAGTCAAGCTCATCTTCTTCAAGTGATGCTTCGCTTAACATTTCTTCACCTATCCAAAATTTCCTTAATCTCACTACCTCAACACAATCCCCAACACATTGTAATACCAATGCAATTACCTTTCAAGAATTGCTAAATCTTGATACTCCAACACCCTCTCCAACACATTGCTACACAAACATGGCAACCATTCCTCCAACAACTAGACCTTCAAGTGATTCATCATCACCTTCTCAACAAGCTCAACTATCAAAAACTTCATCACCTCAATCACCAACAATTTCACCAATGAAACTTTTCCATACACCACCAACATCACCACTACCTTATTTGGAAACTTTAGAAGACCTATCACCCAAATCATCAAGTCCACCATCCTTGTCACTTTTTGACACCATTGCTCAAATGGAAACCCAACAACAACCTAGTGAGCAACTAGATGATGAACCCCATCAACCATCATTAGTAGAACGGTTGGCTTACCGTTATGCTAGACCATCCATTTTTCCAAATGATCAAGGTCATACCCACTCACAATCATTTGTGTTTCACCCAATTTACAAAGACCTTCATGGCAATCCTATCGGCGAACCAAGTTTCCGCCATTTTGTTCAAAACCAACAACCACCACAACAACAACAACCATCACCACAAGAACCTTCCCAACAATTTGAATCTCTACTTTCTTCTTATAAGAAAATAGAAGCATCCATATGGGAAAAACCTCCAAACCTTAATAATGAGATTGACACTCATTTAAACCACCTTCATGCCTTCAAACGTATGGTTGAGTCTCAAATCAACCATATTACGGTTTTACAAACAACACTTCACTCAACAAATGAAGGAAGCAAAAACACTACTCAACCTTTCACCTTTGCTCCTTCAAGTTCAAACCATCCACCACCAACATATCAAACCACCCTTCCACCAAACTTTCCCCGCCATGATTGCAATCATTGCGAAAGAACCGCTCACATTAGTGAAGGGTGTCGAAGGGAAATTCGTGAGCTATCCAAAGAAATGAGGTTTATACTAAACCACATTTTGGATCTTCTACAATCCTCATCTCACACACCTCAACCTTAGAGTCTCCAAAATGAAACAAAACCGTTTCTTTTGGAAAATGTTTCCCATTTAAACCAACAAACCAAAACCGTGTCATCCTTTCAACCTTCAAAATAAAGCCCGCTACAACCACAACCCACATTTTCACCCTTAAACAACCTTAGCCTTGTTTTTGGAAAATGTTTCTCACAAAGGAAAATGATGATTTCCTTGTAGCTTTTTATAGTCTTAGCTTATTTGTAGTTTTTCTTTATTTTTAGAAGTAGGATGGTGTAATCCAAATTTCTTGTCTTTGACTTTTTAAGAGTCAAAATTTTACATGAAATGAATTTCATTACACTACAAGGTTTTCATTGTTTGTTGACCATTTAGGTATAATAAGTGAAATATACCTTGCTATGGTACCATACCTATATCTTGTGTTGTTGAAACTAACCTTTCTTTTTGTAGGATCATTTTCCATGTTTTCCTTCCTTGATACTCCATTTAGGGGAGTAATATTCAAGGGGGAACATGAGTGTTGTACTATTTCACTTCACAACTCTTAGTTGTGTTTTAAACATGAAATGCTTTCATGACTTGTCTTGTGCAACAACTAACCTTTTTCTTGTAGGTTCAAAATCCATGTCTCCTCTCTTGGCAATCCATTTAGGGGGAGTATCGTCCAAGGGGGAGCAAGTGCTTACTTCCGCTTCGCAACTCTTCTTTTTGTTTCGACAAAAAGGGGGAGAATTTAGATATAAACTTGTTTCAATTTTTTTTTTTTTTGCATATCACATCATCTTAGCAAAAACAAAGTTTTTATACATAACTTTATAAGACTTAACAATAAAACTAGTGACTTACTTATAAATAAAGTTTATGTTTTGTCATCAACAAAAAGGGGGAGATTGTTAATACAAATATCGCCTAAAAACGTTATTTATATTTTACGATCTTTGCTAAGTTTTGTTAATGACAAAGTATGAAGTTTAGCTATAAGTAAATCATCACTTTAAGTGTTTAAGTCTTGTTTAACTAAGGTTAACATTTCCTTTTAAACAAATCATTGTTTTTATTTCTTAAACTAGGAAGAGTCTTGTCACATCACATTTATTTCTTAATATAGTAAGGTCACATCACATTTAGGGCAAGCTTTGTCAATATACATTTATGGTAAGAAGTGTGTTTGACTTACTAAGTGGTTGCTTGCAAGTTTAGTGTTTGACTTGATGTTATGTGATGTGACATTGTTTGGCTTGCTAGAGTAATGAGATGTGACCTTGTTTGGTTTGGGAGATTTATTGCAAAAACCAACTGCAGCCCTGGCGGTACCCTGGGGATACACGGGCGGAACCCTTCTGAGGGGTCCGCCGTATCCGCCAGACCTGTAGAATGGTTTGCTATAAATACCAAACCATTTGTTAGTTTTGGGTAACCCTTTTAGGACATATTTTCACATACTCTCTCAACTAACTCAATAACCTTTTGATTTGTGTGATTCTCTTATGTAGCAAGGGACTTCACAAGATCATTCAAGAAGTTACAAGCTTCAACTCTAAAGTTGCAAGTCTTGGTAGCTTGGTCATGTATAAGCTTTGGTAGTTTATACTTCATTTGTGTCATGTATGTAGAAGTGAGTGGTTAGTATTTTAGGCCTCAAAATACGTAGTGTGTCGGGAGTTGTTGTACCCTTGTAAAAGAACTAACGGGAGTGGTTGTACCCTTGGTAAAGAACTCGACATTTAACTTAGTGTCGGTAAAATTATAAGCGACGATGGGAGTGGTTGTACCCGTGTAAAAGAACTTGACATCTAGCTTAGTGTCGGTAAAAGTGTAAGCGACGTTGTAAAGGTTTTCTCCGCCGGTGAAAGGAGCTTGTTGATTAGTGCTTATAACTCTCGAGTTGGAAACTCGGGGCGTGAATGTAGGGCAAGGAAAAAGAGTCCTTGTAGCCGAACCACGATAAACAATCGTGTTGTGGTTTGATCGTTTCTTTCTTTATCTTTGCTTATTACATGTTGTTCTTTAGTTAAAATAGCTAGTTACTTATAAAGCTTCTCAAAGAACTAAACAAGTAAAGATGTGTTTATATCTTCAAACAAAAGTAAAGGTTTTCAAAGAAATAAACAAGCAAAGTTAGGATCATCACAAGCAAAGCTTTTCAAAGTATGAAACTAGTAAAGTTAGAATTGTTATTCACATGAAAAGCTTTTCAAAGAATCAAACATATAACATTGTGCTTATATCTTTAAGCAAGCGTAAATGTTTTTAAAGATATTCAAGTTAAAAAGAATCGAAAAAGCGGTAAACTATTCAACCCCCCCTTCTAGTTTTCCACAAATTATAAAACGGACGTAAAACTATTCAACCCCCCCTTCTAGTTTTCTAAAATTGGTATCAGGAGCCACGTCTTGCAAGATCTTTAAAATATATTGTATTTTAAAACTTGTAACGATCTATGAAATCTGAAAAATATTTAGAAGGGCAATCTATGCAAAGACCACCACTATTTGAAAGTGATGGATTTTTATATTGGAAAAATCGATTCGAAACTTATGTGAAATCAAAAGATCTAGATCTTTGGCATGTTATTACCAATGGTGATTTTTTACCTATTGAAAATAACCCCAAAACTAAGAAAGATGAAATCGTACCTTTTGAAAAACAAAATGATGATTTAAAAAGAAAACTTGCTAAAAATAATAAAGCAAAAATGGTTATTTATAATGCGCTACCACGTAAAGAGTACGAAAGGATCTTTATGTGTGAAACCGCAAAAGAAATTTGGAACTCTTTATTAATAACTCACCAAGGTAATAATCAAGTCAAAGATAATAAAATAGATCTACTTGTTCAACAATATGAGCAATTCACGATTCCGGAAGAGGAATCAATTGATAATGTTTTCGCTAGATTTAACACTATCATCACAAGTTTAAAAGCACTTGATGAGAATTTTTCTAGTAAGAATTTTGTTAGGAAGTTTCTTAGAGCTCTTCACCCAAAATGGCGAGCTAAAGTGACGGCTATTGAAGAATCAAAGAATTTGTCAACGTTGCAACTTGATGAATTAATTGGAAATTTGAAAGTCTACGAGGCAATTATAAAGAAGGACTCCAAAATGGTTAAAGGAAAACGAGAGCAAAGCAAGTCAATCGCCTTGAAAGCTAGAAAGGAATCCAACAACGAAGATAGCTCATCTTCCGAAAGTGATGACGAAGAATATGCCATGGCCGTAAAGAGACTTCAAGAAATTCTTCAAAAGGCGAGGAAGATTTGTTAGATAACCACACGATAAAAGAAGAGCATCTCAAAAGAATAAAGATGATAAGTATAGCAAGAATGAGAGAAAGTGCTTCAAGTGTGGTGATCCAAATCACCTCATTGGAAAATGTCCAATGATGACGAGAGATCAAAATCAAAGAGCATTTGTTGGAGGAGCTTGGAGTGATAGCGATGAAGATGAGAAAGAAACGACAATGGAAGAAAAGTGTCTCGTGGCTAAGACAACAAGTGAGGTACGTTCCGAAACTGAATACTTTAGTGATGAAAATCTATCATTAGATGAAAAAGATTTAGATAGTGAATATAATAGATTATGCAAACTAGGACAACAAGTAATGGCTAAAAACAAATCACTAAAATACATAAACAACCAATTGAAAAATGAAGTACTAGAACTAAAAATTAAAATACATCAACTTGAAAAAGGTAAAGAAATTTTTGAAGAATGTAAATCATGTCAAGAGCTTAGTTAAAACAACAAACTTAGGGAAGAAATTTGTAAACTTGATAAATTTGAAAATAGTAGTAACTCACTTAGTAAAATTATAAGTATTTAAAGAGTATCCGGAGATAAAAACCGGTTTAGGATTTAACTCAATCGAAGCTTCAACAGGTGAAATTAAAAATGTTAAATTTGAAAGTGAACTCAAGGAACTAAAACCTCCAAAATCTAATCCTAAGTATATACTCATAAATGATAAGAAAATAGCTCTTGCTAGTGATGAAGAAATAAAACCGTTTTATAAACCATCTTTAAAAACCGAGGTAGGATCGTCTAAACCTAAAACAAAATCTAAAACTCCACCACCTAGGAAACCAAATAATTCTTACCCTAGACCTAAAACACCTCAACCAAGAGCAAAGCAAAATAGATGAAACTTTAACAATAATCATGTTAAAGATTTTTTTTATTTTTTATTTTTTTTATTTATTATTATTTTTTTAATAGTACTAACGGTCGTTAGTTATTTAACGGATGTTAATTAACGACCGTTATCTTGAACATTTAAAAAAAATTGTACACACTTTGTCTTTCATCTCAGCGGTTCATTGCGAATTTAGTCATCGCATAATTTACATAAATGGTCCTTCATGTTATACATCAATTATAAAGTCAGTCCTATTTGTACAGTACTAACGGTCATTTGTTATTTAACAGCTGTTAACTAACGACCGTTATCTTTAACATTAGAAAAAAATGTATGCACTTTGTCCTTCATCTCAGCGGTTCATTGCAAATGTAGTCCTCACATAATTTACATAAATGGTCCTTCATGTTAGTCCTAGGTAAATAACTTCACGTTAAGTAGTTAACGACAATAAAAGAATTCCGCAGCAACGCGCGGGTTGCAAAACTAGTTATTACTAATGATGCACCGATGAAAAGACTAAAACCCCTCTTTGCTAACAGTCAAACGAAGTCAAAGGTCATATTACCTAACTTTGCAGGTTGCACAAAGTTTTGTTACCTAACTTAGTATTTTTGAGAGTCAATTACTTAACATAGGAAATTTTTCAAAGATCATTACCTATATGTGTAAATAACCCTAAAATACAAAGGAATCAATCCTAGGAGTTACAATTCTCCACCATTTATTTTTTTAAAGTACCAAACATAATAAATGAATTGATTTCCATTTCCCTATCTTCAACTCCTTGTACCAAACATGCCCTAAGTGATATCATGTTTTCCTTTTATTTTAATTAATTATTTATTTATTTTTATTTTGTTTATATAAAAAAATCGTGAAACGAAAAGTGTGGAAAAAATATAAAGTTTAACAAGTTAAAAGAGATTGACAAAAAAATACGAAACCACTGATAAAAATTGTTTTTCACTGAAAACTGTAGATAGATAGATAGATAGATAAAAAAAAATAATAAATAAAAAATAAATAAATAAATAAAAAATAAAAAAAAGGTAGAAATTATACTTTTTGATTATTATTGATGGGCCAAGATGCATACCTAACAAAACCGTTTGAAAAAACCATCCGATTGTAATTGTTTGTTAGAGAAAACCATTTGTAAAAACCAGCGGATTGTATTTGTTTGTCCCCCTAACACCAAATATAAATATACCTTCACTAGACTATTCTCCCACTAAAAAGTAAACTACAAATCACAATTTTCTATGAAATATAAATATACCTTGACTAGACTATTCTCCCACTAAAAAGAAAACTAGAAATCACAATTTTCTATGGATGAATAAATTTTGTCCGTGACTAAATCACCTCCCATAAACCTTGCCTTGCCTCCCACTAGAAAGAAAACTACAAATCACTCTTTTCATCTAGACTATTCTCAAACACGTGTCATTCAGCAAAATGGACACGAAGATAGGTTCAGTAGACATGATCACCAACCCAAACGGCGAACTAGCCTGTCCACCACGTCACGGTGGCGTTACGACGGTCCAACCAACCACCATCCCATTCAACTACTCCGACGCCACCTTGGGGCGTCACTTAGCTCGTCGTTTAGTTCAAATAGGAGTATCTGACGTGTTCTCAGTACCAGGTGACTTCAACCTCACGTTACTTGATCACCTGATAGCTGAGCCTGGACTGAACCTTGTTGGGTGTTGCAACGAACTTAACGCGGGATATGCAGCTGACGGGTTTGCTAGGTGTCGTGGTGTTGGTGCATGTGTTGTTACGTTTACTGTTGGTGGACTAAGTGTGCTTAATGCTATTGCTGGTGCTTATAGTGAGAATTTGCCTTTGATATGTATTGTTGGTGGTCCTAATTCTAATGACTATGGTACTAATAGAATTCTTCATCATACTATTGGCTTGCCTGATTTTACTCAAGAGCTTCGTTGTTTTCAGACTGTTACTTGCTATCAGGTACTCAACTTTTTTTTTCTTTTTATTATTATTATTATTATTATTATTATTATTATTATTATTATTATTATTATTATTATTATTATTATTATTATTATTATTATTATTATTATTATTATTATTATTATTTTAGTATGTTGGATTTGGTGGAAATTGTGATTTTTGAAACTCGATTTGTTTGGTATGTTATATGGAAGAGAAATTGTTGATGAAAACATTTAGTCAAAAGTTAGGGTCCGCTTAGTTGTAGAAAAATATCTTTAATTTTCTATTTCGTTTATTTATAACTTATAAGTTTATAAATCACGTTTAGATGATCTTTTTTGGAAAATAAAAAAGTGCAAAGGGTATAGAAAAACGGAAGATTATATGAAAGAGTATAGAGTTCTTTTCAAAATTCTAGTTAAATTTAAAGAAAAATGAGATTTTCATTCTTTTAGAAAAAATTTCTCATAAATTTGTGACTAAACGGGTTTTCAGTTTTTGCATTTTTTGCGAAAAATTTCCTTGAAAAATGGGGTTTTTTTCAGTGACTAAACACACCCTTAGATACTCCATGCTTAGATACTAAAGTTCGTATAAGCCTCTAACCACGACAAGTGGAAATTTTAGACTCATTTGTTAATTTTATGTCCTAAGTTGGTTAATAACTTAATAGTTAGAAGGTGATGAGTTTTGTTGATCTATATTTTAAGTAGGTCTAAATGTGTATTTGATATAACCTCTGATTGTTTAACATAACCAACGGATCTAGGGCGGGTTTAACGGGTAAGGTAATAAAATTTGAACACCTCTCCTCATTTTTTTCATTTTTCACTCTAACAAAAAAAAAAAAAAAAAAAAAAAAAAAAAAAAAAAAAAAACCCGACAGGTCAACTCAACTCGAGATCCATTGGCCATTTAGACCCTTAATTTTATATGACCCATCTAGACCCGGATCTGTTTAGACCCAAACCCATCAAAACCCATAACCCGACCCAACCAACACATTTTGCCACTTATAGTGACCACTATCATCACTAAATTTACTAAAATGAGAGAAGTTTGAACTATATTTGTGCAATACCACCCCTAAGGAAGCGCAAACTACTACATAAAAGCTAATAGAGTCTGGTTTGGAAGTGGGTGGAATCCTCGTGGATTAGTCGGTCAAAAGGTTGGATGAGTAACAACAGAAAACAGACACTTTTGTAGTTTTTTTTAGTATGAAAATGATTTTGTGTCTTAAGTCATGGACCTAACAATGAGATGACACACATAAGAAATTTTAAAGATGAAGATAATAATGAAAAGAAAATATTTGGGTCAAAATTGGTAGAACTATGGGTATTTTTTAGGCCCATGTGTCGTTACTTAAAGAAGTTTAAATACTAGAGAAATGAATTCTAATTACTATTAAATGTAGTATAATTACAAGATGAGACCAACGCAACATTTCATATTGTACTCTCCATATGGCCATAACTTGATAATTAAACTATGATTGCTTGACCAGATGTTGTGTGAATTCATTCATCCATTTCATTTTCTAATTTTAATTTTGGGACTATGGTTTTCGAGCAACTTAAGATTAGTAGCTTGTACTTCATCTGCTGATTGCTGGATCGTGTTGTTTCTTAATTATATGAATTTAGGCTGTGGTTAACAATTTGGAGGATGCGCATGAACTTATTGATACTGCAATTTCAACTGCTTTGAAAGAAAGCAAACCTGTTTATATTAGTATCAGCTGCAATTTGCCTGCAATTCCTCATCCTACTTTTACCCATGAACCGGTTCCGTTTTGTCTCTCACCCAAGTAAGTTCTGCAAAGTATTCTCAAACTCAGTATTGCATGATTCATGACTCAGTTATTGTATTCCATTTAATTTTATAATTTTGGGTGCATGGATGTTGTAGGTTGAGTAATCACATGGGTTTGGAAGCAGCTATTGAGGCAGCGGCTGAGTTCTTGAATAAGGCAGTGAAGCCTGTGATGGTTGGCGGGCCTAAAATGCGTGTTGCAAAGGCATGCGAGGCGTTTGTTGAATTGTCCAACGCTTGTGGTTATGCGGTTGCTGTGATGCCATCAGCCAAAGGGTTGGTTCCCGAGCACCACAATCATTTCATTGGAACTTATTGGGGTGCCGTAAGCACAGCTTTTTGCGCAGAAATTGTTGAATCTGCTGATGCTTACTTATTTGCTGGACCTATATTCAATGATTACAGCTCGGTGGGTTATTCTCTCCTTCTGAAAAAAGAAAAGGCGATAATCTTGCAGCCTGATAGAGTAGTGATCGGTAACGGGCCAACTTTTGGTTGTGTCTTGATGAAGGATTTCTTGCAAGGTTTAGCAAAGAAGCTTAAGAAGAATACAACTGCCTATGAGAACTATCATAGGATTTATGTGCCGGAAGGTCATCCTGTCAAGTGTGATCCTAAAGAGCCATTGAGGGTTAATGTTCTGTTTGAACACATACAGAATATTTTATCGGGAGACACGGCTGTCATTGCAGAAACTGGAGATTCCTGGTTTAATTGCCAGAAGCTGAAATTGCCAAAAGGATGCGGGTAAACTTTCTACAATGCTAAAGTTGCCGAAATATATAGTGTAACTATCACATATTATCTTAATAAATATGAACACGGGGATAAATGGGTCCACATGTGTCCAGGTTAAATGGGCTAGCTTTTAGTTCAATTGGCTTTGTTTTCCCAATCTATAGATCTTGTTATACATACAAACACACTTTTAGTGAAAATTCTGAATAGATATGATTTAAGAGTTAGAATGCGTTGCATTTAGATTTGGCCTATTTGACTCGTTATTCTTTTAGCTCAATTTCATGTCTAAAAAAAACAAAATCCACCCTGTGAACTTAATTACCACCTTTACTAAATTTGTATATTGGTTTTGTAGCTATGAGTTTCAGATGCAATACGGGTCGATTGGGTGGTCAGTGGGTGCTACGCTTGGGTACGCACAGGCTGCAACAGGTAAACGAGTGATTGCTTGTATTGGTGATGGCAGCTTCCAGGTAACTGCCCAAGATGTGTCAACAATGCTACGATGTGGGCAGAACACCATTATCTTCCTGATAAACAATGGTGGTTACACGATTGAAGTAGAGATCCATGATGGTCCTTACAATGTGATCAAGAATTGGAACTACACGGGTTTTGTTGATGCAATCCACAATGGCGAGGGCAAGTGCTGGACCAGCAAGGTAAGATTTATATTAAAAAAACAAAATAAGAACTTTGCTCTGAAACTAAAACAATAAATAATAAAATAAGTTATAAGTGGCAAAATGGGGCTGAATGATAATGGCAACTTTTTCTATGAGTCGATGGGTAGAGTATGTTGTGGTTGGCGTGCAACATTATCTATATGGGTAATAATCTTGGACTTTCAAAATTTTCAGAAAACAGTTGCTGATCAGATACTATTGCAATAGTTATAATAAGATCTACACTTATGATAATTTTCGATCCATTTGACTCGGTTTGTTTCTTTTACTTGTTAAGTCTGTTAGAACTGCCGTTCACCAAAAAAAAAAAAAAAAAAAAAAAAAAAAAAAAAAAATCCCTGTTAGAACTAATGTATAAATGTATTTGACCCATTCATAGTATAGATTGGTCTGCAGTGCGGTACTAATCAAGCTGATTTGAGCCTGTGCAGGTGCATTGTGAGGAGGAGCTTGTTGAAGCAATAGAGACTGCAAACGGAGCTCAAAAGGATAGCTTGTGTTTCATTGAAGTGATTGTTCACAAGGATGATACAAGCAAAGAATTGCTCGAGTGGGGTTCAAGAGTCTCTGCTGCCAACAGCCGCCCTCCAAATCCTCAGTAAAATGAACTTTTCAGTTTTCACTAGGAGCATTGACAACGTTAATTCAACTGCTGATAAGATTAGCACTATCATTGCTCCTGTAGTCATACGAGAAATAGGTTTTTGTTGTCAAAAGTCTTTATGAAATAAATAAGCCACTCAGACTGTGTTGTTGATCCTAGTTTTCAACTCTTGGTGGAAATTTGAATCCTCCATAACCTACTTACACACTATGAATCTATAGCTTTCAGTTTCTTGTTACTTGTTTCCCATTTATTCAGTGAATGAGCCCTAATTTCCCAAAATCAAAACACTCAACATGTCTTCTTCCTCTTCGAAAATCAGCTACGGTAATCAACGTCGTATTAGTAACAATCATGGGCTGGAAAACTTAATAGTGTGAACATAGATGAAGCATCAATTTAAGGTCACACGGTTGATTCATCAACCGGAGTGCAAGAAATTTCAATTTCCGGGGTTAGTTACCAAGGTTGTTAAGGTATAGATTCATAAGCGATATCCTATTCTAGTTTTAAGACGCAACAAGATAGGGGTGCAAATGAAAATTTTAAAAACTTATAAAACAAAATGAATTTAAAAAGAAAATTATTTTTTTGATTATTTTATTATTTAATATTAATTATTTAAATAAAAATTATTTAACTATTTAATTTAAACTATTTAAATTATACTAAAAAGATTTATACTACAAATTTTAACTAGAAAATTGCAAAATTAATTCCTAAAAATATAAAATGACTTAAAATAAATTTAAAAACTAAAAATACTTCTTTTTGTCTCTTTGTGGAATTTTATATTAATTAAATACTAATAATATTAATTAAACTATTTTAACTAATTTAAATTACTAATAATACTAAAAATGACTTAGAAAATTAAAAAAAAAAATTATAAATCTAATTAACCATCACAGGAATCCTAAAAAATTATAAAAAGTTTATAAAAATTATATTTAGACTATTTTACTAATTATTAACTAATTTATTAATTAAAAACTAATTTAACTAAATTAATTAAGAAAATTAGAAAATGAACAGTAGAAATTAAGAAACTATTTTCTAAAAATACTAAATGATTTATAAAACATAGAAAAAATATGAAAAGGTACTGTTATTAATTAAAAATTAATAAAACTATTTAATTACTAATATTACTTAATTATTTAATTAAACTAATTTTAATTCTAATAATTACTAAATTAAAAGAGAAAAATTTAGAAAAATTACTGAAAATACTTTAAGATTAAAGAAAATTAAGAAAAATATAAAAATGATGAAGTGCTTAATAATAGGCTAAAAAGAAAAAATTAAAAAGATAAATCCTATTAAATAGAAGCTATCACTATTTTTAAAGTTGGTTTTTGTTGTTTTTTTTTTTTTTTTTTTTTTTTGACTAGTGATTATAAGCTAAAAATGAACAACTTTTGTGAAACCACTTTTGTTATAGCTTATTAATAAGCTATGTGCACCCCCTTGTGCTTAAGAGTTGAAGTTTAAAGCTTATTAGGACTTGTGGACTTATGAAAAAGCTATCAAATGCACAAATAAGCTCAAACAGATGGATAACAACTTGAAGCAAGCAAAATAACACAGATAAGCACTCTGAATAAGCTGTTAGAACCAAATAAGCACTTATACAAAACACTAGGCCAAAACATGCCAAACACAGGGACTTTGGACCTATGTGGGGTCCACAAAAGTCAAAAGGAGTCCAAAGTGAGACTTGGACTTCAAAGTTGACCTAGTCAATCTTCAAAATAAGCCAATAAGCTGGGCTTATTGCTTATTATTGAGATCTATGTGAGACTTGGTATATAGGCTCAAAGACTGAGTCACTCAGTGTACTCAGAGAAATGAACAACCTAAAAGTTACTTGCAGCCCTACCAAATAAGCTTGAAATGGTAAAATAAGCCTTGAACTATCAAGATAGGTTGCTTGGCTTTCCAAAAAGCCAATAAGCTAAGGGTGGGGCCCACTCATGAACTAGCTATGGTCCTGGGAATATTGGTGATCAATACTGAGTACTCAGTATGTGATTGTGAAATAAGCAAACTCCAAGGCCAAAATAAGCTATGCTACAGAGAACTGAGATCCAATTTTATTGATGATCTAAAAAGACAAGCTGACAAGCTTTCCAAAAAGCTAAAAAAAACAAGGGCTAATGTTTTAGTTTGCACCCTGGAGGGGGGTTTGAAAATTTGACCAAATGCACAAAGTGCCTTGGTGCAAAAGGGTGGTTTGCCCTGCAGGCTTAAATAAGCACTTGCACAAGCTTAAAAAAATTCACAAAAATAAGCTGAATGTGGGATTTGAAAGTTAAGCTGACACACTAAGACTTGTGAAAAGCTCTGGGTCCCAATCCAATCACAAAAATCAAAACAATTCTTCCCATTTTTGGTTTTCTGACAACACTATAAGTTTTGACTTTTTGATTTTTGCTCTCAGTTGACTAAGATGAACTTGAATCCTGATTTTATGAATGATGTTGGTTTAATAAGCTATATAAAAGCTAAATTAAGCTAGACCACTCATTTGTGAATGGAAATGGGGCATAAGCCACTCTTTAACCAACACAGAGGGTTAATTTAGACCTAATTCCAATTGATTTTGACTTTTGATGAAACAAGACCAAGTTTTTGTGGTATTTCTGATTTACTAGACTCTATTGTGACATGTATCAAGTAACAACAACAACAACATAAACAACTTAGAACACAGAGTAACAGCAAAAACCAAACACTACTTATACAAGACAGTATTGAAGAAACTTACGTAAAAAGAAGCCTAAGCACAATCTATTGACTAATAACAATCTAATAAGCTATAAGGAAGCAAAATAAGCAATTATGAACTACTATTATACTAGAAAATATGGGAATGAGAAAATTAGGCTTGCAACTGCCTTCCAAGCCTTTCTTCCAAGACCCAAGAACCAAGAATCACTTCCTAATGAACCTCCACAGGTTCTCTAACCCAGGGCAATCCAAAATCAACCCTGCTCCAGCTTCTTGATCATCAGCATTAGTATTTTTTGATTTTTTTTTTCTTATTTTCTTATTTTTTTTGAGTATTTTTTATTTCTTTGATCCTGAACTTCTTTTAGTGTTTCTAAAAGCTTCAATGAGCTTTCTGAGAGCTTATGTGAGCCTAGGAGTCCATATCATTAAGCAAAGACAATAATTAAGCTAATGAGAATTTTTGAAATAAAATTGAAAATTGCATAAACTGAGATAGGAACTAGAACTTGAATTTGATTAATGAAACAGTTGAGATTACACTAGAAGACACTAATACAATGCTTAAAAGCTTGAATTTGATTGAAAATACAAGATACAAACTTAACGACACTATTTTAGCTAAAATAAAACTATACCCTGCTCTTCTGTGCTTCTCTTCCTTTTATAGGCTTCAATTAGAGTTCCTGTAAGCCTTCTGAGACTTTCCCACTTGGAATTAGGGCCATTGGATTAGTATCTTTTAATCTAGTCCGTTTGCTGCTTTTGGCGCCAAAAATGAGATAAGGAAAATTGCACTGTTGCGTGTAATATGGGGGGGGGGGGGGGGGGGGCATTTATTGTGGAGGTGATGCTAGGTGAGGGTGGTGGAGTGGTGATGATGAATTTGCAAGTGGTGATAGAGAGGGGAGGTGGTTTCGCAGAGGAGGAAGGCTTATATATTGAGTTATGGATAATTTAATGATGCGTGGGAATCGCACCTTGCTTTACCTCTCGAGGGATCTCGCGAGGCTTACAACCCCCACCAGGCAGTGTACCTGATCGTTGTAGTATAGTATAGTGACAAGTACCGGGGGATTGATCGTTCAGCTTAGGAATAGTGTCGCTAGGATTAGAAAACCTAATTAATAGTTCTAGAGGTGAAAGATGATTATTTTTGTATTTTTATATTTTTATTAAAGCAAGTAAAATCTCGGGTTTTGAAGGAGTGGGCGGAATTAGTTGCTAATCAACTAACCCAAAGCTAAGATGCCATCAAAATAAAATAATAAAAATGAAATTAAACTAATTAAACTAAGGTTGTGAGCAGTAATTGGAGAAATTGTGTTTACTTAGACTTCACTACTCCCTAGATATCTTGTACATGTTAATTACTTGTTACACTTGTATGAATGACGGGTTGTATTCCTTAATACCATTCGTGGGGTGGCATACATAACTCCCCAACTCTATGAGCTCTTATCTCCTCCTACACCATGACCCAGCACAACTATAGGGATTGTAAACAGTGGCTCATGCATTAAATACAACCAATAAAGACCTAGTACGCCTCGGTTCATGTTTCTTAAGACGTTCAAGCATGTTACCATTTGGAGATCTGCCAGTTTTCTTAAGCCTAACATATAAATCATTCATTCAAAACAAGAATAGACAAGTAATCAACACATAATCAACATCTAGGTTTCATTAGATCTAAGCAAACACAAGAGATATCTAGCCTAGCATAGTAGAATTGAGACAAGAACAAGAGATAAACAACCAACACATAGACATATTGATTGAATTGAAAGTACACTTATCTCAATTACAATGCAAGGTCTCAAGGGTTTGGAACCCTTGAAAAACCTGTGAAAGAGGCATCAAAATCGTCTTTAGGGTTTCACCAAAACTTCTCCCTTTTTTAATGAAAAAAACTAGAAAACTATATATAGGAAAAACAGTCTGACGGCGTCAAGAGTTAATTCTGACGCCGTCACCTCACCGCCATAAACTTCCTCGGACGGCCTTGATCCACTTATGACGGCCTATGTGACGCCGTCACCACCCACGGTAAATTAATTTTGGCCACTTTGACGCCGTCACAAGTACGTCTGACGCCGTCACCAGCTACGGTAAATTATTCTCCATGTCTGACGCCGTCAAGAGGCAAGTCTTGACGTCGTCACCTTGTATCCTCAGCTTGGATTTTTGATACTTTGCCGTTTTCTTCACTTTATGCTCCAAAAACGTCCAAAATAGCCTCTTTTCCAGAATTCACTCTCCAAACACCTAAAATCACAAAAGGAACGATTTAGGGCAATATTTGATCAAATAAAGTCGGATTCGGGCTTAAATGACCCCCTAAAAACGGATCATTTTTCGCCTCATCATTTAACGTTAATAAAATCAACCGATACGGTTATCAGAATTATCGGACTAAAAGCCGATGAGAACTCGTCGAGTGTATCGGAAGACGTTATTAATGAGAAATGTATCCTATAACTATTACTAGATGATATAACTTTGGAATCAATAAGAAAACGGAAGAATGGTTAAATTTATCAAATACATGAGTTTGATAAATATTTGACCCTTCATACGAGAACTTATCGACTCTCAAGGTCATATCCTTTGACCTTATCTTTGACTTGAGACTTGACTTGTGTGACGTTTCATGCTTTTATGAACTACTTGACTTGATTGATTACATATATGCCGTTATTTGCTACTTGACTACTACCTATGTGGATACTTAACATGCTTGCTTGGCGTGAGTTCACTCGAGTCGAGACTTTGTCTCTAACGCGCACACACACGACGATACCAAACAATACCAAGCGATAACTAACGATTTTCTAACGGATATTTTGGAAAGTAAATGGAAACATTTGGGAAATTATTGGGATACGTTAAACTTTTGTAAACGATGTTGAGATGAGTTTTATATGATTAGGTTGTGCCAAGCCCATAGTTACCGACACTTGTTAGCTGCTTTGCTTGCTTATTTCTATTTGGTTATACTGTGCATGCTACTCCCGAAGTAATTGTAATTATGATTTGCTGGAATCGAGGTGAGTTTCATAGCCCCACTTTTACTCATTCTTTATTTATTTCTAAACTTGGGGGAGAAAACATGCAAACTATTTTCTCGGACCTGCTACTACATTTTGTTTTGCTATATTGTGTTGGCTAGTTAAGGTTAGATTTGCGGTAGATGTTGCCTTATGCTAGGGCTGCCTTGGAACCTAGCTGAGAATAGATATCTATCTCCGGCGTAGTTAGGGTAATAATGGGTGGTTCCTTGCTATAACGTATTCCTGGCTAGTGACCGCCGAGGGGCCCACTCACTACGACCATTTAATAGCGATTGATATGGAATTGATTTGGAATGATGTTGAATAGCGAAATCTATGTCTGCCTCTAGTCACACACATCACTTAACTCTTCAGGTCCACAACTGCTTTTAACATAAACCTATGAACTCACTAGTGTGAGCTGACCCTTTTTAGCATGTTTTCTCAGGAAGCTAAGATGTTAGCACGATGTACTGGAACTTCGAAGACTTGGCATTCGGCATGGTTGAAGGATCGACAAGCACTCTGATTTTACTATGAGGACCTATCTTTCTGTTACTTTTGGGCTTTCTTTTATTACTTTTGATGAATGTAAATTTTACAACCGAATATTGGATTTTCTTTACGTTCAAATCTATACTATTTTGTTGTCTATACTTGTGTTGTATACCAATCCCAGTAGCACCCAGAAAGCTAGATAAGTCTTCCACTGTACCAATTTTTGGGGGTGTTACAGATACTAATAATCATCTAAGTAAATCAATACATATTAATACTATACATTTAGTAGAGACTTTTTAAAGATGGTAATTCACAATTTATCAATAAGCTGAAGGGAGTAAAGCTAAAGCTACGTATGAGAATAATTAGGAAAATAAAAAAAATAGATTATATTAATAAAGTTAAAAGTAAAACAATATAATAATTAATATTGTTGAGTAAACTATGATGAATTTGAAAGAAAATTACTCTCAAAATGAAAAATAAATAAATAAATAAATAATAAAAAAAATTGTTCGCTATCCGGAAGATGAAACGGTGGCAAGTATAATATATATATATATATATATATATATATATATATATATATATATATATATATATATATATATATATATATATATATTAATTTGCCCTTCTGAAAAAATAAGGAGCTGTTTAGTTGGCGAGGGAAATTTTTCAGATGAAAGAGAAAAATTAAAAATTCGTTTAGTTAAACTTGTTTTCAACAATTTTCAAAAAATGTGAAATTCTCATTCTTTAAATTTTAACTAAAAGTTTGAAAAGCCCATTATACTCTTCTCACTTTTTTCATTATCAGATAATTTAGAAATAGAAAAACTGGAAAATTTTTCACCAACTAAGCGACACCTAAGATTTTGGTTCGATCTCAACTCACGGTTAAAACGCACGTAAACACATGCTCATTGTCCAACGCTAGGTGTTTAGGAAGGCCAATCGTCGCTTATACGAAATTTCGATTTCTCCGTCGATTTAAACAAAATTGTTATATGTTGTTATTTTATACTCTATAAATCTTTTATATAATAAAACAAAACCCCTATTGGGAATTTTCCATTTCAAAAAAATTAATTCATACCTTATTTAGTAATAATTGTATTTAAAAAAAAAAATATTATTTTCTTATTAGGTAACATTTTATATTTATCCATAACACAAGTAGAAAATAAATACAAAAAATATAGATAAGATACAATTAACACAAGTAGAAGATAAATACAAAAAATATAGATAAGATACAATTAATAATAAAATTAAAATTTTTAAATAATTATCTTTAATAATAAAAAACTATAATTAAACATCATAAATCAAACAAAATAAAAATTAAATTATTTATTTTTTAATAAATAAAAATATATAATTCAAAAAATTTTAAAAAACCCGCGCATGCGCGCAGGCATTATAACTAGTAGTTAACAAAAGTATATAAATCTGGGTATTATTGATTTTGTTTTCTTTTGAACAAGAAATGTATTACTACGTATTAGTGAGTCGGTGTTAACGTATTAGCCCGCCCACCCAAACATAAAGCATAAACCACCCCGGGAATATAAAAAAGAATGCTGCTGAGACTTCAACACCGTGTAACCACCATGACCGCCGCCATGCTATCGTCATCATCATCGATAACCCTCAGAAACCTTTCGTCACCATCTTCACCACCACGCTCCAGTCTCTTCCGTCCTCTAAACCACCACCACCTCCCCTTCACCACTCCTTCACACAAACTCTCACTCCGTTGCTTCGCTTCCTCCGCCACCGCTGCGGTTAATAAAATCACCGTCACTAATCCAATAGTTGAAATGGACGGTAATTTTTTTTATAAACTTTCACTCGCTGGTTAATAATTAATTAATAGGATAGTGATTTCTAATATTTTGTGAAAAGTTAGATACATTTTGAACAAGTTAGATACATTTTGTGACAAGTTATCGGATAATTAATTAGTGTTGGTTGATAGTTTAAGTTTGTTTTGTTAGGTGATGAAATGACGAGGATCATATGGCAGATGATTAAAGACAAGGTTTTCAACATTGTTACTTTTTATTTTCTACAATTAATTTGATTAAGTTTAGTGGACATATTTGTTACTTATTGTTTTTATTTAAAAAAAATATATATATTTGTGACAGTTGATATTGCCGCATTTAGAGCTGGATATAAAGTATTATGATTTAGGGATATTGAATCGGGATGCTACGAATGATGAAGTTACTGTTGAAAGTGCTCATGCTGCTCTTAAGTAAGTCTTGCTCTTCTTTTCTATTTTTTATTTTAATCGTTTTGTATAAAGTTTGCGTTGTGGTTATAGTTTGTTATCTACTTTCTGTTTCCGGGTAGTTTAGGACTGTTTTTGGCTTGCATGGCTCCTTTAGATTCTGATCGATAAGGTTTGACGTTTATTCCAAGTCTCACTGGTTGTACGGTCTACCAGAGCCTAGGTACCAAGCTCTCTAGTTCGTACGTCAGTTATATTCCTTTATAGATCACGCAATTCAGGACTTCTATTTATCACATAGGCTTCATACTTTCATAGGCATGGGTTCAGGCATCTGGTTTTAGGCTCTAATGTAGGATTTCTTGTAGTGCCTGTTTAAAGAGGACATGTTAATTGTACAGACGATTCGACTCCTGCTAGATAGGGTTGATGCGGATGCTTTTGTCGAATTGCAGAATACATGTTACATTAGTTAGTCCAGACTTTAGTAGCCGAATCAAGTCCAGAGTCCGTTTTAGGCAAGTCATCCTTTGGAGTTTTAAGATTATTAACAATGTAAAATTGTAAATGAATGGAGTTGCTAGTATTGATGATGACAGTATGTGTTAATGTTAAATAGCTTTAGAAACGAAGTGATGAGTGCTGGTTCAAGTGTTTTCTGTCAATAGACTTTTTTATTTGCTTTCCCTACTGCAGAAAATTGCTTATATACGAACTTCTTTTGTCTTGCTTTCGTGATTGCCCAAAGTTGCTTATACGCATACTTCTTTGTTGCCATTCAAAGTCTTACCCAAATTGTTCATGTTTTGCAGGTATAATGTTGCTATAAAATGTGCTACAATTACACCTGGTTAGTCACTCTATCTATCACGACTTTTAATATGTTTTAACTCCAGTGCTTCACTTGCTCTTCTGTCACCTCTGTTAGATTTAATTTCATGATTTCCATACAACATAGACAGGTATAGAACAAAATTTGTTGTTTAGGTAGTTAGAGCTGTATCTTAACATATAGGATGAGTTTCTCCCTATTATTATACACTACATAGATGTCTCTTTTGTGCACAATTGATTGTATAGGCTGCTAGTTGTTTTCTTGTTTGATCTATAGTTATATGAATGCTGATGGCACTTTAGAAAGTGGCCTTATTATTCCACCTTAGTGGTTTTGTGTTGAGGTGCCTCAAGAAGCTTCTCCTGTTGCGGATGCTTTGCTATGTCTAGAATATACTCATCTGAAAGTTCGCCCTTGGCTTCGAAAAACTTTTATCATTTGTTGCAATCCCTTCTATGAGTATGTTTGGTTTCCCAGGAGCGTTATAAGTTCTTGGCCTGGTTAATAGTATGCAATTATTGTTTAACTAACAGAATCTAGTTAATGTTCTATGCAAATTAAATTTTACTGTCTTATTGTTTTCATTCATGCAAGTCTAAATTTCAGATAATGTAGTTTGTTTCTAATTTTGCAGACGAGACGAGAGTCAAGGAATTTGGGTTAAAGTCTATGTGGAGGAGTCCCAACGGCACTATCAGGAATATATTAGATGGTTTGTATTTGATTTCCACAGTGGTCAAAAATTTCTGCTCTGTTGGTTTCGTGATACTCAATTGTACTCTAAATTTCGTGCTGTTTATCTCTTATTTACCTGTGGGCAATCATCTAGGCCAACCCACAAAGTTATCTTTGAGTAACGGGTGTGAAGATTAACAGATTAAGGCACACATCACACATGCTCGCAATAGACTGTAGATATATTGAGAACTCTTGTCCAACCTGTGTGACCCATTATGTTGTCTTTTCATGGTCATGGGTAGCATAAAAATTGTGTTCGTGGGCTTTGTATTGGCATTTTTTTGCACTCTTGGTATTCGATTGTAGTTGTGAACTTCTCTGTTATTTCTTACTAATTAAAATCAATCTGTGAATGTCAGGGACGGTTTTCCGTGAGCCTATTATGTGCACAAATGTTCCAAGGATAGTTCCAGGTAATATCTAAATATTACGCACAACCTTTCTTTTGTAATCAAGGATGAACAGTGGAAACTAAATATTTTTCTTTGCCAAATTTCTGGTGTTAATTTGCAGGGTGGAAGAAACCGATCTGTATTGGCAGGCATGCTTTTGGTGACCAGTATCGTGCTACAGATACAGTCATTAAAGGCCCAGGAAAACTCAAGATGGTTTTTGGTATGCAAAAAGTTATTTCCTGACCAATCAATTTGTACTTGAAAGCATTAGATAGATTTCTATAAGGTGTTTGTTTCAAATTTTCTTAGTTCCCGAGGATGGTGAAACTCCTACGGAGCTTGATGTTTTTGACTTTAAAGGTCCTGGCATTGCACTTGCTATGTATAATGTTGATGAGGTTTGTCTTACTAATTTAACTTATTTATCACATTTCGTATGAAGAATATCTTATGGTAGGAATTTAATATCTCCATAGTCCATCCGCTCCTTTGCTGAAGCGTCAATGGCAATGGCACTTTCGAAGAAATGGCCTCTGTATTTGAGCACTAAAAATACCATTTTGAAGAAATATGATGGCAGGTAACAGTGTAATTTTTTCTGATAGGCATTTACTTCAATATTTGACCATATTTATGAATAGTGAGCTTACCCTCTACCCTATGTTGATCACGGCAGGTTTAAGGATATCTTTCAAGAGGTATATGAACAGAATTGGAAGGATAAATTCGAGCAACATTCAATATGGTAATGCCCTTTTTTATTATACACATGGGTTTGTACTTACATTGGTGGTGTTTGTTGGATGCCAGATACATGCAAATAAATAGTTATAGTCTGTGATCTGTTGCTTAATTTAAGGTATGAGCATCGGTTGATTGATGACATGGTGGCTTATGCAATCAAAAGTGATGGTGGGTATGTCTGGGCATGCAAGAACTATGATGGAGATGTTCAGAGCGATTTACTTGCGCAAGGTGATGTTGAGTCTGATGTATCACTGTATAGTTGAAAGGCAAAAAAAGAAGCAATAGATTATGAATTAGCGCAATATGCAATTGTTGCAGAATTTAACCTTAATAATTACAGAGTTAAATAAGAACATCACAAGCTCTTTATTTTGACTAAAGGTTTATTTTTGTATGTGCAGGCTTTGGTTCTCTGGGCCTTATGACTTCAGTTTTGGTCAGTTAGAAATAATACTTTGTGTACTTATTTGCAAAGGTTATGTGGTTTTTAAGATGTTACATTAATATTATACAAAAACATGGTTTACAGCTATCATCAGATGGGAAAACACTGGAAGCTGAGGCAGCCCATGGCACTGTTACACGTCATTTTCGGCAGCACCAGAAGGGAAATGAAACCAGCACAAACAGTATCGCTTCTATCTTTGCATGGACAAGAGGACTTGAACATCGGTGAGTTTCTCCTATCACCTACAATTTTTTTTTTTTTTTTTTTTTTTGAAACTTTTGTCTAAATTACGTTCACTTTAGTTACAGTTTTTTTGCCTGGTTGGACCTTATAATCCAATTTCCCGTTTATTTTCTACTAAACTTTTGTTCCTAATACTATTTGCGTTATCTTGATATTTGTATACTACATTTTGTTGATCAGGGCCAAGTTGGATAAGAATGATAAATTGGCTGATTTCGTTCTAAAGCTGGAAAGTGCATGCGTTGAGACAGTTGAGTCTGGAAAGATGACCAAGGATCTTGCCATTTTAATCCATGGACCGACGTGGGTGCCTACTTTCACTATCTCATTCAGTTTACCCTCCCTTCAATAATTTTAACTTGTATACTTGATAGAGAGTCGATTTGGGCTGTTTTTCCTGATAAACGGGTAAAACTACAAAATTTAAAAAACAAACATGCCAAAAGTCACCTATAATTAATTGTTTAGAAGGTAGAATATAGGTTTGCTTCCCATCTTCGGCTTAAAGATGGTTTTGGTATTGTAATAAAAGTTTCTGCCATAAAGAAAGGGATAATAATCTGATTTATATCGATTATAAAAGTGGACAATTTAATAAGTTGCTCATTTGACTTGAACTTCCATTGACCTATTACTGAACTCGCCTATTTTGCTACCTCTTTTGAAAAATATGAACTATAATCTTTGGCTGACATGATATCTTGCTTCGACATCCTGGAAAGTTTTTTATATCAGTTTTTATCTTCTGAGATAATTGCATGTGTACAGGGCATCAAGGGAATCCTACTTGAACACGGAAGAGTTCATTGATGCTGTTGCTCAGAATCTGGAGTCGAAGCTTCAACCTGTAGCGGCTCATTAAATTATTATCGATACACAACATCCATGGGGTTTGCCAGTGGGTTGATTGATTTGTGCTTGCTAGGCATAAAAGCTGTTCCCACCCCTGTGAAAATGGATAGCAGACAGATACAACTACATACTTCGGAGCCTTTTCGTGAAAATAATTTTTTTGCACAGGATCAGTCATTCAGATCTAAGGTAGCACCTTTTGAAGCTAAATGTTAATCGAGTTGGTTTTTGTAAGATATTGCTTAGACATTTGTTTTATGGTGCAATCATGCAACATGGTTAGACAAAAGGGGTTCACTATTCTCATGGTTGATGTTTTTTGTGTTACATTACTCTTATGAAACCATCAATTTGGGTATTTACAGATGGTGAATGGTGATGGTGTGTGGCTCAGATAATGGGTCAAAACCAAACTTTTGGAACGGTCAGGTTAGCCGAAATTAGAGGTGGCAAAATTTGCTCATATGCAAAAAGTTGGGCTGCTATGAGCAATTTTTCAAAAGCTGGGAGCTTCTTTAGCATGGGCATTCTCTCAATTTGTCTAAATAGGCATTTTCAAAAGCTGGGAGCTTTTATTTTTCCCTTTGTATGATCGATGTTTTCAAACTTTGTAAAGCCTATATATATAAAGTTAAAATCTATAGCTACTCATCACAAAAAAACTCATTATACTTTCTGAATTCTTAAACCACTCATTATATATCATCGTTATGACTCGTTATGCTTAATTAAATACTCTTTCTCACATTAAAAGACATTAATGCCCCTTGTCTTCTTCACAAGCAATAACCACCACCTTCGGCCATCAAAACCACCACCACTTCCGGCACCTATTAACAGCCCATAACCCTCCACTTCTGCACTTATTAACACCATTTGAACTAACACATTTCCTTCAATCCATTAATTACATCCCTTCATCCTCGTCTTCATCGCCACCACCCAAGAAATTGCGGCATATCCTCATTAATCAAAGCCATGATAGTTTTTGTACGGGTAATGATTCTATATGTGACACCTCCATTTTTATAAACTTATACTAAAACTTAGGACAAATTACCTGAAAATGTATTTAACTTGCCACTTTTTACCATTGTATGTAGTCATCTTTTTTTTCCTAATGTGTGACTTAACTTTCAAATTTGGTACATTATGTGTATTTTGTGACCATTTACCCTTACATTTTCAAAATTTTGAAGGGTAAAATGGTCATTTTACAAGGCTAAAAAGTCACAAAATACACACAATGTACCAAATTCGAAAGTTAAGTCACACATTAGGAAAAAAAAAAAAATGGCTACATACAATGTTAAAAAGTGTCAAGTTAAATACATTTTCAGGTAATTTACCCTAACACTTAAAACAAAACTTTAAAATTTCAATTTTTCTTATTTGACTGTTTTCTGAAATTAAGTTGGGGTTTTTGAAGATCAGCCAAAAGGGTATTCGAAAATGTAACAAATTTTCAAAAATATTAATGATACAATTATCAATCGACATAAGCTAGTCACGTATCTCTTGAATAGCATAGCTTTACGAGTTGAAATATGACGGCTATAGTATTTTAGGCTGATAGATACACATTATTAAAGCATTAAAACATCAAAGAAATTTTAACATGTTCAACTCTATTACAGTTAATCAATCAGAATCATTATTACTGTATTTATAACGAAGAAAATCAATGAAATTATATGCATTTTTTCTGCTATTCGAATGAGATTCCAATGAACAAAGGTTGTTATAATGAGACTTGCTGAAAATTTATGCAATTTTTCTATAAAAAAAACTATTATGTTTAATATAAAGGTGCATCTAGAACCATAAAATGACTCGCTATGTGCTTGAATCACTAGGTATACCAGTCACCTTCAATAACATTAATTTTGTCTGTTCTGACGACCTACAAACGACTTACACTACAAAAAAACATATCCAACAAAAATACAATTTAATTTAAGTAAAACACACACAAAACAAATACACGACCTCGGTCGTGATCTCGACCGACTTCCTCTGCCGACCGAGTGAGACCACATCAAGGGCGACCTCGTCCGACCCTCATTCGACCTTCATTGGTGCGAGTAGCCTAATAATAACTCATTTTGTGCTTAAATTTCTTACTAAAGCTTGTAAAGAGGCCTTGTGAACTTGTGCCGTAGCTGCAGCAGTTTCTAAAACTTCATTTTTCATACTCCCTCCGTCTCATATTAAATGTCCACTTTTGACTTTTCAAGTCTTTTTTTTTCAACTTTGACCTTAAATATTTTTATTTGTATTATATGATATTTGATAAAAATCATGTCAATGAAAAGTACATTTAAAACCCAATTCATCCATATATTTTACATCATGTATTATATATCATAAATAAAAATATTTAACGTCAAAGTTGATAAAACAAGACTTTGAAAATTCAAAGTGGACATTTAATATGGGACGGAGGTAGTATTTAATATTTTTGAAATATAAATTGTTGGGGACAATTTGTTAATTTCGGATTTGAGGGTGCAATTTAGTTGGCCGGTTTGGGTATTTTAACCGGAATTTATGGTGGTTGTTTGGAGTTATATAATGTAGAAGATGAAGATGGATGAAGTGATCAAATTACTCATAACGGTTATGTATAATGATTGTTTTCAAAATTCAGAAAGCATAACGAGTTTTTGTGGTGAATATATAGAGTATTTATAGCTTTTACTATATATAAACATACAACTTTTTTGCTAGTTTTAATAAATTAAAACTTATTTTTTGTGACGTAAATTTAGCAATTAAGTTTAGTTTATTAGTTATAGTTATAAATGAACATGAGATCCTTCTTTTTTTAACGATGCCTAATTTTTAAAGCCACCCATTTGATCCATATTTCAACTTTGCCCGTTTGATCCGTGCCGATTAGAACCCGAGCCCATTTAGCCTGTTGCCCGAGCGCGCTCGACCTATCCATTTTGCCACCTCGTGCCGAAATATGTTATCCCCAAGATTATACAATATATTCTTATATCGATAATTACGATGTCTAATGTGAAATGATTTAGAATTAGGAGGGTCGTCCGCACTTTAAGCAACGTTTGGCGTATTTAAACTCTTTTTGTTTTGTTTTATATGATCCGTTAGTTCATATGCAACTTGAATAGATCAAATCAGTAGAGGTTGCAACCTTGATGTAATGTTGAGCAACTTTTCGCACCCGTGTTTTGTGCGTTCGGGATGTCACACTGAGCCCAGCCTTTGAGGTTTTTTTTTTTGAGCAAACAGTCTTTGAAATTTAAATGCCTTTTTTTGTAACGATCATCAATGATGTACACAAGAGTGAATTAATTAGAAGTTGACATTTACGTGTGCATGCGAGTTTGACCTACGTGGAAGCTTCTTTCACAATGTGAACAAGATAACGTGTAGCATCTCGGTACAAAGAAAAGCATTGGTACAAATAAAAGTTGGTAACTTTTGTGGAAGGTATTTTTGTGGGACAGCTTGCTTGAAGAAGCTAGACATTTGGCTTCCACTAGGAGGCTTTTAATGTATAGAGGATGATAGTCGTCAGTAATGAGATCAGCATTTGATGGATTTGATAGATATTTAGCATGTCGATGGATCACGTTTATGGTTAAACTTATTTTTATAAGAGCGATAGGTTTAATAAAATCTCAATATTTTATTTTTGTCACGTCATGTCACATCAACTTTAACATTTTTATGTGGTGAGTTATCCACACCCTCCTATAAAGAGGGTATCCAATCATTAGATGCATCACCGGCATAAACAGTGTGCATTGCGAGTTATACGGTTTGATCAAACTCTCCCTGATGTGACAATATAGAGAGGGTTTGTATAACATAACTGATAGCCCTTACTTAAATCACCAAAATCACTCTTCTTCGTAACATCTCTTTTGGACCCACAAACAAATCATTTTTAATACTAGTAATAAAAAAAATTACACACATATAAAGTGACACAACCAATAATCCAGCATACACCATAGAATTCGCGTGAGTTATAACACCATTATGCAACGGTATCATGGCATGGCTTTGGCGCAGTTAAATTTGCTTGGCGTAAAGATACCTAGCAGTAGCACATTAAGTAATGTGAAATATACTTTTTATATATCAATGAATAGTGATGAATTATCTCATTTTCTTTACGTCTTATTTTGACTAATCCACAAACTTTATGTAAACGGATACCATGATAACTCCCTCGAGAGGCGAGGGAGGACTAACCAGGTTGTTTACGATGCAACCATGCTACTTTCTACTCTATCTATTCTCATTTTGTTTCATAACTCACAAGTCAAACCATTTTTAATAGTTTCATAAATAGTTAAATCAATCGACGTAGTTTATAATATGCAATACAATTGCTTTAGTGGGAAATTTGAAAAACCCATAACTGCATAAGCAAAGTTAATCGTAACAAAATATTTGAGTTTCATATGTAGTCAACACATAGAAATGATTAGTTCGCAATTCTCAAAGGGTGGCCAACTTGATAACAACTGGTTATCAAATGAGCTTGAGGTTATCTCTTTGAGTGTTTGAGACCCGCTGAACACTATTATTCTTGTTGTAGCCGTCATTCATAAGAATCATATTACGCTAGAACTAGAAACTTTTTAAAAGGGAGACGATTTTACGCAATAGCTTTCTAATCGCACATATCAGTGTATCATCAAGTAAAGTATGATGCTAATATTGTACAAGTATTTAACACATAAATTGACGTGTCCCAATCAATAGTTAATATGTGCAAATTAATTATATAGACAGATAAAAATATAACATTCTAGGTCTTTCTTCAACGAAAAAACAAAACCATTATTCTATAGTAGTATATTCAAGTGATTTACCAATAAATAAACATACACAAAGAACCACGTCAATTAGAAAAATATAATTTTTGTCAATTCATTATGTGACTTGCAATAGAAACAATGACAACGTCGAAGATAAACATATTACCTTTACTGAGACTGAGAAGGCAAAAATTTACTACAACCATTTATGTCTGACTATGCAGTGGCGAAGCTAGAAATTTTTAGTGGGGGTCGGGATCTAATTTTTTTTCCAAACGCTATTTTTTGGGTAATATGTTCGGGTCGGTGATTCGATTCGGGTCGGGTCAAAAATTAAATACTATTATTATATAAAAAAAAAAGGTTTCAATCACTAAAAATGAAGTTATGGTTTTATTCTTCACCATAGTCACAATCTATAAATCTGTCCTACTCCTACATAAATTGCAAAAAACTTATATTAGTGGTACACGATTGACGATTCCTGCCAGGCTGCCATATTGAACTTTCAACCCCAATTTCTAATTTCTACTTAAATCCCTAATTTCTACTAAATCCCTAAATAAAAGACAAGTAGATTTAAAGACAATAAACCAGAAGGGCGGCGGCAGGCGTGGCGGAGGCTGGTCGGTCGTCGGCGGTGGCCGGCGGGACTGCAGGAGCCAGGAAGGCGGGAGGAGATGAGGGTCGAAGGGGGAGGGTTTGGGATTTGATTAATTGGTTTGTTAATTGTTATTTTTTTTTTATTATTATTATTATTATTATTATTATTATTATTATTATTATTATTATTATTATTATTATTATTATTATTTTAATGGGCTAAGTAATGGATTTTAGTTTGGGATTTGGTTTGTTAATGGATTTTAGTTTGGGTAGATGGGCTTATGTAAAATGTAATTTATCAATTTTATTGCTTAATGTATAAAAAAAAATTCACAATTAAAATGGGGGGTCAAAACCGAATATACCGAAATTTTTCTACACAAAAATTATATACCCCTACGTCGTAAAAAAATTTTCGGGGGGTCAGGCGCCCCTCCCCGCCCCTATATAGCTGCGCCATTGTGACTATGTCTTTTGAAACATAACTTAACTACAAGATTTAGAACTAATATCACTGAATTGGTGATGTCCGGATCTATGAGCTGTGACGATGAAGTCCGGAACTAGGAAGTCTGGAGTGTGAATCATTCTTTATGACTTGAGCTTGAAGTATGTTGTTGTACATCACAAAGAATCCGTTAGAAGGGGTCCTGAGGCTGTAGCGTCGAGAACCAATGGGCTGGTTGTGATAGCGCCAAAACCGATGGCGTGAAAGAGGAGGGGGTGTCAGCCTCGCTTAATACGTTAGCGTTATCTGTCTGCACGAGGCTTTTCAGCACCCCACACTGGGTGCTCTTATAGTTAACCACACTGATTCGTTTAGAGAAAATTCATTACCAAAAATATGAGAAAGTCTCAAGTTCAATTTTTAGTAGGTGTAAATCATTTTAAAATCATGAAAAATAGGACTTTACTCGGTTTGATTATGGGTAACAATCAATGTTTTGAAACTCGGGTCGACCCGGCCGGTTCAACTGGTCGGACCGGTGCCTGACCACAAAAACATGTCAAAAGTACCCGGGTTTTTAAAACCGGGTTAACCAGTTAGACCCGCCGGGTTTTGAGTGACCCGATTTAACTCGGGTCTTGAAACCTGGCCGAGTTTGGTTCTTTTCAAAGTTTTCTTATAAAAACCAGGTTGACCCTGTGGTCGAACCGGATGATCCGGTCGAAAAAAATAAAAAATAATAAATAAAAAACAGGATTGACCCGTGCCCAATAACTCGACTGGATCGATTTAAAACCCGATTTTTAAAACATTGTTAAAAATCTTCAACCAATCATATATGTCATAGAACCTATCAACCAATCATAGCCACCCATTTATATTTTTCACTTTTTTTTTTCGAAACAACATATCTTGCAAATGGTAAATCTTCAAGCTACAAAAAAAATACCATCACGACGAGAATTAAATTATCTTTCTATAGATATGCATTGTTATATACTTTCGACAAACTTTTTTTTTTTAATTTCCGCCCAGAAAGAATCATATATGATTCGTAAAAATCATATATGATTCGTAAAAAATCATATATGATTCGATTCTTACGAATCATATATGATTCTTACGAATCATATATGATTTGTTAAAATCGAATCATATATGATTTTTCTGGGCGAAAATATATAACAATGCATGTCTATAGAAAAATAATTTAATTTTCGTCGCGATGGTATTTTTTTTTGTAGCTTGACGATTTACGGTTTGCGAGATATTTAAGTTTTAAAAAAAGGGTGAAAGTTTATTTTTTTTAAAAATGAGTGGTTAAAATTGTTTGATGGGTTCTATGGTAAAAGTTGGATCTATAAAGAACTTTTGGCTTGTTAACAATTAATCAATGTCCAAAACGATTATAATCATAAAAAAAAATAATAACATGTACACGTGGAATGGGAATAAAAATAAGAGGAGCGTGTTCGAAATCATTATTAACCAGAGTCTATAAATATCCCCCGGACCGAACCCCATTTACCATCCACATTCATTCATTTATTCTCTTTACCTAATTTCAATTCCAATCAAATCAATGGCTTCAGCAAAGGCTAAGGAAATCGTTTCATCCAACCCTGTTGTCGTCTTCAGGTTTCATTTAATCGCTATCATTCTTTTTTCTTATCTTTAATTGGATATATAGATTGTTATTGATTGATTAATTAATTAATTGGGCAGCAAATCGTATTGTCCGTACTGTGTGAGTGTTAAGAAGCTGCTGACTGAGACTGGTGCTTCATTCAAAGCTATTGAGCTTGACCAAGAAAGTTTGTTCCTCCTCTTTCTCTCCATTCTTTTTCCGTTTGATTGTTAATTTTACGAATTGCCATTTTTATCAAACCTACCTTATTCCATGTTTAATGATATAATTAAGATTATATATAATTGAAACCGTTAAATAGGATTCGGTTTTATGGTTTTTGGGTATGTTTGGCAAAATTAGCCGTAACCGCTGTTATGAAAGTGTTCCGTAACATAACTGTATTTTGTGATTCTAAAGTGTAAAATGGCGTAAAAATCTAAATGTTGTTTACACTAAATGCTTCTTCAAGTAGCATTTTAAAAACAAAATAAAAAGTTATTGCTCCTTGCCAAACAAGCTTTTGATTTTAAATGCTAAACACTCTCAAAAGCTCCTTGCCAAATGTACCCTATGTATAAAGATTTGCCATTTCTTCATCCAATCAGTGTTCAAGAGGTTCAAGTTTCGTTGCTGACATTTGTGTCAATTATGTGAGGTAGACTGCGTTTGGCGCGGGACTTATAGGGGCAACTAGCTTTTAAAATAAGCTACCTTATAAAATAAGCTTTGTTTGTCACACATGCTTATGGAAGCTTTTATAAGCCATAAGCCTCCATAAGTCCATGTAGTTGAAACGGGCTTATAGTTAGTCAAGTTACTAAAATACCCTTCAAAATATAGTGAATTATTACGCAAAAGTTGGAAATATATTTGAAAATAATTTGATGTATTTCAATGCGATTTCACATTTATAAGCTCCAGCTCCAACTCATTTGCCAAACAGCGCTATAAAAATATAAGTAAGCTCCAACTTCCGGCTTATAATATAAGCTCCAACCCCACCTCCGGCCCATTTCGCCAAACATACTGGTAGTAGGTGTGTGTGAATAATTTGCCGTTAATTTTCTTTTTCTTTTTTGATTTGAGCTTCACAACAATTGGAATAAGGGAGACTTTGCAAAAAACTACGGATTTTTTTTTTTTTTTTTTTTTTTTTTTTTTTTTTTTTTTTTTTAATAATCTAGAAATGCTTGTTTACTAGTCTTTTACCAATAAACTCATTATCTTCTATTGAAAATAGTAGGGTAGCCGCGCAATGCGGCGGTGGGTACCCGGTGACTAATTTTGTGGCGAGCAAATATTTTTCATTTATACCGCGTGTTGCTGCGGGCCGGGTTGATTTTTAGTCGACGTATTTTTTTCATTTTTTTTTATTGTGGCTTTTTTGTTTCGTAATTTTTATGATATTTGTATAAATTTAAACCATAAGCCACTCGTAAAGCAAAAGTAACATATTCATGTTTTAGGCTGCTGCTGGATCTCGAATAATGTGTTAATTATATTGTACTTTGTGGTTAAAAAAATGTATTTTTTGATGAAGGGGTGTTTTTAATAGTGTATTAATTGTATTAGGTGAGTATTATTTTTTTAGTTTTATGTGTGCTTTGAATCCTTGTAAATAATGCATATAAGGTAGTATTTTTCACTTAAGGGGTATTTTAATGACTACTATTTAATATCATTAATTTTTTTGATAGAAAAGTGGTCTGAAAATGACTCCAAGCTTATTTTTGTTGTACCATATGCTTGTTTTGTTGTAATTCTCAAAATTGGGTGCATTAAAGTGTTGTAAACCATGCTTTATTTCTTGTAAGTCTGAAAATTTTAGAGAGAGATTCATTTGTGCATTATATGTAGTATAGATATAGATTCCATTAGTGTAGTGTGTAACTAACCTTATTGTGTCCACCACTTGCCCCTATTTTCATGATCTATCTTGTCCATATATGTGAGAATACCTTTACTTGAAATGGATTGCGTTAGCAGCAAACCGAATTGGATGGCTGTTATTGTGACTTGCAGCGCTCTTGCATTATTTCGTCTCCCTCTCCCAAAAGTTTTAGGTCCGAGGCTTAAAATATGTGATCTTACCAACTCGTAGGCTTACGAGTCCTTTGTTTTATCACGGGTTATATTATTTCAGAGAGAGATATTGGAGTATTTCTGATTGCAAACATGTAGAGTGTATATGAACGAATGCTCAAGTAGATGTAAGTTAGTGATTTCAAGGAACTGACAGAAATCATGGTGCATGATCTGTATAAATTGAACGACAACTTAGGGAAACAATTATATTCCATGATCAAGAAGTTTAATCTTGGAATTTCTTCCGCAGAAGAAGCTTAAAATCTGTAAATTCGATTCAGCAATACAATATGCCTTACTTTATGCTATGTCATTTTCATGGTCATGCCAATTGATTTGCAAACATTGTTATATGTTCACCGGAAATTATGACTAAAAAACCTTATGTATCTATTTCTAAAGGTGATGGTAGTGCAATACAATCAGCATTGCACGAGTGGACTGGGCAACGAACTGTACCAAATGTGTTTATTGGTGGAAAGCACATTGGTGGCTGTGACAGTAAGGCCTTTATCATTTAAGCTCTTCTTATTTTACACAAAAAAATAGCTTTTGTCTTCTGAAGAACTGAACATTATGTTTGCCTCGATTTCCTGTAGATACCATTGCTTTGAACCAAGGAGGGAAGCTTGTTCCTATGTTGACAGAAGCTAAGGCAATTGCTACCAAATCTGCCTAAAGAATGCTTATTATATCTTATAAATAGTATTATGAACTTTCTGAACTTATGTTTATGTGTATTGGCTCCAGAACTTATGGGCTTCTTTAACTGATTCCAAATGTTGCATTTGGATATTCTATATTGGTTGAAGATAAATACATATCCATCTTATGAATATTTGCAAAATTGGGGGTCTGTTGCCTGTTTGTTACTTGCTTATATATGGTGTACCTGAAAGCAGCCATGGCTTGGCACGGAACTCTGCCTTATTTTATTCGATCATTTATTACAAAACTCTTGATAATTACCAAAAAGATATACGTATAATATTACTCAACTGAAATAGCCATTATACTATCATAGTACACAGTTTTCAGCGAGTGGCGCACTGCTAATCGCCTAATATGGGGTGTTGACATTGATCTCTGTTTAAGTTAGTAATGAACAGCGGCAAGCTTTTCAATCATTTGCAGCGATACCCATCTGCAGTGATACAAAATCGAGGGTGGCAGCTGGTTATACAAAACGATCAGTGCTATGATACCGGGAAAGGAAATTTTGTGCTTACATTGGAGATAGTGACCCAATACTCTAGTGTCTTAAGAGCCTTTCCCGACCGGTGTGTTTCACGTGCAAGAGCAACTGCTTCTGCCAAGGTGCCAACATATCCACTCACTGCAAGGGCTGCTGCTGCATTTAGGACCTGGCCCATTTATTTAAGTAGCAATAGTTAGAGCACTTAATTGATTCACATCTCCAGTTGGCTAGATGGTACAAAATGGGAAGGTTGGGTATTGGGTCAAAATAGGTCGGGTTGAATTGGACCGAAACAATTCTTGTCCAAATTTATGAAGAATTTCGAAACCAATGAGTGGGCCACTTTCAAGTTTCAACCTATTTGATCCATTCCATATTAAGCTGATTGTTTTACCAATTAGACAAGAACACAACCAGAATTAACACATTCAAGGTTCAAAATTGTCATCTCTGCATGACAAGACTTACCAATGCATCTGCAATAGGTCCTCTCTCTCCAGATAATACGTGTCTTAGCACCTCAGCGTTGTATTCTGGGTTCCCCCCTCGAAGGTCTTCGACCGTGCATCGAGGAATCCCAAAATCCACTGCAAAGGGATAGGGTGCATACAGGTTACGAGCTAAGTTAAGCCTTACGCTCAAGAGTAAAAATATAGCAGAAGAGAGTTCATACGTGGGTCAAAATGGAACTTATTGATCTTTTCTGGAGTGACATCATAAGCTACTCCAGGACCTATGTCATGTGTGAACTTTTATTATAGAATTAAAAATATCCAAGTGAATATTAGCAATATATATATTGACTGGTACCGAGCGGGCTCATCTCATCTAAGCCCCCAGAATGAACGACTAAAGCTCTTTTCATGCCAAATCTTTGCAGAGCTTTCGCCATTTTAGTAACCTACCACCAAAAGTGAAACAATGAACATCGCTGTTATATAGTTGGTAAAATGTGTAAAAGAACTTACCATGTCTTCATTGTACACCCCAACGACTGCAAAGGGAACCCGAGCAGGGTTGAGCATAGGGCCCAATGTGTTAAAAACAGTCTTCACTCCTAGCTTCTTTCGCACAGGTGCAACAATCTTCATTGATGGATGATAGTTGGGAGACATCATGAAACCGATGCCCACTTCTTCCAAACATATCCTCACTTCCTACAGCCTTCAAAATAGAGTTTGAACATAACATTCTTGACATGAAAAAGTCAAAAATCTTTTCTCGAGTATAAGGGTGTATGGAGGTTCATACTAACCTTTGGTTCCAAATTTATGTTTACTCCCAATGCTTCCAACACATCGGCACTTCCACAAGCAGAAGAGCTTGATCGATTCCCTTGCTGCAGGGTAATCAGATGTTCTGCTAATAAGATTGTATAAACTTTACATTGGATGACTTTTGACCCGGTTTGTTTTTCTTAATAAGTATATATGTTATGAATAAAACATAACTCTTAGTTTCCTAACTGAGCCTGAATTGTCCCTTGGCATAAAGACAAGTTTTCACCTTTGCAACTTTAACACCACATGTAGCAGCAAGTATTGCAGCTCCGGTTGATATATTAATTGTATTAGCCCCGTCTCCACCCGTGCCTACAATGTCAACTGCATTCTCTATCCCCTCCACTTTTCGGCAACATTTGATCATCGCCCTTGCTAACCCTACAATCTATATTCTAAGTATCAGAAATAAAATCCTACATTGTAGTAATAGCATGACCAGATGGTAGTCTAGGGTGTTGGTACAAACCCACGAACCAACAAATTAGGCTGAACAAGATTAAGCCTAGCGGTTTATGATAGGGTTTTTGACTCTATACAAATAATGTCCAAACCACTCGATTCAAATCAATTAGCGCCTTCACTGTTCAGATGTTTAATGAAACAAAGCTGAAACAATGCCGGTTGTAGTAATTGAGTTTGTGTGGAGTATTAGCTAACCAGAGACGTGTAAATGACTCTCATAGAGCTTTAATTCTAAATTAAAGCCTCTGAAATTTGTTTTACTTTTAGTTGAATCTGAAGTAGTCAATGGTCGTTTAATCCCTCATATAAGATCTGAACCTATAACATTGTCTGGGACTGAGAAAACACCCTAATGCGTTTAGATGAAAGGTTCTTTCATTAACTAGGCTCGCATTATCTTACTGTTTTATTGGATCAATGATCAATGTCGTAGGTTAAGATATTATTTGCGAGAGAAAACACCGTTTTAAAATAACCAGTTCCATATAAAATTTGTTATAAGTCATAAATGAAACAACTAACCTCTTCGAAAGTTTCTCCTTTGGCTCTAAGAAGAACAAGAAAAGCACTTATCAAAGCCTGACTACCTTCTCCCAATAACATCTCTAGTGATGTCTCCGCCTCCTCTTCACTCAAATCTACACAAGCCAGCAACTTCTCCATTACCTGCAACCAAATACAAAAATTCAGACACTGCTACAACCTCATTACTAAATATATGTCGGACAAAAATGGGTCTTTGGCCTGCAGTGTCTGTGAGATTGCGTATGCTTCCCAATGAACTGGTTGTGAGTTCAAGTCCAAACTATGACATGTGTAGGTTTATATAATGTAGCGAGTTTGTAAGTATGCCTTTCAAAAAAAAAAAAAAAAAAAAAAAAAACAAAAAAACAAAAAAAAACTGCGGCATATTTAAAGAGTAGCTACCTCTTTTGGAGAAGAAATAGGGAGTTGCAAGTCCAAATGTCAGCAACGAAGCCGAGTGTTAGTAGCTACAAAGTTAATATTCTTCCATGAACAATATTTGATTTGGATCTTAGGTGGTAATGCATTCCTGCAAATGCTACTACTACGGAAGATAACCGAGGAACTGCAAGAAAGTGTAACCGTCATTACTGATCAATTCGGCCCGTGAGTACTCAACTGTGTTATGATACTTGAATTGTTGCACCAATAAAATTTAAGTTTTGGCATTGTCTGATTTTTATAGCATTAATGCTACCTCAACTGCCTATCATTTAGTACAGGTGACAATTTTTGGAATGTGGGTCTATCTAAATGTGACATACATGGTCACATGAAAAAAACATTTTGAATAATGTACTGGCCTTTTAGATGTACCGAATTTTAGCATATTGAGATGAGTTAAGCTGGGTTGATTTCAAATGTTTGGTTAACTTTTACCTTGGTCTTTTAAGCTAATTAGTTACTTTAGATACTTAGACATAATAAGTGATTCTTTATATTTATTTTGTTGGAGAAATAATAATCTTCAGTTATTTAAAGCAGCAACAAAAAAAAAAAAAAAAAAAAAAAAAAAAAAAAAAAAAAAATGGAGATCCAATAATGCAAACAATTCATTCCATAATTAATTGTATAGTAATACAAGCTTAGGTTGTGTTACTTACCTCTTAGTGGCCTATAAATCTGAATTGTTAAGAGCTTTTGACAACTAAAGGTTTTTGTATTTTTCTCTTGTTTAGATGAGTTAATGATATATATAAACTAGTTTTATTTATTTATTTATTTATTTATTTATTTATTTTCCTCTAATCATTTAGATGTTTGAAAAAACAAATAACATTATTTGATTAAGATTAGTTTTTCGTCATAAATTTAAATTCAGATGTGCAAAGAAAAATCAGATTTAGAAAGCCTCTTAACAAACAAAATTAGTGGTAGTGACATTAAAACTAAATCTTTGGCCCTCCTTGCAATGATCATAAATGGTGCAAATGAAGAAGTGCTCTGATGGATCTAAACACACGACTTTGTGTTATAATGATACTTTGAATGATACTAACAAGTATGCGGAATATACTTATTAATACTTAAAAAGTTTGTATGTAAGTTTGATTGTGAGTTGTATATGAATGAACACAAAATGTTTAACCAAACTATTAGCTCCAATATTATTAATGATAATAATACGGGTGATCTAGAATATCACTAGGGTTACACCTTGAAGCTCTCTAAATTGATACGTGCATAAACCTAAACCTAGGACCTCCTTTTATAGGACACAAAGAGTCCTTTACAAGATAAGTATAAGCATAGAATAATAGAATATACACAAGATCTTTTCTATACTTATCTAAATACATGTTTCCTAACAATTATCCTACAGCAGTGGTAATGATATGTACAAGCAGTGGTAATGTGTTTCCACTGCTAGTGCATTCATCAGCAGTTGTAATCTCCATGCTCATCAGTGGTAACTATTAGTATAATTCCCAACAATCCTCCCCTAAACTTATGATTTCTATGCAAATCATCAAGTTTCTAGGTTGATGGGATTCTTCCAAACACTTATCTCCTTCTCCTCAACTCTTTATCAGCTCTGACACTCTGATCATATATTCTTTGCAGCAGATCTTCTATGACTTCATTCCTTTCCCAGCATCTCAACTTCACAGATATCATAACTGTAAGAATACCTGCTCTTAATGGATATTCTTTCTCAGCTAGCATAAACACATCAACACCAGCTTGAGTAGACACATGATGCACAGAACTTGAATCATAGAACTTCCATAATGTAGTTAAATTGTCTGCTTCAAATCTCCAATATCTATCAGATGCATCAGGTTCATAAAGTCTTCTGAATTGAACCCATAACTCTTTGGCTTTGACATCAACAAATTCATCCTTCTTAAATTGTTCTTGAACTATTCTCCATAGAGTATCCAAGTCTTCCCTATCACACGATCTAACAAGATCTTCAAAATCTCTGTAGATACTTGTTATGCCACCAATTCTGAGAATTTTCCATGCATCTTCAAAGTCATCAGAAAACAACTCCCAACCTACAACTGGATGTTTTGATTGTAAAGGCTCTACATTCAATACATCAGTTTGAATAGAGATCATATTTGAGAACTGTTCTTCAGTTAATTTCTCATCTTCCTTAACAGCTTGAGATGACTCTTGAGTCTTGGATCTTTTAACATCTTTAGGTTCAATGTTTATTCCAGGTCTTTTGTACCTCTGTGCCTCTGCTTCTGAGTGCATAGGAAGAAAATCCTTGTCTCTTATGTATTCTTGATAGTATAATCTTTGGATTTCTTCATAAAACTTTCCTTTGAGCTGATTCATTTTCCATCCACCAACATGGCATAAGTACTTCTTCATTCCATGATTTACTTGAGCTTGAGATGGTTATCTTGGCTTCTTCTGATTCTTCTTTAAAGTATCCACCATGGAATCAAATGCCTGATTGTTCTTCATATTTATGAAATCAGCTAGTTGAGCTGATCTTTGTTCAGCTGTTAGGCTTGCATCAGCAACAAGCTTAATAGCTTTCTTCTTTATCACTGGATCAGAAACAATCATTTGCTCAATCTCCTCATTAGTGTACCCATAAGCTTCTTCTTCAGTGTTTGGAATTGGAACAATATTTTCTTCTGGTTCCATCTGTTTTTGAAGTCTTTGTTTTTCCATGAATCTTGCAACATCCTCTTCTTCACTCTTTCTTGCCAATTCATAATCCATATCAATCTGAGCTTGTTCTCTTTTGGAGATCTTTCTTGGTTGCTCAGTTGATTCTTCAAAAACATGAACTTTCCTTTTTTCCTGCCTTTTTCTTTCAAATTCAATATCAACAGTGTCCACTGCTTCTTCTTGAGTTTCCACTGCTTCATCATTCCTTTCTTGTTCATCATCCTGATCATCAAAATCCATATCAATATCAAAATCTAGCTTCCTCCCCTTAAGTGTAGCATCAGTTTTCCTCCCCTGTTTGGAAGAATCACCCAAATCATCATCTGATGCAGCAGAATCATCATCATGAGGAGTAGATGGGGATGAGAACACAAGTGTGGCAGATCTTTGCTTCTTTAACCCCTTTACTTCTTCCTGCAAAGTCTGAATCTCAGCCTTCAAATTTGCAAGCTCTGTGGCATGTTGTTTCTTTGTCTGTGCCAGATCTTTCTCCAGAGCTTGAACCTGCGTGACTAATTTGGTACAAAGTTCCATCAATTTAGTAGGTTGCTCACTACCCTCAACACTTCCAACTGTGTGACCTGTTGGGAGAGGTGAATCATAGGGCATTGGTTCAGACTCTTCTCTAGTTGGACTAGATTGAAGCCTAGAACCACCACTGCTTGTTCCTAAACCAAAAGGCTCAGAATCATGCAATGTTGTGATGGGAGGAGGTGGCTGTTTTTGCCTCCTCTCATAAGTGTGAGTAACTGCAGGGGTGTATTGGATAGGTGGAACTGTGATAGTAGGTGTGTGTTGGGATACAACTGGGATTGTTGCATCTTCACCCCGTACCTGTGAAATCTTTGAAAGCATTTCAGGAAAAAGTGGTTTAACTTCCCCATTCCATCCATCTGAAGCCTTATTCATATTTTGAAAAACTTTTGGCTTGAGACAGGGGGTTTTATAAACTCTTTGGTGGGTTTGTAGTGGAAATTCATTTAGCACTACTTGCACAAACCTTGGATACATCAAAAATTTATATGAACTCTTTACATTGCCTTTCATCCTATTAAAAATAAACTTTGAAAAATTGTAAGTCCTATATGTGGCTAAGCAAACCAAAGGGTAAGCCATTGTTGAACTGAATTGTTCATAAGAGGGTTTCTTAGGACTTTGGCAATGTAAAAGAGTATGAATTAAAAACCTCCAATGGGGACAAAAACATCCTTTTCTGAATGTAACCTTTTTATCAGATGTATCATACCCCATTGATGAAAGATGTTTATGAATATCTGAATTGGGTAATGTGATGATACCATTGAGATCATCCAATTGGAGAATTCTCCTCAAGGATGATTCAGTAACATCAATAGTTACCCCATCCACTGTGGCTCTAAAAGTTTCCACAGATTCATGTGTGTCTCTTTGTTCAATGGTTATGGACTCCACAGAGTTCCATAACTGTTTGATTTGAGAGACATAGATTGTGGGATTTAAAGTTAAAGCATACCTAATATGGGTGGTATTGAGAAAGTCCACAATCTGATGAAAAACAGGGCCACTCTTTTCGTTTGACTTTTGCAAGTAGGCCACTTGGTTATGCTCATCTGCAAAATTTAGTATTGCCATAGTTTTTGTGACAAAAGAGAATATAACAAGCAGTGTTAACTACTTCAGCCCAAAATGTCACTGGTAGCTTAGAATCAGCTAACATGGTTTTAGCAGCTTCAATCAGTGTTCTGTTTCTTCTTTCAGCTACACCATTTTGTTGAGGGGTTCTTGCAACACTGAATTCTCTCTTAATACCCTTCTCTCTGCAGAAATCATCTATAACTCTGTCCCTTTGTCACACCTGATAACCTTGACCTTCTTGATGGATCTAAACACACGACTTTGTGTTATAATGATACTTTGAATGATACTAACAAGTATGCGGAATATACTTATTAATACTTAGAAGGTTTGTATGTAAGTTTGATTGTGAGTTGTATATGAATGAACACAGTTGTATGAACACATAATGTTTAACCAAACTATTAGCTCTAATATTATTAATGATAATAATACGAGTGATCTAGAATATCACTAGGGTTACACCTTGAAGCTCTCTAAATTGATACGTGCATAAACCTAAACCTAGGACCTCCTTTTATAGGACACAAGGAGTCCTTTACAAACCCTAATAGTATAAATAGGGTTAATTTTCCTCCATGTGCATTAGATTGTTCCATGTGCATTAGTACAAGGAGTCGTTTACAAGAATCTCCAGGATGGGGTGACTACTTTCCTCCATGTGCTTCAAGCTCAACAACAATGAAGCCAAACAAGAAGATTTCTACCCCTGCTCCTGCTCCATCTCTTGAGTTCTACTCCAGTTCTTCATATGATGATGATGAGCCATACACCCTCTCCAAGGATTTACCACAGGCACTGACACAATCCCTGGAATCAGCATTGGTGAACATGAAGTGGCCTGCCCCAAAGAAGTCTGCAAGACTCCAAAAGCCTCCAAAACGAGTGCTAGGTCTTGCTTGCCCAAGGAAGCAGTCAACCTTTGAGAACAAAAGGAAGAGTGCTCAGAAGGCAAAGCATGTCTATAAGGGGAAGGGCAAGAAGCCAATGGAGTAGCTGGTGTAGGGTGTAGGGTGTTAGGATCTGTGTTTTTGGTGTTTGGTTATTGTACTCTCTGTCTATGGAATGTAACTCTTGAATGGTTCTAATGTTGAATAAAGTTACATTTTTCTTTCTTGTTTCCACTGTGAGAGCAAATATTTCCACTGTTGTCTTATCCACTGCACTAAAGTTAGTGGACAAACATATACAAACAGATATGACAAGTTAAGTACCAAAAACCTCCCCTCAACACTAAAAAGTTATTAGACATAAAAAATTTATGGATTAAGCATTCCAATACCTGTTACCAAGTATTGAAACCTTCCCACATCAAGTCCTTTTGTTAATAAATCAGCATAGTTGTCATCAGTATGAATTTTGACAACTTGAATAAGCTTTTTCTCATAAAAATCTCTTATAAAGTGATGTCTAATTTCAATATGTTTAGTTTTAGTGTGTTGAACAGGATTTTTAATTATGCATATGGTACTGCTATAGTCAATAAAAATGATGGTGTTCATGAAATTATACCCATAGTCTAAAAGTTGATTTTGAAGCCATAAGACCTGAGCACAACAGCTTGCAACAACTACATACTCTGCTTCAGTGGTTGAAGTAGCCACCATAGTCTGTTTCTTGCACTGCCATGACACCAATCTACATCCAAGGAATTAACATCCTCTTGTGGTTGACCTTCTATTCAAACTTGCACCAACATAGTCACTATCTGAGTAGGTAACCAATTCCATAGGAGATTCTCTTGGATACCACAATCCTAGATTAGGATATGTCTTCAAGTATTTGAAAATATTCTCCACTGCAATCAAGTGTGATGTCTTTGGAGTGACTTGATACCTTGCACAAGCACACACAACAAACATAATGTCTGGTCTAGATGATGTAAGATACATCAAGGAACCAATCATTGATCTATAAGTGTGAACATCCACTTCTTCTCCACTATCATCCTTCAAGAGAAGATGTGTAGTCTTATCAGCAGGAGTGCTTGAAGGCTTGGCATCAGTAAAATGGAACTTTTTGATAATTTCAGCTACATATTTATCTTGACTGATAAAGATTCCATCTTGTCTTTTTTGTACTTAAAGTCCCAAAAAGAAAGTGAGTTCCCCCATAGAACTCATTTGAAACTCATCCTTCATCAGCTTCTCAAATTCTTTGCACATCTCTGGCTTAGTGGATCCAAAAATAATATTATCAACATAAACTTGAACCAACAGGATATCATTTTTGTCTTTCTTGATGAACAAAGTTTGATCAATCTTCCCTCTATGAAACCCATTATTCAATAGATAAGCAGCAAGGGTTTCATACCATTTTCTTGGAGCTTGATGTAAGTGATGAGGCGAAAAATGAACCACTTTTAGGGGGTCATTTAAGCCCGGAATTGAATTTATTTGATCAAATATTACCCTAAATCGTTCCTTTTGTGATTTTAGGTACTTTGGGAGAGAAATCTGGAAAAGGAAGCAATTCGGACGTTTTTGGAGCATAAAAGTGAAGAAAACGCCAAAGACTTAATTTTTCTTGCTGGGAACAGTGTATGACGGCGTCAAGAGGAAAAGCATGACGGCGTCAAGAGTTAATTTGGTGACGACCCAGTACAAACCTGACGGCGTCACAACTAGAGCGTCAAGAGTTAAAATCATGACGGCCTGCATAAGGTGTACACATGACGGCGTCAGATCCAGATCTAGGCAGTCCGAGGAACTATTTGGCGGCGAGATGATGGCGTCAGACATTTGTTCTTGACGCCGTCACCTTCTTAAATCTATATATAGTTTTCTATTTTTCATTCATTAAGAGGAACTTGTGTGGAGAAACCCTAGGGCCGAATCTTGTACGTATTTTACAGCTTTTTCAAGGGTTTTCAACCCTTGAATCCTTTCATGTGCTATTGAGATAAGTCTTCTCTTAATTCAATCAATATGTCTATGTTGGGTTTTATAGTTGAGTTGATAAATACAAAACTACAAGTGAAGAATGAAGACATGCAAAATACAAGGGACTTGCTTTACAAAGAAGTTTTTATTTATTAGTCCTTCGTAGTATTTTGTAAACCCTAATCCTCTAGTGTATAAAGACGACACGGGTCATTAGGTTTTATGTGCACAGAAAAGATGTAGACGTCAAGTAAAGGGGTGTGTGTGTCTAGGCCTAGTCTTATTGTAGACGCCATTTTGAATATTCTGCTGCTACGACTCCTTTTTATTGAGGTTTCTTTTGTTCAATGTTGGTTATGGGGAACATGGTCTACTGGTTATTTGATACGAATATGGTTACAGGGAGTAAAACATGTTAATGAATGAGCGAATGAGATTACTGGTAATTACTCCTATTGGTTGTGCTTGATAGTGGGTCGGTGGTCATGTATTTTATTATCATTGATTGGTTATCTTTGTTTATCATGGGACGGTGCTGATTATCTTTGTTGCTATTCCTACCTAGTACCAATCAATGCATCATAGGTCAGTATGTATTGCTGATATCACATGGAGCTGGTCTACAGTCTTTTGATAATATCTTGAGTTTCTGAATTAAAAAGAACAAGGGTTTTATGTTCAGATCTGTTTGCTAGTACTTTGATTCGTATTATTCAGATCAGGAGGAATCGATGTGGGCTACTGGTACAACATTGAAATGTTTCATTCAGAATATTACCAGTGCTCAATCTATGTTACCACTGCTGCCTTAATATTCCCACTGCTGCGTCGATTATTCCCACTGCCCGTGTATAATGTTACCACTGCTACACTTGATTTTTCCACTGCTCGTTATTTGTTTACACTGCTGCTTATTCGTTTCCACTGCTCGGGTTAAATAATTTAGCATTGCTCATTGTATGATTAAATACTGCTTGTGGTACTTGTGATACGCTGCTGTGAAAAGAGATGGTATGATAAATGACATTCATGCTGGTGATTATAAGAGATTGATTGGTTTGAAACGATTCACCACAGATTGATTCATTGATCGAGGTTTTTATAAAATGGAGAATTGAAGGTTACCTCGTACTAATAATGAATTCACATGGGTTAGTATATTTAATTGGTTTGTCGATTACTGCATGCGTTAATGAAGATTAAATGTTGAGGTCGGTATAGTAGGGCAGTATATTCGTATGTCGGTTATAATTATAATTCTCGTACCAATTCGAATCAATGGGTCAGTGAGGTATTCACATGTTGGCTAATTTATTCCACATACTGATTGATTGTTTTATTATGAGATAATGGGTCGGTGCTATGTCTTCTGTCTAAGATAACCTTGTACTTAGAATGCAAAAAATTGATGAGTTATTATTGGTCAGTGATGAGGATTTTATTCTTAATGATTGGTCGATGACTTTTCAAGGGCAGATTGTTATATGGTTTTGATGACACACACACTAAGAAGGATTTTTGGCATTTGGTTTATTACGTTCTTTAACAGATTTATGGCTCGTTTTTATTGATTTAATTGATTACGAAGAAAAGTTTTTATCACTTATTTGATGATGAAGTGGAGTTTCACAAGTTTGTGTTTTATCATATCTTAAACGGTGGTACAACGTTTAGAGATAACTTGTTCGTTCGTTCAGGTGACTACGAATTGACAAACACTTGAAGGAGTTACATTATTGTGCTCAGTGTTTATTGTCAAGAGATTGCGATCTCCCTATACGTTAAGTATACGTTCGAAGTCAATTTTATTACAAGATATAAGGCACAAGTTTGGGTTGTTCTACTTCAGCATCAAGTTGGTTATACTTACTTTTCTTCATCAGTAATCATTACATGGAGTCTGCATTCAACAAATGGTTAACATATGGGTTTCATGGGAAGCTTAAGTGTTTAAATGTTTAACCATTTATTTGCTACATCGAGGTGAAGGTTTTTACTACTGCTGGTTATTATTACTACTGCTAGTTTTGATTTCTATTGTTTCAAGTTCATTTAAAGATGCGGAAAACTTAATGGTGGGCGACTTTGAAACATTGGAAAGATGGATTGGACGTGTAATATTGATTTGTGATTGTGAAGATCAAGGTTTCTTACATTTGTCCCCTATTTGATTATGACAAAAAGGGGAAGATTAAAGAATATTTACATTGAAGCTGCAACTTGAAGATCCTTGGTGATATAGCATGGTTTAAGGGGAAGTTCCTTTATCTTTCATATATATTAGCTTCAGGGGAAGTTCGTGATTACTTGGTTTTGTCATATCAACTAGGGGAAGATTGTTAGGAATTATACTTAAGTTGATATTGACAAAATATGAAAGATAAAGGACTTATGATGACAAAGTGAAGAATGCAAAAGACAAAGGACTTGCTTTACAAAGAAGTTAGTTCAATATAGTCCTTCGTAGTATTTTGTAACCCTAGTTCTCTATTATATAAAGAGAATACAGGGAATAGGTTTATTCAATTCATGTGTGTCACAATGTAAACCTAGAAAGGTGTGTGTGTGTAGAGACGTTTTATGGGAAAACGTCTAGGGTGATTAGTGTTAAGCCTCAACGATCTTAGATCGCTGTTAGGATGTAACCGTGCTACACTTGATCACGTAGCATTGGGGCTTTGGTGTATGTTAGAGTAGAGATGATGACGAGAAACCTTGTTAGCAATAATAATGATGTGTTTGTTTATTCCGCTGCGTATCGTGTTCATTCATTATTATTGTGCAATCCCTAGATGAGGTCTAAACAACCTCGAGCTATAAACGATCTTAACATGTGGTATCAGAGATAGGTTAGCTCGTTACCTAGGGATTCATCAAGGTTTTTATTGTCGAAGTTCTTATTATTGTAGAAAAGGAGCAGATCGGGTTTTAAGGGTTATTTATGTATCGACCTTTTTGATGAAGAATGGCGACATAATATATGGCAACAATTAATATGGGTTTTCGTCTTTGACAAGAGATGGATTGAGACACACATTTGGGTTATTTGATTTACACACACAAGGAAGTTATTGGTTTTTGTTCTTAATGGTTTAAAGGCTCGTATTTGGATTATTGATTAATTGGTTATGAAGGAAAATTATTTATCTCTTATTTGAGATTGAAGTGAGGTTCACAAAGGCGTTTACGACCGCAATCCCTTGACAAAAATCCTCATCCTCAATGAGACACTGAGCACAATAACGTAACTCCTTCAAGTGATAGTTAACTAGGTCTTCGTCCATCCACCCCTTGACCTATGAAAACTAGATTTTGACAAGTCTTCGTCACCACCGTATAAAACAAACAAGTTACCTTTAAACGTTGTCAGCCGTTTAAGATATAATAAGACACAACCTTGAAAAATTCCACTGCATCATCAAAGAAGCAACAAATACTCCTCTTCTCCAATAAGAAAATTAATTCGAGCCTTTAAAAACGTTTAAGAACAATAACCAAACCAAACTCCATTTGTGTGTGTAAACCAATCAAACATATGTACTTCCCCTTACTGCTCTTAAATCATCAAAACACAACAGTAGAATAAATAACACAGCAGCAGAGTGTAATACTGAGCAGCAGTGTGGAGCAGCAGAGTAAATACAACAGCAGTAGAGTCATAAAGCTAGCAGTAGAGTAAACTTTGTAGCAGCAGAATGAATTTGAGCAGCAGAATGAAGATAATACTAGCAGTAGCATAGCAGCATAGCGATCAAAGTTCATGACCATATTAGGGTTTAGTGAATACTAGCAGTAGCATAGCAGCATAGCGATCAAAGTATAAAGACAACACTTTAAAGTGTCGCGAAAACCCTAAAATCACCAAAAATCGATCATACACATCCATAACTGTTTTTTTTCATGAATTTTCAATACCAAACAATATATAACCAACTTCTATGATGAATTTATTCAATAGAAACCGAAATCAAAGAAGTTAATATAAAGAAAACCCTAAAAATCGAATTACAAACCCTTTGTCTGCAGCAGTTTTTGACACACCAGAACTTCCACATAAAGGCTCAGATTGAAGATCCCTCCGGTGGAAATCTTCCTTGATATATAGAGAAGCTCCAGTAAAAATTTCAGCCCGATCCAATAGTTAACGAAGGAGATATCGCCGTTTGAAAACTGACCTGCAGAAAGTTACGAAAATTGAAACCAAATTCGATTTTCAGCATCATTCTTCGACTAAAAACCTTGTGAATCCCTAGGTAACGAGCTCCCCAAGCTCTGATACCAATTGTGGAGTTTTTTAGACTCCATGGACCGTTTTAAGCATCTAGGGTTAACAATATCATAGACAATATGCAGCGGAATAATTAAAACAAATCATATGTTATTGACACAAGGTTTTTCCCAATCACCTCCAATTATATTTGATTAGAATATAACATGTTACCTAACTGTAACAGGGATCTAAGACACCTCAAACCTTGAAGGATTCGAACAACTCTAACTAGTTCTAGGTGTTTATAATGAACTACACCCTAGAACACACACACACACACACACACTTTTCTAGTCGACTACATTGTGAAAGACATAATAAAACATACGACCTGTATCCTCTTTATATATTAGAGGATTAGGTTTACAAAGAATATTTCTAAATAATAAAAAGATCCGTAGTAATCTTTTTCTTGCATTTGAAGTTTCATCCTTTGTCACATTAAGTCCCTCTTGTTTTCATTCTTTTATTTATTTTGTCACATCAAATCAAGAATCCCAACAGTCTATGTGTTGGTTGTCTATATCTTGTGCTTGTCTTGATTTCAACATGCTAGGCTAGATTTATCTTGTGTTTGCTTAGATCTAATGAAACCTAGATGTTAATTATGTGTTGATTACTTGTTTATGGTTGTATTGGATGAATGATTTCAATGTTAGGCTTAAGAAAATTGGCAGATCTCCATTGTGTAACATGCTTGAATGTCTTAGGAAACATGAACCGATGTGTACTAGGTTTTATTGGTTGTATTTAATGCATGAGTAAATTCTAATGATCCCATGTTAGGAGCTTCTTAGCAGGCTCGACATAGGAGTGAAGTAGGCACTCATAGGATTGGGGAAGTAAGTACGCCACCCCATGAATGGTATTAAGGAATACAATCCGTCATCCACGCAACTATAACAAGTAATTAACGTGTAAAAGATATCTAGGGAGTAGTGAAATCTAAGTAAACACATTTCTCCCACATATTGCTCACAACTTTAGTTTAATATAGTTTATTTTCATTTTTAGTATTTTATTTTGATTGCATCTTAGTATTGGGTTAGTTGACTAGCAACTAATTCTGCCCAAATCCTTCAAACCCGAGATTTTTACTTGCTTTCTAAAAAATATAAAAATACAAAAAGAATCATCCCTCATCTCTAGACCTAGTCTTTAGGTTTTCTAATTCTAGCGACACTATTCCTAGTTGAACGATCAATCCCCCGGTACTTGTCATTATACTATACTACATCGATCAGGTACACTGCCTGGTGGGGGTTGTAAGCTTCTCGAGATCCCTCGAGAGGTAAAGCCTGGTGCAATTCCCACGCATCAAGTTTTTGGCGCCGCAGCCCGGGGAATAGTTATTGTCTAGGTTAGAATCTCTTTTTATTAGGTCTACTTGCTAGATTCCTTTCTAGTAAGATTTTATTTTTATTTTTAGGTTCTCTTTAGTCTATCTTATTTCTTTGTGTTTTTTTTCGTAACTTTTCACCACCCGACATCATGGACGATGGGAACATCTTTGAACCCGTCATCCTACAACAACAAAACCCACCACTAGAACCTCTTAGGCCCCGAACCTTAGGAGAGTATTCCCGACCTAGCCACCAAGGCTATCGAAACACCATTGAGCTCACCGGAGCCAATGTGACCCCCTTGCGATCCGACACCATTCGGTTGGTGCAAAGCGGATGTGCATTCCATGGACTTCGTTCCGATGATCCAAATCAACATCTCAAGGACTTCCTCAAAATCATAGATTCCATAGACTTAGATGTTGCAACTAGAGAGACAACCCGATTACGCCTATTCCAATTCTCTCTACGTGATCAAGCTAGTCAATGGCTTGAGCATTTACCCGCGGGATCCATCACCACATGGGATGATCTCACCACTCGTTTCCTTGCTCAATTTTTCCCACCGGGGAGAACTACTAAGCTTAGAAATGACATCTTGATGTTCCAACAACGTCAAAATGAAACTCTTTATGAAGCATGGACTCTTTTCAAGGACTTACTCCAAAAAGTCCCTCATCATGGCATAGATCTTTGGCTCCAAGTCCAAATCTTTTATGACCATATCGATCTCTCCACGAGGCGAGCCATTGACCAATCGGCCGGTGGTAAGCTACGTGATCTAAGTGCGGAACAATCATGGGAACTCATAGAAGATCTTGCTCTCTATGACAACGAAAGTTGGAATGATCCCCGTGATTTGAACAAAACGGTCAAGGCAATATCTTTGCCTTCGAACAACTCTAGCACTCCCGACCGTAGGATCATGGAACTTGAGGACCAAGTCAAGTTTCTCATGAAATCTTACGAAGCTCCTAAGCCTTTAAGCCAAGTGAACAAAATCACTTCTTCATGCGAATTATGTAGTGGTCCCCATGACACTCGTGATTGCGTGGAACTCCCCGGAACAGCTTTTGCGGACTACGCATTCTCGTGTACCGACGAAGCGGGAGATAAGTGGTACACTTTCAAACCCAAGCCAAACCCTTACGGTGATTCATATAACCCCTCTTGGAAAAATCACCCAAACCTTAGGTGGAAACAAAATCAAGGCAATTCTTCCAATCCGCCTAATCGTTATCAACCAAACGGTCCACCCTCCAACCGTACTTTCAACAACAATCCTTCTAGCAATTATGGTAGTACCAACAATTTTGAAGGATTGATGTCTAAGTTGGCATCTCAAGAAGCTCGCATATCTAAGTTTGAAGCCGATTTCAAACAAAAGCAAAGCGAGATGACCACCAAAATTGACGCATTGTTGAAAGTTCTCAATGACCGAGAAATGGGAGCACTCCCAAGCGACACGGTCAAGAATCCGAAACTAAACGTTAATTCCATATCATCAGTTTCGTCACCCACTTCTTGTCCGCAATACTACTCGGTTAAATCAATGAGCACATGTTTCAAACAAAACCAAATTCTTCAAAAGGACCAATCAAGTAAAACACCCGATATAAAACCGGTCAAAAGCATAGTTGAAACACCTCCTACGCAAGACCTTGACGATGAATTCAAGGAACTTCACCTTGAACGCCCCGTCATTGATGTCTTAGCCCGTGCTCCCTACTATAGTGCCCTCCTAGAAAAGTATGAGAAGTTTAAGCTAGGTAAAAATGGGACCGCCTTCGTTCAAAACAAGTTGCCTAAAAAGCTTGATGATCCGGGTATATTTGTTTTGCCTTGTAAGATAGGAAGATCCAAAGCTTTCGACACACTAGCCGATTTAGGGTCAAGCCTCAACTTGATTCCCTTATCCCTATTCACCACTCTTAAGCTAGGAAAGTTAGAGGAGACGGAGGTATTGATAGGTCTAGCGGATGGAAGTATTGCCCACCCGGTTGGAATGATTAAGGATGTAGTTGTTCACGTAGGGAAGTTAACTATCTTAGCGGATTTTCACGTCCTAGACATGGTTAGTGACACTACATGCCCATTGTTGGTAGGAAAAGGATTTTTAGCAACCGCTAGTGCCATGATAGATTGTAAGGAGTCTAAGATAGCGGTAGGTGAAGGCGATACTTGGTCGGTATACGATATTAAGAAGCATAGTTATGATTGTGATGATGAACCGACACCACATTGGGTAGAGATTAATAGGAGACCGTCTAGATATGGACCTTGGATAGAAAGGAACTTTATAGGACCTCAACGCCCATTTTATCTAGAAAAAGATTTCATTGATAAGACACATTCGGTAGAACAACTCATAGCTAGAGATGAAGAGCTAGATCCTTTTGAGGACCCCTTAGTCTTTAGGAAGATGATTGAGTTCTTGAGCGTAATGCCTATTAATATATAGATGAATAAGTGGAAAAGAGAGGGAGACAAGTGTAAATGGAGGTGGGACAAGCCACCTAAAGAAGGTGACGGATCATGGAATATGAAGATGACTTTGTATGATCCGGATGGAGAAAAGTTTGAAAGGTCATACCGTACTAAGAAAACCGATAGGAAGCTAAAACCTAAGTTTGATCCTAAGGATGTCCTCAATGAGGAACTCACCCGTATCACGTAGTAACCTATGACCTTGAGTCTAGCTACAAGACTCGTAAATAAAGAAAAGCGCTTCTTGGGAGGCAACCCATGTTTTGTGTGATTTTATTTTGTTTGTTTGTTATTTGCTTTCGTATGCATGCTTTATTTTTATTCTTGGTAGATCATGTTTCTAAACTAAATAGTGGAAATACTTTACTTTGTTGTTTGGCTTAGTCTTAACTTCACCAAAAGGTATTTTTGCAAAAGATAAGTGTAAGGGGAAACCCCAAATATGTTTTTAAGAAACAAAACCGATCATGATTCTCCACAATATTAAATGAACATGTATATTTGTATTTGTTAGAGTCAAATGCTTGTATCGAGTCATAATGAAGTTTTGCAGGATTTTCCAGGAAGTAGGACCAAGTTTTTCCAGAAATTTTTCGGAAACTTAACATAAGAATTTCTGCAGGTCACTTCTGACGGCGTCACGTGTAAAAATCTGGAAATTTTAACAGTTTTGTTTTTCTAACGGAGTCTTAAAGTTTTTGTTGAATTATTAGTTTTATAATCTCCAGGAAATCTGCAAACATCATTCCACAAGCATTATATCTTATTTTGTTTTCTAGGATTTAATAACATATGTAGATTGCCGCCGATTTTATGCGAGGTTGCCTTGTCTCTTTTCTCAGGATTTACAGGTTATGTATGACAAGAAGATGATTAATATTCTGGAAGGGAAGCTTTGATTGTTCATTTTCTTGGAGGAAGATCTAACCTGGCCACCTTATTATCCATACCGAGCGAATCAGGGGAGTATTTGATTTCATTTGTTTTACTTATTTCACTTTTACATCCTTTACTTGAACATTGGGGACAATGTTCATCCTAAGTGTAAGGGGAGGGTAAAATGATGATACCTTACAGATACACTTTTGCTTGAGTTTGTTTGTTTGACAGTAGATGTGTAATAAAACTATGAGAAATACTTGTTAGTGTAATTTTAGCGCCAAATTTAAATTTTTTTACAACATTTAGGAGTGAAACTTTAGCCATAGCAAGCGTCTCATGGATAGGAGATTGTATGACTAGCACATAACCGTATCATTCAGAAAAATTTTCCACCCAAATATGTGAGGTTCGCCTTTAGATTTGATAGGAAAACCATTTACTATTAGTGCTTATGAGTGTACCGGTAGCATTTAGATTCTAGAACTTGCGTTAGTGATGCATCCCGAGACCGCTAGTGAGACTACATTCGTGTAGTAGGATTTACTACATGATAAGAGGCATTAGGATCACCCTTGTGTTAAACCCGTATCATAATTATTTGACCATTTAAGTCATATTACTTGGTTAGTTAAGTCAACTAATTTTTCCCACACCTTAGCGTTGTACTCATTTTTAGTACACGAAACCCCTAGTACACCCCTCCGAGCCTATCTTTTCGTTTCTAAATTTAAGCATCTTACTTAAAGGAAGAATTTGTTACACCCCACTTAAATGTACACCCAAATCTCCTTAGCCTTCCGTGTATGCACTCATCTTTAGTGCATTATTGTTATTTGTTAAACCCTAAGTTAACTATCTAATTGATTACATGGTTGCTAAGTTGAGTCATATCCTTGTACATATTGTTTTGGGACGATTGGGACTCATAGGTAAAGTACTTATTTTATGGAGTAATGGGGAAGAACATCATTTATTACCCCCATATGTACGTTAATCTTAAAAGTACTCCAAGTGTTTTGATTTTCTTAATTCGAGTCATTAGATTAGTTTATTGTAAAGTATGTAAAAACTCAAGTGTAAGGGAAATGTTCATTCCCTATGATGTATTATTTTGGATGGTAGGGTAAGAGTGTATGCAAAAAAAAAAAAAAAAAAAAAAAAAAAAAAAAAAAAAAAGAAAAAAAAATCGAAAAAATCAAAAAAAAAAAAAAAAAAAAGAAAAAAAAAATTGAAAAAGAAAAGAGAAAAAACATATGGACTACCATCCCGTTTCATTCTATGTTCATTTTATGTTTTTGTTATTTTTGATTTATTAGCTTAAGTCGAGTCTAGTCTTGGCTTAGCAACGCCATATTGTACATGTAATTAACCAAGATTGTTAACTCGCCACCAGTAAAGACTGCCTATATCCAACAAAACCGTGTATTTCATATCCCTACACCTAACCTTACAACCCTTTAAAAGACCTCTTTGATAGTTTATCCTAGGTGCTTATGACATGTGGTGGAGGTTTGATCCTTTCCCAAGCCTATGGTAATCTATTTTGCTATGACAGGTAGTGAGAGATATCTTCCGTTTCCATATTGTAATTTATACTTTATTACACTCGAGAGATGTGAGTATCTAAACACTATTTGTGAGGTGCTAGTGTATGACCTCCGTGCTTGTCTTTGGTCTTTAGTGGAACGATTATTTGTTGTAATTACTTTTATATTAGTGTTAAATGACCCCTAACTTGTATTTTGATTAGAATAAAAGCGCATTTGCTTGAGGACAAGCAAATCTCAAGTGTAAGGGTATATGATGAGGCAAAAAATGAACCACTTTTAGGGGGTCATTTAAGCCCGGAATTGAATTTATTTGATCAAATATTACCCTAAATCGTTCCTTTTGTGATTTTAGGTACTTTGGGAGAGAAATCTGGAAAAGGAAGCAATTCGGACGTTTTTGGAGCATAAAAGTGAAGAAAACGCCAAAGACTTAATGTTCCTTGCTGGGAACAGTGTATGACGGCGTCAAGAGGAAAAGCATGACGGCATCAAGAGTTAATTTGGTGACGACCCAGTACAAACCTGACGGCGTCAAAACTAGAGCGTCAAGAGTTAAAATCATGACGGCCTGCATAAGGTGTACACATGACGGCGTCAGATCCAGATCTAGGCAGTCCGAGGAACAATTTGGCGGCGAGATGACGGCGTCAGACATTTGTTCTTGACGCCGTCACCTTCTTAAATCTATATATAGTTTTCTATTTTTCATTCATTAAGAGGAACTTGTGTGGAGAAACCCTAGGGCCGAATCTTGTACGTATTTTACAGCTTTTTTAAGGGTTTTCAACCCTTGAATCATTTCATGTGCTATTGAGATAAGTCTTCTCTTAATTCAATCAATATGTCTATGTGTTGGTTGTCTATATCTTGTGCTTGTCTTGATTTCAACATGCTAGGCTAGATTTATCTTGTGTTTGCTTAGATCTAATGAAACCTAGATGTTAATTATGTGTTGATTATTTGTTTATGGTTGTATTGGATGAATGATTTCAATGTTAGGCTTAAGAAAACTGGCAGATCTCCATTGTGTAACATGCTTGAATGTCTTAGGAAACATGAACCGATGGGTACTAGGTTTTGTTGGTTGTATTTAATGCATGACTAAATTCTAATGATCCTATGTTAGGAGCTTCTTAGCAGGCTCAACATAGGAGTGAAGTAGGCACTCATAGGATTGGGGAAGTAAGTACGCCACCCCATGAATGGTATTAAGGAATACAATCCGTCATCCACGCAACTATAACAAGTAATTAACGTGTAAAAGATATCTAGGGAGTAGTGAAATCTAAGTAAACACATTTCTCTCACATATTGCTCACAACTTCAGTTTAATATAGTTTATTTTCATTTTTAGTATTTTATTTTGATTGCATCTTAGTATTGGGTTAGTTGACTAGCAACTAATTCCGCCCAAATCCTTCAAACCCGAGATTTTTACTTGCTTTCTAAAAAATATAAAAATACAAAAAGAATCATCCCTCACCTCTAGACCTAGTCTTTAGGTTTTCTAATTCTAGCGACACTATTCCTAGCTGAACCAATCCCCCAGTACTTGTCATTATTCTATACTACATCGATCAGGTACACTCCCTGGTGGGGGTTGTAAGCTTCTCGAGATCCCTCGAGAGGTAAAGCCTGGTGCAATTCCCACGCATCAGTAAGCCATAAAGAGCCTTGACTACTTTATAAACTTTATTAGGATGTTCAGGATCTTCAAAGCCTGGAGGTTGTGAAACATAGACCTCCTCATTAATCTTTCCATAAAGAAAAGCACTCTTGACATCCATTTGATAAACAGTAAAGCCCATAAAAGATGCATATGCCAAGAACAATCTAATAGCCTCAATCCTTGCAACAGGAGCAAAAACTTCTTCATAGTCAATGCCCTCTTCTTGAGTGTATCCTTGAGCAACTAGTCTAGCTTTATTCCTGATAACAATGCCTCTTTCATCCTTCTTATTTCTGAAGACCCATTTTGCACCAATAACCTTCATACCATCAGGTAGATCACAAAGAACCCAAACCTTTTGAAGCTTGAATTGGAGCAATTCCTCTTGCATAGCCTCCACCCAACTTGATTGTTCTAGTGCTTTTTGCACATTCTTAGGTTCCACTTGTGATAGAAAACAGAAAAACAAGCATTCATTCTTCTTTGCATGCTTCTTGGACTCATAAATTTCACTAATGAATCCATGATCATTGGTCATCTTTGTTTGTGTTAATACAAATATCGCCTAAAAACGGTATTTATATTTTACGATCTTTGCTAAGTTTTGTTAACGACAAAGTGTAAAATTTAGTTTTTAAGTAAAACATGATTATAGTTTAAGTCTTTCATACATTTACATTTTCATATAAAACATTACATTTACTTATTTCTTAATATAGTATATGTTACATCACATCATGCATTTATGGAAAGCTTATGTGTTTGACTCTCCATAAGATTTCTTACACAATTGTGTGTTTGACTCTCCATAAGACTTCTTACACAATTGTGTGTTTGACTAGAAATAACTTGATGTGACATTGCTTGATATGGAAAGAGTTCTTGCATGTTTTCCTGTCAGTCCTGGCGGAACCCTCAGGGTACATGGGCGGAAACCATTCTAGGGTTCCGCCAGATCCGCCAGACTGCTGGTTGGTTTGGCTATAAATACCAATCCACTTGCAAGAATTCACCCATCACTTTAGGACATATATTTCACATATTCTCTCATCTAACTCAGTAACATTTGACTTGTGTGATTCTCTTATGTAGCAAAGGAGTTCACAAGTTCTTCCAAGAAGTTACCAGTTTTAACTCAAAAGTTGCAAGACTTGTTAGCTTTGTTATGTATGAACTTTGGTAGTTTATACTTCATTTGTATCTTGTGATAGAAGTGATTGGTTAGTATTTTAGGTCCCAAAATACATAGTGTGACGGGAGTTATTGTACCCTTGTAAAAGAACTATCGGGAGTGGTTGTACCCTTGTAAAAGAACTCGACATCTAGCTTAGTGTCGGAAATAGTGGATAGGCGACGTTAGGTTGGTTCTACCTTGAACTAGGACCCGGTATCTAGCTTTGTACCGGATAAAGTGTAAGCGACGATTGTAAAGGTTTCTACACCCGTGAAAGGAGCTTGTTGACTAGTGCTTGAAACTCTCGAGTTGGAAACTCGGGGCGTGGATGTAGGGCAAGGAAAAAGAGTCCTTGTAGCCGAACCACGATAAACAATCGTGTTGTGGTTTGATCGTTTCTTTCTTTGTCTTTGCATATTACATATTGTCTTTAGTTAGAATTGTTAATTACACACAAAGCTTTTCAAAGATTAACAAGTAATTTGAGTTTATATCGTTGATGAAACGTAAAGTTTTTAAAAGATAATTAAGTAAAAAAAGCGGTAAACTATTCAACCCCCTTCTAGTTTTCCACAATTGGCATCAAGAGCTACGTTACTCAAGATCTTTAAAATATATTGTATTTTAAAACTTGGATCGATCCATGGATTTTGAAAATCTCAAAGAAGGGCAACCTATTCAAAAGCCACCGCTATTTGAAAAAGAAAACTTCCTTGAATGGAAAAGTAAATTTGAAAACTATGTGAAATCAATTGATCAAATCTTTGGCATATTATTTCTATTGGTGATTTAAAACCAACGAAAACAAGTTTTGAAAATCAAGATGACTATCCTAAACTTGATAAAAAATACTAAAGCTAAGATAATGATTTATAAAGCTTTACCAAAGACCGAATATGAAAGAGTGCATTTTTGTCAAACGGCTAATGATATTTGGAAAAATATGTTAAACTTTCATCAAGAAATATGTCAAGTCAAAGATGATCAATTTGATCTCACATATGAAATAAAAGTCTTAGAAAAATTAATAGATAGACATTTAGTTGAAATAAATACATGTGCTACTAGTTTAAATGTTTTAAATGAAGGTGTAAGTGAAGATGATTACTTATGTCGAGCTTAAAGTGGCCTTGCTTACGATTCATGGAATGAAACGGATGAAGATGAAGCCAACTATCCGGTTTGTGATTCTCAACTAGATAAAATATCAAGCAAGGTACAACTTGAAACCAAACACTTTTGCATCGACACATTTATCCTAGAGTTTTCTAAACTAGAAAATGAGTCTAAACTTTTATGCAACATGGACCTAAAAACTATCTTTAACAATGAACATTCAAAATCTCTTGTGAACAATCTTGAAAAAGAGAAAATGTTAGAAGATAAAATGTCTAGACTTGAAAGCAATGTTGAAATTGATCAAGAATGCAAAATATGTCAAGATTACAAACATGAAATTCAAATACAAAATGAAAAAGGAAAAATGTTTGCTAAATTTGAAGAAAGTTCAAAAGCTCTCAAAAGCTTATTGAAAAGTCAAAAGTCATTTAGAGATAAAACCGGATTAGGATTTGACTCAAATGCACCATCAACAAGTTAAACAAAACAAGTTTTGTTTGTGAAACCTAGGAGAGAATTGTAGGAGTAATTCTATCTCTATTAGGAGCTCATGATAAAAGGATAAAGATATCATGTTCAATACTTTTATATGTTTGTCTAACCTCCTTGGATTCATAAGTATTTGAGTTTAGCTCTCTTACGAGTCAAGATAATTTGCTTAAAGATTATCTTCTTGGTGGCTCATCTATGGAGCTTAAAAGGTACACGTCTCTTCAACTTACCTTTCATTGCTTCTTGTTGATTAACGTTAAGATTTGTCATGGGTAATATTAATAGTTTTTACTCTAAGGTGTTTATGTGGTGTAAGTAACAACAAGGACTAGATCCTCCGTGATTAAAGAATTTAGACACTACATCTAGTAGGAGATATAAGGTGTTTTACCTCTTTAAACTTTCGGGAAAAGACACGAGAAACTCTTGAGTGAGTCTCACTTAATACTTGTCTACAAGTGAGCTAACTAAGAATCTCCTAAGTGATTTAACAACCAACACTTTTGTGATGCTTGCAAATCTAGCAAAACCACAACATTTCATAGATGTTTATGGTACAACATCTTTTGACATTATACCTTATATTTTCAATCATGTCTTAAATTCAACCACTCTTTTGTTAAAGTTTCATATAAGATACACACAAAGAAAAATAAATCATTTGAATACATTAGGATGATTGGGAGAAAATGATTTATAAACATCTAGGATTTGCACATCAAATTCAACCCATAGTCTTATGATGTTGCATCTCTTGGACATTTACACTCATAGTGTTTCAAGTAAATAAACCTAAAGAGTCGAGGAGTCATTGAATTTAACATTCGATGAAAGACCACCTCCTTCTAAGATATCATCTTTGGTAGATGATGAATTAGTCAAAAATCCAACACTGATAAGACAAGTAAGTCAAGGTTAATAACAAGGTAGATGAACTATTAAAAATGAAAAACAACATCTTTTCGTCTTGTGTCAAACATTGAGTAAAGCAATATTGACATGGTCATAAAAACTTGAATCATGGGTCATAATTGTGATTAAAACAAATTTGATAAAAATAGTTTTTGGACATTAGAGTAAAGCAACCATTAAAACAAAATAGATATTTCAAAATAGAAAATAATGTAAATCTATGAAAGACTTTTTAATAACCTAAGAAAGCTCCAAAAGCAAGGAATAATCACTCAAAGACATTCCTAGTTATTCACAAGTTCACAATGATTAAGTCTTTTATGACTTATCAAGAATGAGATTAGTGAATCTGTAGGTAAAACTAAACATAGAGAAATGTTTGGAAGTTTACTTGTTCTCACAACAAATAGATCCAACATTATGTTTAGTGCTTGTCTATGTGCTCGTTTTTAGAGAAGATCCTAAAACAACTCTTTCGGAAGAGCTTGTTTGGATACATCAAAAGGCACTACACAACTAGGATTATGGTATCCCAAAAGAATGGGAATAGAAACCATAGTGTATGCCAAATGGAATTATGTCGGTAATAAGTTGATAAGAAAAGCACAAGTGGTACTTGCACTTTTATACTTACTTATCCAATGATTCTACAAAACGCTTAAGGTTCTCAAATTAGTATCGGATGAAGAAGCACGTCAACAAGCTCCACTAGAACAAGCAAACCCGCGTCAACAAACGGAATTCCTCTTATCAACAATTTTATCCCTTCAACAAAGGAAGCATCGACTTCAGCGACAATCCAATCCATTATGTTCTTAATTGACATATTGTGATCCATCATCATCGCTTTGGTAAAAATGTTCATTGAGGAACATCTCAACCAAGAAAGTCTTACTCGGTAACCATATTATCGACGTTTTCACGAAACATCTTGAATAAGAATCATTCATCCTCCCTAGGCTTAGTTAAAGACTCATGAGACCCAAAACCTTAGTTTTGAACATTAGGATAAAACCACAAAAATCAAGACAAATCCTTTTTATTTTTTCCTCTGTTGTACCCGCGGAACCTTGAGACCAAACGGGCGGAACCCTCCCTTTGGTTCCGCCTGGTCCGCCGAATCTGCAGCATGTTTTTATTTTAAATTCAAAACCAAACACCTCTTAACTCACAACTTCAACTTACAAACACCTTACCACACGAAAATTAGGGATCTCACTCACATCTCTTCCAATCCAATCAACTTTGTAAGCATTCTTATCATTATTGCATTTTCAATAAAAGTCTATCACTTTCATCTACATACATTAACTAGAATCTTAGGGTTTATGCATAAACTTGTTGATTCATGAAAAACCTTGGTTGTAAACTAATCATAATTTCCATTAGTTAGGAATTGTATCCTCTTTGTTATTATCATGATTTACCAAACACTCCAAGTTCATTGTCTTTTAAAAGTCACTAGAACACTATCTTTCACGACATTGTTAATACAAATGAAAAACGTCATTGAAACATCACTTGCATAATGTCTCTTGAATGCTAAATGAAATACATAACTAATATGTATTTTCGGGTACATTCAAACGAAGCCATATTGAATTAGGAGCGTTTGGGTTATCTTTTGTTTTGTAACATAACTTGCATTACAAAAATGTTTCAAGCATCAAAATGAGTCAAGATAACCACACCTCCACATTGTTTTCATATAGGCTTATACTAGAACATCCACATTATAAAAGTCATTAATTTAAACTTAAATTTTGTGTTTTCTAGGAATCAACATGCCTCCCGCAACATTCTCTGATCACAAGGAAACTCTTAATTACTTACCCAAACACCATAGGACCAAAGGCCTTACTAAAGATCAAGTTGAAACTTTTAAGAGTCTAGAAAAACGCTATGTTCATGAAGGAAGAACCATTGATCCATCCTTCCTAAAAGGAACATCCATTCGCCAAAACTTTGCCGCAATCAACTTTGATTGCCTCCTAGACATCGATGAGCAAATTTGTCCTAGGTTCATCTTATAATTCTATGCAACCATAAGCCTTTTCTTTGATGACGATGGTGAGATCTCACTAACCTTTACAACCAATCAAGTACCAAATATCATACCCTTGAAAGATTTTGCAATAATTCTTGGTGTCCCTAATGTTGGTACATGTCTCTACACGGATAAGTGGCCCCTTTCTAGTCTTGATTCCATTGAGCGTTTTCATCCATACGACACTCCTCTTGCTAATAAGGAAGAAATTCGTGAGCATCTCTTTGTTAGAACCTCAACAACTAGGAAGAATCGTTCGGGAAATGAGGTAGATAAGGACCCTTTTGGTATGGAACTCAATGAGCTCAAACCATAATTTAAGAAATGGGAAGAAATTCTTAGAGCCAACATTATAAGTTCCATAGGAAATAGAGATCATGTCAACACATGTCTTAGTTACATGCTCTATAGCATTTCCACCGGTCAACCTTTTAACTTAGCCTATTACCTAGCCAAAAGAATGGCCGACATATCATTGGTAGGAACAACCGCTCTTCCTTATGGAATGTTTCTCGCCCGCCTCTTTAGAGCAATCTCGCCCATTCCTCCTAATGATAAGGGAATGTGCCATGATTACTCTCTCATTCCTCACATTTTCTTCCCTCTAAGTGATAAAAGAGTCTTCAAAGTTAAGGGCAAGCGTACTCGCTCTCCTTCACCATCATTGTAACAATTCGCAATTTCAGGTTAATTACCATTCCCGGAAAATTTCACTATTCACTTTTACTATTCATTTTTTCCCGAAACTTTGCCAAAAGTTGATTTTATTTGATATTCTCGAGTGATAAATCATTTCCATGGCAAATTAAATGTTTGACATTCGTCAGATCATTTTCGTGAAAGTTATTAAGGAATTACACGTTTTAGGGTAAAACGTCATTCAGAAATTCTACGTACAACGAAACTCGACCGCGTTAAGTGACCCCGCATCAGAAAAATGTTTGACACACTCATGATTTATTTGAGAATTAATCGTGACTGAGAAAAACATGACCAAAGACTTCCCGGCAGGTCACCCAAGCCAGTACTATTCTCACATGAGCACGCTTAACCGTATGGGCGATTAACCGTTAGACCACAAAACGCGTTTCTAAGACGATTTGAGTTTTCAAATTATTAGAAAAAGTCAACATATTTTTTCCCTCCTCCATTGACCAAAAATCATCCCTTGATGTTATAAGTCATTTCGTGATTTTTAGGCTTACGGTTTGATGTCTAAAAGACATTTAATACCAACCGACACTAGACTGAGCCCAGTCTAGACATTATAAGTCATTTTAAATCATTTATAACCTATTAGAAAAGTAATATTTTACTTTTCTCAATTTTACGCAATATTCGTACGTTTTACGTATTACGCGTTTTAGACCCGTGTTTCCAGTTTTTAGCAGGGTTTTACCACTCAAATGGAACCTACCACCCATTTTATATTTTATTATGGGACATATGGACATGTCTAACAATACTTTAAAGTTTCATAATTTTACGACACCCGGTTTTACGTTTTGAGGCCTAATCATTTACGGTTGGCAATTCCCGGAGTCAAAACTAATCAAATATCTAGATTTTTATCATCCAAGGCACACCTCACCCCCATTATCCATGTTGAACCGCCAATGGGGGGGGGGAGTCACCATGGTGTGGCTTGATCTTGACCATTGATCTTTAGGATCATTACAAGTGTCTTAACTAACCATGGTTTAACTCTAACCCAATATATGGTTAACTATTTTTCCTACCCTATAAATACCAAGCTAAACACATGAAATTCCTTGCACCACACCTTCTTATAACCTTCAAGTCCTAAAACCTAAGACACTTTTCTTATATTTTGTAAGAAAGTTAACTAGTTTTTGAAAGAAAACTAGTGTTTGATCTTCAATCTTGGAAATTTTCTAAGAAAAGTTGTTATAACTTTAAAGTCTCCAAAAAGACGTCGTTATAATCTTCAAATAGCTTTAGACTTCAAGAAGGCGTCGTTATAATCTTCAAATAACCTCGGTTTATCATAGATTGCAAAGGGTGAAGCTAAAAGTCTATCAATGTCCTATCCTTACATGTTAACTTCCTTTCATCTTTGAAAGCCAAAAGTTGTAAGCCAAACCCTAACATGCGTCTTGTTGAATAATCATGTTAATGTTATTTACATATTATTCATGCTATATTATGTCTTGTATTCATGTCCATGATGTATAAAAGTGAGTAAAACAAGTATTGATACATATATGTAACTTACGTTATTCAAGCAAGTAAACTAGTGACTTTCTTGGAAAACCACGACCAAAATGGTAAAATTATGATATTGGATCATTACATATTACAGTAGAGGACTTAACAAGGAAACCATAGCAATTTGAACCACCTAAAACGAGTATACGAGTCAAAAGTTACGCCCATTTGAAGTTACCAAAGATTTCCGGCAAAACTGCCTAAACCTTACTGAATCGCACTCTGACTTTTTGAAAGTCCCACTTCTGGTCCGATTCATCAAAAAGTTAAAACACGAAAGTTGTCCGGAACGACGTTTTCGTTCAGGAATAAAGAAGCTCGAGCCCTGAAAACGCTTTTTGAGTGATAAATTCTTCAAAATCTTAACAGCCCATTTTTAGACCAAAGTCATTACATATAAGTTATGGTTTATGAAGACCAAAGGGGTCTTATGACCTAGAATCAAGACCACAACCATGGCTAGAGCCAAGGTTGAGTCTCAAGACCATGGAACAATGACCAAAGGTCATGGCTAGGCCATGACGAAATGACCATACAAGCTTACCAAGGCAAATACATGAACTAGAGAAGTTGGCGATAACTTGAACATACAATTCGGATCTACTTCATCTAAAGGAACCATGAGATATTACAAAGAGAAAATGGTCATACAAGACTTATGAAACTACCCCTAATAACAATCTTCATGTACAAATAAACTTTCCTAAGTTTATTCAAGTATCGGACATGTAACTTTTCGGATCAAAACTTATATCTATATATTTCATCAACTACTACAATAGTAGGGAGCCTCATGTGAGGAGTTCATTATGTAAGCCGTCGAGTTGAGTTGTGGATTTACGAGTTAAAGTGTCCTGGCTCCTCGAACGCTTACTAACATGACTTCTGAATTATGTCGGCCCGAACGGTAGTAAACGATATACAAAACATACATGTTTCATGAATCTTTTCTTTCAACGACTTACATTATACATCATACCACATCATGGACTAAATGCAAGATATATATATAGGCACTTATTCATATTCATTACTCGAATCCTAAGTCACAACATTCTATTATAGGTTGCTCATAGAAACCTTCGCGATTCGACCATCACATTCATTACTTGATATCTTACTTAAGGTGAGTTCATAGCCCCACTTTACATTACTTCATTGTTTTACAAACCCTTGGGGGGAATACATGCTATTTTTAACCGAGCACAATGTTTTTAAATTGTATGCTTGCCTGATTGTTTTATTATCACTAAGTACCATCCTTGCCAAACCGAGATCCCATATTATGAACCATTTAATCACTTGCGAGGGTTACTTGCAAGTGAGCGCGAATATTGTGAATAGGCCTATTGGGATTGACGAATCCCATTTGTATTGACTAAGTTCAAACAAATGCATTAATATTTGAGACATTAGGTATGACGGCAAAGTACCTACCGGGATAACTCCGCCGATTGATATTGGTACCCGTTAACGTTTTGGTGTCATAAGCTTAGTATTTGATAATAACTGTTCCGGGCGTGTAACAACGTGGCCCATATTTGTTTTCCAAACATTGGTGTGAGTCTATAACTCACACTACCAACATATTGTGTTCAAAACATTAAACAAACTCTATGAATATCACTCAACCTTTGTGTTGACCTCTCAAGCATGTATTTCAGGTTCATGACGATCAAGGATGGCACGGAAGGGCACGGATACTCAAGAGGGCTATAAATTTTATTATCATTCAAAACTCATTTATTATACATTGTAAACATGGAACCAATTGGGACCTCATTTTGTAATCTCTGATATTTATATAAATTGAATGATAAACCTTTTCAAAACGACTCAATTGGAGTTCGTTTTCTATCATTGTGACTATTGTGCCGTCGAGTAACACCCAGTTTGAATTCCGTTGCAACCATGAATTGGGGGTGTTACAGATTGGTATCAGAGCCATGGTTATAGAGAAACGGGTCTAATTGAGACCTAAACTATAACTACAACTACAAGCAAAACCATTTTTATAGCCTTCCGCTCTCCGTGTCTTCCATCCTCCAGACGATTATGGACTTAGTAAGCATGTTATGCTACACAAACATATTAGTATATTCATATATATACCCCTTTTGAGCATTTCTCCGTAGATATTTTATGCTACACAAACATAATTGCATATTAATATATGTACCCTAAACATAATTGAGCATTTCCCCGTAAGCATTTTATGCTACATGAACACATATAAGTATATTGATATATACACACTAAGCATTTTATGCTACATGAACACATATAAGTATATTGATATATACACACTAAGCATTTTATGCTACATGAACACATATAAGTATATTGATATATACACACTAGGCATTTTATGCTACATGAACACATATAAGTATATTGATATATACACACTAAGCATTTTATGCTACATGAACACATATAAGTATATTGATATATACACACTAGGCATTTTATGCTACATGAACATATTAGTATATTGATATATAAACTCGGTTTATTTTCAATCATTTATCTAAACAATGGACTAAACATATCTGTGTATGCCTATTCTAAGGCATTTCGGCACAGCCACACTCTCCCAATCATGTTCCTACTCCAACATTATATGTCCAAGACATTGTAACTGATTGCAATGGTCTTTCCTATTTTCCAAGACATTGTGAGATACAATGGTCTCATTCATTTTCCAAGACATTGTGAGATACAATGGTCTCATTCATTTTTCAAGACATTGTGAGATACAAAGGCCTCATTCATTTTTCAAGACATTGTGAGATACAATGGTCTCATTCATTTTCCAAGACATTGTGAGATACAATGGTCTCATTCATTTTTCAAGACATTGTGAGATACAATGGCCTCATTCATTTTTCAAGACATTGTGAGATACAATGGCCTCATTCATTTTCCAAGACATTGTGAGATACAATGGTCTCATTCATTTTCCAAGACATTGTATGATACAATGGTCTTAATCATTTCTCAAATGTTTTGAGTCACACAATGACCTAACCTACTTCCCAGACATTGTGAATTGCACAATGGTCTAACCTACTTCCGAGACATTGTGTTTTGTGCAAATGGTCTCTAGAATTATTCCATCACATCATCAATATCATTTCTTATGATATCAAAAACCCGTCACAATCTATCGATTTCAAAACAAGAAATATGAGATTTCTAAAGGACAAACTAATCCATCATCGACAAAAGCTGAACTTTCTCTACATTCATCAAAGTTTTCTTATGAAACCTTCATTATTAAAAGTTCGTGATCCTGGCCAAGTATATTCTATTTTAGAACTACTTAAAACTTCCTTTCCATACGTATCTACCCTTACTACCTTCTATGCAATGGAATATGAAAACATACGTTACAAGTCTTGTATGGACGGGACTTGCAACTTAAGGGTTTGACATCGCCTTTGTTTAGTGGACAGTTTTCCGAAAGCAACGGACATATCAAAAGTATACCTAATTTAGGTATTTGAAAATTTTATCGAACCTTGGCTAAATATAGACTAGTCACCTATATTTAACCTAGGGACAGTGGAATATAGTCTGACTAACTATATTCGACTTAGAATTTTCAAATACTGAGAGTAGTTGTACTAGGGTTATGTTTAGATTGATTTCCTACATGAACACGATAAACCACCAGAATACATTAAAACAATCTAGAGACACGATAGTGCCTTACCACTCAGCGAAATCTTAACACTTTATTTGTACTACCTAAACTTCATTCTTGAAAGTTTTCATTTATGAGATAATCCGAACTACTATCTGGGATAGTTATCAATTATTCTCTTCATCCTGTAGAAGTACTATCCTGTTTAGGTCCTAAGGATACCATTCCATCATAAACCTTTAAAATCTCTTAAGATTTTTAAAGCAAACTCAACATCTATACCTAAGAGTATTAATGTTAAGCATACACTACACACTTTTGTTCATCAACATATCACATCATTATCTTCACAACCGTTACAAACACAAGCTTATTAACAGATCTTGATGCACTTTTAAAGCTCAAATCATCCTTAGTTACACCACAAGCACCCTTATCAGCTTTACAAGATTGAATATTCATCTTGTACTTTTGCTACACCAGTGTCATCTCGTAATACACTACCTTGTAACTCACCGGCTAAGTATGAATGTTGGGTTGGGAATTCTTAAGTAGGATGATTTGTAATTATTTGAATGGATTGGGATGCCTTTTCATTTAAATAAAGAAATTGTAAATCACCGAACCATAAGTTTATATTCCTCTATTTACATTGTCTGGGATGCCTCTCTATGTAAATAAAGAATTATAAACAAGTGGGCTTATTTGTATCCAAAATAACATAAGTATGAAGTCAACCTACATTACATTGCTCGGGTATGGCTTGATACCTACATTACATTGCTCGGGTATGGCATGATACCTACATTACATTGCTCGGGTATGGCATGATACCTACATTATATTCGCCACAAGAAATCCTATCTTTTCACCGACATCGCTTCAAACCATGACATAAACACTAGGTACAACAACCGATTACCTACTAGACTATGATTGCGACTACTATCCCAATTTCCATTGATATTCCACTACTATATCAATTTCCATTTATTGGATTCCTATGTAAATTGCTATTGTTGTTCAACTGTTATATCAATTGCTATTGATACTTGACAACTATATCAATTTCCATTTTGATATTTAACTATATCAATTTCTGTACAACTACTATATCAATTTCTATTAATAATCGACTGCTATATCAATTTTCTTTGATATTCGACTATTATATGGATCTCTACTGATATTCAACCATGTTATCAATCTCTATTGACACACCATATTCTGAGACAAATCAAACTACATCACTAGTAATTCCAGACTTTGGTCCTCATAAGTAACCACACATCTTTATCGACACCACTCCAACATATGACACACATAGAACTTCGGGACGAAGTTCCCCGTAAGGGGTAGAGACTGTAACAATTCGCAATTTCAGGTTATTTACCATTCCCGGAAAATTTCACTATTCACTTTTACTATTCATTTTTTCCCGAAACTTTCCCGAAAGTTGATTTTATTTGATATTCTCGAGTGATAAATCATTTCCATGGCAAATTAAATGTTTGACATTCGTCAGATCATTTTCGTGAAAGTTATTAAGGAATTACACGTTTTAGGGTAAAACGTCATTCAGAAATTCTACGTACAACGAAACTCGACCGCGTTAAGTGACCCTGCATCAGAAAAATGTTTGACACACTCATGATTTATTTGAAAATTAATCGTGACTGAGAAAAACATGACCAAAGACTTCCCGGCAGGTCACCCAAGCCAGTACTATTCTCACATGAGCACGCTTAACCGTATGGGCGATTAACCGTTAGACCACAAAACGCGTTTCTAAGACGATTTGAGTTTTCAAATTATTAGAAAAAGTCAACATATTTTTTCCCTCCTCCATTGACCAAAATCATCCCTTGATGTTATAAGTCATTTCGTGATTTTTAGGCTTACGGTTTGATGTCTAAAAGTCATTTAATACCAATCGACACTAGACTGAGCCCAGTCTAGACATTATAAGTCATTTTAAATCATTTATAACCTATTAGAAAAGTAATATTTTACTTTTCTCAATTTTACGCAATATTCGTACGTTTTACGTATTACGCGTTTTAGACCCGTGTTTCCAGTTTTTAGCAGGGTTTTACCACTCAAATGGAACCTACCACCCATTTTATATTTTATTATGGGACATATGGACATGTCTAACAATACTTTAAAGTTTCATAATTTTACGACACCCGGTTTTACGTTTTGAGGCCTAATCATTTACGGTTGGCAATTCCCGGAGTCAAAACTAATCAAATATCTAGATTTTTATCATCCAAGGCACACCTCACCCCCCTTATCCATGTTGAACCGCCAAGGGGGGGGGAGTCACCATGGTGTGGCTTGATCTTGACCATTGATCTCTAGGATCATTACAAGTGTCTTAATTAACCATGGTTTAACTCTAACCCAATATATGGTTAACTATTTTTCCTACCCTATAAATACCAAGCTAAACACATGAAATTCCTTGCACCACACCTTCTTATAACCTTCAAGTCCTAAAACCTAAGGCACTTTTCTTATATTTTGTAAGAAAGTTAACTAGTTTTTGAAAGAAAACTAGTGTTTGATCTTCAATCTTGGAAATTTTCTAAGAAAAGTTGTTATAACTTTAAAGTCTCCAAAAAGACGTCGTTATAATCTTCAAATAGCTTTGGACTTCAAGAAGGCGTCGTTATAATCTTCAAATAACCTCGGTTTATCATAGATTGCAAAGGGTGAAGCTAAAAGTCTATCAATGTCCTATCCTTACATGTTAACTTCCTTTCATCTTTGAAAGCCAAAAGTTGTAAGCCAAACCCTAACATGCTTCTTGTTGAATAATCATGTTCATGTTATTTACATATTATTCATGCTATATTATGTCTTGTATTCATGTCCATGATGTATAAAAGTGAGTAAAACAAGTATTGATACATATATGTAACTTACGTTATTCAAACAAGTAAACTAGTGACTTTCTTGGAAAACCACGACCAAAATGGTAAAATTATGATATTGGATCATTACATATTACAGTAGAGGACTTAACAAGGAAACCATAGCAATTTGAACCACCTAAAACGAGTATACGAGTCAAAAGTTACGCCCATTTGAAGTTACCAAAGATTTCCGGCAAAACTGCCTAAACCTTACTGAATCGCATTCTGACTTTTTGAAAGTCCCACTTCTGATTCGATTCATCAAAAAGTTAAAACACGAAAGTTGTCCGGAACGACGTTTTCGTTCTGGAACAAAGAAGCTCGAGCCCTGAAAACGCTTTTTGAGTGATAAATTCTTCAAAATCTTAACAGCCCATTTTTAGACCAAAGTCATTACATATAAGTTATGGTTTATGAAGACCAAAGGGGTCTTATGACCTAGAATCAAGACCACAACCATGGCTAGAGCCAAGGTTGAGTCTCAAGACCATGGAACAATGACCAAAGGTCATGGCTAGGCCATGACGAAATGACCATACAAGCTTACCAAGGCAAATACATGAACTAGAGAAGTTGGCGATAACTTGAACATACAATTCGGATCTACTTCATCTAAAGGAACCATGAGATATTACAAAGAGAAAATGGTCATACAAGACTTATGAAACTACCCCTAATAACAATCTTCATGTACAAATAAACTTTCCTAAGTTTATTCAAGTATCGGACATGTAACTTTTCGGATCAAAACTTATATCTATATATTTCATCAACTACTACAATAGTAGGGAGCCTCATGTGAGGAGTTCATTATGTAAGCCGTCGAGTTGAGTTGTGGATTTACGAGTTAAAGTGTCCTGGCTCCTCGAACGCTTACTAACATGACTTCTGAATTATGTCGGCCCGAACGGTAGTAAACGATATACAAAACATACATGTTTCATGAATCTTTTCTTTCAACGACTTACATTATACATCATACCACATCATGGACTAAATGCAAGATATATATATAGGCACTTATTCATATTCATTACTCGAATCCTAAGTCACAACATTCTATTATAGGTTGCTCATAGAAACCTTCGCGATTCGACCATCACATTCATTACTTGATATCTTACTTAAGGTGAGTTCATAGCCCCACTTTACATTACTTCATTGTTTTACAAACCCTTGGGGGGAATACATGCTATTTTTAACCGAGCACAATGTTTTTAAATTGTATGCTTGCCTGATTGTTTTATTATCACTAAGTACCATCCTTGCCAAACCGAGATCCCATATTATGAACCATTTAATCACTTGCGAGGGTTACTTGCAAGTGAGCGCGAATATTGTGAATAGGCCTATTGGGATTGACGAATCCCATTTGTATTGACTAAGTTCAAACAAATGCATTAATATTTGAGACATTAGGTATGACGGCAAAGTACCTACCGGGATAACTCCGCCGATTGATATTGGTACCCGTTAACGTTTTGGTGTCATAAGCTTAGTATTTGATAATAACTGTTCCGGGCGTGTAACAACGTGGCCCATATTTGTTTTCCAAACATTGGTGTGAGTCTATAACTCACACTACCAACATATTGTGTTCAAAACATTAAACAAACTCTATGAATATCACTCAACCTTTGTGTTGACCTCTCAAGCATGTATTTCAGGTTCATGACGATCAAGGATGGCACGGAAGGGCACGGATACTCAAGAGGGCTATAAATTTTATTATCATTCAAAACTCATTTATTATACATTGTAAACATGGAACCAATTGGGACCTCATTTTGTAATCTCTGATATTTATATAAATTGAATGATAAACCTTTTCAAAACGACTCAATTGGAGTTCGTTTTCTATCATTGTGACTATTGTGCCGTCGAGTAACACCCAGTTTGAATTCCGCTGCAACCATGAATTGGGGGTGTTACAATCATCCTCATCATCCAATATAAGCGATGACGATAAACTTCCTAACTCTAAGCTACCCCCTTTAGACTACCATCAAGAATTTCCCGTCATTAGCAATGTATCCGAAGAGTTCAAGCAAACCAAAGGAATGTTCAAGTGCTTTGGAAGGTACCTAGGAAAGCTCAAGAAGAAGATAGACCGGTTAAGAGATGTGTGATTAAGGAGTGTTTGGCTTATGAAGGTTTTAGAACTTTGTATGTGTTAAACTATGTGATTTATAATGCTTTTTACTTTCATGCTTTATTATTTTCGTCGGACTATGTTTTGTATGAAAGTTTATGCATATTGACGATATTTGAGGTGTTTGTCAATTTTTCATGCATATGGAAATTTTCACTAAGTATAGTGAAATTCGCTAGCCCCCGGTCAAAGTCCTATGATATGAATGTCTACATGTCTATTTTTTTGCATTTCCTAATCAGACATATAATAAATTTTCATTTTTAAGAGTTTTCGAAAAATTTGAAAATCGTCTCGACCCTCAAAAAAGTGGACTGCCTTGTTTTTCAGGTCTGGCGGATATGGTGGAACCCTCAGATGGGTTCCGCCCGTGTAAATTTCTGGGCAACCCAGTTTTGGCCCAACGGACCAGACGGAACCCAAAACAGGGTTCCGCCAGTCATCTGTAGAAAATTTTTGTCATTTTTCTAAATTTCAAAATTTGTTAAATGTCAAATCTTTATCTTTAATGAGAAACATCTTTCCTTACTTCCAATAAACATATTAGGATCACTCTCACTCACTAGAATAATTAGGAAGTCATTTTCCGCCAAAAACTCAAATTCAAACATAACTAACCCAAGGAACCCTTAAAAAGGATCCTTCAAACCCTTAGAACATTTTCAACCAAATCACTTCCAATGATCACTTAGCATTGAGTGCATAAGTTAGTCTTTCACTCCACCAAATTCCATTGGATTGACATCCAATGATTTGACATGTTAGAAACCTCAACATTTTTATGGTAGAACATCAAATCCAAATACCTCTTCCAACATCTCTTCCACTCTATAAATTTGACAATTTTGCAACACTTTAAATCACACCATCACCATCAAAATCCATTCTCTTAAAGCCTCAAAACCACACCTTTGAAATGACTAAATCCAACATCTCATCCGAATCATCAAAATCCCTTACAAAAATCGCTAGGATTAGTGTAAAACCTTGTTGCTTCAACAAAACCATCAAATCAAGCTCATCATCATCAAGTGATGCATCACTTGACATTTCTTCACCTATCCAAGATTTCCTTAATCTTACTACCTCAACACCATCCTCAACACCTTGCAATACCAATGTGATCACTATACAAGATTTGCTTAATCTTGCTACTCCAACACCCTCTCCAACACATTGCAACACCAACATAGCCACTATTCCGCCACCAACTAGACCTTCAAGTGATTCAACATCACCTTCTCAACAAGCTTAACCATCAAAAACTCCATCACCTCAATCACCAACACTTACACCAATGGAACTTTTCCATACACCACCAACATCACCACTACCCTATTTGGAAACTTTAGAAGACCTTTCACGTAAATCATCAAACCCTCCATCATTGTCACTCTTTGACACCATTGCTCAAATGGAAACCCAACAACAATCAAGTGAGCAATTAGATGATGAATCTCATCAACCATCATTGGTTGAACGTTTGGCTTACCGTTATGCTAGACCATCAATTTTTCCACAAGATCAAGGTCATACACACCTACAATCATTTGTGTTTTACCCCATTTACAAAGACCTTCATGGTAATCCTTCCGGAGAACCAAGCTTCCGCCACTTTGTTCAACAACAAGAACAACCACAACAAGAACCACAACAACAACAACAAGAACCACAACAACAACAACAACAACAACAACAACAACAACAACAACAACAACAACCACCACCACCACAACAACAACCACCACAACAACAACCACCACCACAAGAGCATTCCCAACACTTTGAATCTCTATTTCCTTCTTATAAGAAAATAGAAGCATCCATATGGGAAAAATCTCCAAACCTTAATGATGAAATGGACACTCACTTAAACCACCTTCATGCCTTCAAACGTATGGTTGACTCTCAAATCAACCATATTATGGTTTTACAAACGACGTTACACTCATCTACTGAAGGAACCAAAAACACCTCCCAACCATCCACATTTGCTCCTTCAAGTTCAAATGATCCACCACGAACAAATCAAACCTCTCTTCACCAAACTTTCCCCGCCATGATTGTGGACATTGCGAAAGAACCGCTCACATTAGTGAAGGGTGTCGAACGGAAATTTGCGAGCTAACTGAAGAAATGAGGTTTATCCTAAACCACATTTTGGACCGTCTAGAGTCCTTGTCTCACCCACCTCAACTCTAGAGTCTACAACAATAGGGACCCATTCATAATAACACCAAAAATACAAACCAACAAACCAAAAGCGTTTCACTTCCACAACATTCAAAATGAAACCCACTACATCCTCCAACACACATTTTCATCCTTAAACAACCTTAGCCTTGTTTTTGAAAAATGTTTTTCATTAAGGAAAATGATTGTTTTCTTTTATAGATGTAGGATTTTATGTTCTTAGTTTCTTTTTTATTTTTCTTTTTATTTTTAAAAGTAGGATGTTATCTTCCTAATTTCTTGTCTTTGACTTTCTAAAAGTCAAATTTTACATGAAATGAATTTCATTCTACTATAAGGTATGCATTGTTTGTTGACCATTTAGGTATTATGAGTAAAACTTTGCCTTGCTATGGTAGCATACATATATCTTGTGTTTTAGAAACTAATTTTTTTTGTAGGATCATTATCCATGTTTCTCTTCCTTGATACTCCATTTAGGGGAGTAATATTCAAGGGGGAGCATGAGAATTGCATTATATATTCTGCTTCGCAACTCTTCACCTCATGACTTGCTCTATGCTCGTCTATTGCGACAACTAACATTTTTTTTGTAGGTTAAAAATCCATGTCTCCTATCTTGGCACTCCTTTTAGGGGAAGTATTGTCCAATGGGGAGCATTTGCATCATTTTGATCCGCAACTTTTCTTTTTGTTTCGACAAAAAGGGGGAGAAAATATATCTAAACTTTTAAAACTTAAAATGATCTTCATAAATTAAGTAAAACAAGTTTGGATATAAACTTTTTAAAGACTTCACACTATAATTAGTGATTTACTTAAAAACAAAGTTTGTGTTTTGTCATCAACAAAAAGGGGGAGATTCTTAATACAAATATCGCCTAAAAACGTTATTTATATTTTATGATCTTTGCTACGTTTTGTTAACGACAAAGTGTAAACTTTAGTTTTTAAGTAAAACATGATTATAGTTTAAGTCTTGCATACATTTACATTTTCATATAAAACATTACATTTACTTATTTCTTAATATAGTATATGTTACATCACATCATGCATTTATGGAAAGCTTATGTGTTTGACTCTCCATAAGACTTCTTACACAATTGTGTGTTTGACTCTCCATAAGACTTCTTACACAATTGTGTGTTTGACTAGAAATAACTTGATGTGACATTGCTTGATATGGAAAGAGTTCTTGCATGTTTTCCTGTCAGTCCTGGCGGAACCCTCAGGGTACATGGGTGGAACCCATTCTAGGGTTTCGCCGGATCCGCCAGACTGCTGGTTGGTTTGGCTATAAATACCAAGCCACTTGCAAGAATTCACCCATCACTTTAGGACATATGTTTCACATATTCTCTCATCTAACTCAGTAACATTTGACTTGTGTGATTCTCTTATGTAGCAAAGGAGTTCACAAGTTCTTCCAAGAAGTTACCAGTTTTAACTCAAAAGTTGCAAGACTTGTTAGCTTTGTTATGTATGAACTTTGGTAGTTTATACTTCATTTGTATCTTGTGATAGAAGTGATTGGTTAGTATTTTAGGTCCCAAAATACATAGTGTGACGGGAGTTGTTGTACCCTTGTAAAAGAACTATCGGGAGTGGTTGTACCCTTGTAAAAGAACTCGACATCTAGCTTAGTGTCGGAAATAGTGGATAGGCGACGTTAGGTTGGTTCTACCTTGAACTAGGACCCGGTATCTAGCTTTGTACCGGATAAAGTGTAAGCGACGATTGTAAAGGTTTCTACACCCGTGAAAGGAGCTTGTTGACTAGTGCTTGAAACTCTCGAGTTGGAAACTCGGGGCGTGGATGTAGGGCAAGGAAAAAGAGTCCTTGTAGCCGAACCACGATAAACAATCGTGTTGTGGTTTGATCGTTTCTTTCTTTGTCTTTGCATATTACATATTGTCTTTAGTTAGAATTGTTAATTACACACAAAGATTTTCAAAGATTAACAAGTAATTTGAGTTTATATTGTTGATGAAACGTAAAGTTTTTAAAAGATAATTAAGTAAAAAAAGCGGTAAACTATTCAACCCCCTTCTAGTTTTCCACAGTTTGTTTTCTGGTCTTCACTCCTGATTGTAATTCACCAATCACATTGTCAAGGGGATGTATTTTGTGAATTGAGGCTTGAGGAGCATGTGAAACATCATATGCAGTAGGCATATTTTTGATTTCCACATCAGTTATGATAGTTTCCTGAGCAACAGAAGTAGAATTTTCCACATTTGGACTATCAGTGGAAACTTCTTGTGTAGCAGTGGGAAGTGGATTACCACTGCTTTCAGAAATGTCCTTGTTTTGAGCTTTTAAATTCACAACTTTTGCATCACCTTCTTTTCCAATAGCTGTTGAAGGTTTTGGATGTTCCTTCTTTGAAACACCATCATTTTCTACAAAGTCCCATATTGGCATAATGATTTGATCTTTATCATCCTCAGAATCTTGAGTAGGTTCATATTCATCAAGAAATTCTTCTGAACCTTCAATGTTGTTATCCCCAGTACCTGAAGTAACAGTGTTAGGTACCCATATTGATTACACACAAGCAAGAATGAGATAGATATAAGGATTTGGGTGCTTATGAGAATGAGAGAAATATAAGTGCAATAGTTTCCTTAAGATATCAAATAACCAACCAAGTATTACATGAGACCTAAGCATGGTATTTATAGGTAAGGAGCTAGGGTAACACTCCTACTCCTTCCTATCTTACAATCGTATGGGCTTAGAGCCCATGGACCATATAACTTAAGTCTAGCAAACTTGAAACAATACATAAATGAAAGTAAATAATAACTAAGCAACCTAATATTATTACAAATGACCGAGACTTGATAAAATAGTAAAACTTCGTTCCCAACAATCTCTCCCTAAGGGTCAGTTATCACGGTTGCTTGACCTCTTTGTCATTTCTTCACTTTTGACTTTCATAGCTTTAGACGTCTTTCAAAAAATCATGAGATAAGAATCATTCATCGTACTTAGTTCTTTGTTCATTGTTGTTGTGATGGTGATCAAGTCATGAAGTTGTCTGCCTTTCATCACTTCTGCGTCTGTGGTGGTAGTCCTCCATTCCAACATGCTCATACATCTTTGAATTATGACTTATACATGCATGTAGTTCCCTTTCTTAGACTTTGATCTTTAGTCTTTAAACTCTGTAGATTCTTCTTTTTGGCGTAGAATCTTTCTTTAAACTTTGTGTTGCTTTGATCTTTGAGGGAGCTTTTGATGACTTCAAGATGCATGTATGAGCATGTGGAATCCGTCGCCATGGAGATGATGTGTCCCTGCAGGTAAACAGTTAGCAATAAAACATCCGGTACTTACAGATAAGGAATTAGAGATCGTCAACAGCATAGTGTGAAGACTCCTTCTAACCCTTATGAAGGCCGTTCCCATGTCAGATAAACCTGAAGGAGCTTACGAGGCCTACTAAGTAGCTCAATGACTGGGTGAGTCGCTGGGGATCACTCCACGACTGTAGACCGCTAATAAACCACCGCAAACACTAAGCGTAACCCACAAGGAGTTACCGAAGTGACCTGCTGTCAGGGCTGTTTGATGTTGACCCTGGCAGGATTTCCGTTCAATCATTGAGAAATACTTATGTAAATTCTCTCATAAACGTTCTCGGAAGATTGCTAAGATCTACGAAGGACTCAATAATTTACAGCTGGTGTCCATTGATGTAGAACACCAGTTGTAGAAATACTAAGTGTTCCTAAGAGATCTATGATGTATCTCATGGCTCTAGACTCGAAAAGTGCACACTTAGGTTTCTTATGCGGAGACTAGGGAGGGGTCTCCTGCTTCAATATCAACCATCTCTAAGAGATAAGTCGATAGATTACACCAGTTCCCCGTGAGAATGAAACAAGCTCTTTTAAGAGAACTTGAGTGGTTAGAAGGTTTAGTGCATTGCGTCACTGGGTCCATGACGACTTTGTCTTCAATACCGGCGTCGCCTTAGAAACAGTAGCATACGAATTGAACCCGGTGTCTGCCCTAAGGTTGAACATATGGAGGGCTATTTCTTTTCACCCTTTTCTTTACTTTTCTTTTTAATTCTTCAACTCCTTCTTTCCCCTTTCATTCTTTTCTCCTTTTTTCATATCATACCTAAGGACTTCTATTTCTAACTATTGGTGATGTCCTTAGGTAGATTCCTCCGGCTCTAGCGGATCATAGGACGGTTTTTCCTATCTTAATCATCTTATAACTCCATGATTATTCGACAATAGCCATGAAACCTTTGATTGAAAATCTCTCAAAGTGTTTGTGATTATCAAACATTTTTTTTAACACTTTGAGAGTTTTGTGTTTACTTTTGAAGGGCTCCCCCTTCACATGTGCTCATAAGTATTTAATAAATTTGCACATGCGGGAGGAGCAAGCACTTTTGAATTGATCCGCTTTCAGTGAACCCGACCGATTCGAGACACGCTTACATCACTAGTTAGACTAGCTTGAAGTTATTACCCGGCCTGGTCAAGTCCACAGAAAGTTTCTCGAAACGGTACATTTCTACTAAGACAAATCCTTTTCGAGACACACTTACGTGGCTAGTTAAAGAGTTCCATTGTCAGCTTTTAGGTGACAACTAGCTCTAATAACTAACTTGATGTTATAACCCATCGAGGATAAGTCCTTTCGATTATTAACTTTTATGTTTCGTCAATTCTTGGGTGAATCTGAGTCTAGCTCGCATGAGATTTGACTTTTAAGCAACTTTGAACTTTCATATTTTAATCACATTGACTTTTTCTCCCCCTCAAAAATAGCATATACGATGATATTTTTGATAATCTTTTGATTAAAATATGCCTTTTGAGTCTTGTGGGGAGAATTCAACAAGAACTTTTGATTTCAAGAACGATGATTTTGTATCAAGTGCTCCCCCTCAACAAGTGAATTCTTATTGAGGTGAAATACTTGTCTTTTGAGCAGAATTATGAAAATCAGAAAATGTTTGATTAATTCTACTCAAAAGTAAGAAGCCTTCGCTCCTTATATCAGGATTGAGGCACTGATGCGTACCACAGGGTCCTTTCTTTACAAGAACGGGTTGTACATTGTTATGTGTGCACAAGCCGTAATGATAACAAATCAATCAAGTGAAGTAGTTATTATTGAAATGTTAATACCCTTGTGTACCAGTTTATGATTCATCAATGATCGGTGCATCAAAGTCTGTGAACTGTGGATCTGGTCTTTGGAAGAGTTTGACGGGAAATGAAGGTCTGACACTGATATAACTCTCCAATCGTCTGATCTGCTCCCGGCGAAATAACATTTCTTCTATTTTTATGACAAAGTTTTGAACTTGTTTCTGGAACTGGATTTCCACCTTGGAGTTTCACCTTTTGATATCTTTCTCCGATCATCATTCAACCTTTTGACTAACCCATCACGAACGGTTTTGAGCGTGACATCACAGAACTTGTGTATCTCATCGAGCCTCATGAAACTTAGTTGCTTTTTGCTATTGAGGTAGGTGAAACCAAATGAAGGTTTTTGGATGAGTGTGAACTGTGACATTTGATTTATTCCATCAAATGAGAGTTGTGGCTTAGTCAAATTGATCTTCTGTTGGTAACTTTCCACTCCAAGCTGAAGATCTTCCACTCTTTCTTGAACTATCAATCGTCGGATGAAGAGAAATAGAGATGAAATGAAGTTGTATTGTGTTTCAGTTTCGAATCCACGCATTCTTCCTTGAACTTTTTCTAGATACATGTCTTCAATGTCATTTAGATAAAGGTCAGGAAAGTCTGCTTAAGAGAATTTGTACTTCTTTTCATCTTGCCTTTTAACCACAATCTCATTCATGAACATGTAGTTAAACCTTTTCGACTCTTGAATCTCCAAGATAGCAATGATCCTTGATTTATGCTTCACATTCTCTAATGACTTGATTTATAACCTATGAGTGTAACCGAGTCGACGACGTTCAGGACAATGCTGAATCCCGTGTAAAGCATCTCTGTTGTAAGCCACAATGGAGTTGCTAAATACTGGAGTTGATTCTTCAATTGCAGGAACCTCGTATCTTGCGGCTGGCACTGAGATAGTTAATGATGAAGCATATTTTTGTTTGGAGTTCTTTTGAGTGAGTTGGAGGTTACGAAGATCTTTGTTGAAGAAGAAGCGGTAAGGTATATTCGGTTTTTCTGGAAATCCTTGCAGAGGTAATGGTTTGGTCTAATCGGTGAAGTAAGGCTTGTCGGGTTTTCTTGAATGGATGTTGAAATTCGCTTCAGGATTTAGCCAGTCAAACTTTCCAGACATTGCACTAGCTATATTCTGCATGTGAAATTCAAATTCCATCTTGTTTCCAGATCTAGACTTTAGGAATTCCTGTGCATCCTGATTGATTCTTCTTAACTCAGCCTTTGTAAGTTTCTCAATTTGAAGATCCACTATTATACTCTGAGTGTATTGAAGTGTATTTCCCGGAAGTGGTTCTTCATTTTCAAGAGGAGGTTGAGCCTTGACCAGATCAGTCAACCAATCATCTTGAGGTGTGTCGTCATTGTCTATCCATGAGTGACGGCTCCTTTTCTTTGACTTTTTAGACTTGGATGTAGTATCCTTGTCTTGAGTTTTTGAGGTTGATGATGGTCCAGGTTGAGAATCGGGAATTGGAGAGGCATGGTAGTCGGTATTGGGTTGTCCTTCATAATCATCAGTAGGTTGAATGAGTGTTTCTTCCTGATCTGTGGGACCTTGACCAGAAGCTGAAGGATGTTGTTGATTTCTAGGAGGAGTAGAATCCTTTTGTGGTTGTTGAGAAGATGATGGACCGGTTCCAGACTTGTGTTTCTTACCTTTTGAGTTCGGGTCCGGGTCGTCATCTTTCCTTGACCTCTTGAGGGATCCAGCAGCTTCTTTGCACGACTCTTTTGACAAGTTAGTTGCAATGGCTTCGATAAGTGTAGATTCTTCAGTTGTTAAATTGGGTTTATATGCAACTTTGTCGTAGAGATGAGCAAGCAGGTCTTCGACCGATGATTCAGAAATGGTAGGAGTTGATTTCGAAGCTTTAACAGGGTGAAGAGTAAATGGTGTTGTTGATAGCATTTTCTTTACAACACTTCTGATCCTGTGCTCCAAGTTATCCTTAATTGGTTCAATAAGACTTGTCACTTCAGGAGTGATGATACCAACAAGATTATCTGTAAGGTAATCGAGTGTGAAAGTCCTGATGAGTCCTTCCAAGTCTGCTTTCATGAAGTTATCGATTTGCTGCTTTGCTTCCTGAAAATCTTCAACTTGTTTAGCAAGATTAGTAACCAAGGTTGGGAGATTTTTGACTTGCTCCTGAAGATCAACTGGTTTTGTCGGTTCATTGATTGATTGTTGCTTAGATGCGGTTTCAGAAGGTGAAGGAGATGAATGTTCCGGTGATGATTCAGATGACGACTCGTTGTGAGAGCTCGAAGAAGAAGCTGGAGGAGTCGGATCCTTTGGAGGAGAGTCTTTAGGAAGTGGAGGTTGCTGTGAAGATGTCTGCTTAGATTGTGAAGATGACTGAAGGAATATGTTGGTGTCGAATGCTTCCTTTTCTTCATTTTCCTTTCTTCTACGTTCCTCTTCTTCCTGTGCAAGAAACTCTGGTGTGGTGAAAGGGTCAAATCCCTGATCCGTGGCAATGTTCTCCTGTTCATCAACATTCTCCTCAATATTTGCAGTTTCCGTCATAGTGATGTTGCCATCTGCATCTTTGTCTTTTGCTTTGTCACCGGGTTGTAAGGCTGGTTCTAAAGTGGTAGACACAATGGGAGGAACTGTGCTGCTGGTAGTGCCTTCATGCTCAGGTTGATCGACAGGTGGTGATGAAGGTCGAGGATGAAGTCGGCTAAGGAGTGATGCTTCCTTCTGATCTTTGAGAAATTTCTTCTCTTCGGCCCGTGTGTCGACAACTATACTTTTCAATTTTCTTTTGTCGACCAATTGTTCAACTATTGGTTCGTCTTCTTCATCATCATTGGGTTCATTGATCGTGATCCCTTGCCTTTTTCTTTTATCTGCTTCAAAGGTTTCTAAACTTTGTTGTATAGAAATTTCCGTTTCTGGAAATGCTTCTTCAGGTACTCTTACTCTTCGTTCAAAGTCTTCCTCTTCTTCTTCAGATTCTGTGTCAAACTCAGAGTCGTTTTCAGAGGGTGGCGGTGTAGGTTCATCTTGAAGAGCGCGCTTTGATGTTACCTTCTTTCTTGGCTTAGTTGCAGGCTTAGGTTTGGGTGTAGGTTTCGGTTTGGTGGAAGGTTTAGTTTTGGGAGTAGCCTTTGATTTTGATTGTAGTGAACCAGTAGTGCTACTAGTACTCCCAGATTTTACACCTCCTTTACTTCGAGTCTGTATGGTAGTCTCTTCCTGAATCCCTTTATAAGCATTATCGTAGAATTCATAGCTTGAACTTTTCTTGATATTTTCATCAAGAAAGTACTCGGGAAGCCTCTTTCCTTTTTGCTTTATAGAAGACGTGGTCATTTTGACAAAAGAAATGGTGAAGTCGTCCTCGAAGAGGTTCTTTGGCTCATTTGGATCTCCCATTCTTTTGATGAATTCCGGTGTATCTTTGCAAAAATGCTCAATGATTAGCTTTGTGAATCTTATGAACGGGATCATAGTCTTTTCACGTTCGGTTTGAATGTTGTAGACTAGATCATTCATTATGGGAATTGCAAAGTCAATCGGTAACAGACTGACCATTCCCCAGAACACTTGTAAATGCTCAAGTCTGGGATGTTCGTGACCACTTTTTCTTCCTGATATTGAACGTACGACCAACATATAGAAAGTTTTCCAAGGCTGAGGCATGTTCTTTGCATTGAATCTGGAATGCTTAATCAGAGGTAAGTCGTCTTGAACATTGTATCCTAGGTCAATGAAGAAGTCCAGGAGATCCAGTTCAGGCAACATTGGAACAAATTCATTCTCAGGCTGAGGTAGAAGAAAAATTGTACGAAGGACTTCGTGATCTACAGTGTAGACTTATCGATCCAGCGTAACAGTGAAAGATTCATCATCCAAGTTAACCATTGCCGTAAGCCAGAACTGATGAAGGTAGAACACAGGAACTGATGTAGATTTGTTGAGCAGATGCTTGCATGGATGTGCAAGGAGAATATCTTTGACAATCTTGCACGAGTTCTCAGGAATTCTCAATTTGTCGAAGTCAACTCGAGGATTGTTTCTGCCAATGGTGACACTGTAGTCAGCAGGGATGATGTCATTCAGTGTGAGCAACGGAAGAGTTTGTTCGGGGGCATTCTCGTTGTGTTCAGCCATGTTAATCTGAAAAGAAATTATCATAAACCAAACATTCAGATTTGTTACTGGTTAGCACGATCACAAGTTTGATTACAGATAAACATTTAGAATCATTTAAGCACGGATGGTGTAATTATAATATGTGAAGTGACAAATGAAGTATACTTAGATAATTTAGAATCATGAAATCAAGCATAGAGTACTCATACATTCACATAAGCACAAATATTATCCAATATACATGATTACATCACATGTTACATCAAATAATAATCACAACATAATTACATGTTTTCGAAATTACAACATTCAATGATCTCGAAATATAACATTTAATACAATTTATCGCAAACATGTATAAATCCTTGATTTCGAAAAATATGTCAAGTGTGTTCTCGAAAAGCAACCCAGGTAAAAGTTTCGCAAATCCCCAATGTAACTGTTTTCGAAATAGTCCACAAATAGTGTTTTCGATGAATAATTTATCAAAAAATTACAGAATTTGCGAAAGTTTCGCAAACACTCAAATTGAGTATTTTCGAAAGTTTTGTCTGTTTGCATTCTCGAAAAAATGAGCAATGATGAGATTCTTTCGCAAACACACTGAACAGGTCTTCTCGAAAGAATTTCAAAGCGTTTTCACGAAAACTAATGATGTTTTCGAAAATACAAGACTTTGAGAGATTTTTCGAAAACACTTGTCAAATGTGTTCTCGAAAGAATTCCACCATTTTGAAAACTGTGATTTCGAAAGAATTCTTATACAAGAATTTCGAAACTGTGGCAACGTACGTTTCTTATGAAATTTTGAGTTTCCAAAGGTAGTAACCTGAAGCATAGAATGAAACACAATCAATTATGGTACAAAAATACCACAGACATAGGAATTTCGAAACATGTACATCATTGCATATCGAAAATCACTAAGACATTTAATCTCACATCATATCTAAGTATAATGTAACCATTATCAAGCATAGGAACATGTTGAGCACGAATAATAGACCATATGAACACAATACGAGAAACACCTTATATGAACATAAACCCTAGCTATCGAATTTTATGCATTCATGGATTAAGTCACAATTAAAGTGATTTAGAACGTTATATACATTGAAGACATCATATCCCACCAATAATAACAATCAATCAAACATATAATCAAAAGTACCCAAATCGGGTTAAAACCCTAGTTATCGAGAATCAACCAAACATGATTTTGGTTGTGATTAATTGTTATGGGTGAGTTAAGAACATGTTTTAAGACAAAACCCCTATGAAACATTGCACCCCCAACCATGTTTAAATCGATTCCGAAACTAGTGAAACCCTAGAACTACAAATCGCAATTTCTTGAAATCAAACCATTAAAATTGTGATTAAACGAAAACCATTGCTTGAGATTGCCTTAAGATCATGTAGAAACTTACAGATTAGAGATTGGTAGCTTGGATTTTTTGTTTGATTATGAGCTGTAGGTTTCAAGTGTGGGTTATGTTTGATAATTTTTGATATTAAAGAAAAAATGGGGTGTATGTTTTGTGTATATGATTTTGAACTTTGGAACTTTGACAATTTTAGTCCCCTAACTACTTATTTTGCATCATGAGTCCTAAAGTTTGATACAAGTTGATAACCAAAGGCAATAATCTAAGATATACTCCTTATGACATCGTTTATAAAAAGAAAAAGTCATGAGACATCCATTAATCCTGAAACAACGCATCTTATGGAAATATGCAAGTATATCGATTTGAAAAAAAATTGAGAAAGATTTTAAGTGTGACTCCCCCTCAACACTTTGTAAAAGATAAAGAAATAACAAGGTGTTGAAAGGAAGCGATATACTTGCTTTTTTTTCTTTTTTTTTTAATAAGAAATAGAAAAATCTTTTTGTGTTTTTGATGTTTTTATAATTTTGTGTTTTGTTTTTGAAAAAATTATTTACAAAGATATTTTTGATGTTTGACATTTACTTGTGTTTTAAAAACTTTTCCAAATCCTCTGGAGTCAAACATCGCATACCAATTTGGTGAACTAAACTAGCAAACCTTGATGGAGCTAAGGCTTTGGTAAGTAAGTCTGCCAATTGGTACTCAGTTCCCACAAAATATAATTCAACGATACCCTTTTCAACATGCTCCTTGATGAAATGATATCGGAGATCAATGTGTTTAGATTTGCAGTGATGGATTGTGTTGCAGGAGATTGCAATGGCACTTTTGGAATTACAGTAGATCGAAATATTATTGAATAGGTAGCCATAGTCATTAAGTTGTGATCTCATCCAAATAAGTTGAGCACAACAAGCAGACATAGCTACGTATTCAGATTCTGTTGATGACAGTGAAGTGCAGTCCTGCTTCTCTGATTGCCAAGACACAAGCTTATCTCCAAGAAACTGCAATCCACCTGATGTACTTTTTCGCGTGTCTAAACATCCTGCATGGCTAGCGTCTGAAAAAGCTATTAGTTCAAAACCATAATCCTTCGGATACCAGATTCCCAAATGGATGGTTCCCTTTATGTATCGAAGGATTCTTTTTGCCTCATTGAGGTGTTTCTTAGTTGGTTTAGACTGATAACGCGAACACATATAGACAGCAAATACAATATCAGGTCTACTAGATGTGAGATACATGAGGGACCCAATAATACTTCGGTATTTGGTAGGGTCAACAGGAGTCCCATGTATATCAGCATCTAGTTTTGTGGAATTGGCCATAGGTGTATTCATTGTATCACAGCTTTGCATTCCATGTTTCTTTAAAATCTCAAGAGCATATTTAGACTGATTTAGAAAAATTCCACGGGGTGATTGATGAACTTGTAGTCCTAGAAAGAACGTAAGTTCACCCATCATGGACATTTCAAAATTATCTTTCATTAATTTTGCAAAATCAATTGAGTAACGTTTGTTGGTTGAAGCAAAAATAATGTCATCGACATAAATTTGAACAATTAATAAGTCCGCCCCGTATGTTTTTGTAAACAGTGTTGGGTCCACCGAGCCTAGAGTAAAGTTATTAGCCAACAAGAATGTAGATAACTTGTCATACCACGCCCTTGGGGCTTGCTTGAGACCGTAGAGAGACTTCTTTAGCTTGTAGACATGATTAGGACGTTCTGGATCAACAAATCCTTCAGGTTGACTGACATAAACCACTTCACGGAGTTGACCATTCAGAAATGCCGTTTTCACGTCCATTTGATAAACAACCATATTCCGATGAGCAACATATGCTAAGAAGATCCGTACAGCTTCAAGTCTAGCTACTGGAGCAAATGATTCTTCAAAATCTATTCCTTCTTCTTGAGAGTATCCTTTTGCTACCAAGCGTGATTTGTTGCGTATGACAGTTCCTTCTACATCTAGTTTGTTTTTCCAGATCCATTTTAAGCCAATGACAATGACTCCTTCAGGTTTTTCAACCATTTCCCAGACTTCCAATCTTTGAAATGATTCAAATTCCTCTTGCATAGACTCAATCCAGTTTTTGTAAGTCATAGCTTCTTTGACATTCTTTGGCACGATTTCACATACTGTGAGTGCGTATATGCAAGTTTCACCGTCGGTATGAAGTCGTTGTCTTGTCATAATAGGTGCATCTGGGTGGCCAATAATTTGAACTAAGGGGTGATCTCTAGTCCATTTGTGTGTCGAAGGGTGAAGTTGATAAGTATCTCGCAGGTGAGCAGGATCCAAATTGCGTGTAGATGAGTCATCAATGTCAGGGACAAGTGGAGCCGGTGCAAATGGGTTAATGAACGGTTCTGGGTCATGCTCTGCGGTTTGTGGAACTGATATAGGTATGGAGTCTCAAGCTGATTGTTGTGAGTTGGACCCGGTTTGTGCTGTAGTTGTTGGGGATACAATTGGAGGACCGTCTCGTTCAACAGTTGTTGTTGTTTGTTGAGGTGTATCAGGTACTTGATGTTGATCAAGATGTGCAGCGGAATTTGGTGAGGCCTCAGATGGACGGTTATCAATCGTATCATCAAACAATGGAGCAAACAAGGTTTCCACTTCTTTATGGGAGAGTGACAATTGTTCAGCCGAAGATTCCGGAAAGTTAAGACGGTTGGATGCAGGTCCTAAGCTGTTATGCTCAGAAGCCATTTGAGTGAGTTCATCGAAATTAGCATGAATAGTCTCTTGAACTTCTCTTGTACGACGATTCCATATCTGAAACCCTTTTGAATTTTCACAGTATCCAACAAATATTCCAATGTCAGCCTTTGCTTTAAGTTTACCTAGGTCATCACGATCATTAACTGGATAACATAGAGCTCCAAATACATGAAAGTAATTAATGTTCGGTTTCCTTTTGTAAACAATCTGATAAGGGGTTTTGTGATGGCGTTTTGTGATCATACAACGGTTTTGAGTGTAACATGCGGTTGAAACAGCTTCCGCCCATAAGAAATCCGGTAATTGACCATTGATTAACATCATTCCTGCAGCTTCCACAAACGTTCTGTTGCGTCTTTCAACTACTCCATTCTGTTCGGGTGTTCGTGGAATGGATGTTTGATGTTCAATTCCCACTTTCTCAAAATACGACCTTAGAGTCTGATTCTTAAATTCTGTGCCATTGTCAGTTCTAACAATTCTGACTGTGTTGCATAGCTAAACTTGTATTTTGGTGAGAAAGGTGATGATCATTTGAGGAGCTTGATATTTACTTCGAAGAAAATAAACCCAAGTCCAACGGGAGTAATCATCAACAATTACTAAAATGTAGCGTTTACCGTTGATACTTTGAACACGTATCGGACCACACAAATCCATATGAAGCAGGTGTAAAACATGATTAGTACTGTGTTCAGGTTTTGAAGGAAAATGAGCACGGGTACTTTTTCCTTGTTCACAGGCTGGACATAGGTGATCTTTGGCATAACGGAATCTTGGAAAGCCTTCAACCAATTTGTGACGAGCGAATTCAGTCATCGTTTTAAAGTTCAAGTGAGAAAGGCGTTTGTGCCATAACCATGATTTAGTCATTTCAGCTTTGGATAGAAGAAAAATAGGAGATGAAGCGATCATGTCAGTCATTGAAATTGTGTAAAGGTTAGTGCCACGCTTTCCTGACATCAGATAATTTCCTTGTAGATCACGAACAAAACAAGTTTTTTCTCGAAATGCTACTTCTAAATCCCCATCACAAAATTGACCGACTGAAAAGAGGTTGTGACCCAAGCCTTCAACATAGTAGACTCTGCTAATTTCAATATTCCCATTCATATAGTCGCCGTAACCCATGATTAAAGCGTATTGATCATTCCCGAATCTGACAGTTCTGATAAACTTTGAAACAAAGTTTGCTAACAGTTTGAGATTGCCTGTCATGTGTCGGGTGCAACCGCTATCAATAATCCAGAGAACAATCTGAACCACCTGCATCACAAGGAGACGACAAAGATGGAACAGAAGTAAGGGTGGAACCCGAAGAAATGGTGGGTTCCTATTGGTTAGAAGTACAAATATTCAATAGTTTAGGAATCCATTTAAAATTTGGTTTGTATTGTAACCAACGTTGCCAGTTCCAACTAGTTTTTGATTTATTTTTGGTAAATTCACTAGCTTTTGGCTTGTTCCTAGATTTGTTGATTTCTGCTATGGGGGTGACTACAACATCATTCGAAACAGTAGTTGGCGGTTTTCCTAAGGTAGACTTAGAGGCAATAGTGGGCCTAGAAGGAATGCCTGATCTACGTTTCTTGTGACGATTTAAGAGATTATTAGCTACACACTTAGTATGATCACCAGATAACATACTTTGACGACAAAACACACAAGATGCATTAATATTCAAAACATTCAAAGGTTCATCATTCGTTACATTAAGTTTTTGATTACAATTTGACAAATTAGAATCTAAATCAGATGCAACATGAGTTTTATTCAAGTTCCTAAGGTGAGCTTCTACTTCTTTCACTTCTAGTGTTCCTCTTCTACGTTGCGAGAGCCTAGTCTTTTTAGTCTTCTTAATGCTTTTTGTCTTTGGTTTGCTAACGCTCTTAGGGGAAACTAGTCCTGTAGAAGTGGAAGAGCTAACATTAGAACTCTGAGCATTATTACCCTTATCTGTTTTGTCTATTTGAAACATTCCTGGTGCTATCACTGTGGTGTCAACAAACTTTCCTTTTTGAAGTAGCTTAATTTTCTCTTTCAAATCAATGATGATGTGATTTTTATCTTGAATATCAGACTCAAGTAAACCATTGCAATAATTGATGTGATCGCGGTCTTGTTGCCATTTGATGTTTTCAATTTTTAAATCCGCAATTTCTTTTTCAAGAATGAGACATTGATTTTTAAAAAATGCATTGTCTTTGCAAGTTTGGCAATTTTTTTGTAACATTTTGACTTTGAAGTCTCAATTCCGTTTCAAGACTTTGAGCTTGACACCATTCAAGCCTTTGTTTGAGTTGACAATTTTCTTTTGAAAGTTTGTTTTGCACATCATCACTGTTTGTTCTCAATGTATCATATTTATATTTTAACGTCTCAATTTCCGTGTTCAGCAAATTATTATCAAGACAAAGATCATCCACAAGCATAGAAGTACCAGATTTATAGAGATCATTCATGACAATAGACTCAATATCAGCTTCAAGAACTTTTTCCAAGAGTCGATCAGAATCTGTTTTCAAAAATATGTTTTTACGTTGTTGAACCAAAATTGCATTTTCATTTAAAGTGAAAATGTTTATCATAGATTTAACTTCTTTTTGGAGTTCCTGTTCCCAACGAGTAGCACAATGACGCAAATTTTGAACTAAAGGCAGAAATTGTTTTTGAAAAATTTCTCGCTTTTCGCGCTCGTAAGCTGATTGAAAAGTAGCAATTTTTATTTCTGAATTATGTTCAATTACGTTTTCCAAATTTTCGATGCCTTTCATGAAAGTTTTAAAATATTCTAAGACTCGACATTGTGTTGGTAAAGGTGTTACAGAACCAGAAGAAGGTAATGGTCCATTTACTTGTGCCACGGGTTGGACAGGAGCTCCATTGGAAGATGAAACATATGACTCAGTTACATACCATGATTTCTCAGGTATTTCTCTTGATGGAACAAAAGATTTTGAAATATGAGGAACTTTTGAGTAATCATATGGTTTGCAATATTCAATTTGACTCATTTTTTATCGACTCTGTTCTTCAAGTTCTTCTTCTTCCTCAGTATTATATACAACAACACGCACGATATTATTATCAAGCAATTGGTCCATACTGTAAAGCTTAGGAATTGTTTTGAACGCAGTGTGAAGAAAAGTTGATCTGTAATGGCCAATGGCAAAACCTTTATCGGGTCTTGGTTTTAAAGTAAACTTTTGAATTGTTGTTACAGATTCTCCATGTTTGTAAATGATATTTTGAAATTCTTTTATTTGACGTTCGAGAGTGAGATTTTTATCAATTAAAGAATTTTTTTCCCTTTTTCGCACTTTGTGTTCATAAAAATCCTGTTTTCAATTCGACAACTCTGTTTGTGTTTTTGAAAGTTCCATTTGAAGTTGTGCAATTTGTTTTTTAAGATCATTTTTATCATTTTCCAGTTTGGAAACCAATTTGCCATTTGACTCAATTAACTCATGCATTTTCTTTTGAAGATTTTGTTCTTTGACATACGATTCCTGAAATGACATTTCAAAACACTTTTCTCGTTTAACTTCTTTTTGAAAATGTGAAAGTTGTATTTTATAACATTCAATGTCCTTTTTCAAAACTGCGTTTGTTTATTTCAAAACTATGTTTTGCTCATTCTTTTTCTGAGTAATAAGAATTTGTGCTTGAAGTTGTTTGGCCATGACAATATAGTCAGGATCTGGATCAGAAGAAGGTTCATGTTGTTCAATATGATCATGTTTTTCTTGCTCAATAGGATCATCAAATGAAACGACAGTGTCATCATCAAATATAACAACTGTGTTTATTTGTTCATCCTCTTGAGAAGATAAAAATGATTCGGATGGAACAACTTGCGCCTGATCTGATTCAGAAGCATAGGGTGATGCATTTTCTTGTATTAAGCATGTGTTTAGGTCATGTACCTGAGACAAACCATCAGTGTCATACACTGGGCCTGAATCATTCAACTGGAGTTCCTGCATGTTTGCCATAAGCATCACAGCTGCATTGGCTTCAAGATCTTCCATATCATCATCGTTGTATGCATTGGCAAAGAAACTATTCTCTTGTTCAGTGAAAATTCTTTCCTTTTCATCTTTGAGAGCCATTAGTAGTGCCTGCTTGTGAAACTTACTGCCCCGAGTTCTCAGTTTTGGACATGCTGTTGCAATATGACCTTTTTCGTTGCAGTTGTAGCACAATACTGCATTCCCAGATTCTGTATTACCATTTTCCGCATTGTCATTTCTTCTTTGAGGAGCACCTGAGTTGTTTCTGAATCCCCCATTGTTGTTAAACCTTTGTCCATACCCAGTATTTCCTGAATACCCTCCTGAACCTGATCGTCCAAAGTTACGGTTCTGAATCTCAACCCGAACATCTTGAATGACAGCTTGATTCCTTTTATTTGATGAAGAATGAATACGGTTGTTAGTCTTGTTTGAGAATTTGCTGAAAGCACGAGCAATAAGAGCAAGTCCCTGATGCAACGTATTGCCATCTTCATCATCATCTTCTATCTGATTCGAGTAGTACATGCTATCATGGTTGTCATATGGAGCAAGTTGAGGAGAAGCCTGTTGCGAGGATGATTCATATGGGACCATTTGGTGTGAGGTTGCAGGTTGTGGGTAACTGAAATAATTATGTTCCTAAACATAAGCGTGATTAGACATTGGAGGTTGTGCAACATGAGATTGAGCAACGAGTGCTAGTGGATTTGAAGTAGGTGGTGGTGTATATCCTCCTCGTGTAGCTCTATCTTTTTCAACTTCAGATTCATGGTGCTTGAGATAGTCATACAACAAACCATATGGAGCATCATGAAGATTCCTTGCTTGTCTCACAAATGTCACATACTTTTGCCAATCATAACCCAGACTACTGATAAACTTCGTATTGACTGCGATCCTTGGAAGATGTACTTCATGTCTCTGTAAGTCATTGACAACATTGGTGAAACGATGATAGTAAGATTCAAGTGATTCCCCTGGTTCGATCATGAAGTTAGTGTATTCCATGTAAAGTTTAGATTCCATATCTTCTTTGTTCAGTTGTGTGCCTTCCATAAGTAGATGAACGTGTTCCCACATAGCTTTTGCAGTTTTCTGAGCATCAATACTTCTGAATATTGGATTTGGTATTCCCTGAAGTATGTAAGCCATAGCATACTCATCTGCTTCACGATGAAGATGTTGTTCAGTAGTTAGTGCAGACTCAAGAACTGGTACAGCAGTACTGGAGGATCAGCAGCTGGGTCACCTCCAATGAAGTTAATAGGCCACTGAAATGGTCCTTCAAGGATAACTTGTTTCATGTACTTACCATTGGGTTTCTTGAGTTCTATAAACCTTAAGAATCGACTTGCCCACTGAACATAATTACCCGGTGTAAGTATTGGTGGAGTGTCAATAGATCTTGCTTCATGTCTGGATTGTTGAGTTGAAATGACTTCACACATCCTGTCAAACCAGTGAGTCTGTTTTGATGGAAGTTGGCCTTGTTGTCGTGGCATTGGATAGGATTGTTGTATTGGAACCATCTGATGTTGTTGCATGAGAAGATGTTGTTGTGAGTAAACCGGTTGTTGATGATACTGTGGTGATTGTTGATACTGTTGTTGTTGCTGATGATACTGCTGATTCTGATGTTGCTGAGGATGGTGAAAGTTGTAGTACGGTGGTTGAGACATAATGAAACACTTGTGTGAAAAATGGATCTTGTAGAAGGTATAGGTTTAGCCAAATTTCGAAAACTTGCACAACTATGTTTGCGAAACCTAGGACTGAAGTGATCTCGAAACTTTGTAAGAAAGTAATTCTCGAAACTTTGGAAACTTGAGATTGCGAAATAGGAGATTGCGAAATATAGTAATCTCGAAACTTAGTTGTGAAACTGTGTGGGTTCTATTTTCGCGAAACTTAGTGAATGTAGAGTGTTTTCAAAACTGTTAAAGTTTGCGAAAAAATGTGATTTCGAAAAATTGTGATATTTTCGAAAACACAAACTCACAAACAAAATTTCGAAATAATCCAATTTCGAAATTAATCCAAAAGTCGAAGTACTATTCTTTCTTATACAACAGAGAAAATACTGAGTTCACGACTCGTAAGTCGATAGGGAGCAAATTCAAGTGATTTCAAAACTTGGTCAACTTGGTGATTTCGAAACTTGGGCAGAATTTGTTTTCAAAGAAAGCTAATCAAAAACTCGTTTTTATTTAAAGATTCTTGTACTTTTAGGTATAAAATGATGAGATCTTGAAGAAAGTAGAAAACTTGATAAACTTTTTCAAAAATGATTTTTTTTTTTTTTTTGAAAACTAGTACAAGAACCCAAATCGTATATATTGATAAAAGATTGGAACTTTTTTGTTTGTTATGTTTTGTAACACAAGTTTGTAAGCAAATATGTGATAAAAAACAAGAAACAAACAAGAAAGTACAAAATTTTTAACAAATAACGATTTAAAAAACAAGTTTGAGGATCGAATTCAACAAAAACAATAACTACACCTTCATATGGCGAATGATACCACTTGTTAGGTACCCATATTGATTACACACAAGCAAGACTGAGATAGATATAAGGATTTGGGTGATTATGATAATGAGAGAAATATAAGTGCAATAGTTTCCTTAAGATATCAAATAACCAACCAAGTATTACATGAGACCTAAGCATGGTATTTGTTAGGTCATGATTTTAATAAAATAATCACTAATAGATCTAGAGAGAGAAAGAGAGTAGAGAGAGAGAGTGGAAGGAACTCTTAAGAATGGAATGAAAGAAAATGGAATTACCAAGAGAACCACCCCTCTCAAAGGAGAGGTTACATAGTATTTATAGGTGAGGACTAGGGCAACACTCCCTTCCTCCCTATCTTGAAAAAGAAATGGGCTTAAGGCCCATGGGCTTGCTACATAAGCCTTAAGTTATATTAATCTTGAAGTTAGTAAAATCGAAAAGACTTTTTCTCGACGGGTAATAACATCAAGTTAGTTACTAGAGCTAGTTGTCACCTAAAAGCTGACAATGGAACTCTTTAACTAGCCACGTAAGCGTGTCTCGAAAAGGATTAGTCTTAGTAGAAATGTACCATTTTGAGAAACTTTCTGTGGACTTGACCAGGCCGGGTAATAACTTCAAGCTAGTCTAACTAGTGATGTAAGCGTGTCTCGAATCGGTCTTGTTCACTGAAAGTGGATCAATTCAAAAGTGCTCGCTCCTCCCGCATGTGCAAATTTATTAAATACATATGAGCACATGTGAAGGGGGAGCCCTTCATAAACACAAAACTCTCAAAGTGTTAACCAAAATGTTTGATAATCACAAACACTTTGAGAGATTTTCTCAAAAGGTTTCTTGGCTATTTTCGGATAATCACGGAGTTATAAGGTGATTAAGATAGGAATTACCGTCCTATGATCCGCCAGAGCCGGAGGGATCTACCCAAGGACACCACCAATAGTTAGAACTAGAAGTCCTTAGGTACGATACGAAAAAAGGAGTAAAGAATGAAAGGAGAAAGAAGGGGTTGAAGAATTAAAAAGAAAAGTAATGAAAAGGGTGAAAAGAAATAGCCCTCCATGTGATTCAACCTTAGGGCAGACACCGGGTTCAACTCATATGCTACTGGTTGTTGCTAAGGCAACACCGGTATTGAAGATTAAGTCGTCATGGACCCAGTGACGCAACGCACTAAACCTTCTTAACCACTCAAGTTCTCTTAAAAGAGCTTGTTTCATTCTCACGGGGAACCAGCGTAATCTATCGACTTATCTCTTAGAGATAGTTGATATTGAAGCAGGAGACCTCTCCCTAGTCTCCGTATAGGAAACCTAAGTGAGCACTTATCGAGTCTAGAGCCATGAGATACATCAAAGATCTCTTAGGAACACTTAGTATTTCTACAACTGGTGCTCTACATCAATGGGCACCAGCTGTAACTTATCGAGTCCTTCGCAGATCTTAGCAATCTGCCGAGAACGTTTATGAGAGAATTACATATATATTTCTCAATGATTGAACGGAAATTCCTGCCAGGGTCAACATCAAACAGCCCTGACAGCAGGTGTCACACCCCCAAAATACCTGAATGGCAGCGGAATGGAATACCTGGGGGTGACTGTCATAGCACCATAATTACAGTTATATTGAACGACCTAAAGTGTCGTTTAGAAAATACAGCGTTTGATCATTAAAACATTCAGAGTTTACAAAGCTTAGGTCCCAAAAGAGTTTGCCAATATAGTTAAAATAAGTTCAACAAGATCAAACGTTTCATAAGTGCAGAAAATATAGTGAGACGCGTCGACTCCGCGACTCCATGAAGGTCCAAATGTATGCAACATGAGCTACCTTAATAACCTGAGAAATACATTGCGAAAAACGGTCAACACAAATGTTGGTGAATAATCATAGGTTTATAACTAAAATCTAGTGTACATATGCCATAAGTAAAGTCAAGAAATAGGATGTCCGGAAAATATATACATTGGCTCTTAAGCTCATGACCCCGAAGCTAGACGATACTTGGCCCCAATGAGTGTTTACCAGACACTCTAATAATAAAGACATGAAATGCATTCGTCCCATTTGGAGCAACCCAAACACGAATGGAGGCGTCACCCTCGATAGATCTATCCACTCACTCTCGCTTAGTACCAGAAATTAACGGTCCATGATAATAAAGGGGACTTGTCAAGACGTGGTAAATAAGGCAACTTAAGCAATGTATGAAATTTTATACTTAGGCATGTACACAAAAACAAGTAATGCAATGTATTCTCCCCCGTGGGATTTGAAATCAAAATATAGAATTAAAACGGGGCTATGAAACTCACCTGGAGTGATAGTACAAAGATGGTACAACGATGGTAACGTGATCGGGACAATAAGGCGCGAACACTAGCCGCAACCTAAATGAATAATCGTGATCTAATTTAGATCATGCCGTGATGTAATGAATGCACATGCACATGATACCTATACCACTCGTAATTTGGAAGTACTAGTTATCGTCATGGTAAAATAGTTTCCATACTTAGGAAAAATAGGTCCATTTAGAGAAGTATATAACTTGTCATATTAACTCGTACGAAAATGTTAGCGTTATAATCCTTGTATCGGAAACCTTGAAATAACGTCGTTAAGTCGTATAAATATTCTCTTGGGTCATACGTATTCATTTGATAAGAAAATAGTCGTTAGCAACATCTCTAGAAAATATACTATTTAGTACGTAAGGTATTATTTTTATTTGTGACCAAATATATATATATATAGTTTTGGTGATCTTAAAACGCGTATAACTTGGTCGTTTTAGGTTCATTTTCCTCGTTCTTTATATCCACGGATTCGTTTTTGTATGTAGTAATATATTTTTGATAACTCGGCTCCTTTAGGTTACGTTTAACACCTCTTTTTACCCATTGAAATCTGCCAAACAGCAAGCAGTTTTTGTAAAAGTAGTTTTCGTCGTTAAATTTGCAAAAATCATATCTCCTTCGTTATAAGCTTGTTTTAATCCATTCTTTCGCCTAAAGTTTCGTTTTTGAATGTATTTTCTAAATCTTTGGTCAAAACTTGGCCACCATCTACTGATTTTCCCACGAAATAAAAATAGGGACAGTAGGTCAATATGTAGTTTCAAAAACCATTTTCCTAGTTTCAAACTTGTTCTAACCTCAATCAAACCACTTTCAATCACCACAAAACTAATCTAATCCTACCATACACCTTCTTAGGGTGTTATGGGTTCCTAAACATCACAAACCAAGTAGATCAAACAAGGGTTTCTCATGTTTTCATTTCTAGGGTTCAAAGTTAAATATGTACAAAATAGAGTGGTATAAATCATTATATGCATGAGTTCTTGTAAGAAAAGTATATAACCATAGTAATAACTTGTAAAAATTATAAAAATGAGTTTGTTAACTTACTTGATGGTTTAGGGAGTTTAGATGATGAAAAACCTACTAATCCTTGAGTTTTTATTTCAAAACTCCAACAAGGATGACTAAGTGAACAAGTTTACACCTAGATCTTGTAAAATTTGTGGTTCTTGCTTCTTGATCACCCTAGATCGATTCTACCATAAGAGAAAATGAGAGAAGAGTTTTTACTTGCACTTGTAAAATGATTTGTGAGAAATGAATGAAAAAAAAGTTTAATATATACTTAGGGGACAAAAGTTAGGTTAGCATTTAATTTGGTTGGTGAGTGTTTAGCTCATTAGGAGGCTTAGGAGGGGGGGGGGGGGGGGTTCACAAAGGAGGGAAAGGGGGGTTTATGTTGGGTAATTTAATTAGAAAGTTAGTGGTAATATTGTGTAGTATTTGGTTAATTTTAGGTGAAATCGGGGTACCGGGTTTGTTAGAAATAAATTTTATCAAAGTTATTCGGAACAAAATAAAGTCGTAAAAGTTGTAAAAATATGTTGGGTACAAGTGTGGAGAGTTCGGGTGATTATTGTTTAATTTTTGTGAAAACCGTCGTTATTAAATTAGACGTACGATACGTAATAATTAAATTTCCAAAATACCGGGTAAATTAATGTTATAAATTTTTATATTATAAAAATGAGTATAAAAATATATTGGGATAATAGTCGGGAGTGTCGGACACGTTAGACACATTTATAGTTCGCGTATTAGTGTTTATTTAAATTAAACATACGTAAATCGTTACTTATACCAAAAGTATTAATTTAGTTATCCTACGAGTGGAATAGTATGCAAGTGCCCTAATGATGATACGCAGACTATTTCTAGTCCGTATGAAATGTCCCAATGATAATGCATGAATTCGCTCCTGAACCAATACGGTTACGTGAATTTTGAATACCCGTAAACTAAGTTTACGATGAAATGAGTAATGCTCGTGAATAGTGATATTTCTTCCGGGAATGAATAGTGTCAAGTGAATAGTAAAATTTCTGAATGTTTCTCGGAATGTCAAATTGACCTCAAAAATGGTGAATAGTGATCGATGAATAGTAAATGATGAATAGTAACTCGTGAATAGTAAATTGTCGAGGTTTATAAAATGACCGGAAATTACGAGTTGTGACAGTCTTCCCCTCTAACAGGAACTTCGTCCCGAAGTTCAGTTTTGGTTGGTCTCTGAAGTATATTTAGTAAAAAGACGTGGATACTTAAGTTGCATTTAGTCTTCCCGTTCACAAGTAAATTCGGGACCTCTTCAAGAATTCCAGCGAACTTTCACGATAGGAATTTGACTTTGCTTCAACCGTTCGACCTCACGGTCCATGATTTCTATTGGTTATTACCAAGTCTACGTTTGTTCTTGGGTTGGATTCCTTCCAATGGAATCATAAATGACTAATCTGAAAGTCATTTCCTGGGATTTGAATAGGTGAAACATAGTTGTGTAATCCGGTTGTTCTCTAACAAGGCTCAAGTCTGACGGCCACTAGGCCTTCTCTGTCTGAAATATTACGTGGTCCAGTGTATATCGGGTTTAACTTTCCCAGTTTTCTGAATGATATCATGCCTTTCCTAGGCAGAACTTTCAACATGATCTGGCTACCAACTTGAAGTTTTAATGGTTTACAACTTATAGAATTTGTAATTGATTCTTGACTTGTAGGAAATTTCTGGTTATTTCATGAATGCCTACTGGAATAGTGAGTTTGGCTTTTTCCGAGTTCGGTTCGTCAATAGACGATCAGTGCTTCTTCTGGTTTATAATGTAATATGGGTAATATATGTTGCTGAACTATGTCAGAACTCCAATCTTATATGTCAGTTGGTCGATTCTAAAATGAATCTTAAATGGTCCAATATACTAAAGGTTAAATCCTTCGTGTTACTAAAATCGTATCATGCCTCTCCAAGGCAAAGCTTTCAATTTAGTTCGTTCTTTCACATGAATCTAGTTAGTTTGTTGTTCAAGGATACCCAATCCGTATGATGTGCGTCATGTACCAACCTAACTTCTACTAGTTTCTCGTTTCTTGTAACTGGTTCTTGACTCGTGAAATTTCCTTTGTTGTTCCATGGTTTAGTTCTAGACCAGTGAATTTAACTTTCCGATTTCGGTCTGTAAATGAGTAATTGGTAATTCGACCATAAAGTGCCTCAATTGGTGTAGTCTCTATGCTCGTGCGATAACTATCGTTGCAAACGAATCTGATTTATGGTAAATGGTTAGTCCAACCATTTCTAGAGTCAATCGCTCACTCTTTGAGCACAACTTTCCTATGTCTGAATCGTTCTCTCGTCTTGACCATTGGTCTGAGGATAATAGGCGGTGTTTACATCTAAATGGGGTTCCGAATGAAATCTTAAAATGATTGCTAGAAGTCCAAGGTGATTCGATCACCTTTATCAGGAATAATTGAAACGGTACAATAAATCTTGTGACTAATTCCTCCACGTTACGTCTTTCGAACTCAGCGTCATATAAAGGGGATAGACTATGGGTAACAAACTTTGATTTCTTGTGTTTTGGTCTAATGGATTGCTAAGACATGTGTTTTCCTTGCCTACTGTGCTTGGTCTCCATTACTGACGTTTGTAATCGTTCTATGGTGTTCCTCCTAATTTCCTTCATCACATGTTCCAATATTCCTTATTGTCAAATCACAAAGCCCTAAATGCATAAGCGACGTAGCATGGTGATTGGTTTTCAAAATTTATCTCGCGATTTTTGAGTTTTTGGTCGAAATCTTTTTCTGAATAAACGAATTTAGAAAATGGAGCAAATGGTTTACTAAATAATATCTTTCTTGATGATTCAAAATTCGATAGTTAGGAAATGTGACGCGGTTTTCAAATAGGTTGTGAATAGGACTGTTTACCAAAGTTTGATGTTTATAATTTCCCATTGTACAATGGTTTTGCAAAATATTGACTAAAAAGGATCGTATTTATTCAAAATAGGCAATTCAAAATTATTTTCCACGAGATATGTGATTTGTATGGACACAATTTTGAAATCAACTTCATTTAAAAGTAAAAATACTAACAAGGATAAAATAGTAGGATAGGAAATATTCGCATAAATGCATAGGTGTCTAACATTCGGTTCCTGTCATTAGAAAATGCCTATTGGCGATTATCCGACAAAACTACAAGTCTAGGTATTCAACCAACTTAAGTCCTGAGATGGTTTATCGTTGAAATTGTTATCATGTTGGCAATATGAGGGTTTCAATTGATACTTTGTCGATGAATTTCCGTACTGTCTTCACGTGTAGCTGGGGAGATATTCTTGAGTCTGATGCCTTTCTCGGTGTATAGGTGAGGTTATCCAGAAGTTCTAAAGAACATAATGCTTTAGGGGAATCTATATCGATATCCATAATTCGAATCAATCATTCTTGTCGTAAACTCACTGCAGGGAAGTTTGCGTATGGATGAGACCATGTTAACTCAAAACACTTTACAGTATCGGTTAGGAGGTTTGGTTTATTCCCATGATGTTGCTTAGCGTACCATCACAATGTGTTTGATCCTGTAGATCAGTCTAACTAGTACCTTTGAATAATAAATTGGACAACTAGGTCAGAGATGGTGAGTCGGATGGTCCAGTGGCATTTTAGAATTGTTGTTGAGTTATAAATTGTCTTGGTGTATACTTCTAGTCTAGGTTAGTAGTTTCGTAACCCTTTTATTGTTTTTCTTGTATCGAGGAATCCTCCTAGTACTTGATATGGGAAGTCTTTCCTAAAGAAGTCAATGGAAAGTCCAACTTAATGACTAAGTGTGTGACAGGTGGGGTAAGTATTCAGGGAGAATTTGTCAGAAAGAAATATTTATAAAAGAGTTTATTTGATTAAAACGCTTTTAAACGAAGATTGTTATTAGCAATACTTTAAAAAGTAACTATTTCCTTCATGGCATAATCTTTCCTGAAGTATACATAGGTGATCAGGCTATGTATAGTTGAGGACTAATGATGCGATGCTTGATTTAATCAAAATAATATTATTTTTCTCAAAAGCTTTAGATGGTGTTCAACGCGTTGTTATTAAAAAAAATGGTATATTAAATATTTCCTTTCAAAGTAATATAAAAATTGTTTCGCGTAATAATAGTAAATATTTGGCGTAATATCGGAAAAATCAGTTTATAGTACGGTAACAAAACGGCTTATTTTAGAAATTCGGTAAAAACAATTTCCCCATAAGGTAGTAAAATAGTTTGAAATAAAACTCGTGGAATGGTTTATTGGATACATGGGTAAATACTATGGAATGGTAATAATCTACTAATCCGTCAAATACTAAATCGGTCAAATCCCTAATAAGACAATGGTATAATGTTGCTAAACGATTGAAAATTGCGCCATTGCAATAGAAAATGGAATAAACAAAGGCTACGGTTATCACAGAGGTAACAAAAGATAGTCATTACATTAGATAGGAAAGTGCTTAATATAACTAGGTTACACCAATGTACTTATGGAAAGTACCAAAAGAAAGTACAACCCTAGAGGGCTCGAACTATGGTTTTAAAACATGAACTGCCTCCTCCAGTTCTGGTCTCTCAACACCGGGCATTCACTCTTGGTGTGTCCCACTACTCCACATTCATGGCAGATTACCGTGAGTTTCTGAGGCATTGCGAGGGTGGGAGCCTTGCAATACTTGGCTTTGTGTCCGATCTTCTTACAGTTGCCACATGGTTCCGGGCAACGTCCTGGGTTATGATGATGTTGGCACTCTTCACACTTAGGTAAAATACCAAGGTAATCATTCTTTTCCTTTAGACCTGTAGCATTAGATTTAGCAACTCCTTGTCTCTTGTGTGGTCCTTGTGTGGCATTCTCACCTCGGTTGTTGTTCCACTTCCTTTTATTGTCACTTTTTCTTCCTAAGATCTTGGGGTGAGCTATGCGTTCCTTTGCTTCGATCGCCATCCTGATAGCTTTAGGCATGGTATCGGGTTCCAACGAGTTGACCAACATACGAATTTCAGGAGAAAGTCCTCCGAAGTACCTTTCAAGTTTCTTGCTTTCTGGTTCATCCATTACAGAGCCTAGTCGAGCAAAATCATAAAAAGAAGCAGTATACTTAACAACATCATCTCCTACCATGGTAAGGTTTAGTGTTTCCTGTTCGATTGCTTGTAATTCGCTTTTCACACAGAACTTCAAACTCATCATCCTTTTTAGTTTCTCCCAAGAGTGTGAGTAAGCAGCATCAACTCCTACTACCTGGACATACTTAGTCCACCATTTCTGGGCATGCTTCTGAAAAGTGCAAGTGGCGAACTTAACTTTGTCTTCCTTACGGCAGTCACCACTTTGAAAGATTGTTTCTAATTCTTCGAACCATTTGAGAAATTCCTTTGTGTCTATATTTCCGCTAAAGGAGGAGGGATTACAACCCATAAATTCCACGTGAGTAAGTTCCTTGGTGAGGGCGGTAGTTGCGTTCCTGGCAATGAATTGTCCAATAGCAGCTTGCATCATGCTTGGAGTGGTTTGCTTAAATCTATCTCCATCAAATCATAAGAGTCCATGAGAATCTATTGGTAATAAGGATCATCCTATTCATAACACATGAATATAATACATGAAGGTTTCGGTCTATATGGACCAATATCATAGATAGCACAACCATTCCCCTATAGTAGAGTCAATACTTGGTGATTCCATTTGTACAAAAATCAAAATACTACAAGTTTCTTTGAACTATGCCACACCTCCCGTGGCTAGGATATTAGTAAAAGCTAGTAAAGATATAAGTCTAGTCTAGGGATTTCCTGTAGTCCCTCTAAGTGAAATCAGGTTTATGGCATCATAAGGTCGAGATAGTCCTGAAGTAGTGTCTGAAGTTGTGCATCGATCAAGTCCTAGATAGTGTAGATTCTAAGCCATTCTTGAGGAACCTGCAGATGTTCCTGTTGAGTCCGTAATTCTTGGTATTATCCACAAGGCGTTATCTAATTCATGGCAAGTGAAAATGGAAAAGGAAACTGACAATGGTGGTATTCTAAAGGATGAGAATAACATTGATGACGATGAAATCCCAGTGATGAGTTAGGAGATAATGGTGATAATAGTGAATGGGATACTACCCTCTTTCGCGCTATCTCGCGGCATCAAAGAGGTAAAGCTGAAATATGCACTATGGGACGACCAATAGTGTAATAAGTAACCAACAGTGGTGGTAGTACCTAAGTAGTAAGCGTCCTACTAGTGAAGGAAAGAAAACATGCTATCTCCCTTGTAATAAGCATCCTAATAAGTCCATTAAAATTAAGTCTGAATATACTACCAAACGGCATTCTATGTATAGGCTGAATGAGAACCTTGCTCTTATGACAATTCAATAGTGCTAATGGTGGTGTAAGTACAGTTGGTGGTATAATGGTAGTGGAAGATAACAGGGTATCTTAAACGTTGGAATCCGATAAAAGGATAACAGGGTGAGTATTTGAAGACATGTCACTTGTGAACCAGGTCAATATAATCATATATATATATATATATATATATATATATATATATATATATATATATATATATATATATATATATATATATATATATATATATATATATATATATAGGAATATGGATATAAATAACTCGTACAGTGTATGCGTAAAACAACATGTATAGTGGATATGCACCTATGATGAAATGATGAGATGCTATGATGATGTGGTTATAGTCTAGGGTCCAAGATACATCCTAGTTCGCTATAACCTTAGCTCTGATGCCAATCTGTCACACCCCCAAAATACCTGAATGGCAGCGGAATGGAATACCTGGGGGTGACTGTCATAGCACCATAATTACAGTTATATTGAACGACCTAAAGTGTCGTTTAGAAAATACAGCGTTTGATCATTAAAACATTCAGAGTTTACAAAGCTTAGGTCCCAAAAGAGTTTGCCAATATAGTTAAAATAAGTTCAACAAGATCAAACGTTTCATAAGTGCAGAAAATATAGTGAGACGCGTCGACTCCGCGACTCCATGAAGGTCCAAATGTATGCAACATGAGCTACCTTAATAACCTGAGAAATACATTGCGAAAAACGGTCAACACAAATGTTGGTGAATAATCATAGGTTTATAACTAAAATCTAGTGTACATATGCCATAAGTAAAGTCAAGAAATAGGATGTCCGGAAAATATATACATTGGCTCTTAAGCTCATGACCCCGAAGCTAGACGATACTTGGCCCCAATGAGTGTTTACCAGACACTCTAATAATAAAGACATGAAATGCATTCGTCCCATTTGGAGCAACCCAAACACGAATGGAGGCGTCACCCTCGATAGATCTATCCACTCACTCTCGCTTAGTACCAGAAATTAACGGTCCATGATAATAAAGGGGACTTGTCAAGACGTGGTAAATAAGGCAACTTAAGCAATGTATGAAATTTTATACTTAAGCATGTACACAAAAACAAGTAATGCAATGTATTCTCCCCCGTGGGATTTGAAATCAAAATATAGAATTAAAACGGGGCTATGAAACTCACCTGGAGTGATAGTACAAAGATGGTACAACGATGGTAACGTGATCGGGACAATAAGGCGCGAACACTAGCCGCAACCTAAATGAATAATCGTGATCTAATTTAGATCATGCCGTGATGTAATGAATGCACATGCACATGATACCTATACCACTCGTAATTTGGAAGTACTAGTTATCGTCATGGTAAAATAGTTTCCATACTTAGGAAAAATAGGTCCATTTAGAGAAGTATATAACTTGTCATATTAACTCGTACGAAAATGTTAGCGTTATAATCCTTGTATCGGAAACCTTGAAATAACGTCGTTAAGTCGTATAAATATTCTCTTGGGTCATACGTATTCATTTGATAAGAAAATAGTCGTTAGCAACATCTCTAGAAAATATACTATTTAGTACGTAAGGTATTATTTTTATTTGTGACCAAATATATATATATAGTTTTGGTGATCTTAAAACGCGTATAACTTGGTCGTTTTAGGTTCATTTTCCTCGTTCTTTATATCCACGGATTCGTTTTTGTATGTAGTAATATATTTTTGATAACTCGGCTCCTTTAGGTTACGTTTAACACCTCTTTTTACCCATTGAAATCTGCCAAACAGCAAGCAGTTTTTGTAAAAGTAGTTTTCGTCGTTAAATTTGCAAAAATCATATCTCCTTCGTTATAAGCTTGTTTTAATCCATTCTTTCGCCTAAAGTTTCGTTTTTGAATGTATTTTCTAAATCTTTGGTCAAAACTTGGCCACCATCTACTGATTTTCCCACGAAATAAAAATAGGGACAGTAGGTCAATATGTAGTTTCAAAAACCATTTTCCTAGTTTCAAACTTGTTCTAACCTCAATCAAACCACTTTCAATCACCACAAAACTAATCTAATCCTACCATACACCTTCTTAGGGTGTCATGGGTTCCTAAACATCACAAACCAAGTAGATCAAACAAGGGTTTCTCATGTTTTCATTTCTAGGGTTCAAAGTTAAATATGTACAAAATAGAGTGGTATAAATCATTATATGCATGAGTTCTTGTAAGAAAAGTATATAACCATAGTAATAACTTGTAAAAATTATAAAAATGAGTTTGTTAACTTACTTGATGGTTTAGGGAGTTTAGATGATGAAAAACCTACTAATCCTTGAGTTTTTATTTCAAAACTCCAACAAGGATGACTAAGTGAACAAGTTTACACCTAGATCTTGTAAAATTTGTGGTTCTTGCTTCTTGATCACCCTAGATCGATTCTACCATAAGAGAAAATGAGAGAAGAGTTTTTACTTGCACTTGTAAAATGATTTGTGAGAAATGAATGAAAAAAAAGTTTAATATATACTTAGGGGACAAAAGTTAGGTTAGCATTTAATTTGGTTGGTGAGTGTTTAGCTCATTTGGAGGCTTAGGAGGGGGGGGGGGGGGTTTCACAAAGGAGGGAAAGGGGGGTTTATGTTGGGTAATTTAATTAGAAAGTTAGTGGTAATATTGTGTAGTATTTGGTTAATTTTAGGTGAAATCGGGTACCGGGTTTGTTAGAAATAAATTTTATCAAAGTTATTCGGAACAAAATAAAGTCGTAAAAGTTGTAAAAATATGTTGGGTACAAGTGTGGAGAGTTCGGGTGATTATTGTTTAATTTTTGTGAAAACCGTCGTTATTAAATTAGACGTACGATACGTAATAATTAAATTTCCAAAATACCGGGTAAATTAATGTTATAAATTTTTATATTATAAAAATGAGTATAAAAATATATTGGGATAATAGTCGGGAGTGTCGGACACGTTAGACACATTTATAGTTCGCGTATTAGTGTTTATTTAAATTAAACATACGTAAATCGTTACTTATACCAAAAGTATTAATTTAGTTATCCTACGAGTGGAATAGTATGCAAGTGCCCTAATGATGATACGCAGACTATTTCTAGTCCGTATGAAATGTCCCAATGATAATGCATGAATTCGCTCCTGAACCAATACAGTTACGTGAATTTTGAATACCCGTAAACTAAGTTTACGATGAAATGAGTAATGCTCGTGAATAGTGATATTTCTTCCGGAAATGAATAGTGTTAAGTGAATAGTAAAATTTCTGAATGTTTCTCGGAATGTCAAATTGACCTCAAAAATGGTGAATAGTGATCGATGAATAGTAAATGATGAATAGTAACTCGTGAATAGTAAATTGTCGAGGTTTAGAAAATGACCGGAAATTACGAGTTGTGACAGCAGGTCACTTCGGTAACCCCACAAGGGTTACGCTTAGTGTTCATGGTGGTTCTTTAGCGATCTACAGTCGTGGAGTGATCCCCAACGACTCACCCAGTCATTGAGCTACTTAGTAGGTCTCGTAAGCTCCTTCGGGAGTATCTGATATGGGAACGGCCTGGATAAGGATTAGAAGGAGTCTTCACAATATGCTGTTGACAAGCTCTAATTCCTTATCTGTAAGTACCGGTTGATTATTGCTAACTGTTTACTTGCAGGTACATCTCCTCCATGATGGTAGATTCCAGCATGCTTATACATACATCTTGAAGGAAATGAACGCTCCCCCAAAGATCTTAGCACTACAAAGTTCAAAGAAAGATTCTACGCCAATAAGAAGAATCTGCTAAGTATAAAGACTAAAGATCTAAGTGTATGCAAATGAACTTCGTGATTTCATAAGTCAAAGTCCAAAGATGTATGAGCATGCTGGAATGGCGGACGACCACCACAGACACAGAAGTGACGATCGGCAGACAACTTCATAACATGATCACCATCACATCAACAAAGAATGAAGTACAAAGAACGATGAATGATTTAGAAGACGTCTAAAGCATTGAAAGTCAAAGATTAAGACGAAGACGTCAAGCAACCTTGATGACCGACCCTTAGGGGGAGATTGCTGGGAACGTAGTTTTACTATTTATCAAGTCTCGGTCATTTACTTGTAATAGGTTGCTAAGGCTTGTATGTTTAATATAACTTAAGGCTTATGTAGCAAGCCCATGGGCCTTAAGCCCATTTCTTTTTCAAGATAGGGAGGAAGGGAGTGTTGCCCTAGTCCTCACCTATAAATACTATGTAACCTCTCCTTTGAGAGGGGTTGGTTCTCTTGGTAATCTCATTTTCTTTCATTCCATTCTTAAGAGTTCCTTCCACTCTCTCTCTCTCTCTCTCTACTCTCTTTCTCTCTTTCTCTCTCTAGATCTATTAGTGATTATGGTGTAAAAATCGTGACCTAACAGTATTTATAGGTAAGGAGCTAGGGCAACACTCCTACTCCTTCCCATCTTACAATCGTATGGGCTTAGAGCCCATGGAACATATAACTTAAGTCTAGCAAACTTGAAACAATACATAAATGAAAGTAAATAATAACTAAGCAACCTAATATTATTACAAATGACCGAGACTTGATAAAATAGTAAAACTTCGTTCCCAACAAACAGGTACATAGTTCATTGTTTTTGAGAGTGTATCGAGGTCAAATAACCAATCAGGACCTGCACCTGCAGTGTTAGCTTTATTTTCAAGAAACTCAACATGCAGATTCTCTTCAATCTTCTTTGTTCTTAAATTGTACACTCTAAATGCTTTACTAGCCATTGAGTATCCAACAAAGAAGCCTTCATCTGACTTTTCTTCAAATTTACCCAGATGATCAATGGTATTTAGAATTGTGACATGACATCTAAATGGTCTCATGAAATCCAGGATAGGGGGTCTTCCTCTGAATAACTCGTAAGGTGTCTTGTTCTTAATCTTCACCACCAAAACCCTGTTCTGAATATAACAAGCAGTGTTAACTGCTTCAGCCCAAAATGTCACTGGTAGCTTAGAATCAGCTAACATGGTTCTAGCAGCTTCAATCAGTGTTCTGTTTCTTCTTTCAGCTACACCATTTTGCTGAGGGGTTCTTGCAACACTGAATTCTCTCTTAATACCTTTCTCTCTGCAGAAATCATCCATAACTCTGTTCTTGAACTCTGTCCCATTGTCACACCTGATAACCTTGACCTTCTTATCAACTTGGTTTTCAACTTCAGTAATAAATGTTTTAAGGATGCCTGTAGTTTCATCCTTGGTTCTTAGAAATAAAACCCATGTAAATCTGCTAAAGTCATCAGTTACAACAAGACAATATTTCTTCAAATTTATGCTGCTAATAGATGTAGGACCAAATAAGTCCATATGCAGCATATAGAGAGGATGAGCAATAGAGTTATAGGCCTTGTTCTTATAAGATGCTTTATGTTGCTTGCCTTTGAGACATGCAACATAGGTTTGGTCATTCTGAAATCTCTTCTCTGGTAACCCTCTTACTAAGCCATCTTTCACAATCTTGTTGATGGTCTTAAAGTTAACAAGTCCAAGTCTTCTGTGCCATAGCATTGATTCATCCAAAGTGGCTTTTGCAATTAAGCAAGTATTAACATCATTAGCCACAATCTTCTTCATATCAATGCTATAAAGATTGACTTTTCTAGGGATTTTAAGTAAAACCTCACTTTCATCAGGTAACTTATAATCCTTGGAAAGGACATAGCATTCATCTTCTGAGAAAAGAACTCTGTGCTTCTTGTCACACATCTGTAACACACTGAACAAGTTGTATTTGAGTTCTTTCACATAATACACGTTCTCAAAATCCAAGTTTCCAGCCTTGATTGTTCCATTTCCAGAAACTTTGCCACCAATTCCTCCTCCAAAGCTGACAAATTGCCCATCAAAAGGTTTAAAGTCTGTGAGATAGGACTTGTTGCCAGTCATGTGCCTTGAACATCCACTATCTGAATATCCTTGATCTTCTTTAGGCTTTGAATGGCCCTGCACATAAAATAAAGGAATTAGTTCCTTTTGGGGACCCAAGCCACAAATGACTTGGATCTGCCTCGTGTATCAATATAGTTATATCTATCAAAGGTCATTGACACACCATTGGGATTGACTGAGGTGTTAATTCCTTTAGGTTTCCATTCCCAACGTGCTGAGGCCTTCACATCATTTCCCAATTTTACCCCATTTTGGTTTACATAACCACCAGTGGAAACTTTTGGTCTAGCAGTGGCAACTGCTACTTAGCAGTGGCAACTGCTGACATTGAAATTTTTGTTTTTGGTGCCCACTTATGGTTGTAGTAAATCTTCTTTTCATAAATTTCTTATTCCCTGTTTGTGCAGATTTAACAAAAGTTGTAATGGGTTTTGCACTCTTAATAGGTGACTTTGGGTAAACTCTATTCACTTTTTTGGCAGTGGTAAGAGATTTGATGCCAGATTTTAGTAGAACAACCCTGAGAATCATTTTACTTAGTTGATTTGGGTGAGTATTTTTCTGAACATTGTTTTCATTCACCCTAGTATTCCCAAAAACTTCCCTTCTTCCCTTGTGATAGTTACAGTAAGCATGAAGGTGTTCAAAACTACCACAGATGTGGCATGGTTTGTTGTTAAACTCAAAATCACTACCAAATTGTCAAGATTTTACATGATTCCAACTCCTCTTGTTGCCCCTAGGAGTTGATGACTTACTTCTATACATCTCAGCATATTTAGTTATGGGCCTAGTATGATTAGCTTGTTTCCTAGGCTTTTCTTTATCAACCTTAACAACTTCACGAATACATTTTTTAACTTCCACTTTAACTACCTCAGGAACACTAGTTTTAGTCTCAACTTTCACACATTCATCTTTAAGAGATGAATCACTAGCACTTTCAAATGCATCACCCTCAACCTTAACCTTTTCATTAGTAACTTCTTTGACAAATTTAGGGCCATAGGTCATAGTTGGTTCCTAAAAATCTTCTAACCCTGTATGTGCTAAGTCAATACCAGGAGGTGATGGAACACCTCTTAGGGGTGGTGGAACAGACTTGTATCTACACCTGATTTAACTTTATTAACAACCTGTGCCTCCCAAATTTTGTCAATGCACTTAGATTGATGATCTAGTGTATTACAAGTTATCTGTATGTTTTCATTGGCCTTCTTAATCTTATCTAACTCTTCTCTAAGAGCCTCATTCACAACTATCTTATAATCTAAGTCTCTTCTTAAAACAACAATATCATCACTAAACTTAGATTCATTAGCTCTATAGTGTTCTATCTGTGCTTCTAAAACAGCAAGACCTCTTTTATGATTAGCTAGATTATAACTAGTTTGATTTAGCTCTAACCTCTATTCATCATATTGCTCTTTTAGATTTTCATATTCTTTTAAAGCTTTACAAGATCTAGAACAACCATTATTTGAATGTACCTCAGAGTTAGAAAAGGCCATAAGAGCAAGTTCAGTTGCAATCATTGCAGATTCCCCAGCTGCTTCTTCTTCATCAGCCATATTGCTCCAATTAGGGGTGTAATCGAGTCGAGCCGAGCTCGAGCTTAACAGGGCTTGAGCTTGGCTTGAAATTTATAAGTTAGGCTTGAGCTTGGCTTGATAGCTTGACGAGCTCTAATCATCCAGGCTTGAGCTTGGCTTGAAAAATTCGATTAAAGCTTGAGCTTGGCTTGAAAAGCTTGAACGTAGATAAAAACATTGTATCTAATAGCCAAACTCATCAATAAATATATGTATAAAGTAAAACAAACTTAAACCATAATAGCCAAACTCACTAGTGTTTTACACAAATGATATAACACTATAACAGTCGTCAGTCCAAGAAGTGTAAGAATACATAAGGTAGGATACAAAACGTTTGGATTAACTAGGTTTAAATGACCTTCTAAAATACATGTTCAATTATTTACAAAGTAAGTCGTTATAATTATGTTAATACTCAAATTATCCCTAGTTAGTTATATAAATTTATAATGGAAATATATTTATATTAAAGCTTGATAGGAGCTCGAGCCGAGCTATCAAAAGCTTGAGCTTGGCTTGTTATATGTTTCGAACTATTTTTTGGGCTTGAGCTTGGGCTTGAGCTTGATAAAAGCTTGACTCGATCGAGTCAAGATCGAGCTCGAGCTCGAGTTGCTTGATAAAAGCTTGACTTGATTGCAGCCCTAGCTCCAATCATAGCTCACACCATCTATGGCCAATAGAACTTTTGGTTGTTCAACTGTAGGCTCCTTCTTCTTGTCCTGCTTGTACTAAGTAGACCTATTATCTGGCTTCTTTGGCTTCCTGCATTCCCTGGCAAAGTGTCCCATCTTGTGACAGTTGTAACACTCCACCTTCTTCTTATCAAAGCCTGCAGTCTCATTACCATTGATAATGATCTTTCTTCCAGTTCTCTTCCAGAATTTCTTTGCCTTTAAACTTAGCAATGCAACTTGCCATTTTATATCCATCTCTTCCATGTCATCTTCATCAACTTGATCCAAGTCTTCATGTGTCAGAATTGAACCATTGACTTGACTTGAGAGATAGGCATAGAAAGTAGAATCTCCAAGACCAGCAACCTGCTTTTTAGAACTAGCAGTGGTAACACTTCCACTGCCAGTGGAAACAGCAATGTGAGCAGCATCCTCTTCATCATCACTATCAGCATCAGAATCATCAACTACAGATGATGAGATAAGAGCTAAGTTCCCTGAACTTGTACTTAGCTTACCAGCCTTCTTCAACCTTTGTTTAATAACTTTAAAGTTATTGTACAGATCATTGAGCTTCATATTTTCTAATTCAGGCTTGTCTTCCCAAATTGCAACATTGGTATGAAACTCAGGAGATAGACTTCTTAGAAACTTCAAATTGAGGTCTTCCCTTTCTACCTCAATTCCAAACACTGTGAGTTGTGTTACAATCTTTTGAAGCCTAGTGAAGATGCTGTCAATGGATTCATTACTTGTTGAACAAAAATTTTCATAGGTTTGTTTCAACAAGGTCTTCTGTGTCTTCTTGGTAGAATCATTACCACCAAAAACATTGCAGATCTCTTCAAATAAGGTCTTAGCAGTTTTGTACTTACTGAAAGCTAAGATCTGATCCCTAGGAAGGGTCATAAGCAATAAACTTCTAGCTTTCAGATCATTCTTCTTCTGGAGTCTCTCATCAGATGTAACTGGACCTGTATTCACCTTTTGCACTTCCTTGTCATCAATAGTTTCTGCGAAAGTACTTGGCTTGAAAGAGTCTCCATACATAATGATTTCCCAAAGTGCATAGTCTTGCACCAAAAAGAAATGTTCAATCATTATCCTCCACATCTCATAATCATTCAGTTTAAGCTTAGGAAGCTTAGCAGCAATGTTGGACTGACTGTTCTCCATCTCCATTGAATCTTGTGAAAATGAGTAAACTTCGGATCTTCTAACTCAAAGTATCAGAAACCTGTCGGCTGTCTCTGATACCACTTGATGGATCTAAACACACGAATTTGTGTTATAATGATACTTTGAATGATACTAACAAGTATGCGGAATATACTTATTAATACTTAGAAGGTTTGTATGTAAGTTTGATTGTGAGTTGTATATGAATGAACACAGTTGTATGAACACAAAATGTTTAACCAAACTATTAGCTCCAATATTATTAATGATAATAATACGAGTGATCTAGAATATCACTAGGGTTACACCTTGAAGCTCTCTAAATTGATATGTGCATAAACCTAAACCTAGGACCTCCTTTTATAGGACACAAGGATCCTTTACAAGATAAGTATAAGCATAGAATAATAGAATATTCATAAGATCTTTTCTATACTTATCTAAATACACGTTTCCTAACAGTTATCCTACAGCAGTGGTAATGATATGTACAAGCAGTGGTATATAATGTGTTTCCACTACTAGTGCATTCTTCAGCAGTTGTAATCTCCATGCTCATCAGTGGTAACTGTTAGTATAATTCTCAACATGCTCTGATGGAGAGATGATGGGAACTATAGGGGGACTACTCGTGTAAAGTTGGATAGGAATTGTTTCATCACACATGTCAAATGCTTCTTTTGTCACTTGTGCAACCACATGCTCTCCCGTTGAGAGGTTAAAGATTATATATATATATATATATATATATATATATATATATATATATATATATATATATATATATATATATATATATATATATATATATATATATATATATTATTTTTTCCCACATTGTGGTCATGTTTGCAACAAAAACTTTTGGCTCCAACTAGCCAATTGAAACCCCAACGTAGATTTCGGTAGCCGATGTGCTATGAAACTTTATGGAAATGGTGACTAGCATAAGCAAATTCAACATTAACTTGCTATTTTTTGAATAGAAAATAGCCACTAGAGTAGACTCTCGAAAATTATGTTCTAGATTGAACTTGTTTTTTCTATATTATTGGAGATTGAAATTTAGGTTGGTATTTATGGGATGTGAATTGATAGGCATTAAATGGAATATACAGTTATGTGTTAAACATGTAGGTTTAGTAATAATTAGGTAGCTTTAAAATATCAATCCTTCTTCCAGTTATCCTATTCCAGTTGTTTTGGTATATTACTAGTTATAACTTATAAGCAATGTGCATGCATATGGTTTATACATGAATCAATTTTATTTGATTTACTTTAATATTTGAACTTATAAGAATTTGAGTGTATTTAATATTTCTTTTAATTGTGATATAAGTACAACTAACGATTAATACATAACTTTTATTTTATTTTATTTTATTTTAGACTAGTAAATTTTTACAACGACACCACCTATCTCACATGTATACAACGGGACTCGAACCCACAACTCTTAGGTTGATGGGCACTCACATACCGTTGGGCAAACATGCCCTTGATTTTACATAAACTTTTTCATTTCATATTAATATCGATTAATATTTTGTATAAAATTTTGTTGGATGAAACATTTGACTTTGTTTAACTGACATGATGTTGAAATTGATATTGTTGTTTAAATTTAAATATTAATATCATGTTGTATAAAATATGCGTGTTTAATAGCACATAATGACCTTTGACAAAGTTAAAAGATAAAGTTTAAGAAAATGTTTTCCGGATATTCTTTTTTAAACTTTAAATAGGAAGAGTAAAGTCCAAAATACATGTTGCATAACTGACATGGTGTTGAAATTGATATTGTTGTTTAAATTTAAATATTAATATCATGTTGTATAAGATATGCGTGTTTAATAACACATAATGACCTTTGACAAAGTTAAAAGATAAAGTTTACGAAAATGTTTTCCGGATATTCTTTTTTAAACTTTAAATAGGAAGAGTAAAGTCCAAATACATCCTTGTAGTTTATTCATTGTCCCACTTTACATTCCCCTGTTTTTTTTTGGCACACAAACATCCCTTCGGTAGTAAAGTTAGCCACCATACATCCCTCTGTTAGTAAAATCTGTCAATGAAGACTAACGGTGCAAATTATTCTCTGTTATCTCTTAACGCAACCGAACATATTTGCATCTTTAGTCCTCGGTTATCACCACCATATATCTCCTAACCGATTTACGTTTTCGTCTATTTTTATATGTTTTTGTCCGTTTTTCTCACGTTTTTATCCGTTTTCGTCCGTTTTTCACGTTTTCATACGTTTTTATACGTTTTCATTCATTTTTACCCGTTTTCGAACGTTTTATACGTTTGTGTCCATTTTCTTACGTTTTTATCTGTTTTCGTCAATTTTTATACGGTTCGTTCGTTTTTCTTATATTTTTATCCGTTTTCATCAGTTTTATACGTTCTCATCCGTTTTTCTATGTTTTTGCCCGTTTTTATATGTTTTGTCTATTTTCTAGCATTTTCAAACGCTTTTATCCGTTTTCGTCTGTTTTATACGTTTTTATCCGTTTCATCCGTAAAAACGGACGAATAAAGATAAAAATGTAAGAAAATATATAAAAGAAGACGAAAACGTATAAAAATGGATGAAAACATATGAAAATGAATAAAAACAAATAAAAACGTAAGAAAACCAAACAAAAACGTATCAAAATGGACGAAAACGGATAAAAACGTAAGAAAAACGGATGAAAACTTATAAAAATGGACGAAAATGGATACAAAACGTATGAAAACAGATAAAAACGTGAGAAAAACGGATGAAAATGTGTAAAAACGGATGAAAATGTGTAAAAACGGACGAAAATGTAAATCGATTAGGAGATGTATGGTGGTGATAACGGAGGACTAACGATGCAAATATTTTCGCTTGCGTTAGGAAATAACAGAGAATAATTTGCACCATCAGTCCTCATTGACTGATTTTACTAACGGAGGGATGTATGGCGGCTAACTTTATTAATGAGGGATGTTTGTGTGCAAAAAAAAAAAAAAAAAAAAAAAAAAAAGGGATGTAAAGCGGGACAATGGACAAACCATAGGGATGTATTTTGGACTTACTCAAATAAGAATTACATGAGTTGTTATTATAACTACAATCTCGCATATTTATTTTCATAAACTCATAAAGAGAAATAACATGAGTTGTTCGTATATGTACAATCTTGTATATTCATTTACATGTCACAGTAACTAGTGCCTAATTTTGATATTTATAATCCCATATTAGATGATAGAGTACTCCATTTAGAATCTTAGAATCCACATGCATCCACACAAATTTACCATATTCCAATTTGTTACCCCAATAGCTTCAACCGGCAATGAGCTTTCAAGAGCATTTAACGTGTAAGCTAGTTGAAATGGGCTTATGGGGGCTTATAGTTAGTCAAATTACTAAAATACCCTTCAAAATATGGTGGATGATCACACAAAAGCTGAAAATATATTTGAAAATAATGTGATGTATTTTTATGAGATTTTACGTTAATAAGCTTTAACTCCAACTAATTTGCCAAATAGCTTTATAAAATTATAAGCTCCAGCTTCCACTTACAATATAAGCTCTAGCTTCAGCCAGCTCTAGCTCCCCCATTTTGCCAAACATACCTGTAGTAGGTGAGTGTGAATAATTTGCGGTTAGTTTATTAGTTTGTTAGTTAGTTTGTTGTTTATTTATTTATTTATTTATTATTATTATTATTATTATTATTATTATTATTAGATTTGAGCTTTACAACAACTGGAATAAATCCAGAAACGCTTGTTTACTAGTCTTTTACCAGTAAACTCATTATCTTCTATTGAAAATGTGATCTATCTTGTCCATATATGTGAGAATACCTTTACTTGAAATGGATTGCATTAGCACCAATCCGAATTGGATGGCTGTTACTGTGACTTGCAGCGCTCTTGCATTATTTCGTCTCCCACTCCCAAAAGTTTTAGGTCCCAGGCTTAAAATATGTGATCTTACCAACTAGAAGGCTTACGAGTCCTTTGTTTTATTCCGGGTTATATTATTTCAGAGAGAGATATTGGAGTATTTCTGATTGTAAACATGTAGAGGGTATATGCACAAATGCTTGAGTAGATGTGAGTTAGTGACTTCAAGGAACTGACAGAAACCATGGTGGATGATCTGTATAAATTGAACGACAACTTAGGGAAACAAAATTATATTCCATGATCAAGAAGTTTAATCTTGGATTTATTTCCGTAGAAGAAGCTTAAAATCTGTAAATTCAGATTCGGCAATCTAATATGCCTTACTTGATGCTATGTCATTTAAATGGTCATGCCAATTGATTAGCAAATATTGTTGTATGTTCACCAGAAATTATGACTAAAAAACCTAGCTTATGTATCTATTTCTAAAGGTGATGGAAGCGCGATACAATCAGCATTGCACGAGTGGACATGGCAACGAAATGTACCAACTGTGTTTATTGGTGGAAAGCACATTGATGGCTGTCACAGTAAGGCCTTTATCATTTAAGCTTTTATTATTATTTTTCACAAATTTTAGCTTTTGTCTTCTGATGACAGAACATTATGTTTGCAACGATTTCCTATAGAATGCTTATTATATCTAAGTAGTATTATGAACTTTCTGAACTTTTGTTTATGTGTATTGGCTCCCGAACTTATGGGTTTCTCTAACTGATTCCAAATGTTGCAATTGGATATTCTATGTTGGTTCAAGATAAATACACATCCATCTTAGGCTCGGTCGCCACCGAATTGAGGGAGGAAAACAATGGAAATGAGTCGCAGTGTCGACCGAGTTATATTTTCATTTCACCTCACTTTTTGATCCATATTAACGTTTGAACTCTAATGTTTTAGCCGTTTGAGATTTTGACCGTTTGGCAAAAAAAAAAAAAAAAAAAAAAAAAAAACTTTTAAATTACCTTATATATACACAACATAAACACACTCCAATTCACACAATCTCACAATTATCTCTATTCAAAATGTCTAGGTAAACACCACAACAAACAAAAGGCCAAAAATCCCGTTTACCACAAAACATCCCGCAAGTATCACCGGATTCGACTTTCCGGTTAACCGGTGTCTCACCAAATGTGAATTTCCGACCCGCTACTCTTGATTATCAATCTCAACAACCCCACAACAACAAACATTCAATCCATTTGCTATGCATCGTAATGTTAATCGTCCACCGTATCAAAACAACAAACAACCACAACAAAGCCACTTCCGTCGAAGCCAACAATCTATGTATGGCTCCCCCGAATCGTTGTATCGTCCAACAATGGACTCATCAACGTCTTCCTATTCTAATTATCAAAATTATTCTCCGGTTAACCACATCAATCTAGATGCTTGTGATTTTATGGAACAATTATGCAACAGTCCGGATTTTTATGTTGGAACCGGTTCGGGTTATCCGAGTCAACATATGTCACCGGGTTATCAAGGTTCGGGTCACGGATCCTATCACGATTCGGTTCAAAATGATGATCTTGTTGGTGATGACGACGACAACACTATTTCTGAAGAGATGTCACCGGTCAAACCAAAGAAGCGTGCTACAAAGGGTAAGAAGGCGGTTGAGAAAGACATCATTAATGATTCGGCGATTTGGACAAAAAAAGACCCCACCTTCTATCTCACACCAATCGACCCATCTTTGCCCGCATTACAACGACAAAAAATGCAAAAAATCAACGACTCGATCAATGAACAACACACCTAGATTATTAGTTTTTAATAAGTGTTGTAATGTTTTAATTTTATTTGAATTAATATGTAACGTTTTAATTATTAATGAAATTTTAGTTTGTGTTAAAAAAAAAAAAAAAAAAAAAAAAATTGAACTTGGTCGCTGGAGAGAGAAAGCTAACGTGGAAGGGAAAGCTAACGTGGAAGGGAAAAATGGGGGGATTGGGTCGCCTTACTGTGGGTAGATTTATATGATATTTGCAAAATTAGGGGTCTTGTTGCCTGTTTGTCAGTACTTGCTTATATATGGTGTACCTGAAAGCAGCCATGGCTTGGCACGGAACTCTGCCTTATTTTATTCAATCATTTATTACTTACAGAACTCATGATAATTACCAAAAAGATATACGTAAAATATTACTCAACAGAAATAGCCATTATACTATCATAGTACACAGTTTTCAGCGAGTGTCACAATGCTGATCCTATGGGGTGTTGACATTGATCTCTGCTTAAGTTAGTAATGAACAACAGCTTGCTTTTCAACCATCTGCAGTGATAGAAAATCGAGGGTGGCAGCTGGTTATATAAAATGCTCAGTGCTATGATACCAGGAAAGTAAATTTTATGCTTACATTGGAGACAGTGGCCCAAAACTCTAGTGTCTTAAGAGCCTTTCCGGATCGGTGTGTTTCGCGTGCAAGAGCAACTGCTTCTGCCAAGGTGCCAACATATCCACTCACTGTAAGGGCTGCTGCTGCATTTAGGACCTGGCCCATTTGTTTAAGTTGCAATAATGAGCACTTAATCGATTTACATCTCCAGTTGGCTAGATGGTACAAAATAGGCAGGTTGGGTATTGGGTCAAAATAGGTCAGGTTGAATTGCACTGGAACAATAGTTGTCCAAATTTATGAAGAATTTCAGAAACCAATGAGTGTGCAACTTTCAAGTTTCAACCTATTTGATCCATTTCTTATTAAGCTGATTGTTTTACCAATTTGAACCTTTAGAGACAAGAACACAACCAGAATTACCACATTCAGGGTCCAAAATTGTCATCTCTAAAAGTGACTATTGGCATGACAAGACTTACCAATGCATCTGCAATAGGTCCTTTCTCTCCAGATAATACGTGTCTTAGCACGTCGGCATTGTATTCTGTGTTCCCCCCTTGAAGGTCTTCGACCGTGCATCGAGAAATCCCAAAATCCACTGCAAAGGGATAGGGTGCATTCAGGTTACGAGCCAAGTTGAGCCTTACACTCAAGAGTGAAAACATAGCAGAAGAGAGTTCATACATGGGTCAAAATGGAACTTATTGATCTTTTCTGGTGTGACATCATAAGCTATTCCAGGACCTATGTCATGTGTGAACTATTATTAAGAATAAAAAATATCCAAGTAAATATTAGCAATATATATATTGACTGGTACCGAGCGGGCTCATCTCATCTAAGCCCTCAGAATGAACGACTAAAGCTCTTTTCATGCCAAATCTTTGCAAAGATTTCGTCATTTTAGTAACCTACCACCAAAAGTAAAACAATGAACATTGCTATTATCTAGTTGGCAAAACGTGTAAAAGAACTTACCATGTCTTCTTTGTACACCCCAACGACTGCAAAGGGAACCTGGGCAGGGTTGAGCATAGGGCCCAATATGTTGAAACCAGTCTTCACTCCTAGCTTTTCTCGCACAGGTGCAACAATCTTCATTGATGGATGATAGTTGGGAGACATCATGAAACCGATGCCCACTTCTTCCAAACATATCCTCACTTCCTACCACGATCAAAATAGAGTTTGAGTGTAACATTCTTGACATGAAGAAGTCAAAAATCTTTTCTCGAGTATAAGGGTGTATGGAGGTTCATACTAACCTTTGGTTCCAAATTTATGTTTACTCCCAACGCTTCCAACACATCGGCGCTTCCACAAGCAGCAGAGCTTGATCGATTCCCATGCTGCAGGGTAATCAGATGTTCTGCTAATCAGATTGTATAAAATTTACATCGGATGACTTTTGACCCGGTTTGTATATGTTATGAATAAAACATAACTCTTAGTTTCCTAACTGAGTCTGATTTGTCCCTTGGAATAAAAACAAGTTTTCACCTTTGCAACTTTAACACCACATGCAGCAGCAAGTATAGCAGCTCCTGTTGATATATTAACTGTGTTAGCCCCGTCTCCACCCGTGCCTACAATGTCAACTGCATTCTCTATCCCCTCCACTTTTCGGCAACATTTGATCATCGCCCTTGCTAACCCTACAATCTATATTCTAAGTATCAGAAATAAAATCCTAAATTGTAGTAATAGCATGACCAGCTGATGGTAGTCTGGGGTGTTGGTACAAACCCTCGAACCAACAAATTAGGCTAAACAAGATTAAGCCGAGTGGTTTATGATGAGGTTTTTGACTCTATACAAATAATGTCCAAACCACTCGATTCAAATCAATGAGCACCTTCACCGTTCAGATGTTTAATGAAACAAAACTGAAACAATGCCGGTTGTGGTAATTGAGTTTGTGGGGAGTATTAGCTAACCAGAGACGTGCAAACGACTTTTGATGTACAAGTGTTTTTTCATAGAGCTTTACTTCAATGAGCGGTTTATGATGGGGTTTTTGACTCTATACAAACAAATAATGTCCAAACCACTCGATTCAAATCAATTAGCGCCTTCACCGTTCAGATGTTTAATGAGACAAAACTGAAACAATGCCGTTTGTAGTCATTGAGTTTGTGCGGAGTATTAGCTAACCAGAGACGTGCAAATGACTTGCGATGTACAAGTGTTGTCTCATAGAGCTTTAATTCTAAATTAAAGCCTCTGAAATATGTTTTACTTTTAGTTTAAGTATTATTAACATTTGAATCCGAAGTAGTACAATGGTCGTTTAATCCCCCTCATAAAAGATCTGAACCAATAAAATTGTTATGAGCCATAGAAAACACCCTAATACGTGTAGATGAAAGGTTCTTTCATTAACTAGGCTCGCATTATCTTACTGTTTTATTCGATCAGTGATCAATGTTGTAGGTTCAGATCTTATTTGCGGGAGAAAACACCGTTTTAAAATAAGCAGTTCCATATAAGATTTGTAACAAGTCATAAATGAAACAACTAACCTCTTCGAAAGTTTCTTCTTTGGCTCTAAGAAGAACAAGAAAAGCAGTTATCAAAGCCTGACTACCTTCTCCCAACAAAATCTCTAGTGATGTCTCTGCCTCCTCTTCACTCAAATCTACACAAGCCAGCAACTTCTCCATTACCTGCAACCAAACACGAAAATTCAGACACTGCTACAAAAATGGGCCTCTGACCTGCAGTATCTGTGAGATTGCGAATGCTTCCCAACGAACTGGTTGTGAGTTCAAGTCCTAACTATGACATGTGTAAGGTTTATATAATGTCGCGAGTTTGTAAGTATGCCTTTCAAAAAAAATGAAAAACACCGAGGCATATTGAACAGTAGCTACCTCTTTTGGAGAAGAAATAGGGAGCTGCAAGTCGGAATGTGAGCAACAAAGCCGAGTGTTAGTAGCTACAAAGTTGATATTCTTCCATGAACAAAATTTGGTTTGGATCTTAGGTGGTAATGCATTCCTGGAAATGCTACTACTCCGGAAGATAACCGAGGAAGTGCAAGAAAATGTAACCGGCATTACTGATCAATTCGGCCCCGTGAGTACTCAACTGTGTTATGACCAACAAAATTTAAGTTTTGGCATTGTCTCATATTTATAGCATTAATGCTACCTCAACTGCCTATCATTTAGTACAGGTGACATTTTTCGAAATGTGGGTCTATCTTGGCATACATGGTCACATGAAACAAACATTTTGAATTACTGACTAGTGACTACTGACCTCTTAGATGTGACCGTATTTTAGCATATTGAGATGAGTTAAGCCGCGTTGACTTCAAATGATTGGTTAATTTTTAATTTAGCCTTTTAAGCTAATTAGTTACTTTAGACACATTTAGGGGTGACAATGGTGATGCAAAAAAAAAGTGGCAAACACACTTTTAATCAATCAAATGCCAACAACACATTTCATAAATCACCATAACTTTTCTTCATTTTTTAGTGGCAATGATGATGCAAAATTAACCAACCATGTATTAAATGCAAAATTAACTCAAAAGGCCAAATATATTAAATGCCAACATTCATTTTTTTTTTGGGTTGATGTGCATGCCGATTCGGCATGGGATGACCTTGGACCATGCCTTTTCGTTGATGCCGGGCTAGTGGGATGCCGATTGGCATGACATGCCGAGCCTTCATGACCTTGCCATTGCCACCCCTTAGGGCTTTTTTACTTTTTTGCTTAGCTAAATGTTATGTGGGTCCCTCTTCTCTTAATATCTCTTAATGAAGATGAGTGAGTATTTTCACTCTCTATGCACAAAGACCATCAAAGAGAATTGGTGGGCCCAAATAAAAGAAATAATGATATTATATACCCAAATGGTCATTAAAAGGCATTAAGGAAAAAAGTAAACACACCCTTAGGTCATGTTTGGCAACACCTTTTTGGAAGCGTTTAAGAGCGGTAAGCGACAAGCGACAAGCGTTTCAGTATTAATGCTTGTTTGGCAACACTGCTGCTAGCGTTTAGCAACACCTCAAATGCTTGCAATCTTAATGCTTCATAAAGAAGCTTTCCAATATACCGCTAGCGTTTTACTTTTAATATTACCAATTTACCCTTAAAAAATACTACCTCCGTCCCATATTAAATGTCCACTTTGAATTTTCAAAGTCTTATTTTATTAACTTTGACCATAAATATTTTTATATATGATATATAATACATGATGCAAAATATATGAATGAATTGAGTTTTAAATGTACTTTTCATTGACAAAATTTTTATCAAGTATCATAAAATACAAACGAAAATATTTAAGGTCAAAGTTAAAGAAAAAAGACTTGAAAAGTCAAAACTGGACATTTAATAAGGGACGGAGGGAGTAACATTCATTCATAAGTATATGTCCTTTTTCGTAATTTTATATTTTATAATTACAACTACAGCTACGTTACCAAACACTTTTTTAAACAAGCAACTAATGCTTACTGCTACCTGTCACCAAACATAGCCTTAGACTGTTAGACATAATAAGTGATTAACTCATATATTTATTTTGTTGGAGAAATAATAATCTTCAGTTATTTAAAGCAACAAAACTAAAAAAAAAAAAAAAAAAAAAAAAAAAAAAAAAAAAAAAAAAACTAGAGATCCAATAACGCAAACACCTCATTCCATTAATTAATTGTATAGTAATACAAGCTTAGGTTGTGTTACTTTTCTTAATAAAATCGCTTAATATCTTTTAATAGTCTATAAATCTGAACCGTTAAAATATTTTAACAACTAAAGGTCTTTATTTTTTTCTCTTGTTTAGATGAGTTAATGATATATAAACTAGTATTTATTGTGTTCTAATCATTTAGATGTTTGAAAAAACAAACAACATTATTTGATTCAGATTACTTTTCGCCGATCCAAATTCAGATGTGCAAAGAAAAATCAGATTTAGAGAGCCTCTTAACAAACAAAATTAGCTGGCAGTGACATTAAAACCAAATCTTTGACCCTCCTTGCAACGATCCTTAATGGTGCAAATGAAGAAGTGCTCTGATAAAGATTAAAGAGTTGATGGGAACTATAGGGGGACTACTGGTGTAAAGTTGGATAGGAATAGTTTCATCACACATGGGAAATGCTTCTATTGTCACTTGTGCAACCACATGCTCTCTCGTTGAGAAGTTAAAGATAAGAAAAAAAATCTTGATTTTTTGGCCACACTGTGGTCATGTTATTGTTTGGCAACAAAAACTTTTGGCTCAAACCAGTCAACTTAAACCCCAACGTAGATTTTGGTGGCCGATGTGCTATGAAACTTTATGGAAATGGTGACCAGCATAAGCAAATTCAACATTAACTTGCTCATTTTTTTAATAGCAAATAGCCACTAGACTCTCGAAAATTATGTTCTAGATTGAACTTATTTTTTCTATATTATTGGAGATTGAAATTTAGATTGGTATTTATGGGATGTGAATTGATAGGCATTAAATGGAACATACGGTTATGTGTTAAACATATAGCTTTAGTAATTAAATAGGTAGCTTTGAAGTATCAATCCTTTTTCCAATTATCCTATCTAAATTGTTTTGGTACAATACTAGTTAATAGTTATGAGACTTATTTCCCAAAATGGTACAAAAATCCTCCTTCCTAAAAAGGTACAAAACTAACATGTTTTCCCAATTTGGTCATGTGCAAACGTGCGAATGTGCGATTCCATTATTTTTTTGACAAGTGTCCAGAAAAATATTATGATATCAATCATTTGCAAGTACAATCACTATCAATTGTACCCCAAGTGTCGTTTGACTTTTATAAACAAATGTGCGAATTTCAGTTAACCCATGTGATTAGTTTTATTGGGAAAGAACAAAAAATCTTTCAAGATCGGAATAAAATCTTTCTTTTTGTACTTTCTAGTACTAGTTTTAATAATATCATAAAACCATATAGACTTTGATTTAAAAAAATATTTTCATAAAAAAATCCGATCAAAATCTTCGGCCTTCACTTTGCCGATAAAAAAAACACCTAAAAACACGCACACAATATGGAATATCTCTTGAAATCAAATGATCTTGCCCCCAAATCATAAGGTGTTAGTGGATCTGTGTTTCTTTCGTTGTGCAATGGCTCATAGAATTCATGTAAGTTCTATTTTGATTATTCGATTTTTTGATTAGGGTTTAGTTAAAAAAGGTAGTGTTATTTTAAGAAGGCTTATTTGATTAGGGTTTACTGCTTAAAAATAAGCACATAAGCAGTTTATTTATTTGGGTTTAGTTCAAAAAGATAGTGCTATTTTAAAAAGGCTTATTTGATTAGGGTTTACTGCTTAAAAAGGCCTGTCAGCATATCACATTAACCTTATGGACTTATTTAAGCCCATAACCTCGACTTCATAATCTCATAAGCTCGAAAAAAATAAAAACTTAAGAGCTTTCCAAATTCAAATAAGCCCATAAACGACAACCAATTAACATTACACAAATAAGCCCCAAAAAATAAGCTAATCGAATAAAAATTAATGAAAAAAACAATAATAAAATTAGACAAATAAATCTAACGACAACAAATTAAGGAAAAAACTTAACCATTTCATAGTATGATTAAAATATCAAAAGATTAAAAGAATTTCCGTTTTGAATTGAGTGTGTGGGTGGATTTGGTGATAAAAGTGATAAAACATCAGAAAAATAAATTACAGATAATTTAAAAAATAAATCAAATGAAAGATTTGAAGTACCTTGTGAAAATTTTGCTAGTTTTCAAAAGTACTTTTTTTTCTTTTTTTTTTCGCACATTCGCAGGAAATCGCACAACTGCCGTTCACACATCTGCATGAGTGGGAAGTGTACTGATGGTCGGGGATGTGGGCCAACAAATGATTGGTATCGTACTATTTGTCTGGACACTTGTCAAAAAAATAATGGAATCACACATTCGCACGTGACCAAATTAAGAAAACATGTTAGTTTTGTACCTTTTTGGGAAAAATGAGGACTTTTTGTACCATTTTGGGAAATATTCGGACTTATAAGAATTTGAGTGTGTTTAATATTTTATAATTGTAAATAAGTACAACTAATAATTATGCATAGGTTATACATAAACATTGTTTTTTAGTTTTATTTTTTATTTTTAAGAACGGTAAATTTTTACAACCCACACCAGGTATCTAACAAATTCTATCTCACATGTCTCCAAGGAGACTCGAACGCACAACCCTTAGGTTGATGGGCCACTCACATACCGTTGAGCAAACATGCATTTGATTTTGCATAAATTATTCATTTCGTATTAATATCGATTAATATTTTGTATAAAATTTTGTTGGATGAAAGATTTGACTTTGTTAACTGACATGGTGTGTAATTTGATGTCGTTTTTATTTAAATATTAATATCATGTTGTATAAAATATGTTTGTTTAATAGCACATAATGACTCTTGATAAAGGTAAAAGATAAAGTTTAAGAAAAGGTTTTCCGATATTCTTTTTTAAACTTTCAATAAGAAGAGTAAAGTCGAAAATACATCCCTGTAGTTTGTTCATTGTCCAGCTTTGCATTTTTTTTTCACACAAACATCCCTTCATTAGTAAAGTTAGCCCCCATCTATACCTATGTTAGTAAAATCTGTCAATGAGGATTAACGGTGCAAATTATTCTCCGTTATCTCCTACCGCAAGCGAAAATATTTGCATTGTTAATCCTCCGTTATCACCACCGTACATCTCCTAACCGATTTACGTTTCGTCCACTTTTATACATTTTCGTCCGTTTTTATACGTTTTCGTCTGTATTTTTCACATTTTTATTCGTTTTTATCTGTTTTCGTCTGTTTTTCTTACGTTTTTATCCGTTTTCGTCCATTTCTATACGTTTTCGATCATTTTCTTACATTTTTATCCGTTTTCACCCGTTTTATACGTTTTCATCTGGGTTTCTATGTTTTCGCCCGTTTTTATACGCTTTTGTCCATTTTTCTGGTGTTTTCATACGCTTTTATCCGTTTTCGTCTATTTTAATACGTTTTTTTTTATCTGTTCCCATCCGTAAAAACGAATGAAAAAAGATAAAAACGTAATTGAAACAATACATATATGTAGCACTCGGTCTGGGTTGTGGGTTCTAACAAATGAAACTACCAGTTAGTTTATAACAAGAATTTAAAAGCTAAGAACTTTAAAATGTTAACTTAACCTGCAACAACCATAGGCGGAGCTACATGAGGACCGGGAAGGGTCCCGGCCCCCCTAAGCCTAAGTCCATTAGTGTAATTATTTGCGATTTATGTGTAAAAAAAATATTTTTCATCTTGGCCCTCCCATCTAATGTTTTTACGGAAAAAAGTTTGTTTCGGCCCTCCCACAAATTTTTTTTCTAGCTCCGCCACCGGTAACAACACAAATACAAGACGTTACTAATGCGAATACAGCAGACATAGCCACTCAAGGTGTTCGATTCATCTTAGAAAACGATCGAGTTACATGGGTTGTCAACTGATTGCATGAGTAAAGTGCGACAGGTGAAACAATCAATTAAAAAGGTCATTTCCGGTGATATCAACACCAACTCTAAGCCTAATCATAATAACTTTACTAATTATACTAATCTTCAAGTAACAGATCAAACAAATAAGCAATTTTATACATAGGAACATGCACATAACGTATGTGTTAAAAGAATATAATTGATGATGATTCTAATATCATGCATCATTAATGCTTCCATTTTAAATGTTGAATTGATCCAATTTCCCAGCTGCTCCATGTTATTTTAAAAGAACGTGGTGATTTAGATTCCGATTTCGGTATCATGTAAATTAATATATAACTACCACTAGGTTCAACATCAGCAAAGCGCCAATTTGATCAATTAGTTTACACGAAATATTCCTTATTTAGAAAGAATCTCAAGATATATTCCTCGAAATTATAAAAATGAAACAAGATATGTTTCATCAAAAAAGTAGAGCTGCCAATCTGTAATACGTCAGACACGAATTAACAAAGGCAATAAAATCTGGTCCCAAATCAACATTAAATCATTAATCATTATATATGGCATCAAATGGATGTCTGAGAAACGACAAATGAATAGACATTTTGAGTTGCGTTATACAAAGATACGGAGTATATATGATCGAATATACAAAGAAATGTATGTGTTGGAAAAATGTTAATAAATTGTATATATATACTAAAAGTCAGTGAGGTTTTTTGTCAAATCACTGTAGCCACAATGATTATAACAGTAACTCTGTGTGATACAAAACTGTTATAACAACTGTAGATTGTTAATCGCTCTTAAAACCTTGCTGCAATCCACTTCTCCTCAACTCCTAGAAATTTCCAGAGCACTTCCCTCTCATCAAATCCACCAGCTGATATCACAATGATTCATGAACCTTCCACATCCATCTTCAACAAATTAATTAGGGCTGGCATAACAGGTCACACGAACCTGTTAAGACACGAACCTGTTAAGGTCAAACACGAACACGACCTGTTAGCTTATCGTGTCATTTTTCTCAGACACGAACACGACACGAAAATAAACAGGTTAACCTGTTAAGACCTGTTAAGAACCTGTTAACACTTAAACATTATTCCAAGCCAAATCCAGTCAAATCGAATCAAATCCTATAATTACAAGAACAACAAGAAAAAAATTACAAGAACAAAAGTCAAGAACAACAACAAATCGAATCAAATCCTATAATAACAAGAACAAAATTACAACAACAAGAAAAAAATTACAAGAACAAAATTACAAGAACAAAAGTCAAGAATAGTTCACTTCCTTTGCATGAAATAATAAACATCGAATATTTAAACCCATCACAACCAAATCCAGTCAACAATAAACAACCAGAATAACATCGAATATTCATCACTATCCTCCACAAGATCGAATAACATTTTAAATATTTTATCACAAGATCTTGAGTCATAAGTTGGTTTAAACAAATCCAGTCAACAACAAATCGAATATTCATCGTCACGATCCTCCACAAGCTCCCTTAGTTCAAGTGCCTCCTGAATTTGTAGATGTAACTCCCATGGAATTATTTTAGATGCTGCATCCCCTTGTTATATCAAAACCAAAAATTAAATAAGGTGTATTAAATAAATAAAAAAAAGGTGCTAGCAGTGGCAGGGTCGCTGCAAAAATTAAATAAGTATGACTACAATAACGAAACTTTCTTGATGTGATAACAAAAGAATATAAACTAGAAGGTGTATTAAAGGTGTGAAACATACTATTTCCAGTCACGAAACTTTCTTGAACATCACAGCCTTTGTCTTGATTTCTTGAACCGGATCTTGAAGCCTTTGTCTGATTCGGTTTTGATAGAGGTTTGAGTGATTCGGTTATGAATTTATGATGATGGTTATGATGTTGGTTGACTTGAGGTTTGATATTCTTGTGGGAGAGATGAGATATAAGCTGATAAAAAAAAAAAGAGAATGAGAGATTGAGAGAGGTAGGTAAAGATGTAAAGATGGGGGCGGACAAAATATTTAGGGTTAGGATTTTGGAACTTATATATACAACATCATAACAGGTCACTAACAGGTCTTAACAGGTCTGACCTGTTAAGACACGAAAATTAACAGGTCTTAACAGGTCTGGCCTGTTAAGACACGAAACTTGTTAAGGTCAAACACGAAACATGTTAAGAACAGGTCGTGTCGTGTCGTGTTAACAGGTTTCGTGTCAAAATTGCCAGCCCTAAAATTAATACATCAATGGAATCCCCAAAACCATATCCATCTTCAAAAAACATCATCAATTGAACCCCAAACAACAGGTATTGTCACTATTAATTTTTTTTTAAGAATTTTGCACTTTTATTTATGGGTTTCTGTTTCGTTGTAGGAACCAACTATTTTCAATGAGATCCATTGATTACAAAAAAAAAAAAAAAAAAAAAAAAAAAAAAAAAAAAAAAATCGAATTACAGAGAGGGGTTCATGGATTACAAAGAAAGTATGAAGTACAAATAGGAACGCCTCTTTCACCCGGCAATGGTTTCTTCATCTTTTTTTAATATCTTGAAGTTTTTAATTTTTGTGTGTATTTTGATTTACTTTAATTTAGTATTTTCACCTCGAATTTCTGTCAATTTATTAGTTGTGAATATGATTGTTACATCATCTTTATTTATAACTTCTTTAGTGGCAATCCAAAAGATGCACATAAAGTGTTTGAGTAAATGCTACACAATTTAATGACCACATTAGCTTACTGAAATAATGGTCAGAGGTAAGTTAATGTTTATTAAGGACACCGAACTTATGCATCCAAAAAAAATAGGTTATGAGCTAATTACATATTAAATAAAAACTAATAGAAGTTTATAAGCCCGTTATGTAAGTTAAGGTAGATACTCCTTTAAACTTTTGCCTTAACCTAAGGTTGATAATAGTTTAATAATGATGTTGTAGAGATTAGGTGATTAATGGACAATGACCGTTGATTAGTTTTGATTAATACATATATGGAATTCTATTCTTGCAAATAAACGTAAAATATTGTTTGCATTGTTTCTAGGGGTGGTGGTGGAGAGATCAGTGTTAAAGGTAGTTTCGTGGTTAGAATTTCCAAAACTGAAACCGGGACTTCGACTGAAGGTGTTCAGAGATATAGTGCTAGAGTTAAAACGGTTGCGGTTCAATCAAAGAAAACCGATGAAGCAAAGGTTGATAATAAGAAACACCTTACATAGACGCTGACAGAAACTGGTTCGGACGCTATTGGAAACAGTGTTTTACAGGTATATTCAGTAAAAATTTTTAAAAAATCAGCTCCATAGTCAGCTTTGTAATTTTCTTCCCTGCCTTTCTTGAACTGTGATAAAACCGTTTTTTTAAACCTGTTGGTCTGTATTACCTGTGTCCTCAGATAAATTACCACCATCATGTGGAAGAAAATTAGAAAAATAATTATAACAACCCACTGAGGAAATAACTATATACAATAGACCTTTGATACAAGTTTAATTTTCAGTTAGATATGGATTTTACTTTTATGTTTTATATCAGTCATTCAATTGCAATAAAAAAAGATGTTTCCTTATCGCTATTATATGTAAACAGATGGGTGAAGAAAAGGAGGGTCACTTAGGATTATGTTACTGATTCTAGGATTATGTTGGTCAATCGGATGTGGCTACTCTTTTTGTATGTTATTATCTATTTGGTGTTTATTAAAAATGATGTCACTTACTATATATCATACGTATTGATGTAAATTTTTGTAACAAAATGTTGCAAGAATGGTGGTATTAGCTAAGAACGGTTGTAGTACCTAGAAAGACTGGAACTCATCTAATTCATTACCGAGTCGAGGAAACTGAAAATTTAAGATCCTACAGTCAAGAATTTAAAGAGATCAACGTTGAGGCCAGTTCAATAGTTCCAGTTCAAATACGGTCAGCTACACAGGTACACGAATAACTCAATTCAACTCTTCCATCTATTAGAGTCGTCATTGAAATATAACATAACATATGGCTGTTGTCTTGCCATTTGCTGTTATACTTGATCCAATGCTCCGTTTTTTTTTCCATGGCAGCCTTGAACATTGTTTTTGTTTATTGCCATTGCAGAATATTAGAGTGCTTATTTTGAAAGTTAGAGAGTGTTTGCGGATGGATTTTCAAAGGGAGTTGGAGCTGCAGAAGAAGGTGATTCTGGAATGGGCAGAGGCTGAACTTGCGAGAATTCTCAAAGAAGATGACGAGGATGGTAATTTGGTTGAGAATCTAAGTGGATACACAGGTAAATTTCTATACAATATTATTGGTTTTCCTACTTTAATTACTATTCTATCTAGGAAAAAGAATCATTGGTTTTGGTTTGATCATTATAGTGGTGCTTTAATTGTTTGATTTGCGTTCTGAAAATGATCATCTGGTATTTAATCATTATAGTCAGATAATGCAGTTTAATATAAACTGGTGCAGGAAATGTTAATTGTATATATACATGTTTCTACGGTTTTCAGCTGTACTAATTATTAATATCGCTTTTGGTGGTGTCAAGTTGTTCATAAAAAATAGTTCACTAAAGAAATGATAGATGCATGAGCTTATATTTGATATTCAGTTTTGTCGCAAGCTAATATCAGAATACAATATGTATTGACTCATATTCTACTTTTAAATCGCGATTAACGATTATTAGTGTTTGGGTACACTAAATATGATTGGTCATAAAGTCAGTTTAGAATAGTTGTAATGAGGCTAATATTGATCGTCTGACTATGTATTGAGAATTTGTGAACTACCAACGATGTCAGTACGATTGGTAATCTATGTACTGTGTTCCATATAAGTAGGACTGTGTAGAATTCATTTTCTAAACAATTAGTATGGTTCTTTAGGAGTGATGTAACCTGATGCTACTCTTATTCAGAAAGCATCTCACCACTTCCGTATAATATCTAATTATTTGTTCTTAACTTCTGCTACTAGCATACTTCTATCTGTTAGTTTGGGTTTTTTTTTTTTTTTTTTTTTAGTTTATTATTTTCATCTTTTTTTAGCAAACACTGTAGCAACACGTTTGGATTAGCTTATTATTTGGCCTTAGGAGCTTATATGAAAATAATTTATTAGATGAAGTCTGATTTAAGTAAGTAGTCATTAAGACTATAGATATGCACTATTAGAGGATGCACAAGCCCATAAATTATTGTATAATCTTAGAGACATATATTAAACTTTGTAAACAGCCCATGTAAGGCCTAGAACCGTTGGCGCTATATAATATGATACGTTCACTGCAGTTAAATCTGATCCCTAATTTACTGCAGTTATCTTTTGTAGGAAAATCTATGTATGACGGTTATTATAATCTTTGAAACAGGCCCTCAGATACGAAGTAGGTTGTATGCCACCTATTGTGGAGACAGTAGCGTCAACACATCTTCAACAACCACAAAACACCAGACCACAAATCTGCCTTCAGCGACATCTCAGGAGAAAAGTTGGCTCGACCACAAATCTGCCGTGTCTAGTGCAGAAAAGAAAAAGGCAAACCTCATGACTAGAAGAATCAGGTAATTGGCTACATTTTTTAATACAGCTATATAGGAACTATGTACATATACCTACTAAGGTTAAAGTAGCCAAACAATAGCACAACACACATTTTGGACAAGTCGTGCAACAACGCTGCAATAAAATTAAACTATTTACAAATTCAGACATCCACAATGAACTGTTAAATGTTTTCCTTCGTGTAGAATTAAATTACAAGATCCGATGCAATAGAAAAAAGGGCCGCTTATAAAAACTCTTGCCCTTTGACCATAAATTGTTTCGCACAATGTTGTAATCTGTACAGGTTAATCATAGACTCATCTTCACCTACATTACTGTCATCAACTATGTACCACAACACCCCCGCAGCAACGCGCGGGTTACCATGCTCGTTGTATCTAATAGTTTTGAATATAGGGCACCCTACCTATACTTAATCCTTATTATAACCAAATTATTTAAAAAATATATACAAAACTGTGGCTGTATTAAACAATCATAAACACATATCTACAAAGGCTATGTTTGGCAAAAGTAGCTGTAAGCAGTAGCTGTGAGCAGTAGCAGTGAGCTGCGAGCAGTAGCTGTGAAAAATGCGCTTTCCGCTCACAGCTTCCTAAAGAAGCATTGGAAAAATGAGCTTTCCTAAAAAATAGCAAAGCTCACCACTCTTTTGCCAAACAACACTGAAAATAAAAAAGCTCATTCTCACCACTCATTGATCAAAAAAGCTCCAAAAAAGCTCCGTGCCAAACATAGCCAAAATCCAAGCATAGCATATAAACCAAAAAAGAATAGCATACCCGATCGTATTTAGTGAGGCTACAGTAAATCTGAGGTCGTTCCCAAAAGCTATGGGCGGTCTACCAATTTGAGTTTAACTAATTATACCAATTTGATTGTCAAGTTTTACTAGTACAAAATGGAAATGATTAACTATTCAGTGGGAGAAAATGTGCTAACCTAATTACTACTCAACTAACATTATGATTCAACTTCCTATTGCAATGTCTATGTATCGCACTTATTAGGTTCTGTTGTGTAATACCTCACAAATTTCACTTATGTTATCTACACTCATAATATATATAAAGCTCATTTTCACGGGTAAAATTTTTGCTTCATCTCATTCCAACTATGTTAAAGTAACTTACATAGCGCACTAGATGTCTCACGCAACTACCAATGCCAAATATCTCTATGTTTACATCTTGTAAACCTCATAGTATGTCAAGTCTATGTTTCAAGTATCATTTTATCATGTATTCTATCAATCTAACTTACTATTTCTAACACTATACCAAAACAAACCCTATACATTTACGGTTATTTCAAAAACCCTAATTTCAAGTCTAAGTTCAAGGCTTATATATAAGTTATCTTAGCTATATTTCCCTTCCTAAACTCTAGTACAACTATCTAGAGCACAATGTACAAGTCCTTTAAGCACAAAAACCAAATTAGGTCATTTAGGTGCCTAAACCATGTTTAAACCTTACCATTTCTTTAGTACAAGTTACAAACACTTAAAGCATGACTCTTAAACCTTAAACATAATCACTAATCACTTTCTAAACCCTAATCTTCGCACTAAACCCTAATCAAACCATAATCTTAAACTTAACCCTAAACCTAGTTTTAAGTTTAAAACTATATAAACGAAGCACACTAGCACCACCATGACCCAACCTACCTATCTAGCACCTTCATAAGCTACTTGTCATCACCAAGCAACCTACCACACACCGCCATCACCACCTTGTGGTTAATATACCACCGCGGAATAACCACCACCATAAACACCACCACATCACCCCTAGCTACCACCATAGGTTCTCCTCATTACCTAGTAGCTGCTAAGAGTCACCCCTCCTCCCTTGACCACTACTCTTAAGTTAACTTGGTCCCTAATCCTCTTCGTGCCCTATAAATACCTTGTAACTCACAACCATTTCAAACCATCCCACAACACTTCACCACCTTAATTCTCTACTCTCTCTTGATCGTTGTAGAATTATAAGAGTCCCTAGATCATAATAGAATCCAAGAGCAAGCCCCGAAGCCCTCTCCAATTTGAATTCTTGTTGAGAAAACCCTAGTCCCCCTTTCAACCCATTTTCAACGTGTAAGCCTTCTATACTAGTTCCATAAGCTCTATTTTAGTTTCATAATGTTTATAAGCTATGTTAGATTCTATTTTAACTCTTGAAGAAGCCTTGATCTCAAAAACTTGGGCATTTTCATTTTGAAACCCTAATTCCATTCGAATTGCTATTTTTGGATCAAAAGCTCTTTTCATAAGCTATAAGCTAGTAAAAGCTACTTATTTTGGTTTATTTTAATAAGCCATAAGTTATAAAACTCTATTGTATTATAAAAATGTACTTTGCATGGTTTTTGGATTAGTTTTGTAAAGTTTTTCATGCAAAGGGGTATATATTGTAACTTTTGGAAACTACTAAGTATAAGGGTTATTTTTGCCATTTCTCCAAAGTTATAAGTATCAGGACCTATTTTGTAAAGTTTTAAAGCTTGAGGATTGGTATATATATAATTATTTTATAAAGGACTAATTTTGTAAAACTTTATAAGTCAAGGGTATATACTGCCAATTTGAAAACTCAAAGGTATAAATGAGATATTTTCTTATAAATCCGAAATCCTATCTTTTTATTTAACAACGTATCACAATACTAGGGAATTTCATGTGAGGGGTTTCATTTGGGTATACGTTTTAACAAGTTTGTTGGGTTTAAGAGTTAAAGTGCACTGTCTCCTCAAACGTTTACTACATGACCTTCGAATTATGATGGCCCAAACGGTGTTACGTGATTCTAAATCTAGTGAATCAAAATAAACACTTACCTCAGAAACAAAGTTTCGAAAAAAAAAATTAAAAACAAAAACACACACACTATGGGCGATTTTCAGACCTAGGGTTTATACGTATTTCTTGTTCATCTATACATCATTAAATTTCAATTTTATTCCTTAAATTTATCTTATAATCCATTCCTACTGTAGATCCTTGTTTGTTTGTCTTTTATTAATCTCATATTTCTGTTATAATATCCATTTGCCACTGTATTACGTTCTAATCAACTCTCTTCATTTCTTCTCTATAACATCGGATCTATAACATGTTTATAACTCTACCTTATTAAATCATCATGTCTGAACCTGATCCACTTCCTCCGTCTTCTAAAAAGGCGGAGGGTTTTCTTAAACCTAAAAAAACTACTCGGACCATGAATCCTGAGAGCAGAGCTGCTTTGAAACATCATACTATGTTGGGGAAATCTACTCAAGGAACGTTTAATAAAGTTGTTATGCGGTCCAACTCTAAAGGTAGTGACTCGGCAACTGATATGGAAGATTTGGTATTTAGTAATGTTGATTTTGAAGCTGGTATGGGTAAGGAGGAATTGGGTAATTCTGCTATGAATATGGATGAGGCTAAAGAGATTTTTGGGGGTTCTGAATCTGCAAAAGAAACTGTGGTGGAGGATAATGTGTCCAATGTAAGTGGTAATGAGGTTTGTGATGGTTCAAATGTTAGGGTAAGGAATGAATCTGATTATGTGAGTAATAAGGTTTCTAATGATAGTTCTTGTGGTATGAATTCTGTTAATAATGTTGTTATGCCTGAAATACCTATCCCAGTTAGTGAAAATCCTGTGTTAAATCCTGTGCCTGATGTGAATAAAACTAGGGATTCTAATAAAGTAAGTTTTGGAGATGTTAAGGTGCCTGGTATGTATAAGGTGAATGGGGATCTTAATGGGCTGGCTAAGGGTGTTAGTTCTGTTAGTAACTTCAACCCTAGTTGCAAGGAAGCTAGGGATACTGGTAGTGAGAGTCATAAGCCTTTTATGTCTTTTGCTAATGCGGTTGCTAGAAGTTTTGGGGGTAATATGAATAATAAGCTTAAGTTTATTCCTCCGGTCTTGAATGGTGAGGGAAGAGAAGTGTCTGATATGGATCCTGTATTAGAAGAGGGGTGTAAAAAATGGAGTAACACGGTGGTTGGATACTTTGTGGGTTATCAAATGAATTATGCTGTTATTCTTGAGCACTTGAGAAGAATGTGGAGGTTATTTCAGTTAGAGGAGGTCATAATGAATCATAATGGCATGTATTTTTTCAATTTCAAATCTGCTAATGCTATGGAAAATGTTATTGAAAATGGGCCTTGGTTAGTGGATAACAAACCATTGTTTGTTAAGAAATGGGAACCTGGTTTGTGTATGTCTAAACCTGAAGTTGCTAAGGTACCATTGTGGGTGAGAATTTTTGATATTCCTTTGGAGGCTTGGAATGTAGAAGGGATTAGTAGAATAGCGAGCAGGATTGGGGTACCTATTATTATGGATAAGATGACGGCTTCTATTTGTGAAAAACCATATGGGAGGGCATCGTTTGCTAGAGTTCTAGTGGAAGTGGATGCAACTAAGGGATTATCCAGGTCTGTGGAAGTGTGGTATAAGAGTTTAAAAAAATCTTTGATTCTTAATGTTGAGTATGGTTGGGTTCCACCCTTGTGTGATCATTGTAAGATTTTTGGACATTATCCGAGTGATTGTACCAAGAAGGAACCAACTGTTGCAAAGAAATCTAGTAAAGAAGAAGTTGGTGAGAAGTGTAAACCTAATGTTGAGAATACTGGTCAAGACGGTGATGGTTGGCAAAGTGCTAATTATAGGAGGTATGGTAGGGGTGGTACAATCAAATATCGCCAGAATTCTAATAATTTTGCTTATGGAAGAAGTGGTATGGGAGGTAGAGGAAGAGGGGGTTATAATAATAGGTATAATTCAAGTAGTGGTGATGTTGGTGCTACTGATAACAAAACTAAGTATGTTCCTGTAAAAAATGAGGCTAGTGAGGGAAAAGTTGATGATGGTCTGGTTGCGAATGAATTTCATAAAACTTGTAATAGTAATGAGGTCAATAAAGTTGGTAGTAATGGCAAGAGTAGTGTGAATAAGGCTGGTAATTGTTCTGGAGGTGAGAAATCTGTCGATAATGTGAAGGTTAAGAATAAAAGTGATAAGTCTAAGTTGGATGCTAGTAAGAATAAGGCTACGGGCATTTTGGGAGAGTTAAAAGGTAATGAGAGTAATGGAGGAAGTCATTCAGGTAAGGCTGTGGGATTTGATAAGGTGGAAACAAAGAACAGATTTGATTTATTGGGAGAAGAAAATGATAGTATGAATACTGATGTTTGGAATGATGTCAAGTCTCAAGTTAAGGCGGCGTGTGATATAGGCCTCCCTATTTCTGAAAATGTTATGAAAAATTGGAATGATGAGATGATTGGGTATTACATGGTTAAATGGAAACAAAGAACGGTAAATAGAAGTTCCCCTGAGCAGAGGTTGAAGTCTAAAATGGAGAGCATAAAAAACAAGATAGTGCATTTTAATAGGAATATTCATAATTCTGCTAAGTATAATGCTGAAAAGATGATGAAGAACTCTGTTGTGACTACTGGCGATAAAAAGGATGTTTCGTATGACAAATTTTATTCACAGTGTTACAAGGAGGAGTTACTTAAAGTTGAACAATTACAGAAAGAGAGAGGCATGGTAGAAGTTGACTTGTTTTTAATTTCTAACAAGCCTCTTGATGATGATTTGAAGGATATTTGGACTGATGAGATGATGGAGTATTATATGATGAGATGTGAAGAAATCAAGAGTGACATCATTAACGGACATGCTTGTGATATGGAGAGTTCTGCTGCCATTGATGAGGTAGAAGAAGACAAAAGTGGCAGCGCTTCTTTTATGACACAAAATGAGGTATTTGAGAAAGTTGAAAGTTCTATGGCCCAGATGCAGGGTGGGGTTGCATCACATCCTTCTAATCTTCAATGATGGTTAAGATTGCAGCCTGGAACATCAGAGGGATAACCGATTCCTCTAAACAAAAGGAGGTAAAAGCTTTAATTAGGGAGGAAAATTTAAACATGTGTGATGTGATAGAAACTAGACTTAGGAAGAAGAACGTTAACTTTGTTGGTGATTTTCTTTTTGGAAACTGGTCTTGGGTTTCTAATTCTGTTGAGAGTAGGAAGGGATGTATAATTATGGTAGGTTGGGATAGAAATGTTGTTGGTGCTAACCTTTTGTCCCAAACTGATCAGATTATTCACTTTGAGCTTAATTTTGTTCATGACCATAGGAAACAGTTTGTCTCTTTTGTTTATACTGAAAATCTTGAAAGAGAAAGGAAGATGTTATGGGAGAATTTAATTGATCATAGTGGTATTGTTGGAAGTAATCCGTGGGTTATTTTGGGAGACTTTAATGTGGCGCTAAGTGTTGAAGACTGTTCTAACTCCTTTTCTCTAAAAGACAAAGATATGGATGCTTTTAGAAGGTGTTTGGAGATGCTGGAACTGGAAGATATTACTTCTAATGGTATGTTTTACACTTGGATTCAAAAACGTAATGACCCGGAATCTGGTATTCTTAAGAAGCTTGATAGAGTGTTGGGGAATAGTTGTTTTATTAATGATTTTGGTAGTTCTTATGCTAGTTTTCTGCCATATGTTACATCTGATCATTGCCCTGCCACACTTACTTATCCTGATATTATATCTTATAAACCTAAACCCTTCAGATTTGTTAACTTTCTTGCTGATAAGGATAACTTCTTGTCAACGGTTAAGGATAATTGGGGTATAGAGGTTAAGGGGTTTCATATGTTTATTCTTGCTGAAAGATTGAAGAATATGAAGAAACACATGAGGAATTTGAATAGGATTAATGGAAATGTCTTTGATAAGGTTAAAAGTTTGAGGGTTGAGTTGAAAAAGGTGCAACAAAGTCTTGACATGGAACCTGATAATGTGTTGTTGAGAGAGGAGGAATATCTTTATTGTAATGCTTATAAGGAAGCTGTTGTGGATGAAGAAAAGCTTTTAAAGCAAAAATCTAAAATTACATGGTTGAAAGAAGGTGATCAAAATACGACGTACTTCCACAAAGTTGTTAAAGGCAGAATTAATAAGAATAGGATTGAGGTTGTTTTTGATATGGAAGGTAACAAATATTCTGGTGATGATGTTCCTACTCAATTTGTGAATCATTTTAATAAGTTTTTAGGAACTGAAGATGATGTTTTCCCCATGGAGGACATGGACAGCTTATTTTTGAAAAAGTTGGTTACTATTACTGCTAATAACATGATTAGACCAGTTTTGGATAGTGAAATTAAAGAGGCTATGTTCGGAATTGGTGATGATAAAGCTGCTGGACCGGATGGTTTTACGGCTAAATTTTTTAAAGCTGCATGGAGTGTGGTGGGAAGTGATGTTTGTGCAGCAGTTAGGGAATTTTTTACATCTGGCAAGCTCCTTGGTGAATTCAATGCTAATCTGATTCATCTTATTCCTAAGCTGCAAACTTCGTTGAATGTTTCAGATTATAGACCCATTGCTTGTTGCAATGTGGTCTATAAATGTATCAGTAAGGTATTGACGAGTAGACTCAAAGAAGGGCTTAATGATCTTGTAGACAGTAATCAAAGTGCTTTTATTCCGGGAAGGTATATCAGTGATAATATCTTGTTGGCTCAAGAGTTCATGCAGGGATATTCTCGGAAGAGTGGTGTTAAGAAATGTGCATTTAAAGTGGACATCCAGAAGGCATATGACACGGTGAGCTGGAGTTTCTTGCGGACTACTCTTATTCGCTTTGGCTTTCATAATGTAATGGTTCGCTGGATCATGGTATGTCTTACTACTGCTTCTTTCTCTTTATGTGTTAATAATGAGATTCATGGGTTTTTTATGGGTAAAAGGGGTCTTAGACAAGGTGATCCTATGTCACCATATTTATTCACCCTTGTCATGGAAGTCCTTAATTTGATGATCAAAAGACATACTAGGATGGATAATAGGTTTGTGTATCATTGGGGTTGCAAGGGAATTAAAATTACCCATTTATGCTTTGCGGATGATTTACTTCTGCTATGTCATGGGGATCATATCTCTGCATGCATTCTTAGAAGAGCGCTTGATGAATTTAGTATGTCCTCGGGGCTTTATCCTAGTATGAGCAAGAGTACGGTGTTCTTTGGTAATGTCCCCAATGAGATTCGTGATAATATTCTTCTAGCTATGCCTTTTAAGGTTGGTGAATTGCCTGTGAGATATTTAGGCATACCTTTATCTTCTAAGAAGCTTCGTATTATCGATTATAGAGTTCTTATTGAGAAAGTGAAAAATAGGATCTTTGATTGGAGGAATAAGTCTCTGTCTTTTGCGGGAAGACTTCAGTTAGTTGCTTCGGTTCTTTCTTCCCTTCATGTTTATTGGGCCTCTATGTTCATCTTGCCTGCGTTTGTTTGTGATAATATTGACAAATTGCTTAAGAATTTCATCTGGTCTAATGGTGGGTCGGGAAAGGGTATAGCGTGTGTTGCTTGGAAGGATGTTTGTAAGCCCAAGAGCCAAGGGGGGTTAGGTATTAAGCCTTTGAAAGTTATGAATGAAGCTTTGATGATTAAGCATATTTGGAATATTGTGAGTAAAAAAGATTCATTATGGGTGAAATGGCTTCACAATTTTAGAATTAAGGATAACTGTTTCTGAGAAATTCCTTATTCTAACTCTATGGCTTGGAGTTGGAAACAGATTCTTAAATTGAGAGACAAAATCCGTAGCTTTATTGTATATAAGATTGGAAATGGCAAAAGCTGTTCTATTTGGTTTGATAAATGGCAGTCAAATGGTCCTTTAAGTAAATTGATTAGTCATGAGGTTCTTAAGGAGCAGGGTATTGATATGAATGCTAAAGTGGCGGACTATATTTGTAATAATGATTGGAATTGGCCTTTAAGATGGGACAATAGATTTGATGTTGTGACTAAGGTCCCGGTTCCTAATCTGATTAATGATTGTGAGGATAGAGTTCTGTGGTTGAATAAGAAAAATAAGGAAGTTAAATTTAGTGTGAAAGAAGCGTGGAAAGCGTTAAGAATTGATAGTCCTAGAGTTATTTGGTACAAACATGTTTGGTATTCACAATGTATTCCGAGACATGCTTTTATTCTTTGGATGGCTATTAGAGGAAGACTCAAAACTCAGGACAGAATTTCTCGTTGGTACCATAATGATAATATGTTATGTCCTTTTTGTAAGAGTTGTAAGGATTCTCATAGTCACCTTTTCTTTAGTTGTGAGTTTTCTAAAAAAGTTTGGGATAAGCTTAAGGTGATGTGTAGGCTTGATGATTTGTCGTGTATTTGGGCTGAAGTGGTGTCGGGAATTTCTATTCGGACTGCTAATAATACTCTTTGGAGCATTATCCAAAGATTAGTATTTGGTGCTGTTGTGTATTACATTTGGCAAGAACGTAATGGAAGGTTATACCAAAAGGATGAAAGATCATTTGAAAATCTTTTTAGTATAATTGTGGAAACAGTTAGAATGAGGCTGATGAGCTTGAAGATTAAATACTCTAATGAAGTCGTTAAAGCTGCAGCCATTTGGAGATTGCCTTTGAAATGTATTTTGAAAGAATACAGGGCTGAGTTTGAAAACAATTATAATGACGGAGTCACTTAAGTTCTGGAAATGGTGTACTAAGCAGAAGTGTTGGGATTGGAGCTTGTTTATGTTGTACATGATTGTTTTGAGTCATGTGCATAATTGTGGGGTTAATCAGGATGTTTGGATTTACAACTGGAATTTTTGTACTAACTGCTATTGCGCAAATGCAATTTTTTCTTTGATTAATTGCAGGCTTATTGGTCTTTGCGTGTTGTGGGTCTGCTGGTTGTGCCCGGGTACAGGCTTTTGGAGATGTAACAAAGTTTTTGACTGTGATGGTGATGCCATTTCTTCATGTTGGATCAGACGGATGTTTTGTTTGGATTGCTGGATGGCTAACAAGTTCATGGTCATCTGTCATCTATGGAGCTTGGTAAATTTCAGCATTAATGAGGGCCTTTTGAGGACTGTTAATTGCTGTTTTCTTATCAAGTCTTATGGTTTTGACAATTTCGACTATGTTCCTCTGTGGTTGCCCAGTTTTTGGTGCACTGATCTAATTTTTGGCATCATTCAAGCCGTCTCTGTGGAATATGAAAATAGAGACTGGTTTGTTCATTTACACCAGGATATTTTGGGTGATCTGTTGTTTGATGATTCATCCGCATTCGTGGCTGCTATCAGAAGTTTCAATGTTATTAGAGATGCTACGGGTTATTATGTCTCAAGCCTGTTGAAGGATATTGGCTGTTTTGGGATTTCTGTGTGGTTCACCTCAAACAGTCAACTAAGTTTACCAGGTGATGGTCAACCAAGTCAAACGTCTAAGGCAAATGCTTCCGGGTAATACAGTGTTTCCCCGGGTCGTAATGTCCCAACGAGGTGTGCGATGGTTTATTAAAAACGAATCTGTGATCGAGTGAATATGAACAGGAATATGAATAAAGTGTGAGTGTGTGATTAAACTAGGGTTTTATAAAACAAAATAACTTAGATAAACTATTTTAACGATTACGTAAAAACCAGATATTTAAAAACTTTTAATAACTAAAAACGCGTACGTTTAATTTAATTCTACGTAAACGTATGAAACAAAAACGGTTTTAACTAAAGTAGTAATTTGCAAGCCTTAGTGGCTTAAATGCAAAATAAATAAACTTAAAATATTTATTTTATAATTACTAATTATTTAATTGATTATTATTATTTAATAACTATTATTAATTATCTAATAATTCACTAATAATTAAGAAAATGTAAAATAAGTCTAGAAAATTAAAATTAAAATTTGTAAAAGTCTAAAATATTATAAAACTTATTTTAAAAATAAAATTATATTATTAAGACTATTTATCTAATTATTATTAATTATTAACTATTTAATTATTAATTAACTATTTATATGATTTAAATTATTATAAATACTAAAAAGACTTAGATAATTAAGAAGATTTTTATAAATCTAATTAACCATCACAGGAATCCTAAAAAAATTATAAAAACTTTATTTTATCTATTTTTAAACTAGTTTACTAATTATTATTCTAATTATTAATTAATAACCAATTAAACTATTTAAATTATGAAAACTAGTAAATGAATAGTAAAAATTCTAGAAAAATTACTAAAATTATATTATGACTTATAAAAGCTAGGAAAAATATAAAATCTAGGTTTTGCTTTATAAAAACTAATTATGCTATTTATAACTTAATTATTGATTAATTATTTAATAAAACTAATTTAAATTATAATTAATACTAAAAGACAAAATAAAAATCCGAGAAAATTATTAAAAATACTTTAATATAATAGGAAATTAATAAAAATATAAAAACACAACTTACTTAATAAAAATCTAAAAATGAAAATTAAAATTAAATTGTATTAAATAGAAACTATCACTTATTATTATATTTGTTTTTCTGGATTTTTCTTTTACCAATCTAATTTATATCTAAAAATAAACAACTTTTATAAAAACAACTAATTTATAACTTATTATTAAGCACTGTGGGGGCTTATTACCTCCACAGTTGACTATAGTTGACCAAAGAAGCAAATAAGCTAAAACTGACTTGTGTGGGACCCACTATGGTAAAATCTAGTTCAGCTAAGTTAATTAAACAAGTATAAGCTAGAAAAAACGCATATGGTACACTGAATAAGCCAATAAGCCACAATAAGCACTTGCTTATTGTGGACTGAGACAGAAAATGGGACAAAGATCAAGGCTGAATTCAGGTGGGGTCCACTGGGTACTAGGTCAAACTAAGGGTCAACAAATGATCCCTGGTAGGAGGGGGTTGGAAGAACCTAAGTTTATCAAGTGGGGCCCACTGAGGTGGTCACAAATCACCACCAAAGTGGTGGTGATGGACTGAGTCTGCTGGTGCAGGGGAAGGGGTCTTCCCTGCAAGTGACTTTGAATGAAGGTGGGGTCCACAAGAAAAATCCTAAAAATGAAATAACAATGGAACACTAAAGTAGAGGTGGTAGACAACAAGTAGGAACAAATTTCAAGTCCTCACACCTACTCCTAAATTCTAAACAAATCTGGGAGTTTTGGGAAAAAACTGAGATGAGCAATTTGACTTTTTTAGTTTAAACCCTTAAGTTGACTTTGGTGAATTTCTACTGCTTCCTATAAGTTAAATAAGTTATGATAAGCTATGGAGAACCTATTTTTAGCTTAAGCTACAACTAATAAGGTAAAATGGAGATTTGTGGATCACAAATCCCTCACAGTTAACTGTGAGGGTTGATTAACTAACTTTTTGACTTTTTACTTACAAACACTAGATTTTGTTGTTTGACTGAGTATGTAACTTCAAAAAAGAAGTGTTTAAACCAAAGTTACCAACAAACACAACTCATATCACAGTGTTCAACATATATCCAAACACTCCTTTATAGGCAGTTTACCCTAACTCACTTATGATTAAACCTTGAAATACCTAACTACTGATCTAACTATCTTATTATATCATTTTTAAAGCTAATTGAATAGTAGAATGCAATACTAACAATAAGAAAACAGAATTTGCAAATATCAAGATTGTGACTTACAAGTGGTATGTGACTGAGAGACAATGAACCATAGAACCAAGATCTTTCCTAACACCTCCCAAGAGGTTCTAAAACCACTGCAATCCAAAACCTTCTTTGATCACTGCTTCTTCTTCATTCTTTTCTGGTTTTTTTTTAATTTTTTACTATTTTTCTTTTATTTTTCTTAATTTTACTAAAATTAGTGAAAACAGATCTTAAAAGCTTATCAAAACTTTTTCAGAGCTTATGTAAGCTTATGAATGCTTATAGGAACATGAAACAACAAAACTTAACAATCTTAATTGAATTTGTCAAATTCACTTAAAATGGCTAAATATGAATTTAAGGAACAATACTGGAATTAAAGGTTTAAAAGAGCTTGAATTACACTAAAGTAACTGAGTTCAACAAGATTTAACTTAAAATTACAACTGAAAATGAAATTATATTACCTACGATTACAATAAACTAAAAATACTCTAATAATTGAACTCTTCTGCTTCTTTCTTTATTTATAGAGATAAATTAGGTCTCCCTTGACTTTCTGAATGTTTCCCACTTCTAATCTGAGCCATTGGTTGGCTGAATCACTCTGAGCCTTTGATTTCACCTTTTGGCGCCAAAAGTCTTATGCCAATGTAGTTTTGCGTGGAGAGGGTTTTAGGCATTAAATGGGGTTTGGTGAGGCGTGGAGGACAAGGGTAGATAGCTGGGTGGACAGGTGGTGGAGGTGAGAAGAAAACCATGGTGGTATTGGTGACTTAGTGGTATGGAGGGAGGAGGTGAACAGTGGGGTGGTTTTCCCGGTTTTATATTTAAAAAGGGTAGTGGGCTTTGGGGAGTTGGGCCTGGGAAGGGTATGGATCAGGGTTGTGGGCTTGGGTAATTAAATAAAGGGTGTGTTGGGTTATTATTAATATGGTCCGTTTGGTTTGATATTAATCACAAGGACCAAAATTGTAATTTGAGCAAAGTTGAGTGGCTGGGTTTGGGATTTATCCAAAGTTTAAATAAGGACTAAACTTGCCAAGATTGAATAGTACAAGGGTATTTTTGATATTTTTCATTTTTTTATGCCCAGGGAATAAAACTGACAAACTGCCAAACTTGAGGGACCAATTATGTAATTTCACCAAACTTCACACCAAGGACCATTCCTGCAAAAGATTATTAGTACAAGGACCAAAATTGATTTTTCTCAAAGTTTTTAACATCCCAAGGACCATTTATGTCAATTTCTAAAGTATAGGGACTAAACTTGTAATTTTATGAAACTTTGCACCAAAGGACTAAATATGTAACTTTATGATTAAAAAGGACCTTTGGTGACTTTTTCATGTTTTTAGAATAACCAGGGACTAGTTTTGCCAATTTATGAAACTTGAGGGACTGAAACTGCCAATTATGCAAACTTTGTATGTTTTTAATCTGTTTTTGCTTATTTTGCATTTGAAACATATAAAACACACTTCTAAGATATTTTAAGTATTTTGATGCATATTTGAGTGTTTTTGGATGTTTTGGCAGTTCAAATTGGTATAAAATGATGAGTATTTAAACACTCATCACTGTGCTATTTTGCTTTCAACAATTGAAGAAACCTTGCTGCACTTTTATGGCTATTTTGTATGGTAATTCCCCTTTACTCAGTCTTAGTAGCCTAGCTTTCTATGGGTTATCATTATATGGTGATGTTTGGAGGTGCATTGGTTGGTCCCTTTGCATTGGCCAATGTATTCAGAGTATGATGATAGCCTTGGATCAAGCTTATATTTTATGCTATGACTTTTGTTTTGGGGTTTGCCTTGGTTATGATTCCTGTATTTGGTCTTTAGTTACTTCAGTTATTTGCTGTTGTTTTGTATCATAATGGGCTGGTCCATTTCTGTTAGATATCTTAGTTTCCTAGGCAAGAGAGGGGCTGTTTAGGGGTTGTCCTATCGGCTCTTTTCTCTTGTGGTATTATCTGTACATAACTCTTTCTTTTTATTTAACTTATTTTACCTTTCAAAAAAAAATTAAAAAAAAAAAAAAAAAAAAAAGAAACAAAGTTTCGAAACATAAACAAAACTGTTGGGATCGTACTTTATTCATATCAAGTGTCAGTCATAAAGTTTTGTAATAGGTTGCAATATTTAACATTTATGTTATGGTTTATTATAGTTTATGTTAAGTTTACATGTTTTGTAAAGGTCCAAGGGCTGTATGTGTAACATTGTCAAAGTCATTAGAAGCCCTAGGCCTCAAGTATAAATACTCATGTATCCCTCCTTTGGAGGTTGTTGGTTCACTTAATAATATTATTAGTCTTTCTTTCACTAATTAAGAGTTCCATCCACTTTCTCTCTCTACTCTCTTTCTCTCACTAAGATTATTGATCATATGTTGTGAAATGGTGACCTAACAAGTGGTATCATTCGCCAAGGGATAATATAGGTTGTTTTAGGTTAGATTTGGTAGAAAAAACTGGTTTAGAAGCTGTTTTTTCATAATCTGGTACTGTTACTGTTCGTCTTTATCGAGTAAGGACAGTGTTTTATCGAGTAAGGAGAGTACTTATCGAGCAAGGGATCGAGTTAGCTATCTGTTATTGAGTAACGAACCCACAATTTCAAACCTTAGGAATCTGGTACTGTTACTGTTCTCTCTCTCTAAGGAGACTTTACACAATTTCAATGTCCGACATGGTTGCTTCCTCTCCGATTTGTCTACTCTCCAAAGCAGAATCCACAAAATCATGGTTATGGCACAAACGTTTTTCTCATCTCAACTTCAAAACCATGACTGACCTTGCTCGTCACAAACTTGTTGATGGTCTTCCAAGATTTCGTTACTCAAAAGATCATTTATGCTCGGCTTGTGAACAAGGGAAGAGTACTCGGGCACATTTTCACTCAAAAACTGACCACAGTACCGATCATGTTCTCCAACTTCTTCATATGGATTTGTGTGGCCCCATGCGTGTTCAGACAATCAACGAAAAACACTACATCCTTGTAATCGTTGATGATTATTCAAGATGGTCTTGGGTTTATTTTCTCCGAAGTAAAGATCAAGCTCCTCAATGATAATCACATTTCTGACAAAGATTCAAGTTCAGCTTCGTAATACGGTTAGAAAAGTCAGAACGGATAATGGAACTGAATTCAAGAATCAAATTCTTCGGTCTTATTTTGAGAAAGTGGGTTTTGATCATCAAATGTCAATTGCAAGAACTCCCGAACAGAATGGAGTTGTCAAAAGACGCAACAGGACATTAGTGGAAGCCGCACGAACAATGCTCATTAATGCTCAATTAGCAGATTACTTATGGGGTGAAGCTGTATCAACTGCATGTTACACACAAAATGGTTTTTTGATCACCAAACGTCACAACAAAACTCCATATGAACTTGTTCACAAAAGAAAACCAAACCTTAAATATTTTCATATGTTTGGAGCATTATGTTACCCTGTGAATGATCATGACGATCTTGCAAAACTTAAAGCAAAAGCCGATATTGGAATCTTCGTAGGGTATTGTGAAAACTACAAAGGCTTTCGGATATGGAATCGTCGTACAAGAGAAATTCATGAAACAATTCATGCTAATTTCGATGAGCTCATAGAAATGGCTTCTAAGCAAAACAACTTAGACCCGAAATCAACCGTCTTAATTTTCCAGATCCTTCAGCTGCACCATTGTCTCTAACCCGTAAAGACTTAGAAAAACTATTTGCTCCTTTGTTTGATGATTTTCTTAAAGAGCGTGCTCGAGATGTACCCACACATTCCGCTGCATGACCTGAAATTATTCAAACACCTGGTGCACCTACAACAACCACCGTTGAAACCATTGCACCTACAATTGAATCTACAACAATAGAAGAACTAACTTCTTCCAACACCGACAATGCCGCTGAGGATCTACAGCAACAACAAGTACCAGCACCAACAGATTTCGATCCAAATACATTTTTTAACCTGTTTGCGCCAGCTCCAACTGAGTCAGACATTGCAGAATCGTCTTCACGAAATTTGGATCCGTCAAATTTGCATGATATATATCAACATCACCCTTCGACACATCAATGGACAAAAGACCATCCGTTAATTCAAGTTATTGGTCATCCTGATGCACCAGTAATGACAAGACAATGACTCTACACAGACGGTGAAACTTGCATCTATGCTCTCATAGTATGTCAAGATGAACCAAAGAACATTAAAGAAGCAATGACTTATGACAATTGGATTGAATCAATGCAAGAAGAAATTCAGCAATTCAAAAGATTGGAAGTCTGGGAGTTAGTCGAAAGACCGGACAGTGTCTTTGTCATCGGGCTGAAGTGGATTTGGAAAAACAAGTTGGATGCAGAAGGCATAGTAATTCATAACAAATCTCGATTAGTGGCTAAAGGTTACTTTCAAGAAGAGGGAATCGACTTTGAAGAATTGTTTTCTCCCGTGGCTAGACTTGAGGCTGTTCGGATATTTCTGGCATACGTTGCTCACAAGAATATGGTCGTTTATCAAATGGACGTCAAAACGGCATTCTTGAACGGTGAACTTCGTGAAACAGTGTATGTTAGTCAACCAGATGGTTTCGTTGATCCTGAACGTCCCAATCATGTCTACAAACTCAAGAAATCCCTTTTTTGGCCTTAAACAAGCCTTGAGGGCATGGTACGATAAACTGTCTGCTTTTCTAGTTAAAAACCACTTCACAAAAGGTTCGATAGATCCAACATTGTTTACTCAAAAACACGGGGATGGCATATTAATTGTTCAAATTTATGTCGATGACATTATTTTTGCTTCAACACATAAAAAGTATTCAATTGCTTTTGCAAGATTAATGAAACCAAATTTTGAAATGTCCATGATCGGTGAACTTACGTTCTTCTTAGGACTTCAAGTTCATCAATCACCCTGTGGGATTTTTCTAAATCAACCCAAATATGCTCTTGAAATTTTAAAGAAACATGGAATGACCAGCTGTGACACTTATAATACACCAATGGCTTATACGACTAAGCTAGATGCTGACATACATGGGACACCGGTTGACCCTACCAAATACTGAAGTATTATTGGGTTACTCATGTATCTCACAGCTAGCAAACTAGATATTGTTTTTGCTTTGTACATGTGTTCTCGTTATCAATCCAAGCCCACTGAAAGGCACCTCTCTGAGGCAAAAAGAATCCTTCGATACATAAAAGGAACCATTAACTTGGGGCTCTGGTATCCGAAGGATTCTGGTTTCGATCTAATCGCCTTTTCAGATGCCAATCATGCAGGTTGCTTAGATACATGCAAAAGTACCTCTGGTGGTCTTCAGTTTCTAGGAGACAAACTTGTTTCTTGGCAATCAAAGAAGCAGGACTGCACTTCTTTATCCTCAATAGAGTCTGAATACGTAGTTATGTCTGCATGCTGTGCTCAAGTAATATGGATGCGATCACAACTTATGCACTACGGCCACCAATTCAACAAGATTCCAATGTACTGTGATTCAAAGAGTGCTATTGCTATCTCTTGTAACACCGTACAACATTCAAAGTCAAAACACATCGATCTCCAGTGTCATTTTATCAAGAGCATGTCGAAAAGGGTACAATTGAATTATATTTTGTTGGTACTGAATACCAATTGGCGGACTTGCTTATAAAAGCCCTACCTCCTTCGAGGTTTGCTGATCTGATTCACCAAATTGGTATGCGGTGTTTGACTCCTGATGATTTAAAACAATTTCTTAAACGTTCTTAAGCGAGTCAAACACCAAAACTCTTTGTAAATATTTTATCAAACACAAAATACAAAAATATAAAATCAGAAAAATCTCAAAAACATTTTTCCATTTTTTATATCATTTTATTTCATTTTGTGTCATTTTTTATTTTGTCTTTTTACTTCAAAATTCACTACTTCAAGATATGTTGTCCAAAAAGTTTCTTTCAATTTTAAAATAGAAAACATATCTTGAGGGGGAGAAACATTCATCATTCTTGTAAATTTTTTAATCTTCGTTATTTCTTCATCTGAAAACAGCTTTCATCATTAAAAACCTTTCCGACAATCCCTTGAACTAAGTTTATTCTAAACCTTTCATCACTACGTTTTCATGTTTGTTCAAGGGGAAAAACGTCATTAATACTCAAAGTGGTTAACTATTCGGACTCATGTTGTGGAAACATAATAACTCTAGGGACTAATATGGGCAAAATGGTCTAAACTTTGTCTTTATGCAAGTCTAGGGACTAGAGTTGCACAAGTCTCAAACTTCCACTTATAAATATCATCACAATTCTTTTTTTATTTCTTCAAAATCCTAAACCCGCTCAAACCTGCCCAAAATTTCTCTTTCAACCAAGCTTTTTCAAGATTTTGATTTTTCGTTGATTGTAAGTGCTTAAATGATTCATTATCTTGTTTATATCTCTCGCCCCATCTTTCTTTGCTTCTCAGTAGCTTAATTGATTTAAATTGAACTTTTTAGGGTTTTGCATTGAATTTGGGTGTTTCTCTATTGTGATGTTTTAGGCTAATTAACTTAGATTATGAGCTTTGGTATGTGTTAAAATGTTAGTATTCACCTTTGTTTTAGCAATTGTTTCATCACTTTTGAGAAATTTGAGAGTATTTAGTGAATTAGGCCTCAATTGAATTGGCTGGGTCAATATGGCTATGTGTTTATGTGTTTTTATGAGTGGGATTTGCTTATTCTTGCACTATAATCATTTGCTAAGGGTCTCAAACCATAACTTTTACATTTGCTCAAAATGAGATGTTTTCGTATCACTGTTTAATCATTTGGGAAAAATGTGTTAGCCTTATGTTATGTTTAGGTTTGGTTTGTATTTTAGGAAGCTATTAGACAACTAAGTAGGCTATACCCGTTGCACAGTTTAATTGATAAAAAAAAAATCCAAAAATTGGCTAAGTGCATGAACTTATCGAGTAAACATGATATTATCGAGTATGGAAAGAATGTTATCGAGTATGATTATTTTTTGTCAAGTATGAATGGTTTTTATCGAGTAACTGCTTCATCGATTAACTGAGTTATCGAGTAAGAGATCAACTTTTACTTACTCGATGCATACTAACAATTTTTCTTCAAAGTAAGATTTACAATATCTTACTCGATAAAAGTTGTTGATATTCATCGAGTAAGTCAAAAGTTGAAATGCTTATCGAGTAAGGAGTTATCAAAACTTATCGAGTAAGGATTCCTTGGTCTTGAGCTTATCGAGTATTCAGTTTATCGAGTATGCAGTTGTTTTGTTCTTATCGAGAAAGATGTTTTCATCGAGTAAGATTTTTTTTTTAATTTCTCCGAGTAAGGAGCATTACACAAGGACCATTGAGTATGGGTTCTTTACTTTGTTACTTACATAAAATGAAACTCTGCCCAATTGTTTTGAAAATTATCGAGTAAGGATCTGTTTCTGCTATCAAGTATGTGAAGTTTTCCAAGGTATCGAGTTAGTCAAAATTTGTCTGGTTTATCGAGTAAGACTTTGCCTGTTTGATTTTATCGAGTATTCCCACTGTCTTAGCATTACAAGTAAAGTTTTTTATGTATGACTCATGTGTTCACGACATGTTGTGTTGTTTGCTTGATAGTTTTGTGTGGCTCAATATGATGTTTTATTATCACCGATATCTATCATGATGACATCTCGTACAATAAAATCTGCACTAACATAAACATCACAATCTTGTCTTTGTTGGTCGTAATGATGATGTCTCGTGCTTTAACTCCTAGACATGACTTAATTAAAGGAGAAGAAAGGACTGTCGGGAAGTCTAACATGAAGATTGACCTTCAGAAACTCCCGTGCCATCCAACTTGTCAAATCATAGTGGAGATTCTGAAGCAACACTTCATTCGACAGATTCTCACAACCTCGTGCACTGTACCTAAAATTTAATTAACACAGTTCTGGGAATCTCTTAAAGTTAGCAGAGACAACAAAACCATGACGGTTCTACTTGATCACAAAACCATTAAGTTTGATGTCACAACCTTCTGCTCTCACTGGTACAAAAATGGCCTTTCGTCACACATGGTCGATTTCAAACGGTCACATTGTAACATATTTACATGACTAAATGTATGAAAATAAAATAAATAGCCACACTCAATCTGACTTGTGTGACCATTTCGGAAGATATATGTCACACATTTGTGTATTTATGTGACTAGAGGGTAGCTGGTAAATATTTTTCGATCATTTAGTCATGTTTAATTTGGGACGTGTGACCGATACAAATCAGCTTTAAGCATTAGTCACACAACAGATATACATATGTGACAAATATATGTCACACAATTGAAGAGTGTGACCAAAATAGATATATGGTCACATGAAGTAATTGTGTATGTGACTAAATTATATAGTCAAGTTTGTCACACATTATTTAAACGCGACTGCTATTCTTTGCTGAATATTTAGCCACATAGCGTTTGAAATGTGTGACAACTGAAAAGTAAGTTTGAAGCGTTAGTCACGATGTGCATTTAATAGTGACAAATATATATGTCACACACTTGACGAGTGTGACCAAATGTCATATATGGTCACACTAAACCATAGAAACATGATTAAGTGTAACGAAAATTCGATACATATGGTCATGTAAGTTAATATGTGTGTCTAAAGTTTAGTGTGTGTTTGCTTGCCAAATCCTAATGTGTATAGTCACACTTAATTGAATCACAATCATGTGACTATAGCCTTTACAAAAAAACATAAAAAAATAAAAATAAATAAATAAATAAATAGTCACATTGTAATTATAGGCTTTACAATAGTCACACCATATCAGAAATGTGTATCTAAATGATGTTTTTGGCCACATTATAAGGGTATTATATGTGACCAATACATTCAAAATAGTCACATTGTGAAATATTCATGTGACTATTATTTATAGCAAAATGTGAAGTCAGTTATCATTAACATTGATATATATTAGTTACATTGAGTTTTTGGCTCTTCCATACATTTTGAAGATCTCATCATCTGAGTATCGCTTTAATTGAACAAGCTTCCAACCCTTCATATTGTTTAGATAGTACTCATAGTACTTCCTCTTTTGCTTAACTGTTGGACGACTGAGCACTTTTCTCTTCTTTCTTTGATTGAGATAAAATTTCATCCTCTCAGCTTCATAATTCCTCTTCCATTCATCTTTTTGTTCTTGAGTGTACTCTTGCATTTCTTCTTTTATTTGTTTCATCAGTGCAATATCAGCATCACCTTTAATCCTTTCTTCATCCCAAGAATCCAAGAGTGCTTTTGTTTTGGCCTCAGCTTCAGCGTGTTTCCTTCTTTGTTCAAGTACCATCTGATTCTCCTCTGCAAACAAAGCAACCAATTTTCTTGCAGTAGCTCCATCTACATCAAGTTGCTTGGGTTTGGGCCAGTACACAAAAGGAAGATCCTTTAAAGGATCATGCTTAGGGTCTTCAACCATAATACCTTTTCCTTTGCCCTTATAACTTGGCTCTTGTACACTCTTCTTGATTTGTTGAGTTGGTTCTCTAATCACCACACCTTTGATAGGTACTCTTGGTTGTTGTGGTGGTGGTTGTGATTGTTCTGTTGGTAGTGGTGATTGTGGCACTGCTTGTTTAAATCGTGTCTTCAATAGAATCATTGCTTCGGCCAAAGTTTCCTCATCATCACTAGCAATAGGAACATTTTCCTCAGCAGTAGTATCCTCCTTGGCAATTTCTGCAGTTGCACCAGCAGTAGAATCTCCCATGCCTTTGATTGCTGCTTCCATAACAACCTCATTACCTTGATTATCAGCAACCATATACTCATCATCATTCTCAGCAGAATCCACATCCATAACCACACCAATGTCATCACCAGTAGCAGCACTATCAAAATTTTCCATAGCTTCCCCTGAATCCTTGGTTTCATTCCTCCTCTGTTTGGGATCATCCTCCCCCAAACTTATGCTTTCAGATGAACTAATCCTTTGTCTTGTGCCCACTTTTTTCAGTCTTTTGAATGACCTGGTTCTTGACCCCTTCTGACCTCCCAATTGCTTAACCCTCAGCTTCAAACCTGTAATTACATCCCCCTGAGTATCTGTGATTTGTTTTAGGCCAAGAACCTCTTCTTTAAGTTTGGTATATTTAACCATCAATTCTTTAACAAGTTCCATCTCTTCCTCACCACTTTGAGGTTTCCTTCACCTGAATCAGTTCCATTGGAATTTGATTCATTATAAGTTCTTGAACCTTCACCCTTCTTATGTTGACCTAGTTCCAACATTGCTTGAAACAACGGTTTACCTATGACAGGAAAGTCCTTACCCTTTCTCTTCATGTTAGAAAAGACCTTTTTAATATGAAAGTGAATATGATAAACCTTGTCGTGAACTTTGTTATTTCTAAATTGTTTGTCCATAAGAAGTTGCAGAAATCTTGGATATAAGTAATGTTGGTTTGAAGAATTATCCAAGGCTTTAACCACATGATCAAAAATTAATTTTGAAAAATTGAATTTTTCTTTATTTTTTGCCAAACATATAAGGGCAGAAGCCATGTTACTAATAAACTCATTCCAACCAGTAGTCTTTGGGCTAAGACACTATAACAAAGTGTGAATTAAGAATTTCCACTGTGGGGGAAAGCCACCTTTATTAAATTTCAAAGAATCATTTTTTCTTACATACCCCATCTCTTGAAGGTTTTCAAAAATTGTGGAGTCTGGAAGATTCTCAATTCCATTAACATCTCCTAGATGAAGAACTTCTCTAACAGATGCCTCTGTAACAATAATCTTCTGCCCATCCACAGGGGCATGAATCTGTACTTCCTCATCAATAGTTTTGACCTTTGCAGTAGCCCAAAATTGTTTGATGTTGGAAACATATACTGTAGGGTTAACTGTTAATGCATACCTAATATGAGTAGCATTGAGAAAATCAACCATTCATAAAAGCTGAAAACATAAAAATAATTAATTATCCTACCTAAATACTAAAGATACTAGAAACATAAAAACATCATCATTAAAAACTGCTTCACTCCATTTCATACCAACTTGTTAAAACCATAGCGCTCTACTCCCTGTGTTGCATCCTTTTCCTTTCCAGGAGATATTGAAACTTAATTTCAAGATCGGTAATCCTGTTTTCCAGATTTAACGGGTCTGCAAATGCAAACCCATCTTGTTGACCCCCTTGGTTTTGATGCTCCACCACATTTTGATGCTCCATCACATTTTGCTGTTGATCCTCTTCATTTTGCTCCTCCACCACATTTTGCTGCGCATCCTCTTCATTTTGCTGCTCCACCACATTTTGTTGCGCATCCTGTTGATCCTCCTCATCCTCTTCATCTTCTTCCTCCACCTCCACATCATTCAGTCCCCACCGCTCATCCCAGTAAAAGTCTTGTCTATGCAGCCATTTCAAAATTATTGACCTCATCCACGTATCTACCTGCCTATACGACCCATATTCGTAAACGGGATCATACCCGAAATGATTAAACACTGCGTCCTATAGCAAACTGTTGTTTAATACCCACTCGTACTCTTCTGCATCATTTTGAAAGTTACCATTTGCTGCCATTGTTGAAGTTTTCTTTGAAAGTGAATATGTGTTTGTGTGTGTTATTTGGTATATATACAATAGAGAGGTATAAATAGGCTGGAGAGGTATATGAACGGTTCCCAAGACTTTTGGCGGTAAAAGGGATCGACCAAAGGCGCCTAAATCATACTGTGAATTGAAGATATTTTCAAACTGTTCCTAAAGATAAGGAATTGACTGTCTCCACTTTCCTTTTACCAATTATTGACTTACCAAGTTCAATGAGTTGATGCAATAACTACTTGTATCTCATGCTTTATGAATAATAAACTTCCAAACTCAATATTTCCAACAATGATTTGGGATCGGGTTTTGACCCAAGGGAATAAAAGTTTGACCGTGACTCGAAGAAAACTTATGTTATGTTTCTTTGAAGTGTAATGTTTTTGTGTTCAAAGAAAACTTATGTTATGTTTCTTTGTTAATCAAGTTATCGATTACTATATTATGATGCTTTGTTAAAAGTCAAACAAAGATTGTCAAACTTGATTGTCATTTGCAAAAGTCAAAGAGTCTCCAAGTGAATTTGGGCAATTCTGGGTAATTACTATCAAAAGATAACTAATAGCCAATCATGATTGTCACTTTGGGTAATTTTTGGTAGTTTTGTGCCTGTACATTCATTTGCATAAGGTCAAACAGGATAGTCAAATTATGCCATTTTAGGTAATTACTGCCAAAAGATATCGAGTAGCCAAAAGATCAAGATCAGTTAAACTTAAAAGCAAACACTTAACCATTCACCATAAAGATGGGGTACATGAGCCACTACAAACCACACAATCTAGCCATAAATACTATACTGCTTCAGTGCAAGTACCAAAGAAACCACAACTGCAAAAACACAAAGTGTTGACTTCCAAAAACTCACTTTCTTTAAGGCATTTGTCAACTCTGCCTCCAATTCTTCAATCCTTCTTTGACGATTAACTTCAATTTGAACCTCACGCCTTTGTCCGGGATTCAGTTTGCTATACATCTCAAACAAATGCATCTTGTACCAATCACATTCCTCCTCTGGATCATACCAATCAAATTGTTCACATTTCTTCGTACCCGGTTTCTAAAATAAAAAAAACATGGTATATTAAACATTAAACTTAATAATCTTTAAACTAAACATATCTGATAACTTACCCATCGATTTTGGCAGCAAATGAAACGTCGAGCAGGGTTGGATGGTGTCCAAGATGTTACCACCATTGCTGGCCTATCACATTTGCAGTTATCTTCAAAAAGATAAAACGACATGAGTTAGTTTGATTTTGATTTGGGATTTGTTATGATTTTTTAGAGTGTGTTAAATTAGGGTTTATGTGAAAGGGAATTGATTTGCACACTTTATAAATTGATTGGGACACTCCATCTGTGCATTAAATACTTGTACAGTATTAAACACACTGCTTCAACCGCTTGTACATTGAGTGTGCAAATAACTTTTTTGAGTGTGCAAATCATTAGCCGTATGTATAACAGAAGATCAAAAATTGACGGCCATTAATCCTTATTCGGGTCAATCGGGCCGACCCCGTATCCGAGTTAGCCAAATATTTTCAACCCGAATCACCCGAATAAAAAGGAGAAGGACGTTTGGAAATGAAAAAATCGTACAAAAATGTACGAAAACGTAATAAACATTTCATAACATTTTAATACAGAGGAAAACATTCAGAAAAGCTTAGAACATATGAAAACGAGCGAAAATTGCCAAAAACATTCAACATGGATGAAATCGGTCGAAAAGGGTCGCAATCGGTCGTAGTCGGACTAAAACGGTCTAAATCCGTCGAAATCTATCGAAAATTGTCAATGTCGGTCGAAAACTAGCGACATCGATCAAAATCGATTGAAAACGGTAAAAAAGGGACGAAAAACGTTACAAACGGATTAAAACGTTAAAAAAAATACAAAGCGTATAAAATGTTGTATAGTATTTGTCTTATTTAACGAAATCCAATGCACATGACCCATAACCCATGTTAATTACCCATTGTCGATCACCAATCATGTATTGGTCGATAACATATGTGACATGCCACTACAACCCAATATTAATGCACATGACCCGTTACCCATGTTAATTACCCAATGATCAACAGTCATGGGTGTGACCAGTGATAACCTAATGCATATGACCCATATGATATGTCAAATACCCATTATTGAATGTGACCAGTGACAACCTAATGCATATGACCCATGACCCATGTGAATTAGCCATTATCACCGGTCATGCATGGGTTGCACCGGCTTGGTAGGTGTATAGTAGTTATATATAGTGTGAATTGAATGTTATATGAATTGTATTTGAAGTTATTAAAGGCGGTCATGCATGGGTTACACCGGCTTGGTAGGTGTACCGTTTGTCATAGAAACTAATAAGAAGCAAGTATGCAAGGACCTCCCAATAATATTATTAGGGATCGAGAAAGTTTGAACTCGGTTTGAGCTTGATCACACGAAAAGCTCGGTTTATTTGTAAAGGTGTGTGTCTTACACAAATTAAAATTGAAATATAATCTAATAATCGAATTCGGATCGGGATCATATCCTACTTAGGATCGATTTTGTCTTTGCAAGATCGAGATCGTAAGATCGGATCGGGATCTTAAGATCCTACCATAATGCATTTTTTAAGTATCTTTTGTAATATCATACAAATTTATAAATTATTATATACATAAACACAAAATTATATAAATGTTTCATTGAAATGTTGTCCAAAATTATGGTTATGAAATGTATAAGAAGATTATAACATGTTGTTTTTTCAATTTTACAAAACACAATTCATAAATTTGTAGTTTTTTAGTTTGCTAGTTCGAGAAAAGTAAGATCGGATCGGATTAGATCCTAAGATCCTATGGTCAAGATCGGGCTCCTATACGATCTTAAGCTTTCAAAGATCCTACATAAGATCCGGATCGTTTTTGCTTTGCAGTATCGTAAAATCATAAGATCCTAAGATCAGGATCGGGATCCTGACAACCATGCTCGATACATTTATAATTAACTATTTACACTTAGTACGCTTACGTACAATATATATATATATATATATATATATATATATATATATATATATATATATATATATATATATATATATATATATATATATATATATATATATATATAGGGGCGCGTTATATGCAGTACCAATATTAGATGCAGTACTTTACAGCACTCATTTAGACCAATAGAAATTTAGTATTAATAAACATATTTATTTAATTGAAAAGGGCATAATAGTCTAACACATTTTTATTTTCTTTTTGAATTTTTTTTATTTAAAAAAGTTTTTAAATTCCCTAATTTTCGGATTTTTTTTTTTTTTTTTTTTTTTTTTTTTTTTTCTAGGAAAATGAAGTGCATATGTTTTTCTATATATTTTTTTTATGTTTATTTTTTTTTAATTTACATTTGTTTTTTGTGTACAATTGTTTTTACATCAAACTTGTTTTGAAAATTGTAATTGCATATATGTTTCTAGCGTACATTTTTTAATTTTTGAAATTTATTACAAAAAACATATACATGCAACCTCTAAATTTATAATAAACCAAAACATAAATAATATACACAAAATTTGATATCAAATGAAATACAATTGCAATACAAATGTATCTTGTTAAATATAGATGTGCACGTCATAAAAAACATGTGTGCACTCTTCCAATAACATACATGTCCACTTCACTTTCTCATCAAATTAGTTGGAACATACGAGTACCCTTCAAGAACATATGTGCACGCTTTGTTTCTCTTCAAATTCACTAGAACATATGTGCACGCCTTCCAAAAACATATGTGCACGCTTCACATTTTTAGATGATATATGTACACGCATTCCAAAAACATATGTGCACGATTCATAGTTTTAGATGATATATGCACACGCATTCCAAAAACATATGTGCACGCCGTCAAAAAAGTACCTCGGGTAGTTCCTCGAGATGAATTAGCTTTCTATCTGCTTGTCACTTTAACCTATGAAACCAAGATACATTATTACCCTACTGAACAAACAGCTTTATATGACCACTTAAATTGAACATTAATTAATTAATGTAGCTTCATATTTGGTTGCAATTGCATTAACCTTGAACGAATTCCTTCGTAGGCCTAAACAATAAAATACTACACTAGTGTTGTGATATTAAAATTGGTACACTATCGCACCACACCAGGATGTGCACACTGACAACAAAAGAGCAATGTTTTCTTTTTTATATTTCCATCCTCTAGTTTAGTTAAAAAGAATCATAGATAACATTAGATAATACAAATGCAAATAGGTACTTTCAAACAATCTGAGAAAAAACCAAAAGCAACATATGTGATTATTTAATGTAGATAAAAAAAATTACAAAACATGAATCGAAATTCAATAGTTGTCATTCTCAAAATACTTATATCAATTCAATTATAAAAACCTTACATGATTTGTAGATCTGGGTATATATTTCGAACATACGAACCAGCCACCCCTAACTGCAAACTCGATGAGATTTAGATGGTGGTCGTGGGTGGTTACTAGGTCAAAAGACGATGAGATTTGGATTATGAAAAAGAAATATGTGGTGTAGGGTTGGTTTTAGTGATGGTATACGTAGGTATTTGAGGAAGTGGACGACGGCGCGTGGAGGGGATGGCGGCGGTGGAATTGGGAATGAGATTTGATGGTGGTTTTTAGGTCAAGAGAGGGGGAAGAGGTGTAGATCGATATATCAAAGAGAAGTTTATGCAGTTTTTTTTTTTTTTACTGAATAGTAGATGTAGAGAGGCTGCCATTTTTTTAGGGTTAATATGAAATACCTAGATTGCCCTTTTAGTTTTTTTAAGCTTTTTAAATAATGGCTTGATCTTTCAATTTATTACAATAAAGGCACAAGTGATCTCATCCATTTATTTAGAGATCTAACGGTTTATATTGATCTAAATGGTACTATAAAGTACTGTATCTAATATTGGTACTGTATAAAACACTACACTATATATATATATATATATATATATATATATATTGATTGAGGTTCATGTGAGATAGTTTTAATAGTGAGATAGTGTAGGAAGCCATAGTATATATATATATATATATATATATATATATATATATATATATATATATATTGATTGAGGTTCATGTGAGATAGTTTTAATAGTGAGATAGTGTAGGAAGCCATAGTATTTTGACAAGTGGAAAATTTTTTAATTAAAGAACTTCAAATCAGTTTTTAATCAAAAGGGTAAATTAGGTAATTGGCCTTTTCTCATATCTATTAATTAAACCTGGCAATATTTTCTCATAAATTAGAACCGTACGTATCTTCCTCGATCTCATCTAAATCTGCACGTACGTTCCATACCTCCCATCGCCATCCACCACTCGTCCACCATCGTCGGGATCGACTGCTTGCTTCATGAGATTTCCAGTGATAAAAGGTACGCAATCTTAACCCTTGAAACAGATTCGTCTAATCTCTTTTTGTCGGCGATTACATGAAGCATCACTTCATGTAATTGGTGTATCAATTTAATTATTAATCTTGTAATTTCATGCATGAGCCGGTTGTTCTTAAAGTTGTATATGTGTATCAATGTACAACTTGTGCTACGTATCAAGTTTTAATAATATTTGGTGCTTCATTATTTTGTTTTTGAAATCCTTTTATGGTATTCAGTTTCGGTTGTTATTTTGAGAATTTTTCTTATTGAATTTTGGGTGTCATGTGATGTGGTTCTTTCAATCCTCCTACTTTTGTGGGTTCAATTTCAGCTAATGCTCGATGATGATAGCTGATGATAGATAGCTACATAATTAAATCGATGATGAAGATGCCTAATTATATAGTTTATGATATTTCAAACAGATAATGAATCTCATGATATACATGATAAAAGAAGATGAGCGTTGACGATGAGTAGATGACGATAGATGATGACGAAGGTGTGAAACCAATGTAGACAACGAGGCAAATATGATGACGATGATGATTATACACGATGATGCAAAACTGATGATGACGACGAATGATCTTGATATGATTGATGCAAACTCGGTGATGAAACATTTCAATGTAGACGATAAATCATGAACTGAATATGTAATGGTTAATAATGATGACAATGAATCAACACTTGGGAACTCCTGATCCTTTTTTTTTTTTTTTTTTTTTTTTACCTGGGGCATTTGCACGATGAAGATGATGCATGATGTTGATTCATGAATACTATTATTATTATAGTGTATTTTATTATTATCATAGTGTATCAATTATCAAAACGTGTGTCAATTCCTCAAGATTAGACGTATATGATTAAATGAGTAGTAGATATGTACCAATACGTCAACTTTTTTTGTGTTTCCTCAATATCAGTGTATACCAAAATTATACTATCTCAAAATAAATGTGATTTGAACGTAAATGTGATTTGAAAATCGAAACTGATGAAAGATGCCCACTAAATCAGGTTTTAGAAGATGGTTCACAATGCCCTTATTGTTTAGTTATTATTACTGATTTGCCATTCATCTAATCTTGATTTGATGACATCATCTATGATACATCCGGCGGCTTATATCACTTCTTATACTTCCTATGTTAAGGTACTTACTTATTTAAACCTCCCTCTCTCTCTCTCTCTCTCTCTCTCTCTCTCTCTCTCTCTCTCTCTCTCTCTCTCTATATATATATATATATATATATATATATATATATATATATATATATATATATATATATATATATATATATATATATATAACATATGCTATATCACTTACAAGCTCGAAAACTCAACAATAACTCGAGTCGAACTTTTATAAGGTTGAGCTCAGCTCATTAAATAATTACCACTTCATTTGATAGGCTTGAGTTTGAATACTTCATCCCAAATTTTAACTTTTCCCCAACCCGCTTAAAATTTTCCCCAAATTTAAATTTCCCTCCACCCAAATATTTCATTGACACGCCCATGTTTTTCAATACTTGTTCCCAATTAATATGCACAAAATCTGGATCTGGTCTTCTTCTATCTCCTCAACACTCTCCTCACCAATGCCACCGCTCGCACCAACACCACACTCGCACCAAGACCACCGCTAAGGCCCGATGCAATGACATATTCGGCGGTCCAGTCCGGCTCGGTATTCAGCTCACTATGTTTGTCGGTCCAGTCTGGCTCAGTATTCAGCTCACCGGTTTGGTTGATCCTAATTACTGGCGAGGAACACTCCAACTTTGCCATGTTCTAGATTGGTAGTTTGCTTTTACATGGTTATTGAGCTACGTGGTTCAAGCTCCTTGATTTTGATTTCACTAAAGCTATATGTAATGTGTGCAGATATTAAACCGGGTTGATGATGCTGTCAATGAAGCTTTGAAACAATCTCAAGGTTCATATACCGCCTTGCTATCTTATAATGACAAGATTTTTTGTGAATACCTGATTACACACTTCTGATGCATCCAGGCATCTTTATCTGGTGCATATCTTAGTCCTTAATTTATTAATACATCATCAGGTTGCAAAACAAGTTGAAATGTCTTTCATGACATGTTACCCAGCCCGCCATTTTTATGTGGTATTATCTTTTATTATTTTTGAAAGTGCATTCACATCTGAAATGGTTTTTTATCCTTGAATTCATCTTTTAGATGTTTTTAAGCACCCATTTTGTGGGGACTGATTTAAAAACTAGATTGACCATAACCAAACTGGCCAAAAGCAAATGCTACATTGGAATCTTTACTTTTTTCTAGTTTGAAAAAAATAATCTGAAATGTATATAGCTTTGGAAGGTTGAATAAAAGTTACAGATAAAAGATGCAGAATCGATTGTAAGAAAGCCTAAAATCGGAAATAGACCAAGATCTGATTATCAAAAAATATAGTTGTTTCTAATCAAGTAGTCGCGTTGGTCTATTTGATTTTTTCAGCTTATCTTTTCCATTTTTAATTGGGTGGTTGGGACAAAGTTACTTGTACCTTTTTAAACCATTCCTAGAGTTTAATCTATACCTTATTTTTAATTGGGTGGTTGGGACAAAGTTACAAGATCTGATATGCGTTTTATTCCTATCGTGTTTGCGCAGATAGTTGAACCAGTGGCGCATCAAGCGACTCAAAACCACCAAAGCAGATAGTTGAACCAGTGGCACATCAAGCGACTCAAAACCACCAAAGCAGATAGCTGAATCAGTGGCGAGTCAAGCGACTCAAAACCACCAAAGCAGATAGTTGAATCAGTGGCGAATCAAGCGACTCAAAACCACAAAAACAGCAAATATTTGAACTAGTGGCGCATAACAAACTAGATGCACCTGACAAAAGATAAGGTAATAGTGTGTCTATCAAATGTCAAGAAATAGATGCACCCGTCAACAATATATATAACCACATACTTTTTACAGAGGAAGGTTTTCTATCATTTAATCAAGAACTTTATTCCAGTATGCTCATCTAGTTTTGTTATGTTGTGAGCTTTGACATGTTCTAGTTCTGCTCTAATCCTGATGTGGTTATTGTTGATATGCAGCAGCCTACGTTTTCAAGGCTTTTATATCCAGATGATGAGATTAGATCAGTGGGAGAAAAACTTGTAAGTTTAACTGCAAATTTTATTATTATGTTCATTGTTTTGGATTAAAAGTCTTCATGATGTTGTTTGAATTACTGCTGATCATGTTTGTGTTAATATTGCTTAGATGAATTTAGTTATGCTCATGAACTTCAAAGAAGATGTGCAAAAGTAATTACTACTGCTAGTACAAAAGTTACGACTGCTAGTGAAAGTTGGTACAGCTCAGAGATTAAGACCGCTCGAAGTTGCTAGTTGTTTATGGAGAAGATTATAGATACTTAGGAAACTATTGTAAGCCGACTAGGACTCCTTGGTGTATAAAAGGATGTCCAATTTTATATTTGGTTCAGTTATATACATTCCAATTTTATTGTATTTGAATTTGTTTTGATATATATTTGAATTGTTTATATATATATTGATTTTTTAAATGTGACTAAAAGATGCATATAGTCACACTTATTAACACTTTGGTCACTGTTTGCTTAGTTCATTGTGTGACTAAATATTACAAAAGGCCACGCAAACATTAACTTCATGTGGCCATTGGATGATCAATAGTCACACAAAATACACATTTCTTCACTTTAAACAGCATATGGTTACACTTATTAACACTTTTGGCCCCTGTTTGCTTAACGGTATGTGACTAAATACTCAAAAAAAAACATGCTTTGTGTGACTAAATATTACAAAAAGCCACACAAACATAAAATTCATGTGGCCATTGGATGATCAATAGTCACACAAAATACACATTTCTTCACTTTAAACAGCATATGGTCACACTTATTAACACTTTTGGCCACTGTTTGCTTAATGGTATGTGACTAAATACCCAAAACAAACATGCTTTGTTTGACTAAATATTACAAAAGGCCACGCAAACATAAACTTCATGTGGCCATTGGATGATCAATAGTCACACAAAATACACATTTCTTCACTTTAAACAGCATATGGTCACACTTATTCACACTTTTGGCCACTTTGTGTTAAATTGTATCTGACTAACTCCAAAAAAATAACACCCATTGTGTGAATAAATCATCACAAACGTCACATTTATTGTATATTCATGTGGCCATTGGATTATCAATAGTCACACAAAATACACATTTACTTGAATATATCATCTCAAATGTCACATATATTATATATTTATGTGGCCAAAGGACGAACAATAGTCACTCTCAAAAAACATTCGTGTGACTATAAGGTGTTTACGGTCACTGATAATGACTAATCCAATAAAACTTGTGCCTAATTTGTCACACATATTCGGGGTTTTGGTCACTCTTTTTCCATGGAAAAGGCCACGAACTCAACAAAGTGACCATATGCCACCTATGGTGGCGGGACCTTTAGTGACACACAACAAAAAAAACGTGTGTGACTATATGCATATCGTCACACATTTTTGGCGTGACCAGTATAACTTTTTGTACCAGTGTCTATTCTTGGTTTACCTACAGATGGCTCCAGAAACTTCCAGAAATTTACTCCTTTTCCCCCATTGTCCGAGATTATCAAATTTCTTCGTGAACTTGGGTATGATGAATCAGTGACCAAACTCACCAATTTATCCTCAATCGACAGAAAGTATATACCACAACCATGGCTCACCCTGTACTCAATCCTCACCAACTGTGTAACTGGCAGAGAAACCGGGCACGAACATCCATTTCTTGAATTGACGCAAATCTACTGGGGGGTAGTCAAAGTAGCACCTATTGACTACGCTCAGTTGATTTGGGAAGATATGATTTTTCAAGTTCGTCAATTTAATAAATCGCCAAAATCCAAGATTCCTTTTGGTCGTTATACCAAGCTTCTTGTAGCTTACTTCATGCACAAAAATTCTGAGATTGATCCAAGACAGGAGGATAAAGATCATACACTTGCCATGGATCAAATGTGTAGAACCGTAGAGGGGGGGGGGTGAATACGGTTTCTTCGGATTTTTAGATGTTTAAAAATTTTAAGCCAAAGAGAACACCAAGTGGTTGTATAATAATCCAAAAACCACTGACACAACCAAAGTATATAAAGCAAGTAAGAGCACAACGATATATACTGGTTCGGGATGGGGGGTTTATACCATCTGTACGTCTAGTTGCGAATCCGCGACTCCGATACTATTCACTAATATAATCCTTTCGGTTGACTACAAACCGTTACAATTCACTCCACCGATATTCGCCAATATCGATGCTCACAAAGAAGGAGTTACTCCCCGAAGGTATTCCGCCCTCGGAAACCACCCAAAAGAATCTCGCGATTCGACTTCACCTAAGGGTCACCAAGACCACTACCAAGACGTTCAAGCAAGTTACCAATGGAAGTCTGCCAGTTTTCTTAAGCCTAACATCGAATACAATCATTCGCAACAATTATAAACAAACAATCAACCAATAATCAACATCTAGGTTTCACTACATCTAAGCAAACACAATAAAAACCTAGCCTAGCATGTTAAAAGAAAGACTAACATAAGTGATGAGGCGAAAAATGATCCGTTTTTAGGGGGTCATTTAAGCCCGAATCCGACTTTATTTGATCAAATATTGCCCTAAATCGTTCCTTTTGTGATTTTAGGTGTTTGGAGAGTGAATTCTGGAAAAGAAGCTATTTTGGACGTTTTTGGAGCATAAAAGTGAAGAAAACGGCTAAGTACCAAATTTCCATGCTGAAAATACAAGGTGACGGCGTCAAGACCATCAGCTTGACGGCGTCAGACATGAAGAATTAAATATCGAAGGTGGTGACGGCGTCAGAAGGACTCGTGACGGCGTCAAAGTGGCAAAATTAATATACCGTGGGTGGTGACGGCGTCACATAGGCCGTCATAAGTGGATCAAGGCCGTCCGAGGAAGTATATGGCGGCGAGGTGACGGCGTCAGAAGTTACTCTTGACGCCGTCAGACTGTTTTTCCTATATATAGTTTTCTAGGTTTTTCATTAAAAGAGAGAAGTTTTGGTGAAACCCTAAAGACGATTTTGGTGCCTCTTTTACAGGTTTTTCAAGGGTTCCAAACCCTTGAGACCTTGCATTGTAATTGAGATAAGTGTACTTTCAATTCAATCAATATGTCTATGTGTTGGTTGTTTATCTCTTGTTCTTGTCTCAATTCCATTATGCTAGGCTATATAGATCTAATGAAACCTAGATGTTGATTATGTGTTGATTACTTGTCTATTCTTGTTTTGAATGAATGATTTATATGTTAGGCTTAAGAAAACTGGCAGATCTCCAAATGGTAACATGCTTGAACGTCTTAAGAAACATGAACCGAGGCGTACTAGGTCTTTTTTGGTTGTATTTAATGCATGAGCCACTGTTTACAATCCCTATAGTTGTGCTGGGTCATGGTGTAGGAGGAGATAAGAGCTCATAGAGTTGGGGAGTTATGTATGCCACCCCACGAATGGTATTAAGGAATACAATCCGTCATTCATACAAGTGTAACAAGTAATTAACATGTAAAAGATATCTAGGGAGTAGTGAAGTCTAAGTAAACACAATTTCTCCAATTACTGCTCACAACTTTAGTATAATTTAGTTTAATTTCATTTTTATTATTTTATTTTGATGGCATCTTAGCTTTGGGTTAGTTGAATAGCAACTAATTCCGCCCACTCCTTCAAAACCCGAGATTTTAATTGCTTTCATAAAAATATAAAAATACAAAAATAATCATCTCTCACCTCTAGAACTATTAATTAGGTTTTCTAATCCTAGCGACACTATTCCTAAGCTGAACGATCAATCCCCCGGTACTTGTCACTATACTATACTACAACGATTAGGTACACTGCCTGGTGGGGGTTGTAAGCTTCTCGAGATCCCTCTAGAGGTAAAGCAAGGTGCGATTCCCACGCATCAAGTTTTTGGCGCCGCTGCCGGGGAATAGTTATTGTCTAGGTTAGGATTTCTATTTATTAGGTCTACTTGCTAGATTCCTTTCTAGTAAGATTTTTATTTTTATTTTTAGGTCTTCTTTAGTCTATCTTATTTCTTTGTGCCTTTGTTCGTAACTCTTTACCATCCGACATCATGGAAGGTGGTAACATCTTTGAACCCATCATCCCACCACAACAAAACCCACCATTAGAACCCCTTAGGCCCCGAACCTTAGGAGAGTATTCCCGACCTAGCCACCAAGGCTACCGAAACACCATTGAGCTCACCGGAGCCAATGTGACCCCCTTGCGATCCGACACCATCCGGTTGGTGCAAAGCGGATGTGCATTCCATGGACTTCATTCCGAAGATCCAAACCAACACCTTAAGGACTTCCTCAAAATCGTAGATTCCATAGACCTAGGTGTTGAAACTAGAGAGACAACCCGTTTACGCCTATTCCAATTCTCTCTACGGGATCAAGCTAGTCAATGGCTTGAGCGTTTACCCGCGGGATCCATCACCACATGGGATGATCTCACCACTCGTTTCCTTGCTCAATTTTTCCCACCGGGGAGAACTACTAAGCTTAGGAATGATATCTTGATGTTTCAACAACGTCAAAATGAATCTCTTTATGAAGCATGGACTCGTTTCAAGGACTTACTCCAAAAAGTCCCTCATCATGGCATAGATCTTTGGCTCCAAGTCCAAATTTTTTATGACCATATCGACATCTCCACGAGGCGAACCATTGACCAATCGGCCGGTGGTAAGCTACGTGATCTTAGTGCGGAACAATCATGGGAATTCATAGAAGATCTTGCTCTCTATGACAACGAAAGTTGGAATGATCCCCGTGATTTGAACAAAACGGTCAAGGCAATATCTTTGCCTTCGAACAATTCAAGCACTCCCGACCGTAGGATCATGGAACTTGAGTACCAAGTCAAGTTTCTCATGAAATCTTACGAAGCTCCGAAGCATTCAAGCCAAGTGAACAAAATCACTTCTTCATGCGAATTATGTAGTGGTCCCCATGACACTCGTGATTGTGTGGAACTCCCCGGAACAGCTTTTGCGGACTACGCATCCACGCGTACCGACGAAGCGGGAGATAAGTGGTACACTTTCAAGCCCGAGCCAAACACATACGGTGATTCATACAACCCCTCATGGAAAAATCACCCAAACCTTAGGTGGAAACAAAATCAACCAAATTCTTCCAATCCGCCTAATCGTTACCAACCAAACGGTCCACCATCCAACCGTACCTTCAACAACAATCCTTCTAACAACTATGGTAGTACCAACAATCTTGAAGGATTGATGTCGAAATTTATGGCATCTCAAGAAGCTCGCATAGCTAGGTTTGAAACCGAATTCAACCAACAACAAACGGAGATGACCAACAAGATCGACAACTTGTTGAAAGCCCTCAACAACCAAACATTAGCCACACCTAGGAAGGACACTAGGGACACCAATAGTGGAATCCAAGTTAAGGACCCCTCATCATCCAAACATGTCCACTTTGTCAATGTTGTCACCATTAAGCCGATAGATAGGGAGATAGAGGAGAGTGACAAAGATGAAGTTAGAGTAGAAGCCAATAGTGAGGATGAGAGTAGGGAAGTTGAGGTTAATAAGGATGAGGAATTAGAGGAGGTAGAACCTATAGAGGAGTATTTTGATAAGTTGCCAACCAAGGAAGAACGGGAATACCATAAGGATTTATTCGATAGTCCCGAGACAACATATATCTTTGGCGATCCCCTGATCAAAATGGGAGACCCCTCTAACATTAACATCCCTTGCAATATCGGGCACATGCATGTATGGAAAGCTTACATAGACCCTAGATCCCCCGTGAACATCATGTCTAGGACTTATTACAATTGGGTGATGAAGAAGCAACTCAATTTTAGGATAATGCCCGGTAAAAGTTGGATAAGTAATTTTGCAGGAAGAGTTAAGGGAGTACATGTGATTATAGGGAATCTCACCTATGAGATTGATTTTATGATAGTGGAAGACACTCGTCCGGTGATAGATGCTTGCCTAAGTCAAATTATATTCGGGAAGCCTTTTGTTGAAGCCACTAGGATGAGTTATGATCCGACTTTAGGGATAGTTAGGTTCAAGAAAGACAATGATGAGGTTGCTTATCAAATGCCCTACAAGATTGAGCAATACCGCCTTCTCTCTAATTTCGAAAAGGAACGTAAGCAAGCGGCTTATTATAGGAATGATGAGGATAGACGTAGAGGAGTAGAGTATGTTAGAAATAGGATGCTTGGTTTCTACAAAGAATGCTTGCAACTAGGTCCGGAATACAAACCTGGTTTAGAAGACGACCTAGAGAGTGGAACCAATGATGAGATTACGTAGTAACCCACGACTTTGAGTCTAGCTACAAGACTCGTAAATAAAGAAAAGCGCTTCTTGGGAGGCAACCCATGTTTTGTGTGATTTTATTTGTTTGATTGTTATTTGCTTCCGTATGCATGTTTTATTTTTGTTGTTGGTTGATCATGTTTCTCTACTAAAATGTGAAATACTTTATTATGTTGTTTGGCCTATTCTTAACTTCAACCTACAGGTATTTTTGCAAAAAGATAAGTGTAAGGGGAAACCCCAAATATGTTTTTAAGAAACAAACCGATCATGATTCTCCACAATATTAAATGAACATGTATATTCGTATTTGTTAGAGTCAAATGCTTGTATTGAGTCATGATGAAGTTTTGCAGGATTTTCCAGGAAGTAGGACAAAGTTTTTCCAGAAATTTTCCGGAAACTTAACATAAGAATTTCTGCAGGTCCATTCTGACGGCGTCAGGGTATTGCTCTTGACGGCGTCAGGAGTTAAAATCTGGAAATTTTACCGGTTTTGTTTTTCTAACGGAGTCTTATGGTTTTTGTGAATTATTAAGTTTTATAATCTCCAGGAAATCTGCAAACTTCATTCCACAAGCATTATATCTTACTTTGTTTTCTAGGATTTAGTAACTTATATAGGATGCCGCCGATTTTACGCGAGGTTGCCTTGTCTACTTTTTTTCAGGATTTACAGGTTATTTATGACAAGAAGATGATTTATATTCTGGAAGGGAAGCTTTGATTGTTCGTTTTCTTGGAGGAAGATTTAACCTGGCCAACCTAAAATCCATACCGAGCGAATCAGGGGAGTATTTGATTTCATTCTCTTTACTTTGTTAACTTTTATATTCTTTACTTGAACATTGGGGACAATGTTCATCTTAAGTGTAAGGGGAGGGTAAAAAGATGATACCTTACATATGCACTTTCGCTTGAGTTTGTTTTGTTTGATAGTAGATGAGTAAGAAAACTATGAGAAATACTTGTTAGTGTAATTTTAGCGCCAAATTTAAAATTTTTTACAACATTTAGGAGTGAAACTTTAGCCATAGCAAGCGTCTCATGGATAGGAGGTTGTATGACTAGCACATAACCGTATATTCAGAAAAATTTTCCACCCAAAAATGTGAGGTTCGCCTTTAGATTTGATAGGAAAAGCATTTATTATTGGTGCTTATGAGTGTACCGGTAGCATTTAGATTCTAGAACTTGCGTTAGTGATGCATCCCGAGACCGCTAGTGAGACTACATTCGTGTAGTAGGATTTACTACATGATAAGAGGCATTAGGATCACCCTTGTGTTAAACCCGTATTATAATTACTTGACCATTTAAGTCATATTACTTGGCTAGTTAAGTCAACTAATTTTTCCCACACCCTTAGCGTTGTACTCATTTTTAGTACACGATACCCCTAGTACACCCCTCCGAGCCTATCTTTTCGTTTCTAACATTAAGCATTTTACTTAAAGGAAGAATTTGTTACACCCCACTTAAATGTACAACCAAATCGCCTTAGCCTTCCGTGTATGCGCTCATTTTTAGTGCATTATTGTTATTTGTTAAACCCTAAGTTAACTTTCTAATTGATTACATGGTTGCTAAGTCGAGTCATATCCTTGTACATATTGTTTTGGGACTATTGGGACTCATTGGTAAGTACTTATTTTATGGAGTAATGGGGAAGAACATCATATTATTACCCCCATATGTACGTTAATCTTAAAAGTGCTCCAAGTGTTTTGATTTTCTTAATTCGAGTCATTAGATTAGTTAATTGTAAAGTATGTAAAGATTCAAGTGTAAGGGGAATGCTCAAACCCCTATGATGTATTATTTTGGATGGTAGGGTAAGAGTGTATGCAAAAAAAAAAAAAAAAAAAAAAAAAAAATACGGACTACCATCCCGTTTTTTTTATTCTATGTTCATTTTATGTTTTTGTTATTTTTCATTTATTAGCTTAAGTCGAGTCTAGTCTTGGCTTAGCAACGCCATATTGTACATGTGATTAACTAAGATTGTTAACTCGCCACCAGTAAAACTTCCTTTATCCAACAAAACCGTGTAATTCATATCCCTACACCTAACGTTATAACCCTTTAAAAGACCTCTTTGATAGTTTATCCTAGGTGCTTACGCCATGTGGTGGAGGTTTGATCCTTTCCCAAGCCTATGGTAATCTATTTTGCTATGACAGGTAGTGAGAGATATCTTCCATTTCCATAATGTTATATTACTTTATTACACCCGAGAGATGTGAGTATCTAAACACTATTTGTGAGGTGCTTGTGTATGACCTCCGTGCTTGTCTATTGGTCTTTAGTGGAACGATTATTTGTTGTAATTACTTTTATATTAGTGTTAAATGACCCCTAACTTGTCTTTTGAGTAGAATAAAAGCTCATTTGCTTGAGGACAAGCAAATCTCAAGTGTAAGGGTATATGATGAGGCGAAAAATGATCCATTTTTAGGGGGTCATTTAAGCCCGAATCCGACTTTATTTGATCAAATATTGCCCTAAATCGTTCCTTTTGTGATTTTAGGTGTTTGGAGAGTGAATTCTGGAAAAGAAGCAATTTTGGACGTTTTTGGAGCATAAAAGTGAAGAAAACGGCTAAGTACCAAATTTCCATGCTGAAAATACAAGGTGACGGCGTCAAGACCATCAGCTTGACGGCGTCAAACATGAAGAATTAAATATCGAAGGTGGTGACGGCGTCAGAAGGACTCGTGACGGCGTCAAAGTGGCAAAATTAATATACCGTGGGTGGTGACGGCGTCACATAGGCCGTCATAAGTGGATCAAGGCCGTCCGAGGAAGTATATGGCGGCGAGGTGACGGCGTCAGAAGTTACTCTTGACGCCGTCAGACTGTTTTTCCTATATATAGTTTTCTAGTTTTTTCATTAAAAGAGAGAAGTTTTGGTGAAACCCTAAAGACGATTTTGGTGCCTCTTTTACAGGTTTTTCAAGGGTTCCAAACCCTTGAGACCTTGCATTGTAATTGAGATAAGTGTACTTTCAATTCAATCAATATGTCTATGTGTTGGTTGTTTATCTCTTGTTCTTGTCTCAATTCCATTATGCTAGGCTAGATCTCTCTTGTGCTTGCTTAGATCTAATGAAACCTAGATGTTGATTATGTGTTGATTACTTGTCTATTCTTGTTTTGAATGAATGATTTATATCCTAGGCTTAAGAAAACTGGCAGATCTCCAAATGGTAACATGCTTGAACGTCTTAAGAAACATGAACCGAGGCGTACTAGGTCTTTATTGGTTGTATTTAATGCATGAGCCACTGTTTACAATCCCTATAGTTGTGCTGGGTCATGGTGTAGGAGGAGATAAGAGCTCATAGAGTTGGGGAGTTATGTATGCCACCCCACGAATGGTATTAAGGAATACAATCCGTCATTCATACAAGTGTAACAAGTAATTAACATGTAAAAGATATCTAGGGAGTAGTGAAGTCTAAGTAAACACAATTTCTCCAATTACTGCTCACAACTTTAGTATAATTTAGTTTAATTTCATTTTTATTATTTTATTTTGATTGCATCTTAGCTTTGGGTTAGTTGAATAGCAACTAATTCCGCCCACTCCTTCAAAACCCGAGATTTTAATTGCTTTCATAAAAATATAAAAATACAAAAATAATCATCTCTCACCTCTAGAACTATTAATTAGGTTTTCTAATCCTAGCGACACTATTCCTAAGCTGAACGATCAATCCCCCGGTACTTGTCACTATACTATACTACAACGATCAGGTACACTGCCTGGTGGGGGTTGTAAGCTTCTCGAGATCCCTCGAGAGGTAAAGCAAGGTGCGATTCCCACGCATCAATAAGATAGAATCAAACAACACATAGACATGTTGAATGATTATTGGAAGACTTATCTTTATTCAAACATGGATGAAAAAAGGGTTTGAAACCCCTACAATATGATGAAAATTTGACCTAGGGTTTGTGGTAAAGTTCCTCCTAATGTTCCATACATATAAATGAAAATTTGGAAAAATATATATAGAGAATACATCCTGACGGCGTCACGTTATTGCTTCTGACGCCATCAACTCGCTGCCAAATTAAGGGTCGTATTGCCTAGATCTAGTCTTGACGCTATCATGTAGAAATTGAGCTCTGGGTTGTCACTTGCAAAATGACCCTGACGGCCTTGGTGACGCCGTCAGGTCAATAACACTAAAAATGTTCTAGGCCGTCACGTGTATTTTCCACTTCCACCTCTTTTGCCAAGCTTGACGCCGTCATGTATGAAGTCTTGACGTCGTCAGGTACTGTTCCCAACAAGGATTTTGAGACTTTGTCGTTTTTTTCACTTTTATGCTCCAAAACGTCCAAAATGCTTCATTTTCCAGATTTCTCCTCAAAAGTACCTAAAATGACAAAAGGAACGATTTAGGGCAGTAATTGATCAAATAATCACGAATTCGGGCTTAAATGACCCCTTAAAAGCGGTACACTTTTCGCCTCATCATCCAGACTCAGTCTATAAGCCAAGTGAAGAAGAAATCAGGCAAATAATTGAAACAGATCCAGAAGTTAAAAGGAAGGCTATTGAACTAATTGCAGATCAAAGCTTGAATGCAGAACAAAGATCAGCACACAGATAGCTGATTTTTTCACCATGAAAAATGAACAAGCTTTGGATGCTTTGATTAACTCATCTTTAAAAAGAAGAGAAAATGTTGTTCATAAAGTGAAGTTCTGTATGGGATGAAAAAGTATTTGTGCAATCAATGCAACTGGAAGATATCACAATTCAAAGGTATGTCTAAAGGACAGATAGAATTAGCTTATTATAATGGCTATAAAAGGAATTTAAACTTCATTCCCATGGACTCAGAAAAGGAAGCACAACTACCTGAACTCAAGAGGTATGGAATAAGGCTTCAAAATGAAGACACCAAAAGGAGAAAAGTTAAAGAATCTTCTGAAGCTGCTACTTCTAAAATGGCTGTTGAAAGAATTACATAATCTACAAAGGATCTCCCTGAGAAAAGGGAGGTAGAAATCAAGGAGTCAACCTTGAGAAGATCAAAAAGAAAAAAGATTGGTAAAAAGGAATCAAAGAAGGATGATATGGAAGTAAATGAGAAAGAACTCTCATCTGATTCTCCAACCATGGAGACCATGACACAAAGCTTAAGGACACATGGCAAAATTGTGAACTGGCAGACCATCAAACAAGGGAATAATAGAGCAGCATATAAAATCATAAGGGAGGATTACACTGAAAATATTTTCTTAAACTTCCCAGCAATGTTGCAAGATTTGACAAAAGATGATCTCAAGGAGGTGTATAAACTTATAATGACATAGCATGGAAATGATATACCAGAGGATGACTTCGAGGGAGTTCAATGGGGTGAATTAAAAGTTATGTTTGATCCTCCAAGCAAGACTGATGAAGTATGGAAACTACCTCACCAACAAGAAGTGAGATTTTCGAGATACTTCTCTAGCTGTGTAGTTCATTGTCTAACCTTGAAGACTGCACAAATCTACATGCTTGCAGAGGTAGAATACCCAATCCCTCCTAGAGTTTGTAAAGTTATGTTGGAAAAGAAGATGCTAGGAGACAAGGAGGATGAGACAAGTAGACAACTTTGGAGCTAATAAAGAAACAGTCCAAGCAGGAAGCTGTTTGGGGTGTTTGAAAGAATTTTCAACAGCTAAGGAGAAATGGGTTTGAGATAGTTTTACTTGGAGCTTAATTGGTGAAGGTGCCTTGCACTAACATAACAAATGGTTATCAGTCCACCATGTCTAACCCACATAAGGACTGGCTAATCAAAGAGCAAACGGCTCTAGGTAAAGATATCTCAAATCTGTTTATGGCTGACAATTTGCCAAAAATTGTCTGGTATTTAACTCACCATACCTGTGATAGTGAAGAGTTGGCTAGCCCACAAGATTATGGCTTGTGGTAAAGGCTGTGGAAAACCATAATTGGTAATCAACTCACCAAGATGATGATTGATTTCCATCAAAGAGTTGGCTAGTCCAAAAGCAAACGGCTTTTGGTAAAGACAAATCAAATCCGTTGATAGCTGATGGTTTGCTAAAAATCATATGGTTATCAATGTACCATAGTCTTGTACTAAAACATTAGCTACTCTAGAGTTAATGGCTAACTGGTAAAGAGACATCAAATCCATTAAATTTTCAATGATTCACTTCTCACATGTGTTAACACACCTGGATATGATGAGAATAGTATGAAACTTTTTGATTTGATGTACAGATGGTCAATGTTGCTGAAAAGATCAAGAGGTTGATGTTATAAGTCTGCTGCAAATATGAAGATTGCAGCCTTACAATAATTCCAAAGAAGATCAGTTTCAAAATCCTCAAAGCATTTCTGAAGAAAGGAACTTGAAGATCATGGAGCATGAAGATCAAGTTAGGGGAGGATTGTTGGGAATTATTTGTAACCAAACTTAAGTCTGAATTAGTTAGTTAAGTCGGGTAGATAGTTAAGTCTGCCAGTACTAAGTTAAGTCTGGCAGACACTAGTTAAGTCTGTTTATGTTTAGGCTGTTAAGTCTATTTTGCTTAACAAGTTAGAGATATTATAGGAAAGGATATGCACACGGTTAGATAGCTTAGGAGAAGATATGCATACATCCTTTCACACATTTTGTAGAATTAGGGTTTCCTTGTAGTATAAAAAGAACCATACGGCATAGAGTCCTATGCCAAGTTTTCATAGTTTAATATAATACAAAGTTAATAAATCCCTGTGTTGTTCTTACTGCTTGTGTTAATATTCCGCGTTAACATCAAGTATACATTGTTCTAAAGAGTTTCTCATATAAATACTTCGGATTTATTCAAGGTGTTTATTGTCTTACAAAAGGCTACTTAGATCCAGAATTTGGACCTACACAATCACAATTCCACTAACATATCATATATCAACAATTGGGATGGAACGTGCCCACCGATCCAAATACCATAACAACATTAATTGGGACAGAACGTGCCCACAGATCCAAGTACACCATATTCAATACCAATTGGATCGCACAAACGAATAACGGAATTAACATTCCTCCAATTGGACCACACAAAATAATCACACCGCAATATCATAACACGTAGCATATACACGATAATCACTTACAAGTCCATGAAATTATTATTCACATAATCACAGTAACTTAAAACATAATTTAACACAAGCATCATTCCCATCCCAAGTTTAAAACAAAGTAAAAATGGGACTATGAACTCACCTCAGTCTTTGCAGCATCCAATTAAACAATCACAAAATAAATCCACATTACACGCGACCAAGCTAAAAGCTATATTCCATGTAACACACATATGATGGATGTCTAAAGGCTATATGAACCACTATAGCTCACCTAGACTCCATACTAAGCAATACCAAACACCTATAATCACTAAATCCCTTGCTAGCACTTTTCCAAAATACGCAGAATTTTGGGGTACTTCTACCCACATAAAATCATGACAAAATAGATCCATAACTCACACCAAAAATTCACCATGGTCCCTTGGATGTATAAAAGCTACAACCAGAAGGCCATGATCTAAACACACATACACAAGTACACTTCATAAAATCAAAATTGACAACTACTCAGATTCAGACCTGAACGCACTCCAAAATGTTTTGACCTAAGAATCATACTTCTACAACTTTTAAACACAAACCCTTCGCACATGAGTCAAATTAAACATAAAACTCAAATAATCCAGAAGGGCTAAGCTTCATTACACTTTAAGACCCTCCTTTACCCTCTAAACTTTAACCCTAAATCTGTCCCGGTTTAACAGCTTTGACAAATTTTCTCGCAAAAATCATCAGACTGACTTTCGGACCTCGAAACCAATCATGGTCAGACTTTATGGAAATCTCTTTCTCTGTACTATAATCTAGACTCAAAATTCATACAATAATTCGTTACCATCTAGTAAATATACTCGTATCTTTACAGCCTTACAAATCTGCCAAAACCCTAACCCATAAACTAAAGCGTTTAACGACCAAATTTTTACACCAATCATTATAGCATTACTAATTATCAATCCCATTAAGTTTTATATCAAAAATTTAAAGAAAACCATAGATCCATCATAATTAGTATTACATGAATCTATTCAATAATTACACAATTAAGTGAATACAAGTATTGAAAATTATACCTTGTTCTTCATTTTAGCTTCAATAATAAAAACCCTAATTTTTTTCTTCTCTTCTCCTTGTGATCGACCCAAATTGAAGAAAAAAAGGTTTTGGGAGCTTTGATTTTGTATTTATATTAATTAGGGATAACCCTTTTTGCTAAAATCTATTTTTCGAATAAATTTTGGTTCCTCTTCCCCTTCTTTTCCCTTAATCGACCGTCCACCCCCTATATATATATATATATATATATACGTATATATATATATACGTATATATATATATATACGTATATATATATATATATGTATATATATATATATATACGTATATATATATATATATATATACGTATATATATATATATATATATATATATATATATATATACGTATATATATATACGTATATATATATACGTATATATATATACGTATATATATATACGTATATATATATACGTATATATATATATACGTATATATATATACGTATATATATATATATATACGTATATATATATACGTATATATATATACGTATATATAATTATACGTATATATATATATATATATATATATATATATATATATATATATATATATATATATATATATATATATATATATATATATATATATATATATATATATATATATATATATATATATATGTGTGTGTGTGTGGTGTGTGTGTGTGTGTATACGTATATATATGTATATTTATACGTATATATATACATATATATATATATATACATATATATACATATATATATACATATATATATATACAGCTTGCTTTGGTTTCAACAAGTAAACCTCTTGTGTCTACCTTTGTATTGAAATATGACGGCAGCAGATATTTGAAACAACTTAGTTATTGCAGATAACATAATTAGTGCTTATAAATAAGTGTTTCTTTGAGGACCAAGTAAGTAAATTAGTAGTTTTAGTTTTTACATTCAAACAATAGAAAAAATATACTTGAGACCTTTGATACAGATTAATTAGGAACTCCAAGTTACTTAGACAATCATCCTATGTAGATATGCAGGAGAAATTAGTTATGAGAAAGGTAGCCTCATAGTCAAACACTCGATAGGATGATTATAAGCAAATTTGTCAAGGGCTTAATAGGAAGCATTGGCCTGAATGAAATCCTTGCTTTGATTGGCCCCTTTTGGTAGTGAAAAAACGACTCTTTTGAAGGTCATTTTGGGATGTTTATGCGAAAATGACAAGGTATGAGAAGATGCTTTAAATGTTGATCTTCTGATACTTCGTTTATAATTAAAATACTTAAAATCTATTGGTTTCCATGAACTGTGATATTGGCAATATATATGCCTCTTATGGGGTGTTTGTCGAAGCTTATTAGAAGCTTTGTTCGATTTTACTGACCAAATAGGCTGACACTTAGGGGGTGTTTGTTTAAGCTTATTTGGTCGGCTTATAACTTATAAGCTTATGAACTTATGAAAAGGTAATAATCTCAAAATTTTGGGCTTATGAGCTTTTCACCAAATAAGCTTTAACAAACACCCTGATAGTTACCTTTGTGCTTATTATGCCTTTCATTAATGAGATGGACACTTCATCTAACAAATCGGTTATTCAGTTGAATTTATTGCATGTAGCTTATGGAAGTTCCAAGCACAAAATATGAGTGGAGATCACGAGGCATTAAGGTCTGATCCATCACAGTCTCTCATATAATCTTTATGTTTGTTTTATATAAACCTGTAATGATATATGTTTTTTTTTCTTGAATCTCTTATATGAGAGTAACTTTAGGTGTAATCATTTTATAATTATAATGGGGAGTTACTTATGCAGGCAGGAGAACAATTTGTTCGTGATAATCAGGACACACGTTTGGAAAATAGAGCTGTGGAGGTGCGAACACCAGCAAATTAAGCGATTTTTACCCTTAAGGCCCAAGTGGCGAAAGTGTGACTTCCCCATCCAATTTCACCTCCTCTAGAATCAAGAACTATTCATGTCAATCTAAGTGTTAACTGAACAAATAATCTTTTTTTGTTAACAATGATTTATAAATCTCATCACCTTAATAGTACTTTTCTTCCTCTTCCCTACAGAACTTAGTGATGGTTTCACTTTCCAAGGAGGTCAGCAGCGTCGCCTATTGCATTGTATTTTTTTTAAACACACTTATAAGGTTGTCAATAAAAATATAACATGTATCGTCAAATTTTGCAATTCTTTAATGATGTTCGGGTGAACTTAATTCCATACAACTTGCATACAAGTCCATTTTGACAATAAGCACTGAATGTTTTTGAGATAAGGTGTCTTCTGTTTTGCAAATAAACATTTTATGAACTTGTTTAAATTATTTCGACTCTGGTAACAGGATATCAAGTATGGACACGTATCTACAGGGATTTCTCTTGATGATATGGAATGCAAGTACGTGAATGGAACCATTCTTTGTGAGGTGAGCTATTTGGATCTCTAATGTTGTATAACCAACAGATTTTGAAACTAATTTGTATTAAACTAGAGTTGCTCTCTATACAGGTTATAATCTCATTTAAATTTCATCCTTCATGTTGATGCTGCAACACATGATCACAATGCAATTTTATGATACTGCTAAGGTCTTAGGAATATTGATTAACATGGTAATTTTACCAGGTCATTTAAGTACAGAAGTAAAAAGTGTTCTGTGAATAGTGATGTCTGCAATGGGCAATACAACAAATATTTTATGGCACGAATGTCCAGTTGTGAAGATAGAAAGGCAAAGCTAATTGCCCAACAGGGATGCATTATATGGATCATGGGTCTCGGTGGGTTAGGTTTGTGTTCAAGCATTTAAGCTTCTTAGTGTATTTAGTCAACTAATCATCATTTTAGGGGGGAGGGGTGTTCGGACTCTAAATGTTCTTTCGAATGTGATTATGCGGGCTGAAAAAACAAAATTCACAAACAGATATTTAGCGGTCATAAGTCAGGCTTAAGAAACAGAGTATTTTTGACGTGTGTTTTCTATTTGAAGACTTCTAAACCTTGTCAGATTTTGATTATGTAAAAAACATGACATATGCAATGACGAGAAAAGGACATTCGTGTAAAAAAAAGATTGATCCTTTATAATGAGATGATGAGAAACAAAGATTGTTTAGCCAAACATAGTCAGTTTCAAAATGCAAATCCAAACACCGCCTTTATGACACGCAACACACTTTTTAACTACTGTGTTTGTCTATGTCCACGGTTGTCGTGCATTTTTAAGGCTACAATTTATCTATTAAGCAATGAACTCAGTTGGCT